>PVKZ01000103.1:0-600000 GCA_004027375.1 Macroglossus sobrinus
TATAAAATGTCAATTTGCAAACATGTTTTAAAAAACACTTTTTTGAAAATATCTTTGATGCATGCAGTTATGTCCTGTCCAGGACTGATATTTATGTGGGAAAAGCACAGGGAGCTATAACCCTCATGGCTTCTAACCCAGCAAATGAAATGTTATTGTGTAAAAGTTTGTTTTAAAATATTAGTTGTGTTTTCCATTATAAACTTACCCTCAAAGTGAGAGCCCAAAATCATAGCAAATGTTAAGATGAAGAATAATAAAGGGGCAAGATGCCGAGAAGTTACCAACATTGTTATGGAGCTGAAAACTTAAGAAAAAGTCAGAAAGAAAACCCATGAAGGTTTGGTTGCCATTTTTGAATACTGGCTTGAGGTTCAGTGTCTGAACTGAGAAAAGAATGTTAAATCACTGTACCCACATACTGAATATTTTCATTTTAAAAAGTAGTCAAAAATGTGTGATATAATAAACATGAAAACTTTAATATTTCTTGGTTTAGGTATTTTCTTACTTGATTCTCCTAGTTGAAATGAAAATGAACATTTATTGCTGTGTTAATTTTTGTTTTGCAGACTTTAATTCTTTAAAAGAAACTTTGTGTCTTATCTCTCTGGCAATAATAAAGGCATGGCAGAATATAAAATCGTGGGTTTAGACCTGACCTATTTTAACCCATGCACTAATTTTTGCACTAATGCCAAAAATAGCTGTCGTGCATATTTGTCTTTTTTTCCCCTCCGACTTCTTAGTATTTGAACCTCTTTCCTACATTTAGAGAATTTTCTGTACATGTTTTTTTTGACATCTTCCTCCCACAATTAGGAGATGAGAACAGAAGTAATAACTTTCCCAGATGACCTAACCATTAGAGAGAAAGCACGTGTCTGGACTCAGACTATCAGATGCATCCGGCTGGGACTTTAAATCTGAAACTAGTTTTGGAAAGAAGCAAAGCAAGTGGAGAATTCTTTCTGACAGTGGCTGCCATGGCGGCACTGTCCATTTTCCAGAGGCAAAGGCCAAAAGTGTGTTTGGGATCAGAATGCAAGTAAGGCACAGCTCTTACATGTGTTCAGCAGGAGTGGCAGGCCCTTCCTAACCATCATGATTATGGCTGCTATGGAGACTGGCTAGCCTCCCTTCATTTCCACCCATTTTCCTATCCTTGTTTTTCAGTTTTCTCTGAAATTCTCAAAGATACCAAATATTATTTCAGTAAAACCCATTTCTGTTTAAATCCCAGAAATGGTGTCTGATACAATGACTAACCTGCTATGGTTGCATCTTGCTGAATTTATTGTACATAATTTTACATTAAAAATAACCTCTGCAATTCTTTCACTCTCCCTGTTGAGATCTGGAGATTAAGAACATGAGATTTTAATGAATATAAGTTGTAATTCAACTGTGCCTAATTTTTTAAAATTAAATTTATTAGGGTACATTGGTTAATAGCATTCCATAAATTTGAGGTATACAACTTTATAATACAACATCGTTATATTTTATTGTATGCTCACCAGTCAAAGTCTAATCTTTCATCACCTTGTAATTTGACCCCCTTCACCATCTTCATCTGTCTTTTTAAAATTTTGTCCTTATGAAACTAGGAAAATAACATAAATGACATACACCTTGTTGAATTGGGAGGGAGGCTTAATGAGAAGGGAATGACTGGCCTCTCCATACTTACTTACTCCTCCTCCCCTGGGAAGAAGGCGTGACTTATCTAATTGAAGCATTAGAAGAAGACACCAGGTGTGTTCTCCCTCCCTACTGGGAACAGTTGGCCTGCAGAGGAGGGGAGGGGTGCTCTCAGTTGCTCTTTACCATGTAGTAACTTGCAATAGCAACCTAGCCCTTCTGAAAGAAACCTGACCTGATCCGCCACGACCTGTGCCTGGAAAGACAAGTCTGTGATTTTAGAGTGCAGTGTTAGGAAGCCCACAGATACCACACACCTAGACCATGTCCTTTAACTTAGCTTTCATCAAAGGCAATACTTAAAGCTCAACCCACAATTGTTTCAGAACTGGAAGGAGAAGAGGACTGTTTTTCACTTAAGCCCCTCAGACTCTAACAGATTTATACAAATTGTTCCATGTGTACTTTCAGAGTAAAATTTTAAGAGTCCATTATCTATTTTGCTATTTTTTTCCTCCTATTATTTTGGACCTAATCAGGAAAGAGAAAATGCACTGTAATTTAAAGAGGACATTTTTAAAATAAAGAATTATTAACTAAATGACATAATTGATATCAGAGGGACTGGCCAGTCCAGAAGTAAAGAGAACTCTAAAGAACATAGGAATAGCAGATAGAAGGAGCAGCCACCATCCCTAGGGCTGAAAGATAGCATGAAAACAGTAGCCCTTACTCTACCAGTCTGAGAGCCAGACTTTGTGGGAGAGAAGTTGGCCGTGGCTCATGGACTCATGGAGCAATCATTGTGGTGCCGTCTTTTATAATTAGCTGGTAATTAACCCTCTAGGGTGTTGCGGCTTATCAGAGACACTGGTTACAAAACTATTGAAGACCAGGGAGCAGGTTTGGGGTGGGGGAAAACTACCGGCCTCTGGCTGACACCACATGTCCCCCTACTACCCTATGCACTGTGCTCTGCAGGAGCCTGTTGAGAGGGGCACATGGAATCAAGAAGCAAAGCCCCTTTTTCCTCTGGCAATGTCTTTCTGAAGAGAAATTCTCCACTTAAATGGACAACTTTGTAATCAGCTCTTCGTTCTTCCTGGAGGGAATGACTATTGCTCTGTCCAGGACCTTTGTGCTAGGCTTCAAGAACTCACCCACCCTGTTTGATGAAGTGCTGGCCACAGATCTTGCTCTCTACTCCAGTATGTAGATGACCTAGCCGGCTAGCCCCACTCAAGAAGGCTGCTGGAAAGGTACAAGAGACTCGTTGGCCCTACTCTCTACCATGGGATACAAAATGTCATGGAGGAAGGCTCAATTCTGCAAACAGGAGGTCAGATACCTTGGATTCATCATCTCAGAAGGACATCGGGCACTTGGACATGAAAAGAAACTGGCCATCTATTTAAAACCTTGGCCGAACAGTAAGAAAGGGGTCTATGAATTCCTAGAGAATGCCGGATTTTGCAGGATCTGGATACCAGGTTTCTCTAAAATTGTCAAGCCACTGTACAAGGCCATAGCTGGGTCTGGTAAAGATCCCTTGGAATGGGGCTCCAAACAAGAAAAGACCTTCAGAAAAATAAAGAGACTTTTGACCAGTACCCTAGCATTAGGACTACTGGACGTGACACGGGACTTTAACCTCTTTGTACATGAGAAGAATGCCTTACTGCATTAATGAATAATCAGGGACTGCTTTGCAAAAATTCATGTGTCCACCTCAAGACTGCATTGATGTTGAACCCTGCTACTTTTCTGCCCACTGAGGAGGGACCTCCCAACCATGATTGTGAAGAGGTCACGGATAAAGTCTACTCAAGCAGCCCAGACCTGACTGATGTTCCTCTTCAGAACCCAGAACTGGTATTGTTGACCAGTGGGAGCAGCTTTATCCATGAAGGACAGCGCAAAGCCAGCTACACAATAACAACCACAAACGAGGTGATCAGAGCTGAGGTTCTGCCACAGGGTTGGTCGGCACAGTTGGCTGAACTATGGGCACTCATCTAGGCGCTGTGATAGGCTGAAAGGAAATAGGTCAATATCCATACTTACTCAAGGTACGCCTTTGCTACTTTGCATGTACATGGAGCAATTTATAAAGAGAGAGGACTACTGACGATGAGAGGAAAAGAAATCAAGAACAAAGAAATCCTTCAATTGTTAGAGGAAGTCTGGAAGCCTTCTCAGGTGGCAGTCATTACTGCAAGGGCCACCAGAGAGGAACCAACCCTGTCAGTAAGTGAAAACAACTGGCAGACCAAGCAGCCTAGGAGGCTGCCAACCAACCAAGTGCCACAACAGGTCCTGAACCAGTCTCCAAGGTTCTCCTAGCACCAGAATTACCTCTGTCCCTGAAATACACCAAGGAAGAACAAAGTGAAGGGGGAATCAAGAGAAAGAAGGGCTGGTGGGAACTTCTAGACACCCAAGCTCCCAACCCTGTGCACCCAGATCAGTGCTAGATGTGTAAACTGCGCACAAAACACCACCAGCCAAAGCCCAAAATCCAATCCAGGGATGCAAACAATTGGGACTATGCCCTTTGAAGACCTAGAACTGGACTTTACTGAGGTCAAGCCCTGCCAGAGCCACTGATACTTGCTTGTGTTAGTTCCCACCTACTCTGGATAGGCTGAAGCCTTCCCTACATGCACTGAATGGGTACGAGAAGTAGCTAGAGCCTTGTTGAGGGAAATGGTTTCAAGTAACACAGGCTGCTCCATTTAAGAAACCTGTATGATTCTCATGGAAACCCAACATAAAGACTGTACAGGGTACTAAACAGAAATTCGAGTTACTGTCAGGAGAGGCCAAATGACTGCTTAAGTATCTTTCCTTGAGAATCCTGCTCCAAACCCTCCCAAGAAGAATGCCTACTCTTACCAGCATGTGAAAACCTCACCAAATGGGTCTTTATAGATACTAAGAGAAATTTGTTACATTGGAAAAATAAAACCTCTGGAGCATCTCAGGATAATTGTTACAGACCCCTACAACCCCTCATGGGGGTAGTTCTAGCAGGAACACTTTTGACCTTGAAATCTGAAAACAGCAGAAGGCTGAATAATCACCTTTTCACTACTGAGAAAAGTGTTGTCTTAGAATCCCAGGTATAATCTTTCATTGTGACAATTCATATCTCTGTCTCCTGGCTAACTGGGCAGGGACCTGTATCCTAATTTACTTGGTAAACCCTGAAATAAATATTGCTCCCAACTACCAGTCTATAACCATCCCTCTAATACACACAAGAACCAAGCAAGTAATATAATTCATTCCCCTTTCTATAGGCCTTGGCATAGCCACGAGGGCAGGCATTGGCACAATTGGCCTGATATCCTCCCTGTCTTATTACTAAAGCTTATCTAAAGACCTATTTGACAGCTTAGACACTTTACAAAGCCAATTAGAGTCCTTAGCAGGAGTAGTCTTACAAAACCATAGTGGACTTGATCTTCTAACGACTGAAAAACAAGGGTTATGCTTAGTTTTAGAAGAAGCACGTTGTTTTTATATTAATCAATCTGGTATAGTTAGAGATGCAGCCAACAGGCTTACAGATAGAACCTCCAACAATTGTACGAGTCATGAGGGTCCTGGTCTAGAATATGGAATTGGGTATCCTGGCTTCTCCCACTTGCAGGTCCGCTCCTCATGCTCTTCATAGCTCTTATTTGGTTCCTGTATCCTGAACTGTCTTGTCAAGTTTGTCTCCTCACACCTAGAATCCATAATGTTACAAATGGTTGTGACATCCAGACCACCCTTATACCAGTCCCTAGGTCAGGAAGATCAGGAGGTTGATGCTCTATAAGAATTTAAAGGACATCGAAAGGTGGGATTGAAGAGGCATCTTACACTTAAATGGTTAACCTTGTAATCAGCTCTTTGGTCTGCTTCTATAAACATGCTTGCCTCATAGGCCGAAGGGCATGGTGACTTTGAGATCACCTGAAGATTCACCATCCCCTTTGCTTGTTCTGTCCAGATAACAGATGTATCCCCTTTACTTGTTCATAGATAAGCCCTATAAAAGTAAGGTTACCCCTGAGCTCAGGGCCAGATCTTCAGAGTGCTAGCTCTTGGGAGACCTCCGGCATAATAAACCTGAGTTCTCCAACTCTCCAAATGGTGCTTGGTTTCTCGCCAGTCTGATTTTTCTACAACATATCTAGCTCCCCTCTACTAACAAAGCTTAACATCATGCCAAAGGAGAAATATTAAAGTTACAGAACAGTTTTCACAGAGTAGGCAAAATGGTGAATTTGGAGCCGAGAGGCAAAAATCTATAACTGGCATACATAGATATGATTTGATTGTATTTTATAATGATATTGAGTTAGTGTATTTTCTGACACTCCTAACCGCTTCTGAAACTCAGGGTAACTACCCATCCTAAAGTAGTGGCTATCTATGTTTATCTAAAGGCATCTGAGAATTTGCAGTTAAATATTTGCATTCTCTGTTGTTCCCTATCAGGGAACACTGAGAATTTTCCTTCCTTTCAAATAACTCTTTATATATTCAGATGATACTGATAAGTTCTGCTGGGTTTTTACCACTCCTTTATTTCTTTCCTAACAAAAATTTGTTCCTGTTGTGTCTTTTTCTAGGCTTCCTATCTTTACAGATTTATGGCTTTTTAGAAAATCCATGTACAATCATGTTAGTCAGTTTTCACTAGGAAGCAAAGGTCAATGTATGTTTAATTCATATTGTGGATAGCAAAAAAGGTAGTTCTACAGAAAGTAACCTCACTGGGTGATCTGATCATACATTCCTGACTGGGCAGGCAATGGTGGGTAGTCACATCCCAGGCATATAGGTTCTCTACTAAAAGGCTTATCTTTGCCTTAAGCCAGACCTGTCGATTGTTTCTGTGCATCTAGAATAACACACCTTTGAAATAAGCTGTGACCACCCTCAAGGGAGCACATAGTCTTGTTAATTATCTTTTAATCCAGCCCCCCTCCTTGCTTTCTCCCATCTCCATGTTATCTTCCTTATGTTCCCTCCTTAAAATCAAATAAAAGAAGCTGCAGAACTGTTATTCTCTGGAGCATTTGAGATCTTGCTCCATGGCATATGTCATCAGTTCGGCTCAAATAAATTTATAAAAATTCGCTACAGGTTTGGACGTTTCTTAAGACAACAGTATCTTTACTTGGAATTCTCTGTCCTGGTTTTAGTGGCACTCCTCCTGCAGGAGCTGGCCCACCGGCTCTCACCCTCGGCAGGTGTTATCAACCAATTTAATTTCCCTATGTGCCATCTTGATGCTCAGCATAAGAAAATACTCCAGATTAATAAGCCTCTTTATTTGTGGTTTCTGTACCTCTGTGCTGCACCATCATTTTGTTACATAAGTCTCTGTTAAGATATCTCTTGGTCTCCCCGGTTCTTAAACCAGCCATGAGTTTTGCAGTTATGGCCTTCCTCTGATGCATGTCCCACTCCTGGCTCACACATTTAACTGGCTACACTTTTATTGTTCAACTTAAGCCCCATATCTCATAGAACACTCTGAATTCCCCATCTATTTCCACCTCATTCAAGAGGCATGCCTTCCTTCAGTCCTTCTCATTCTCTGTCTCTATGCTGGGGGTGAAATGTGGCTCTGAACTTTGTACCACTCTGCACAGAAAAACAAAAAGCCAGGTAAAGTCCTACAGTTTTACTACCAATAGCACAAAATGACTATTCCTCATTATTTACAGAATGAAATACCAAAGCCACAGTCATTTTTAAATCTCTTCATAATATTATTCTCATCTGTTGCAGAATTTTCTCATCAAACCATGTGGTTTGCTCTATACTTTTCTGTGGATGAAAAAGAGGTGCTGTAATAAATTCCAAATTCCTAATTGGGCAGGTCTTGGTGTGTAGTCATGCCCCAGGCGTACACTTGTTTAGTAAAGGTTTTAAGCCAGCCCTGCAGATTATTCTTATGCATCTAGGTTAACACACATGCCAGAATTTATACCCCCTCAGAGGCATAACCACACTCAAGAGAGCACATAATCTTAACTAATCTGTAATCCAAACCCCTCCTTGCTTTCTTCCCACCTTTGTGTAATCTTTCTTAATTCTTAATGCATAAAAAGCTGCAAAACTGTTAGAGCAGAGCATTTTAGTTCTTGCTCCCTGGCATATTTTGTCAGTTTTGGCTCAAACTCACAAAAATTTTCTACAGCTCTGGGCTTTTTTTACACCGGCATTTCCCACTTTTCTGATTTGGCTTGTGCTCATCTAGAATGTCTTGCTCTCTCCATCTCCACCCACCAAAATCTCATCCATCCTTTAAAGTCAACAACAAATGACACCCCTTCCATGAATCCTTTCTTGGTATCCTTTGCTAGATGTCAGGACTCTTTTCTCACAACCTTATAACTCTTATGGAGCACATGTTACTCTTGCTTACATTATATTATTCCACATATCGATGTTATTTCCCACTTGTCCTCAGATTGTAAGCTTTTGGGAACAGATACTATTCTGGGTCATGTTTCTATTGCCTCTAGAATCTAGCACAATGCTTTCCCTAAAGTATATTCTTAATAACTGTTTTCTGAAATTAATGTATTTGATCTGGGTCATTATTTCCTGGACATTTTTGTGCAATGAACTGCACATATGATTTCTGAGTCAGGAAACTTGGTTTTGAGCTTACCTTTGTAAACCTTATTTTTTCTGGCCCTCATTCTCTTCATCTTTTAAATGAGAAGTTTGTATCAGATGATTTTCAGGGTTCTTACATTGTTCTTAAATTCTAAGATTATTTTTTTTTAATGCCTAAAATGAGAATGCTGACTTGTTCTCACAGTTCCTCAAAGAAATAATCTTTGCTTGAGGAGAAATATATGCTACCAGCAATCAGGGGAATAGGACACCTGGTCACTTGTACTAGGCTGACAGCAGGAACAGGTTGCAAATGAACAGGCAAGAAGAGAAAGTGAAGGGACTATCTCAAAGAGAGGTGGGTCAGCCAGAATTTCTAGGCCTCAAGGAAAGAAAAAAAAAGAGATATCAATGAGTGAAATCAAAGCAAAAAAGACAAAAACAAACAAATCAGAATTGAGTCCAATTTCATTGCAGGAAACTCCAGATATGAATGACAAGAAAGCCATTATTGTCATTGATCTTCAGCTATGAAGTAGGCCTTGTGGCAAGTGGAAGCAGAGGGGGAAAAAAACAAAAGCAAAAACATGAAGAAGCTCCAAAAATCATCTCATTTCAAAAAGTTGTACTACACTTTATCTTCTGTTTTTGTGTTCTAATTCCTTTGCACCAAGGTCTCAGAGGTTCTTGATAGAGGAAGGGCAAGGGGAAGGGAGATTGTGACTTTTTCTAACTTCTCCCCTGTCCAATACAAATCAATGAAACAAGCTATTTCCATGCTGTGAAACAAATAACACATGTGACTAAAAGATAGGAACACATTATTTTGACATTTTAAAAGATAGGAACACATTATTTTGACATTTTGTAATCCCATCAACTGAATTGTTAAATTTTACCTTACTTCAAGGTGACAACTTCCACCCCCACCTCCACCCCCACCCACACTGCCCAGCTGTGCTCAGGAAAAGGCAGTTTTTGTGCTTTTGCTCTGGCCTTATTTCTGCTTTCCTGTTGCTGCCTCAGCTACCAATGACCCACATGAAGTTGCTGCTTCTAGGGGCACAGACATGCTCTGTTCTATTAGTGACAGACCCCAATGTCACCACTCAGGCCTTGTGAAGACACTGCTCTCCCCTTAGCTCTTTTTTCTAAAGCACAAGGCAGATCCTTCTCCAACTCTCCACTGCATGACTGAGGCCAGGCTGTAACGTCTACCCGGTGCTCAAGTGCTAGGAATAAGAGAGTGAAAGTCTGATTGGAGAGTATACCTTCAATCTCAAAGGTTTTTCTGTTTTTTTTACTCACTTTAAGTAAACCAGAATAGAGTTCCCCAAACAGAATAATAACTGAGCACCTCTTAAGTATCAAGCATTGTGCTTTACATTAAAACTTCACGACAATCTTTTTTTTAATGACAACACAAATTTCTCATTTTTAAGTTCTGGAGATCCAAAGTCCAACTGAGTCCTGCTGGGCTGAATTGAAGGTGTCAGCCAGGGCCGTGTTCCTTCTGGAGCCTGTGGTGCAGCATCCGTTGTCTTGCCCTTCCCAGCTTCTGGAGGTGGTCCACATTCATGTGTTTGTAATCCTCTCCTCCATCTTCTATGCCAGCAACAAGGAATCGAATTTTTCTTAAAGCACATCATAGTTCTTCTCAGAGATAGATTATTCTTCTGTTGTCATATCTCCTTCTCTGACTCCACAACAACAATCTTTGGAACCAAATTTTATCCTCTCCATTTGCAGATAAACAAAGCAGACAGAGTTCTATATACCAAAATAATAGTCATTTTACCAAATATTTTTTTGGAAAAATTTCTTTAAATAAGAAACTCTCCTACTTCATTTTAAATTGATTTCAATTTATAAAAATAAATTGAATACTGAGAGTTTTCAGAAACGGTATGAATGTAACATTTTAAATCTATCCATTCTACTGTTGATGAGCACTTAGGTAGTTTCCCATTTGGGGCTGCCATAAACATTCTTTTTTTTTTTTTTTTTAGATTTTATTTACTTACTCATTTTTCACCTATCCTCTCACCACCTTCCCTTTGATAACCATCAGCTTGTTCTCTGTCTATGGATCTTTTTCTGTTTTGTTTTATTTATTCATCTGCTTTTAGATTAATTTGCTTTTCTATTTTAGATTCCACATATAAGTAAAATCATACAGTATTTGTCTTTCTCCATCTGAACATTCTTATACGTGTGTGTGTGTGTGTGTTCACTTAGATGGATATTACTTGAATGTGGAATTTGTTGTCATTGGGTAGGATTTTGACTTTAGTAGATACTACTAAACAGGTTTCCAAAGTGGTTTTATCAATTTACATCCATTCCAGCACACATAAGAGTTTCAGTTGCTCCATGTCCTCAAAATACCAGCCAACACTTGGTATTTTCATCTTTTTAATTTTAACTCATTCTGGTAAGTTCAGGGTAACTCTGAAAGCAGAGAATCAAACATGAGATCATCTCTTTTCTTCACCCTTTATAATCTCCAAGGTCACACGACCCCACTTTCTTCACAAACATAGGTTTTCTTGCAGATTGTACAGTTTACCTCCACTGGGATCTCGGTTTAGCAAAGCCATTTCTTCTGCCCTACCTCCCATGCAAAACTCACTGATGTAGATCATTCTGCACTGGAAGAAAGATAAACAGGAATGGAGATAAAGTCCATTTTTCCTCATAAGCTAATGTCAGAGCTGTAGCGGAGAGGTTAAAGAACATAACATCTCTGAGATTAAGAAAAGCTTGAGAAAACTGGGCCTCATCACACTGGGTCTACTTAATGTACTCTTTCAGGCCAGATCTTGGCAGAATTTAACCCTTGGTATCCTTCTTACTCTCCAATGGAGAGTGGTTATTACAGGAGTACATGACTGCTCTGTGCTATCTTGTTTTCATCATAATTGGTCAAATGATAGGTCACTTGCCTATATAAGTTTTCTCAGCAAATATTTATGCAATGTCTACTATGTGCTAAATCCTGGATGGAGGAAAGAGATACATACCATTTTGGTAGTTTATGCAGAGGTAGAATGGTGACAAGATGGAGAGGCTAAGTTATGCCAACTAATCAAGTCATCTGTCTGTGAATTATGAGAAAGAGCATCATCACAACACTTGGGTAGGATGAGATGAACTTGGAGTTCTCTTAAATTTACCAGAGGGAAATAATGATTTTATAATTGTAAAAAAGTGTTATAATTTTCAAAAGAGCATCAAATTGGTTATATAAATTGGAAAATATATGTCATAGTTCTGTTTGTTCTGTGATAAGATACAAATCCACAGTGAGGGTTACTCATACCACTCTTAAGTAATCTTTACCCAGCTTCTCACATTTGTTAGTCAGGCTCCATGATATGAATGGCAGCATTTTGGATTGTCTGCTACCTAACCAAATTTGGACTGGAATAGTCTGTTTCTACAAAATATAAGATCCTTTTCAACTTAGATTAAATTGAAAGCTGTAGTACTGTCTTCCCATCAAAAGGGGTAAATATAAAACTGACCCACTGCTCCAGGGTGACCAGAACACAGAGGCATCCTTTTATCTCAGAGAGAAAAAGTTGTGGGCTATGCTGATGGAGGTATTTGAAGCAGACATTTTGCAGAGTTACTGCAGGCACAGCTCTCCCCAGCAACAGAGTTGATAAGAATTTTATTACTCAAGAATCTTAGAACTATGAAGGGCTTCAAACACACAAATGGAGAATTCTCTGCAGTTATAGGAGGAGACTTGATACCTCAAGTAAATGACTGACAAAGATAAGAATAACAGTGTAAATAACCTGGCTGTCCAGCTATACCTGGGGAAAAAGTGAAATATCTATATTACATGAGTAATATAGAAAGTAGTTGTATTTCATCAGGCTCAAGTTGCCTACTGGTACATTATATAGAGTTCATTGTTAGGCTATTAAACTAGTACAATATCTGGCCTGGCAGAGAACAATACTTACATAGTTGGCACAGTAAGAGTGCTGTCTATTGTGTTAATTTTCTATTGTTCCATAACAAAATGCCACAAACTTAGCCACTTAAAACAACACCTATTTATTAGCTCACGGTCTATAGTCAGAAGTCCCACATATGGTGTCACTAGGTTCTCTGCTTACTGCTCAAAAGGCTGAGATCAAGATATTGGCTGGGCTGCATTCCTTCTGGAGGCTCCATGGAAGAATCTGCTCCAAGCTTATTCTTTTTTGAATTTAGTTTCTCATGGTTGTAGGACTGAAGTTTCTGTTTCCTTGCTATCTGTCAGCTTGGGGTGACTATCATCTCTGAGTCTACTTGAATTTCATGGGATTTTGTCCTCTCCATGTTCAAAGTCAGCAATGGCATGTCGAGTTCTTCTCATGTTTTGAATCTCTGACTATCCTGCCTTTGACCTCTAGACCCAAACTTAAAGGACTACTATGATTAAGTCACTCCCACCCAGATTATCTCTTTTGTTTTTAAGATCAACTGATTTGTGACATTAATATTATCTACAAAATACCCTCACTGAAACACCTAGATTGGTGTTTGAGAGAAGGTGTATGTATACCAGAAAAGGGACTTTTTTGGGGTGTGTGTGTGTCATTTTAGACATTTTTTAGCTCAATTGGTTTTCATTTTTTGAATCTACCGTAAATTCTAGACCAGTGATTTTCAGTTAGAGTCAGGAACAATTGTGCTCCCTTCTCCCAAGGGACATTTGGCAGTATCTGGAGATATTTTTGGATGTTATCTAGTGGATAGAGGACAGAGATACTGCTAATCTACCTACAAATGTAAAGTAGAATCCCCACAATAAAGAATTATTCAGCCCAAGATATCAGTAGTGCCAGGGTTGAGAAGCTCTGTCTTAAACAAAGCATGAAAGGCAATTATTATTACTGAACAGAATTTTAGTTATAAACCTCAGTCATGTAAATTTAAAAGTATAGCTTATATGACATAAGATGGAAGATAGAAGGGTAAGAGGAAAAGAAAAGGAGTATGGGGTATTGTTACATATTCTAGAATTATTGGAATAATGAATGGAAGGTGGGTATATTATTCAAAGTTACAAAGATAAAAAATAATAATAATAAAACTATGAGGATGAGGAAGAAGAAGGGAAGGGAAGTAGGGAGCTATAAAAAGACAATAGATATTGCCTAAAATTGGCAAAACAAAAATAAGATACTTTAAGCATGTCATTTGAAATTACGGGGGTAACCAGTGATAAAGTTCAGGATATGCTACCCCAAAATATGGCACCTTGACATACTAAATATTTTAAGCTGAAGGAGTCTGAGCAAATGGCAGAAGCATCACTCTGGCCTTCTTGTAACGCTTCTCACCTGAAATGGGTCATAAAACCCTCCATGAAAGATACTCTTATCATCCTTAGCTCCAAAGGTAAAAGGACATGGAGAAGAATCCTAACAAACAGGACTTGCTAAGCTTCTCCCTGTGTGTTATACTAATATCATACTCTCATTCCTCCATGACTGTCCACTCTTCATCAAACCTAGCACAAAACACTTGGGTCTGCTTCCTCAGGTCTTCATTTCCTTATGAAGGCTACCATGTCATAAAAAACTTACATTAAATCAATTTGTATGCTCCCTTTGGAGGGGGCCCTCATGAATGGGATTAATGCCTTATAAGAGAGACCCCAGAGAGCTCCCTGGCCCTTTCTACATGTATGGGCACCATGAGGAGTCAGGGGAGGGCTCTCACCAGACACCAAGTCTGCGAAGCCACAGTCCTGGACTTCTCAGCCTCCAGGACGTGAGGAATAGGTGTTCGTTATTTATAAGCTGCCAAAACTGATTAAGACATTTAGAAACCATTTTCTTCAGATTACCTATATTACAGTATTATCATAGTAAAAAGCATGATGGGGTTGAGTGGAAGAATGCTGTATTTTTAAACAAAATCTGTCTTTAAGTTGAAAAGAAGAAACTGGAGAGGAACATTTTGCAAAACAAAGGTTACAATGTTCAATTTCCTCTATTGCCTAAGATTGTGAAACTCAACAAAATCAGGTTGTGGCCTGTTTTAATTTATCAAGATAGTTATTGCCAGCATCAACATGCCAAGTAGCAGCATGTTTTACTTCTAGACTCCCCAGTAAAATTGTCAACAGGCATCCTCAAGCCCTTTGTGAAGCACCCCAGGCACAGATTTTTATCTGAATTTTTCTCCCCCTGCCCCACCTTTGTGTCTACACTTTCTAGGGCCCACTGCTGGGGTGATAAGAAAACAGGAAGGATTTGAGACCTGGGTACTAGGCTTATCTCTGCCACTTACTGTGTGTCCTTGAGCAAATCATTAAACCCCTATGAGCCTCAGGTTTCTTCATCTAAAAAGGGAAACTATCAATATAAAACTCACAGGATTATTGGTGAGAATAAATAAATTACATGCTAAATTAGCGTCAATGAGCAGTGTTAGACAAAGGCCTCTTGGTGACATTTTACCTACATCAGGCTCAGCACCTCCATGTGTCCCATCATTACCTCCAAGTCACCCTGGACAAGTCATCACTGCCTTGGACTGGCCAGCAGGGAGGCACAGGACACCTGACACCTGACCAAGCGGACTGTGCTCCTGCCATCTAATGGCTGTTTACAAAAACCAGGTCTTACTATACATCTGAAGCTTCTGTGGACAACGAGGAGGCAAACAGGAGAGTGATGCAGTGGGTATTGACCCACAAGGTATGAGAAAGCTGAGTTGGGAGTTAAAAAATGTAGGATCTTCATTTAAGGAGAGTGGAAAATCATTCCACATGGTATCCAATTTCAGACCATTGCTTTAAGAATTGACTGTGGGGTGTAGATGGCTCCTGGAGCAAAGCATTGTTTTCAGCATCAGAATTAATCAATTCAAACAATAGTAGTTATTTTATTTTATTTTTATTTTTGTTGTTGTTGTTGTTAATGGTAGTTATTTTAAAATGATGTTTTAAAGTGATATTCTGCTAAAACTTTTCTATGTAGGAAATAAACTCCAATGTTCATAAACTCTAAATAACGCAATAAGAAATATATAAATTTAATCAGGAAGCATTCTTACTGAAAATGTTAAGCCTGAACATGATCATGAGGAAACCCAGAATGTGAAATAAATTCTGGCCTAGACTTTTTTTTAAAAAGTCTATGCCATAGAAAGAAAGAAAAAAAGCAGAGAGACTTGCTTAGATTAAAAGATACTAAAGAAATATAACAATTAATTGCAATATGTGAACCTTGATTGATTGAAAAAATACATATATATATATAATACTCTGAAAATAGTTGGGAAAATTTAAATGTGGAATATATATATGAAATTGGAAACTTTTTAAGTATAAAGCTGATTATGTGATTATATAGGAAATACCTTTATTCTTGAGGAATGCCAAGTTGTAATAGGAAAAAAATTAGGAGTTAAGTATCATGATATTTGCAATTATATATATAATGTTTTATACAAACACAGTGAGAGAGAAAACGAATGTAGCAAAATATTAACAATGATAAATTTAGGTGATAAGTATACAGGCATTTATTGTACCATTCTTTCAACTTTTCTGTAAGTTTGGAGAAGTTTCTAATAAAAAAGTTGAAAAAGTTATATCTGTATGCTGCTCTTAATTTCATTTCGTTTTTTCAGCTGAGTATATTACTGGCTACTTTTGCATACTGTATAATTGTTTCTTTCAAAAATATTATTTTGTTTTGCCCTGTTAGTCACACAATCAATTTACAACCAACCATGGCCAAGTTCACTGCAGGAATTGTCTTTATAGGTTCATTTGTACACTCTCTAATAAGGAGTTTTATTACCATGTATTCTTTGTTTCCTCCGATGTGGTCTTTTACTGTTCCTCTTAAGTTTCTTACGGCAAATGTTGCCTTTAGCATTTTTCTTGGCTGCTTGTTTTTTCATCCACTGCCTAATGACAGGATTGCGCGGGCTGACACAGATTCTTCTGTGCTTATCGTGAAGGCTACCAAAAAGAGAAGATAAAAAAGTCACTGATAGAAAGTACAAGTAAAAATTCAGTGACTTTCAGGCAGTTTCTAATTTTAGACACACTGTATTCCTAGAGCCTGGATCCTAAAACTGAGCACCACAGGGTTGAATCTTAACTTTACTATGCTGATGCCTGTGGTTCCTCAGATATCAGCAGAAAGTATTAAAAGGAGTTGGAATTGGAGGAGAGGGGAGGAGGAGCGAGGGAGGGGAAAGAGGGAAGCTAAGAGAAAACAGTTCTTTCTCTGCCCCAAGCTTCATCCAATAAAACCAATCCATTCCTCACTGCCTATCTCAGACATATTCTCCTCAGTTTTTCTAGATCCTCTCAGCTAGGTGCCCTCTTTTTTCCTTTGAAAAAAGCACTGATTATCTCTCTTGTGGCACTTGGTTTACTTTGTCTTTTATTGAATGCTTGTCTTAAACTCTTTCCTCTCACTGTGGTGTTAACTCCTTGAGGGAGGAATAGTCTGGAAGTGTTTTGAAAGGCTTTGTTCACAGTGAGAATTCGGTCATTAGTTGTAGATATGAAATGAAAATTGTTCAAAATAAGAACAATCTGGTTTTGTTTTCAATGAAACAAATATTCCAGGCTTTTGTTAATATTTTAATGTAGTATAGGTCTATACCACTTCTCAGAACTTGTTTTCATGTTCATGTTCCTGTATGAAAATTTGATGTTGGGGTGGTAGACTCCTAGAGCGCAATTCACAATTTCTAGTAACTAGAAGAATTTCTTGTTACAAAAGATATTGTGACTTGTAATTCCCATCAAGTTTTTATTAAATGTCAGAAATCCTGCTGACTTGACATATACAATATTTCTATGTCTGGATAAACTGAAACCCTTGACCCTGTTATTTGGGGAAGAAAAAAAGCAGAGAGATAGAGAGTAGGCTGCCATTTCTCCAAATGACCCAGAGGAGTCATAAGTTAATGTGGGGACTGTTGAAATGGAAGAAAAAGTTGAGAAAGGTTTGAATGAGCTTAAGCATAATAAAGCCAGCATGTGAGAATGTTAGTTTGAAAGAAGTGAGGCATCTTAATAGGAGAATAATACATTCTCTGCGTTAGATTCAGAGGTCTTCAAAAGAAAAGCTACTTTGCACTGTGGCTAGTTGGTTTGCCGTTAGCTATTGCAGGAGAAAATTTAGCTGTAGCACTGTGGGGGAAAAAGGAGAGAAAGAGCTGAAGCTCCTACACTTTCTGAAAGACTAACACTCTCTCCCCTTCCTGGTGGTGTCAACAAGAACCTGAGCAGACATCCAGTGAAGAAAGACTCCACTGGATTAGATAAACCCAGAAGTTACAGAGGGGAGAAAGAGAACTCCACTCCATTACTCCCTGGGGACTGAGGGGCTTCTGGGAGGGGCGCTGTCTCTGGGACTGAGGGGAGAACTGGGTGGAGAAGACAGAGACAGAGGACCCAGAGAGGTGAAGAACTGTAGGAAAACGGGCAACAACTACCGTGTGGGACCTTCTAAAAGTCCTACCTAGTGTGACCTCAACCACTCGATGTAAATGAGGGGGAAAAAATCTGTTACCAGAACATAGCTACCAAATCCAACATGCTGTGACGTTTTAAAATCCTAAAGTTTAAAAACTGCTTAAACCTCCACTTGCATCCCATGTGTACTCCATTGGGATAAAAAGAGATGAAGAAATGCCAGGCAAGGAAGTAGCTTATTCCACACCACACTCCTTGCCCTGCCCCTAACCCCATAGTATTGGAATGGACACCAACCCACCCCACTGTGAATTTCTAGGTTGGAGGTTAGACTCTAAGAAACCATAGGCTGATCTGATTCTTTTACAAGAGGGTAGCTGATCCAGTTGACAGGTCAATTTACAAACTTATACTCGAATAAAGTAAATATTTTTAGATCCAGGTGATTGGCTTCATCATTTCCCTTTAATTAAAAATGAATCCTTATTAAAATTAAGACTCATGTTTTTTATCATATTTTCCCTTGTTAAAGTGAAGACTGACATCATTTCTGTTCTTATATCTTTTAGATTTCTATCTAATAATGTAATGGGTCATGAGAACTTATGTATTCAAGATGGCAATGTAAGATCTAAGATGGCGGAATGGAAAATTTTAAATTCCCCCAGCAAGGTAGACTGCAATCCCCTCTGACCAAGGCCTTGAATTCTCTGCCCAGACATCCTATTTGCTTGCTTAAAGGTCAGGCCATAATCAGGCCATATGGTTAGCCAATAAGGAACTGCAACCTGTCCTGCACGCCAAGTTAGCCCGCCATAAACCTAATATAAGAAACCTCATGCTAAGGATTGGGGCTCTTGTTCTCGCTGCTGCGGCAGTGGAGGCTTGAGCCCGGATTCGAATTCGTAATAAAATTTTCTTTTTGATTCTAATTCGGCTCTGAGGTCATCTTGTCCGGGTGCGGTCCGTAACAATACCTGCTTATCCCAAAGAAACTTCTCTGAAAATCTTGTTACCGATAGTGTCCCCTGATAATCTCCAGCATCTGTCTCCTACTGTTATACACACACAGAAAATTCCTGTGGTTCTTTCTCTATGCCCTCCTGAAAGTCCCATAGGAGCCCTTACAAACTCTGAAGCTGTCTTTAGACTGTGGTTGACATATACTGATGAGGTGAAAGGAACTGAAAATTAAGAAGTTGCGTTACTGAGAGTGGCCAGAGCAGCCTTGGGCAGATTTAGGTCAGCTAGGTAGATAGACCTGCCACCAATACCCAGATGTTTCTAATCTTCCAGAGCATTGTTGATCCATGAACTGCCTATGAATTTTCACTCTTCAACTGCTACCAGCACTGTTTATTAAAACAAAACAAAACCAACTAATAGATTTATGGCCAGGTATATACTAAGGGAGTTTTTCAAAGAAGCTGGGAACGTGAAGCACTTCATTACGTGAGGTACTTCATTAGTATTTCCTGGATCACTATAGACCAAACACACTGGTCCCCAGTGACTAAAACACCTGAGCGGATGGATCCAGTGTGGTGGCAGGAACTGAGGAGAGAGGCTGAAAGAGTACTTACCCCTCTCCCTTCTTTCACACAGACACTCATGCTTATTAAAATTTGGGCCAGGAATTGTCCTCAGCCACACATCTACTCCCAAGTGTGATTTAAAAATTATTTTAGATCTAAGATTTTTTTCAGGATCTTATAAAATCTATGGACCTTCTCCCCAGAAAAATGTTCACACAGTCATACTGACAAATGTCAGTACTTCACAGCCTCCTGACCTGAAGTAAGTCTATCAGTGGACATCTTATAAACTCGTTCTCTGAACTTCTATGATCCTTGTCTTGGAGCAGTGTTTTACAAAGTTGGGCAATAGATGGATTCCTCTGGAAGGGGGAAAAATGTGTCTTAAATTTCAGAGAATGGTCTGCAAGACCCAGCTTCATAGACTCTCTTAGAGACTCTAGAAGGCAGAATCTAGTCTGTCACTGCTGCATCCCCAGCACATAGAATGGTGTTTGGTACATAATCATTAATCAATAAATATTTGTTGAGTTCATTGAATAAATAAGGAGGTTCCCCAGTGACTCAGGAACTCAGGCATAAGCAATGGATCTATTTGTAGCCCAAAGAAGGGAATGCCAAATGGCTTGTTGGCGACACCTGGGGACATAAGTGGTGTTAAAATCAGCATGCCAAGGAGATGCCTAATATGCTGTTGTTATGATTTGAAGGTGCCGAATGCAATGGAGTTTTGGGAGAGCATGTTATGGTTTGTCTCATCATCACTTTTGAGAGAGCTTGGAAGTGTACAGGGTACTGAAGGAAGAGATCTGGATTCGTATCCCATTTCTGCCATTCACTCACTGTATTTCACCAGGTAAACTTTGTAATCTCCTCAATCACATCTTTCTTTTGTGTGACATAGAGGTAATTTATGCCTTCCTCACAGCATTGTTGTCAGCATCCAGATTTGCTAAATACCAATGCATTTCATGTTTCAAAGTCTCTATGGAGACGTTAAGTACATTGAGTCTCAAGTTTTTAATAACTGAGCCAGAGGTGGAGGTACGAGGGGTGAGAAGATTTACCAGGAGCCAAAAGCCCAGTATCAGTAGCAAAGAAGGGCATTTGTGCTTGATTACATGTAGTGCTGTGACAGGTGTGATATCTCTACACTTCTGTTTGAGAACTTATATACACTCCTAATAAATTCATGGAGTAAAAATGATAGCAACTCACATACTCGCCTGGAAAATGTTAGTTAAAGCCATGCAATAAAACAGAGTCACCACCTATTTTTATTTTCATGTCCCCCGCCCCAGCCCACACACCCTGAATGTCCCTTGCTTTGCTTAGGAAATTTTGTGCTCTTTGTTCAGTGACCAAAGGCATTTGGCCCTAATCACAGCACTACAGTGAGGGGATCCGAGGGCTAGTGTAAGACTCAGTGGGTGGGGAGATTGTGTTCACTCCAGGGAGCCTGGGGCAGAAAAGACAGAATATTTCCTCTCCCCTCCCTTGTTTAAGTATTATTTGTATGTTGTGTATCAGACAAAGCCTCCCCAGCCAATTGTTCATTAGCCGAGAAATGGTCACTGCACAGGGTTAGACCTTGCTGCTGAAGAGCACTCACATGACAGCAGCCAAGTTACAATCCCCATCAGCTCTCTGAATGCGACATGCAGTCACTCTTTGCAGAAGCCTTCTGGGAATATGACGTGAAACCTCAGTGCAACAGCTGGAGGCAATGGGAAGTATGGCTGAAAGAGGAAAAGAAACAAAATGTTAAATCTTACAGTTAAGAGAACAATGGCCTCTCTCCTTAAAGACTCCTGAAAAACAGAATGTTAATCCATCTGAGCAAGGGGCAAACATGCACTGTGAGGGCTTCGTGCGAGCAGACCTGGGGCAGAACACACTCTACCTTCCAGAACTAATAATGTATTGGGGGGAGATAAAATTAAGTACAAGCAAAGACACAGGACAAGTGAAGAGAAAAAAAATGCTGCAGACAACAATGTTAGTGGAGTTTCAAACTGACTTGATAGAAGATGAAAGAAGTGAGGTTGACCCAGTTCAGAGGAGAGTGACCACATGGGCCCCTGGAGCAGGTTTCAAAGTTTCCCACTTGGGAACGACCTGGCTGAATCTTGAAGGATTTGTATGGGTAGAGAAAAATGTAAACTTATCCAAACTAAAGGAAGTACATGGTTAAGTGTTCCAAAGTGGGGGAAAGAAAGGGGCATTTAAGGTTTAGAGAGAAACAGACCGCTTTGAATTGAGTAGTCCGGACGGGGCATATGGTTCAAAAGATGGACTGAGGTCACACACTGAGACCTTGAATGTCAGTCTAAAAAGGTTTAGCTTTTATGAAATGGGGACCATAAAGATTTGAGAGAGAAGGGTTTTATGAAAAGCTATCTTGCAGTGATAAGCTTCCTTTTAGGATGGAGTGACTGGGACAGGAGGTCAAGCTAGGAGGGACTTATGTTACCCAGATGTAAGCGGAGGAGGGCAGCATAAATATGAAAGGAACTCTAATCCCCAACTGAAATCTGTATATTCCTACCTGCCACTTGCACATGGTATTCTCTTATGTCTCCCATTCCATCAAGTGGGTAGTAAATTGAAAAATATATTTTTTAGAATTACAGCCCAGAAGCCACAAGTAGCAGCCTAATATCAACAGACAGAAGGTAGTCTCTGAATGAGGGGTTAAAATAAATGGTTAGTGTCAGCTCTAAGCAATAGTGGTACTTGCACTTGGGATGGGGGGAGATCTCTGTGTTCATGCTTTGCCCATATAGAAACATCAGGCTGACTCACAACTGTGGAGTACAGAAGGAGCTGAACATCAAATTAAGAATGTCTATATGACTCTTTCTGTCTCCATTCATCCATTCATTTAGCTGTTTAATTATTCAACAAACACTTATTGAGCAGTTAAAATGTTCTAGGAATAATGCTAGTCATTGGGGGATACAAAAATAAATAAAACAAAGGCCCGTGTCCTCAAGAAGCTAACGTAGAAGAGACAGATTTGGAACTAAATGCTTAGGAAACAACCCCCCTGGACCACTATAACTGTACTTCTGGAATTCTGTCCTTCTGAAAGGCTCCCACAAGCCATCAAGATGGATATATAGCTGTTCACTATAACAAAACATTAGAGACCATCTGAATGTCTACCAGTAGTGAGATATATCATGGTTCGTCTAAATGGAATAAAGGATGAAATAGGCATATATGCACTAACATATATGAATTCCATAATTAAGTGAGAAAAGCAAGTTTCAGTATAAGAACTATAAATGATCTTATTTTTATAAAAAAGAATGTACCCATATACAAAGTAGAAAAGATGTGGAAATATATATGCCCAAAATTGTAAGCAAAGACTACTTCTAGAAAGGGGGCAATTTTTTAACTAGTGTGAAACACTTGTAATTTTTAAAAACTTCCAGTACTATGAAGATCCAAAACAAGTTTTACAGAAAATCAGAAGATTAGAGAACTCCACCTAGGGAAAATAGGGTAGGCATCAAAGGATGTGAGGTTTGGACTCAGTTTCAAAGGAGGAGTCAGAATTCCCCTGACTGAGAGGGGGAGTGGGACATTCCAAGTAGAAGGAATGGCAAGTCCAGAGCCCTGAGTAGAAGAGAATAAGAATGTTTGGTTAGAGTATTTACCTCACAGAGCCTAACTCAGGGTATCTTGGACCAAGGCAAGTCTTCTCTGGCAAGTCTTCTCTTGTCAACAAAGGTACAAGAAGGAAGCTCTGCACTGACTTCCTGTCTGGTCCAGGGCCTAGGAGTAATGCCTTAACCTTGATCTTGGAGCCTCAGGGAGGATATGTATAAAATTCACAGGGGTTCTTTCTCTCCAGAATGGAAGACTTGAGCTTTCTCCTCCTGTCCCACCGGCCCTGACCAGCTCAATGCTTCTCCATTTGGAACAGAATCTCTACTTGGGATATAAACCAATAACAACCTAGCTTCAGCCCAGTATATGTACATTTTTAATCTCAGGAAATTAGAATATACATACACTCTCCAAGTATACATTAATTATATATTTACATAAAGTCTTTTACAAAATGTATGTTGCCATGCATTTAAATTAATAGATGTAGTTGAAATATACCCACACAAGTGATATCAAGTGCTCAGCCTCTCTTCTGTTCCAATTTAGCTGTCATGTGAGTCTGCAGCAGCCCAAATAAGGAAAATGTTTACATTTCCCAGTGCAAGCTATTTCATGCCACAAGGATCTCCCTCATTCCTCTCCATGTAGATAGACCCAGTAAGGCATTTCATTTTCTTATGCATATAAGGAGTGTGTATAGAGGCACACCCAAATACCACTCAACCACATTTGCTAGAATATGAAAACGATCATTTGTTCAGCAAATATGCATTGAGTGTCCACGATGCCAGGCCCCAAACACTGCGTTAGAAATGTTGAAATAAACAAGGTATAGTTTCTGGCTTTGCAGTGTTTAATAATCCAGTGAGCAGCAGGCAAGTAAACAAATAATCACAACACAGCAAAATAACTGTTAACAGAGACATGTTCAAAGTGTGATAGATTATAAGTGGAAGACACATTTTGAATGATTCCGTTTATATAAAATGTCCAAAATAGACAAATTCAGAGACAGAATGTAGATCTGTTGTTGCCAGGGACTGGGGTAGGAAGGAATGGGAAGTGACTGCTAACAGATACAAGGTCTCTTTGGGGTGATGAAATGTGCTAGAATTAGAGAGTGGTGATGATTGTACAGTTCTGTGACTATACTAAAAACCACTAAATTTTATACTTAAAAATGGTGAATTTTATGGTGTGTGACTATTCAACGTTTAAAAAAATACTGCAGGAGAATAAAGTACTGGTTATTTTTACATTTATTAATATACTTATTTCCTAAAACCAATATATATCTATATATTTAGCTACGCTATGCTGTCTATTCTCCAAGTCAAACTATTTTAATATCCCCCAAAAGGTTTGGGGTTTATTCATCCATTCATTCATTTTTAACCCTCTTACTATATAAGAATTCCTATGTGAATTCTTATAGAGTGCAACACTATCTATATCTTTGAATTCTTATGTGTGAGTCACAAGGCTAGAACCTGGAGGTAGAAAGATGAAGAGTTACTAGCTTCAAAGAGCTAATAAAAGAGCTCCACAGACCACTGCTTTTATCTGTGACCCAGGTAATTATAAAATAGGAAATGGACTTTCAGAAGCATCGTGGGGATTAAGAGTCATAGGCAAACCTGTTTGTTTAGAAATTTGAGTTACCTGAGTGCTGACATCAATTCAAGGAATAGTTTTAAGCCAGAAAGGCACCCAGGACCTGTATGTACTTAGTAAACTGGTACACATTTCTCAGATACAAGGGTAGGATGGGCTCAGTTCAATTTATTTGACCTAAATCAACTGCAAAAAGGAAAGAGGCAGGCCAGCATTTATTACATGTTGGCAGATGTGACTGGTGCCCTCATGAGGGAGCGGGAAATATAAAAGGCCAGAAATGGTAGAATCCTTTGAAGACTGCTGGAGGAGTCAGGCAGTGCAAGATGTTTTCAGGATGGTTTGGACTAGGGCACTGGTTAGATTCTTTTAGATAACATCGCCCCCTAGAGGTTTTCTCATGCAGCCTCCAGTCAGAATATTTCCATTTTTAAAGAATGGTTAGCAACTTCCTCTGATTTCCATGTACAAGAGATTTAGGGGTGGCAATAAGGTTGAAAAACAGGATTAGATGACATTTCTTTTGCATTTATGTAGTTTTTATTCATATAATACTTTTACTTGTTTGTAGAAGCAAGCTGATAAGAAATTAGGAAAACTAAACCTTCCTCAAGACTACCCTGGTGCCCCCATTACATAAAGCCAGTAATCCCAAGAAAAAGAACCTGCTTTTAATCCAAAACAGGAGTTCGCTCATGATGGAGAAGGGGTTCCCTGGAAGGAAACATGTGAAAATTATCACAAATAAGATAGAAATCTTTCAGAGGGGACTTGATAAAGCAGGAGGGCCCAGAGGTACAAACAAACAAGGATCTGAGGTTTGTTGTAAGGCTTTTGCATTTCACTCTCAGCCCCTTCCTTAACCCCTCCAGAGATGCCCCTTCACTTTGGGGAGTGCTTTATTGAGTGTTTCAGTCCAACAGCTCTCCCTGGGAGTCTTCTTTGAAAGGTGATTTATGAGAGCAACACCTGCTGGCCTAAGATCATCCGTTTGGAGGAAGAAGGAGACAACAAGAGGGTAGGGAGCAGGTTAACAGAAGCTGCCCAGCAAAAGCATTATAGAGCTGCAGGTGGGGCAGCCTCTCTATCCTGTCTGACCACCTTCCCTCAGACTCTTAGAGGAAAAGGGCTCTTCCCTAGGACTTGTTTGGATTGGGAGACCCTAGTGAAAACCTGCAATGACTGCTAGTTAAGACAGGGTAAGTGAGGAGAGCTGGGAACATTATAATTTCTATTCACTGGCCAGTGAAGCCCAGACCATACAGTTTCTGATGTGTGTATTCATTGAATTGAAGTTAAGATTTGAAAAATTTTTCAAATATTTGGGGGATTGTATCAATCTTGCTTCATTATAAAGGATGACTTACTCTTGTATAAGTGGCATGAAATAAAGTAGGGAGAATACCTTTCTAACATAAGGCAGAATGTGGCAATGACTATGTGACAAATTAAGTGTCGAACTGAGAAAGGCAGAAGAGAAATTATAACAGAGAGTCAGGTACATGTTTACCAAAGAGGTAGTTTTTAAACTGGGGACTTGAAAGATGGATAGAATTTTAAAAGGTCAGTAAACGTAGAGGAGACAATGGGCATAAAAGCACAAAAGTGGAAAAAGACAGAACTTATGCAAATTTTGTTGGAATAACAGAATTAATGAGTGCAAATTGTAAGAGGAAGATGTGGAAGGCAAGTGGGACCAGGCAGGCTTGTATTTTATGCCAAGGAGACAAGTTCAGTAACATCTTTCTGTGGAAACGTTTTTAATCAATACATGATTTACCTAAACTAACACTTTTCTGTGGAGAACTAACTGTGAATAGATAATTGATGACTTTACTACTGTCCTTCACTTGTGAAATGCTTCAATTCAACACAGAGAACAGCAGCAAGAATGATAAAAACACATATACCCACCATCCAAATTTTACTAACTTTCATCCTTTCTCAGGTTTGCTCTCAGCCTTATTTTTAAGAAATCTTTTCCCAATACTTTACTGTTTCAAGTAAGGTTACAATAAATACTCTAAAGATAAGAAGAGGTTGTATTTATTGAGTGCTTACTCTGTATCAGGCACCACTGTAACTACCACATGTGAACTAATTAATTCACAACAAGAAGATACTCTATCTCCATTGTACATATGGGTAACTCACTTTCCCCGGATCAAAGGGCCAAGAAATGGTGGGACTGGGATTGGAATCTAAATCCCTGGGCTATGCTTTGCTGGCTCTTCTATGTCTCTTTAAAGCTTCCATGAGAATTTCTCCAGGGCAGTGGTTCTCAAACTTTAATGTGCCTCCAAATCATTTGGAGGGCTTTGTAAGCCACAGATTGCAGTCTTTCTTCCCCACCTCAGATTTCTGATTTGATATTTCTGATGCAGGTATGTTAAAAAATTTTACACTACTGTTGGGATTGTGTCAGATTTTGCAGTATGACACTTGGAGTTATATTTTTAGATGCACACAGACCTGCTGGTCCACAGCGAGGATTGAAGTGAGTTACAAAATTTAAAGGGGTGCCAGAAAACTCAGTAATCAAAGATAAATTACATTTTAATGCAATATTTTTTAAAACAAAAGGTAATATAAAAGATCTTTGATTAATTAAATGCTACAGTTTTAAATAAAAACTAAATTTGACCCTGCACTTAAACAACCCACCTAAGCCACCTCACTTGCCTCATCCTATTCTCAGCCCTGAGTGTAGCTTCATGTTGAACTTATCTTTTTTATCCTTCATATTTTATAAGATTTCTCTAATCCTATTGCAGCTTTTTTGTTTAAGTTCTATTTTTCTGATATTAAATGTGCAAACTAAACTTTTGGTTAAATTTATTTTACCACCTTATTTTGTGGTTTTTATTCAATCATCCTTTTTTCTTTTGCTCCCCCCACCCCCGCCTTTCCTTCTGTTGGATTAATTTTTTTACATTTCCTTTAATGTGTGTATAGGGGTTTGTTTGTTTGTTTGTTTTTAACTAAAAATTTAGGCTGTGTTAGTTAGGTCAAGAAAAAATGTATTTAGGTAAATGTCAATATCTTACACAACCATATTCGAGACTGAATCCTTTGAGCAAGTGTATTGTTTTACTAATAAAAGTGATTGCCACATCAGTAAAATTTCATAAACATTTACTGAGCACCTGCTCACATCAGTCATTGTTCCAGACACTAAGTACTAAGTATACAAAAACGAATAATACCTGCCCTTAGAGTGCCTACAATAGCAGATGTTTTTCTAACATTATCTTACATATCTGACTGCTGAAAGTGACATTGTTACCCATTCTTTCTTAGAAATTTTTCATATCTTTGGTTTATAAGACACTAATCTTTCCGAATTCTCCTAATTCTCTGCCTCTAGAACTCCTCCTTCTGAGCCCTCTCCTCAACAGCTAGCATTCCTCCAAGTTCCATCCTTCACCTCCACTCTTTTCTTTCCATCTATAGCTTCTCATGTTTAAAATTACTACCTATGTCAGTAACTCCAAAACATTTTTGTCTACTTTAACCTCTACCCAAAAATCCTGACATTTATCCAATTGCTGTTGAACATGCACTTAGATACCTCACAGGCCAACTCAATAAAAACCCAACTGAAAACACCATCTCCTGCAGCCTTAGTTGTACTCCTTTTCTCACCTCATTTAACTCTTTTACAGTTACCCAAGCTGAAAACTCGTGTGTTGTTCCATCCTCCTGCACTCCCCACAGCCAGGCACAAACTTCCGTAAGTTTTACTCCCAGACGTTTCTCAGATTTGTCTTTCTCTTTTCATCCCTGTAACCACTGCCCAAATTCAAGACCTCATTAATTGGCTCCTGACTTATGGAGCCTCCTAGTTGCCTCCTTTTTCCCAGTCTTGCCTAATCTGCACATGAATCCTACAGCACTCTGTGCTTTCCTGTCTTTCTCATATATATAATTAAATGTTTATATGACTTCGTCTTTTGTTTGTGAGCTTCCTTGGGATATCTTTCTACCCATACTACAGCAGTGCGTCAATGCTATTGATTCTGTTGGTTCATTGTTGTTATTATTGTTGTTTACAGTAGTAAGCGGAATAGGTGATTTGCCATAAATGTCTGTGCCGGATTTGTTTCTGTCAGTTTTGGTCATTGGAAGGCTTTAAAGAGTTCCATGTTAAAGATCTGTTAAGATGAATGCTAAAGCACTAACACATCAGATTTGTGATATAAAAATTAGGTTCTGGGTTTTAAGGAAAGCATCCTGTTACTATAGAGAGATGAACCAGCTGTCTCTCTTACTTGGATGTCTTGCACAATTTCTGATACTCAAAGTGTGGTTCCCAGCGTTGCAGTGATGGCATCATTTGGGGCCTTATTAGATATGCAGTTTGAAAAGCTCGGGTATAATGAGCACTACAGAACACAGCAAAATGGAAACAGCAGAGGTACATGCCATTGTTGAAGAAAGGACTCCCAGAATAAAGATGAAAACATAAGAAAGGTTAACTCAGTTTGCTGGCAATATTGTAAGTCTATGAGTGCAGTTTAAGAACGGTACTATGTAAATAAACATAACGTTCTGAATGTGGTTGGTTAGGGATACACTTCCCATTCTGGTAGACTTCACACTGGATGCCTACAAACAAGGGTGTCCACTGCTGTCACCAACTATGCAGGAAGGACTCACCCAGCTATGATGCATGAAACTGCTGCACCCAAATAAAGTTCTCTCAGGTTATTTTTGGAACCTTGAGATAATGGGGAATGAATGAGGGTTTTTCTTTACTTTAATATGAAAACCTTTGGTCATCAGTACTTCTCACAGCATGGAAACTGGAGTGGTCAGGGGGTAGTCCTGAAGAGGGGTTAGGTAATTTGGGGCTACAGAGACTTCCTGAGAGGCGTTACTGCACAATAATTAAGCACAGGGAGACCGACAACAAGATTCGGTTCCTGGCTCTGCCGACTTGTTCCTGATGTTGGGTAAGTTACTTAATCATCTGTCTCAGTTTCTTTATCTGTAACATTAGGGATGGTAATAGCACCTACCTTACAGAGTTGTTGTGAGGATTGCATGAGTTCTTACATTTAAGTACTTAGAACAGAGGTAACAAATAGTAAACACTCAATAAATGGAAATGGAAAACCCCACCATTATCTACAGGCTAATACGCAGCAGAGTGCCTGCTCCATAGTAGGTATCCAGGTGTCTGAAGTGTTTGTGGAATGTGCCCATTGTCAATTCGTTGCCCCTCAGCTTCAAATTTACCCTTAGTTGCCAATTCTATGAAATTAATATGACCCCTTTAAATATTTTTCCTTCTCCAGCTGTCATGATATTAAATGTCATCTGTGGAGAGACATGGCAGGAAGGTTTTTCTTCCTGGCTCGAGTGTGCTCCTCTCAGCAGGCTCATGCCGGACCCACTCCTCCCAGTGCTGCAGCTTCCCTTGAACCAGGGTCCAGTAGTGATTGTCGGCTAGCAGAGCTCCCTTTTGGTGGTTTTGCAGCATAACCTCCTCCCTATGAAGAACTTTTCCCTGCCAAAAATAAGTGATTTATTTTTATTTTTATTTTTATTTTATTTATTTATTTATTATTTTTGCCATTATATGAGCCACAGCTGTGCCTTCTCCAAGGTCTGGATCTCAGCTGGGCAGGTAAGGGGTGCAGGATCTCTTCCTTGAAAGCTCTATTTCAGCCCTAGAAATATCTACTATTTCTATATTCTTTAAAGAATATTTTATAAAGTTAGTACTTTACTTCTTTTCAACATATCACTTGTTGTAGTTAATCATTTGTTACACTGAAGTTTCCCTGTTCAAATTATTGTCTAGTTTCTGTCTCTTGATAGGACATTTCATTTATTTATCAACAAATAAATGAATGAATAAATGACACTCAAACATTCTAAGTTGTTCCAGGAAGTTTGCACGTTGTCTATAAAACAAATGATGCAAACTTTTATGAAAGAACTATGTGTATTAAATGGATATACTGTTATGACTAAATATAAAAGAATTAATTTTTTGGAAAGATATAAATAAAACAATATATAGATTGAGGTCCTATTTATAGTTTTAAAAATCTGTACAGTTGTGCATGGGTTCATATGTATAAATGCATAGAGGAAGTTGTAGAAGGATATACATAACTTAGAAGGGCTATCACCTCTGGAAAAGGGAGAGAGATTAAAGGAATGGAGAAGGGGACATTTATTTCTTTTAATTCTATATTTTAAATTTAAAATTTTACAGTGAGTATTTGTTACTTTTATAATTTTAGAAATTAAATTCATTTGTGACTTTTCAATAATTTTAATTTTATTTATTTATTTATTTTTAGGCAAAACAACCCTTGATTGACCTCATAGATTACAAGAACCTTGTCAGCCTACAATCCCTTATTTTAAAAATTTTTTATGCCTATAGCATCTGGTCTTCCTAGGTAGTCTCCCATCCAAGTACTAACCAGGCCCGACCCTGCTTAGCTTCCAAGATTAGAAGGGATTGGGCTTGTTCAGGGTAGCATGGCCGTAGACAGTAATTTTAATTTAAAAAATTAGCAGGAAATAGAAACTTATGAGAAGAAAGGGAAGGAAAACTAATCATTGTTGAGCACCTACAATATGCCAGACACCTTCCATTTATTTTCTCATTTAATCACGAGACTAACTAGGGAAGAGAGGATTGTTATTCCTATTTTACTGATAAGAAAACTGGACCTCAGTGATTAAGCAATTTCCCAAGTTCAAGTAGTTAGAATTCTGACTTGACCTTTTCAAGTCCAAAGCCCAGACAGTTGCCAGTATGCCCTCATTTCTCAAACTGGGTTTCAGAGACCTCTAGGAGGTGGCCCATGGATGTATTGTTCTTGGGATTCATGAGCTCTCTGGATAACTCTTAAATTTTAGTGTTATTTCAGTGCTAATCGTTAAATAGATATGTTGTGGAGTTTCTTTGAAAGACCATCTTAAGAAAACACTTTCTGGACATTTGAATTTTGCTTTTGTTCATGCTGGTGGTATTACCAAGTCAGATCCTACCTTAACTGTCCTGAACCAATCAAAAGAAAACCAGAGTGGAATTTCATAAAGCATTCATGCTAAGGGTGGGCCAAATTATGTTAATATGGTTCAAACAGAAACAAATGGTGAGGAAAAAACCACTTCTCTTTCTGAACATGGTAGTATCTGCACATAAAACTCAAAACCTGCACCTCAAGAATCAATGTTCTATATTTATGTTTGGAATGGTGATTTTAGTTTTGGCCAAACTGTAACTATTACATTAAATTAATGTTACATTGAAGTCTTCTTGGCTTTGTGGTTTTAGTTTAAATTTTAAATTTATTTTGGTTTTATAATTGCAGAAGAGATATATACACAAGGGATTTATACCTGATTTTATGGTTATACATCAAGTAATATGGTAGAATAATTTAAGTCATTATTGAGAGTATAAAGAATGTTTTCCTTTAAAGGGGCGATACAGGACTCAAATTTGAAGATTGCAGTTATATCACTCTGCTTCTCTAGACATAGAAAAGAACATTTAAACAACCCTGAGCTACATTACAGATATAATGGCTGGGTTTTTGAACTAAAATCTAGACACTTTATCTAATAGGGCTACTGAAGAATGCAGGATGTATTGTTTTAACTATAGGGACACCTGGAGAGAAACTAAGGGCAGATTACTGGGCATATGATGTCATGACTCTCAGGGACCACTCCTGGTGATACGGAGAGTCTCAACTGTGCAGAATAACTTTCAAGCACAAATGCATATTCTTGGCACTCCCCGCTAGTGAGTCTCCTATGATTGAAACAGATGAAAAATAGTTTTCTTTTAGGATGAAGCAGCAAGTTCCTAGTGCTAAGGAGCCATCGTCATCTGAGAAAGTAGATTGTCAGTTAGCAAGAAGCCAATTTGGGATTCAATGAAGCAAAATCCTCCAATGTGTATCTGCTGAACATAAGTAGAAACTTAGTCTGAACATACAATGAAAATGGTCAGGCACACAAAGCCCTAGACGTGGCTCAGGGCCACTGAGAGTGAGTGACAGACATTTTTATGGTCTCGATATTGATTTCTGGGAGCCAGCAGCCAAGTCAGCGTTGTGGAGTATGCCCTCCTGCCTTTGGGTAGAATCCCAAAGGCTTTTAATTATGGGTAAGTCAGCCACTTCCTGATTTATGCAGAACCCTTTGGGCAAATGCCAGTTACTGAGCCATTACATCGAGATGGCCATTTAAAGCACCATTAAGATAATGGAACAGTTAATACCTGGAAGAACAAAATGTATCTCAAAGTCCCAAACTGGCACAGGCAACTTCCCTATTCCCTCCCCCAACCTGCAACAATTGCCAAGGCCACCTATACTTCCTCCCCTGCACTACTCTGTGCTCCCCACCTCCCTCCCTCCCAACCTGGTCTTCTTGCCCCCTCCCCACTCTACCCAGCTCGAATCCCTTAGAAATGGGGTCTTCAACCTTTGGGACATAGATTAGCACCTGTCTGTGGCCTGTTAGGAACCAGGCCGCATAGCAGGAGGCAAGTGAGTAAAGATTGATCTATATTTGTAGCTGCTCCTCAGTGCTGGCATCACTACCTGAGCTCCACCTCGGACCATCAACCATTAGATTCTCCTAGAAGCACCAGCCCCTGGTGCCAAAAAGGTTAGGGGCCACTACCTTAGAGCATCCCACAAGGCACCCTGGACACAGACACTGGAATGGAAATTTGCTACGGAAAGCAGTGGGGTTATCCTTCTCATTTACAACTCTTCTCGGGTCTACTCTCGTGTATTTTAACCCAACGTCACTTATTTTAAATGGTGAAGGGTTGGGGCGTCTCATACAATGTAGTCTTCCTCTGGCCCAAAATATCTTAGGAAAAAAAAGCCTTGAGATTAACCCAAAAGGCTACTGTTAGGTCTCCTTGGCTCCCTTTCTTTCTTATCATCATCAACTGTTTGCTGTCCCACCCCTTTTTCCTGGACTCAGTCCCATTAAAAACTTGGCCTTGGCCTAACCGAGTTTCCTTCATCACTCCTCTCTGCTGCACCCACCCTTCCCTCTCTCCTCTCTTGTAAGAGGGCTGCCACTCCTGCTGCTGCTGCTGTGGGGTCAGCGAGACATAGGTCAAGAAGCTGAAGGGAGATCTGTCCACCTTTCCTTCAAAGCTTTATGAGAAAAAATTTTTGCAATGCTGAAACTGGGAATAAAGCCTTAGAAGGTAGACCTTTGAGAAACAATGAAAGCGATCCTGAACTTTTAATGGTGAATTTTTCTCAAAAAATTTACAGAAACATATAAAATAAAAAACTTTTGGTTTTGTCTTTGACAGAACAGATTGATAGACATGAAAACGGGATCATCCAGATTTCTCCTCTGCTCAGTACTACAAACCCAGTCCCTTGCTGCACTATATTGGCTTCCTAAACAAATGCCTATAGGAACCAGGAACTTAGGGTGACAGCTGACTTCAGGAAAAGACAGAGGCTGGTCTGCTTCAGCCAATTCTTGCCAGGGGACATGGAATCATTGCTGCCAGATCTGATTTTTTAAGAGAAGCTTTAAAAACCATGTGTATAAATGAGTATGCATTCATGAAATCTGTCAGTTTTAAAATGTTGGTTTAAATTTTTAAAAAGCAGACCAAACAAAACTTATATTTCACTTCCGTTCCAGATTTAGAGAATCTTTTCAGGGTAAAGTTCAGAAAAGAAGACAGTGGAAAAGAGTCAAATCAGTCAGGTATTAAGCATCTATATTTTGAATTTCTTAAATACAGTACAAATGATTGCCTCCAATCCAAATGCAGTTATAACCTCCATATATAAGCTAGCAGCTCACAATTTGTTATAATTTGTATAGTTCAATCTCTTGTATCCTATATCCCTTTTTAAGGTCAGGTTGTAGTTTTGAATTTTAGTATTCACAGAACTGACTTTGTTCAGAAAACAAAACTAACTAACTCCAAAGGTCAAGTCTGTCTGCCTTCCAGGAATATACACACTTTGCATCCAAACCGTTTAGCATGTTAGGGAGAGGAGAAGACAGATGGATAATACAGGCTTTCTTCCAAACTCTACCTGGGGATTTTCTAAGATAATGTCATCAGAAAAGAAAATGTAGCTTAAAATTGCGCTGCTGTGGGAAGATCTCATCTACTAGGTGGCAAATTATAATATTCTTGTTCAAATGAGGTTCCTTCCTGAAAATTATTTTTGGAGATCAGGAATATAAACTTACTCTCTTGTAGATAATTGGAAATTCCTACCTGAAGAGATTGAAATTCCCACCCCAAATTGCTGGCAGTCCTTGACTTTCCCAGCTGTATCTGGGGAGGCAGCCCCCTCTCCTTCCACTGGAGGCTAAGAAAGCAGGTGCCTCACTCACCTTCCGAGGTGTGAAGAGCTATGCAGGCAGCCAAGGCCAGGAGAGCGAGTCCCGTCTTCTGCATACCTGCCTACCCGCCAGCACAGACAGCACTGCAGGTGAGTCTGTAAGATCAGGAAATGTGGCTAAAGCTGTCCTGAGTACAGAGAAAGAGCATGGAGGAAAAGTGAGCCAGGTAGCCCCGCCCTGGGAGGTGCTGGGGTACCTATTTCTCAAGTTTCTTTCCTGGAGACCAGGCACTTTCTTAGGACTAGGCCTGTGTTCAACCATCTATGGCTCAGGAGAAGTCAGTGGTGATCTGGCAGCTGGTGAGGTCATTGTGAGGTCATTTGCATCAGAATCACTTGGAAACCATTTTAAAAATAAAACAGCTAGCTATAAGAATTCCTCCATGGACCTGTAAATCAGAATTTTGAAGTAGGAGACCAGTAATTTGAGTATTTTCAAAGCTCCAGTGGTGATTCTGATGGACACCCCTACTGAGAACCATTGCATAAAGGAATCACAGTTTTTAAGTAGCTTGTTGAAACTGAGTTTCTGGGGACAAGGGTGACAAGTCATAAAAAGAAAGTTATCATCTGGTGGAAAGATATGAAAAAATTCAACCCCACTCTGGGCTTGTTTTGCAGCCAAATTGTTTCCAGTAAAGGTATTAGATTATTTAGGAGAGAGATAAGCCAGGTAGAGGGGCCTCTGCCCTCTGGGCTGTGCCTGCTGGAAAAGAGAGCCCAGAGCAGACGTGAGCAGGTGCAGGGTCTAGTCCAGCTTTGTTGTTAATTGGTTTTGTGAATGAAACCATAGGGTAAGGCAAGGGTAATTGGATTCTTGTCCCACCTTTTCTAGTAACTAGCTGTACAAGTTCAGAAAAATGCACTTAACTTTTCTGTAAGGAGTCAGGCTGGACAACCCTCCAAAGCCCAACCCTGCTTCCTCTCCGATTGCGCTGTCAGGAGGAAGCCTCTTGTCCACATGCGGCCCTTGAGCATTTGAAATGCGCTCGTCTGAATTCAGATGTGCTGTGTGAAAAGAACGTTTATTTTCACGACTTAGTACAAAAACATATAAAATATCTCATTAATAGTTTTCATACTGGTTACATGCTGAGATGGTAATGTTAGGCTCTACTGAGTTGAATAAGGTATATTATTAAAATTCATTGCACCTGTTTCTTTTTACTTTTTTAATGTGACTAAGAAAATCCAGTTACAAATGTAGCTTACATTATATTTGCAGTAGACTGTGCTGCTCTAAAAGTGAAAAGCTACAGGTCAGAACTGTCCCCTTGCTGTCAAGTTGTGGCACTTAACCACGCTCCAATTCCACTATCAAGAACTGGAGTTATAACAAAATGGGAAATGGGAGCTTTGGAGAGCTTGGAGCCAGACAAAGATGGTGGTCTACTAAGTGAGAAGACCCAGTCACACAGGGCAGCAGTCCCAGACTCTGCCACCAACCAACGGGACCTCAGGTCTCAGTGACAGAGCACAGAGAATCCGCAGAGGTGACTGTCACGCCTGTGAGTTCGTGTGTACCCGCCACAACCACAGCAGCCTCTCTGGACCAAGCAGTGTGCTCTAAAGGTAAGAGTCAGAAAAGCCGCACAAAAATTCTATTCTGAAACAGCCAAGTCTTAAAAATTATTTTGCTTTACAAAAATTTACAAAATTATTTTGACTTACAAAAACAACACATGTGCTTAAGCAGTCATTTACCAGTCTGCCCTCCCTAAGAGTCCTTCCTGAGGATGGCTTCTCTGCAGTAGGAAAAAGCCTCTGTTCAGATGAAAGGAAGGGGGATATTGGGGAAGAGGAGTGAGTTTTAATCCAACAGGAAGACTGGACTCAATTTCGATGAGCCCAGGATTAGACAGACCCTGCATACTTACTCGTGCACTCTTATTTCCTCCTCTGTCTGACAGGATAGCTTCCCTTTCACTGTGTACCTATTTCTTCTGCTAGGAGCCATCACCATGGGCCTGCCAGGAAGATGGCATGGGGATAGACTCCAAAGATTTAGAAAGCTCAGGGCTCTTTCCTGAGCCATCACAGGTTATTAGCATTTTCCCTTTCCTTCCCGCTCCTTCTTGGGGCCCACAGGAGTGAGATGGTGGGCTGGGCAGTAGTGATTGGATGACGGTTGGCATGACACATGGAACTAAAAGCGTTAAAGCCTGCACTCATGAAATTGCACTCATGAAAATGACAGCCTTGAGTCACTGGGATATGTTAGCTTGGTGTTGAAAAGCAAAGCTGACATCCATCAGCAGAAACCAGTAAACCACTGGAAAACCCTATGCCACATCATTATGTAATAAGACATGAATGAAAGGAATGCTAGGCAGATCAGTTTTGACTGGGGTGAGAGCAAAACCGAATGATGGGATTTTCGCCTGGAGAGAACATGGTGCAAGCTATAATTATGGGGGATGGGGTACTGTCTGTGTGTAACAGGAGGTTCACTAGGAGACACGGACCAGAATTAACTAGGAAGGAGCCTCCAATGAGTGAGGTCAGGAGAACAGCTTTGATTTTTTAGATATTTTATCTGGACTTGGGCTTTTCTCAAAACCAAATGAAGAGGAGGCTGGGAAATGGGTGCCTTTTGGACCTAACGGATCCAAAGGGTAGAGGGAGGGTAGAGCCAGAGAATGGAACTGTTTGAGGACAACCTAAAACTGTGTATGGTTTTGTGTTTTCTATTGTGACACGTCCCTGGAACACCAGGGATTCCTGGAATACCAGGCTGCAAAGTTTTAAAAAAATACTTTTTTTTTTTACTCTACACATTTCTTTTTCAGGAAAAAACAAATTATCCACACTTTAAAGAGAAGTAAAGTGTAAACCTCAGACTGTTATAAAAATACTGGATGCTCTAGATAAAATGCCTGGTTTGAATTAGGGGGATGAAGATTTCAAAACAGTAGTTTTCACAAAATAAAATTGAGCTAGTGAATTTCCCTTGAAGATTTGTCTTGAAATTTTGTATACAGTCAAACTATTTTGAAAATCATGTCAACATTTAAAAGTTTGAGAAGAATTTACAATTTAATGAACCCCTCCTCTGAATCTTTTGGTGCTGAGAGTAATCAATCACCTTTTAACTTGTGTGATATTTGAGTACTGATTTGTAGTAATGGATTTGTTGAAGCAGGCAGAGCCAAACAAGGGTTCAAATACTGTATGGTAGACTCTGAGTCATCATTTTTAAATATAGTATGTTCTCTTTTGATTAAAAAATTATACTGGGTTTGTTGTAAAAAATTTGGAACATGCAAAAGAGTATAAAGAAGGTAAATTTATCCAAAAATAAGCTTTCTTAAACTTTGGTGCATATTCCTCCAGACCTCTTTCTGTGCATATCTAGTCATTCAGTCATAGAACAAACCTTCATTAGGGATCTACTGTATGCAAAATATTGTGTTAGACAAATGGCAAGCAAAGGGGCCATGGTCTCTATTGCAGAGAAGACAGTTAAGCAAGCCATAACAATAAAATCTAGTACGTGCCAACACAAGGAAGTACAACGCTTAGGGCACTAATAGCAAAGGGGTTTCACCTAGTCTGGTAATAAACCAGCTCTAAAACATGCTTTTTAACTGCTGCCTAGGTATTTACCCCACCTCTTAATACTGAGCTTTTAGATTGTGGATTGTTTTTTTCGCTATTATAAATAATTTTGTAATGTATCATTTATATAATTCAAACCTTTATGCTCATCCTTTAGAATAAATTCTGAAAAGCAGAATTACAAAATTAAAGGGCATTTTTATTTAAAAGTCTTTTGATACATTTTCAGGCTGTTAAGCAGAAAATGTTACCTACATTATTTTTTCTACAACACTTGCAACATTTTTTCACATGGCAGGGCCCTTCCATCCTCTGAAGATCTATTTCCCAAATCAGGATTTAAGGACTTTCTTGTGCAGGGCCTTTGACACCCTCAATGAGCCTTGTGTAAATAGGGAAAGTGTCCCTCGCTGGGTGGACACAGCCTCGGGACCCATAGTTTGACAAACAGAAGGTATATGAAGAAACAAAAGGTCCCTCAGCTATTAAAAAAGGGTATGCGTGTGTGGGTGGGTGCCTTCTTCTGAGAAGGTGCAACCAGGGTATATGACATGACAAGCAAGCATTTTCATCCCTACTCGTTCCTCAGCAGGTAGACTTCTGCAGTGCACAAACTGTCCACAGCAGCCCTGATCTTGCTGTTTCTTCTCTGATCCTGTTGCCTGGCCTGGACCATCTCCCCAGCCTCTCTCATCCCATCTAGAAAACTCCTATTCAGTCTTTAAAGGTTCAGCTCCAACATCACCCTGTGCATCTCCTTGCCCTTCTTCTCTGCTTCCTTACCCTCAACGAGGCCACCCTCTGTTCTCCTAGCCTTTCAAGCAGTGCCTTGAAAGCCAGAAACTCTTCTAGTTAGCTTTGCCTCCCCAAGCGCAGCTCAGGCCAGACACACTGAATGAAGGTGCTTCACTCACATTTGTGAAAAAATGCTGTGAATCACTGTTACTGTACTCACTACCTTAGGTTTTCATAAACTTTTATTCTAACTAAAAAAGTTCTTTGTAAAGTATTTGTATGAATATAAAATACAATGTTCATTTATATCACTATATAATTATATTCATCACAATATATTATATGAAAATATAAAAGTCACTTATAACCAAATACCCAATCAAATATGAATCCCTCTGTAACATTGGGATTGAGGTCCTTTCAGATTTTAAAAATTTGTTTGTAAGTATATTTTATTTTTACCAAGATAGAATCATATAACTCTTTTTGTTCTGTGACTTTGTTTTTAAGTTACTAGATCAGAAATCGTCCTCCATGGCTATACCTATAGATCTGTATTGGTTTTCTCTTCCAAGGGAATAATAGCATTCAATCACATGATTTTGCCATAGTTTATATACTTAAATTTCTCCATTGCTAAATATTTAGGTAGTTTGGTTATGTTCTTTTTCTGGTGTTTATTATGGAACTGCTATGATAATCAGTCCTATATACTTTGTTCACTTGTCTCAATATTTTCTTAAATTCTTAGATATGAAATTTCTCAAAGTGTGTGCCCATTTCAATCGTTTTTAATATATATTGCCAAGTTATCTCACACTGTTATGAATGTATGTGTGCCTCAATCCTCCAAAAGAGTGGGGCTCAGTGAGTGTAGGACCTGTATCTTATTCATCATTATATATCCAGTGCTAGTACTCAGCAAATACTAGATGCTTAGTGTTTGTTGAATTAACTAGGAATTGAATTATTCAAATAAGCGGGCATTTATTAGATGAGGAAAATCTTGCCAATGTGGTCACAGAAGTCTACAATTGGTTCTCTTGGCCCCTTCTAAATATCTATTGCCTAGTTGGTAATAATATTTTACATGTTCATTTCTCAGAAGGAATTATTTTCTATACAAAGCAGAAAACAAAAAATCATACACTGAGCTTTTCTGAAAGCATGGCGATGGTTAATCATAAAAATATATATCTTCTGGGGGTTTATAGACTTGAAACAAGGTACAAGGGCAGTGAGTGAATTTGTGTGTATGATATTTCAGAAATCTATTCTTTATAAACAAAATAGAATATCTTCTAGCTGAGATGGCTTTTAGGAGAGCCAACCTAAGTCCCTTTTGGTGCTGTGGTTTCATGGTATGCACTCTGTAATTAAACGTGTGATGGGGTTGGGCACCAGGTATGCCAAAGTAAACAGAGAGGAAAAAACACAGGACTTATCAGTGCCAGCAGAGTTTGAACCTAGCACTGAATTTCTTATTCTTGATTAACACTGTGGTTTCCTTTCCAGACTTAAATGTGTAACTTTTTTTTTGTTTTAACTTTCATGATTTCTAGATATATAAATAATCCAAATTCATTCCAGTAGTGTTGCTATCAGTTTTATTATGTTGCCTAAGCACAGATGTTCAGGGACTTGCTTAAGATAAGTAAATAAATTGGGAATCATAGAGCAGAATAGTAATTCAAACCAAAAAAAGCAAAAAAAAAAAATGCTGCTGAAGATATCTAAAAAAGAAGAGCACTGAGGGATCTTTCTGGATTAAAATGCATTGTATATCTACTGTAACTAAGACACTAGGCACAGATGCATAAATCCAGAAGAAATAATGCTTATGTGACTTTAAAACAGTAAAATTAGCATTTATATCAGAGAAAATTGTCGATTATTCAATGAATGGTTTTGTAACAACTAGTTGACCATGTGGAAAAAAGTAACCTTAAAGCTTTAAAGTCCAGATGTGTTATATATTTAAAGTAAAGAATTAAAATATAAAATTATCCAAAGAAAATATGGAAGATTTTTTTAAAGTTTTGAAGCAGGGAAGGACTTTCTAAGCATAAAATAAGACTAAGAAATTATCTAAGCCAGAAAGAAAAGAATGAAAAATCTGACCATAGAAAAAAGTGAAATTCCATTATGGAAAATAAAAATAAAAGACAAATAGCAAAAAGTTGTGTGTGTGTGTGTGTGTGTGTGTGGCAGGGGAGGAATGGGAGGACATTCATAAGACAGGGCTACTACATAAAAGATCTTGTGTATCGATCTATTGGGAAGAGTCCAATGACTCAATAGAAAAATGGGCTAAAAAGGCTTATAAACATTTTTTAAATGGTTGATATTATTCAGAATTACTTAAACAGAAATAAAAACAAAACAGAGTCTGATATGTTCTTACCTACCAAACTGTGAAAGATCAAAGTGTTTCATTTACAGAGTGTTAGCAAGTACTTACTCATATGTGGTTAGTAGGAATATAAATTAGTGCCAATTCTTGGGAGGTTAATTTGGCAATACTTTGTAATTTAAAATGGAGATATAAGAGTTTAACTCTTGGAATTTACAGTACAGATACAGACACATCTGTATATGCAAAAATGTAAATGTAAGAATCTCATTGTAGCATTATTTTAATAGCAAATTATGAAAAACAACCCATATCTTTATTTATAGGGTATCAGAAAAATAAACTATGGCACACCCTCACAATGAACTACAATTCAACATTTACAAAAAATCATAATGATGTGTTATAAGAAAAGATCTCTGGTCTGTAAGGGAAAAGACAAAACAAGGTGCCAAGCAGTGGGAAAATATGTAGTCCAGTTTATAATCCTTCTCTCTCTGTTTATTCTGGCATACCTCGTGCCCAATCCCATCAAACATTTAATTACAGTGTGTAAATCAAGAAAGGGTTCTCCTAAAAGCCTCCTTAGGATTCAGCCTATCACATCAGCATTACCAACTATAAAACCACCATCGACATCGCAATAATATCTGATACTTACAGAGACCTTATTTCGTAGTTGGTGGTGTTGCATATATTAAGTCACTTATTGATGTAAGAACTCTTATTACCACCATTTTATAGATAAGGAAACAGAGGCATGAGTTTAAGTAATTTGTTCAAGGTCATAGAGCTTTTAAGTGTTGGAGCCAGCATTAGAACCCAAGCAGTCTATGTTCAGAGTTCTGTGTTCCCTTCTACACTCTCTATGTATACATTTTTCAGACACAGTGGTAAAAAATTGTTTAAAAAGTATTCCAATGACTGGGGCTGTATAACAAATATGTCAACACTTGTGGTTTAACAATCTCAGCATTTATTTTGCTCATGAATCTGTGCTTTAGGCAGGGGATGGCTCATGTGTGCTGCACTCAGCATCACCTGGAGTGGTTTGAAGACTGGGAGCTGGACTCATGTGGAGGGGCTCAGTTCCAAGTCTGGCAGTTGACTCTGGCTGTGAGCTGAGGACCACAGTTGATTTATATGTGGGCCTATCCATGCGGCTAGTTTGCCTTCTTCACAGCATGGTAGCTGGCAAGTATCTCATAAATGGGAGAGTGTCAATCAGGTGGAAGCTATATTGATTTTTATGGCTTGTCTTGGAAATTTATACAGGTTCATTTCTACTGTATTTGATTAGTCGGGATAGTTAAAAAGTCCTACCCGGGTTGAAAGGGAGGGGAAGTAAATGTCGCCTCTCAATGGAGAGTGGCAAGTTTCTGGAAGAGCAGGAGGACGTGACGTATTGCTGTCAATCTGCCTCAAAAAGTTTGATCAATTTATTCCTTTATCTCAGAATTAGTCTGTATCCAAACCATCCCAATGATTTAGCTATTATTTCCTTTAAAAGCATCAAAAAAGGTCTCATAATATTAAATAATAAAATAGCAAAGTAGTATCCATCTTTCTTTCCTCTTACATTTCCCTTAGGGTGAAGAATGAATGAATTATAAGCACCTAACAGGTCTTGGCGCTGGCTTTGAACCTAAACAATTATATTTTCTTTCTTTTGGCTGACACTTCAGAGAAAAAAAAACCTGAGTCAGAACTGTCTAGGACAGTTCTTATCTTCTAAGAAAACAGGGAACGTGAAATAGATATAACCAGTCAGTCATTCATTCATTTAACAAAAATGTTGAGCCCCCACCTTGAGCTGAGCACAGCTCCAGGAAAAGAGTAAGAGATGGAGATAACGTCTGTGCCCTTAAGGAACTTGTGCTGGTGGAGGGAGAGAGAAAGAGAACCAACTATTTCAATATTAATTCCTGTGGTAGGTTCCACCACATTCTATTCTTCAGAGCGAGTCCTTGGTTACTCTCTGAAGTGGGGACAATGAAGACAACCACCCTTACAGGTCCTCAACTGGTATTGATGCTGCCTAGCACCTAGGTCCTCAGAACGAAGGCTACCATTGAGTTAAAATTAGTAACTCAGTTCCCAAACTGTGTGCCAAGGCACTCCAGGGTGCTGAAATGAACTCTTAGGAGTGTTGTGGAATATTCCAAATTTTTGAAGGAAACACAGGGACACCACACAACTACTACTGTTATGTCATTTGACTCTAACTAAATAACAGGAACTATTTAACATTGCTTTTTTTATAGTGGTATGGTGAAAAAATTACTGAGACATCAAAAACACCAACCATAAGCCAAGAAAGTTTGGGAACCTGTGTAGTACTTCATCTATCAATTTCCCTGTTACTTCCTTATGTTTTTCTCCAAAGTGAAGAGCATTAGTTTTTAAAACAGGGCTTGTTACATAGTAGGAACACATTAAACACTTGATCAGTGGTCAAGTAAACCAATGTCATGTGAGGACAAGTATGGTTGGTATTCATTTTTACCCAAAGGAACTATTAATGTTTAACTAAGACTTTTATGAATTTAAATCTTTATTTTTTTAACGGAGAAGAGAAAAATGGTTTGTATAAAGATTCAGTAGTTATGCATGGGGAAAATAGAGGATAAATACAAACACAAGTGTTATTAGCAAGGGGAAAAAAGGGCATTATCATCTTAAGATCAAACTTAACTCTTGCAAGGCTAGTTGGAGGTTACTTGCCCCAAATTTGAGGAGACCATTACTGGGACAAGGAGCTGGATACTGTAGAAAGTCAGAGTGGGAAGGGAATCTTGAAAAGCATCTGGCCTGGTCCTCATCAGCTCAAAAAGGATAAGTAATTTGTCCAAAGACACCAGGGCACAGGATTGAAGACAAAAGTCTTGGGTTTGTTGCGGGTGGTTTGTCAGCTCATATTAAACAAATGAAAGCACCACCAACAAAACAAAAATTAAAAATATTTAAAGGTAAGCAGAATAATGTCTCCCAAAGATCTCAATATCCTAATTTTTGGCACCTGTGAATATGTTACCTTATGTGGCAAAAGAGGCTTTGCAAATATGATTTGGTACCTTGAGATGAGGAGGTTATCCTGGATTATCCAAGTGGGTCCCAAATATCACATGGGTCCTTAACCTGGAGAACCTTCTCCAGCTGTGGTCATCGGTAGATATGACTATAGGAGGGGATTCAGAGAGATGCAATATAAAAAGGAAAATGACCTATTGCTGACTTTGAAGATGGGGTAAGGGGGCTACAAGCCAAGGAATGCAAGAGGCTTCTAGACACTGAAAGAGGCAAGGAAACAGATTCTCCCCTAGAGCCTCCATCCAGATGGAAGGCATCCCTGAGGAGGCCTAATTTTAACCACTGAACATGTGTTGGATTTCTGACACACAGCACTGTAAGATACTGCATTTGTCTTGTGTAAAACCATTGAGTTTATGGTAATTTGTTACAGTAGCCAAAAAAGAGTAATATAGGGAACACACACACACACCATAACCCTAAGCAGGCCAAACAGTTTCCCATCTGTCTTCCATACTTCTCACTCTTTTGTAGTATTTTTATCCTTTCAAAGATCCTCTGAGGTTTATTTTAATTCCATCTTGCTTGGATTATGTTGAGATGGGAGCATGGGATTTTGCAGAGTGATTTGCTCTGGGTCTCACATCCTAGGAATGGCAGAGCCCTTCCCAGAAGGATCTGCCTGGGGCCTATGCACTCTTTGTGAACCCAGCTTGACCAAAAGCACCCCTGTGCCAATTAATTTAGAATCTAGAGAAACACCAGAGTCTCTGCTGGCCAGGGCACTAGGCCTAGCACTGAGAGACTATTGTTATAGACTCTGGGCAAACAGCTGTGGAGATCCAGGAAGAGGGAAGTACAGTATTTACAAACAGTTTTCCAAGAAGAGCAGGACTTCAGAGCTTATAATGTGGTCCTTAGAGCAGGTTGTCTTATGAATACTTTTAAGAGCTCCAGCCACTCCCTGTGATCATATGAAATAGCTGAGAGCAGTGAGGTATGACCATTGTCATTTAGATTTGTTACACTGCCTGCAATCTGTTATGCAACCACTATACCACATTTTATACTTTGTTTAGCATCACCCGGACATTTAGAGAAAATTTTCTCCCTGCCTTCCATTTTTTGTGCATGGTGTCAGTATCAATGACTTAGGAACATGTGTGGTACTCAAATTGAGTCAAATCAACATTAATGAGTAAGGGTTTGTGAATTCAGATGGATGGGTGCTTTCTCTGAAATCTCATACAATTGTCTGAGGAAGAGTAGAGTTCGCGTTAGATAGAGCTCTACTCTGATATTCCCCTCCTGTCTAGACTGTTATGGGGTCGATGGGATTGGACAGCTGCCCAGACTTCAAAGCAAGATTAATTAGTGCTGCTGGATATGTAAGCTCAATAACTCCTTGCAAGGTGAGTAAAAAGGGTAAAATGCTTCAGAAACCCTTTGATTATTATCATTCCTGGGAAATGCCAGGAAGGGGATGCAGGTGGCAATGCCTTGGATTTATGCAAAGTGCAAAGTAACTGGGGAGCACAATTATTCATAGGAGTTTTTCAGACTAAAGGCAGGCTGTGAGCCTCCTGGCTTGGGCCTGCATCTAATGTGGGGCTTAGAATATTGCTGGAGTCTGGTGAAATAGTAAACTAAGTAACAGTCAAAACTATGTGGGTCTAACTGAGGTGATGAATGCAATGTAGAGTCAGAGGGGCACGTCAGCAGCTTGCTGACCCAACAGGACAGCTAGCACCAGAGTCCACTGTACGAACCTCTGAGGAACAGCGAGTGTCACATGCTGGTGTCAGAGAGGCCTGCTCTACAGCCTGAGAATTGCACTGTGATAAAAAAAAGGAAATATTTTTAATATAATAGTATACATACTTATTGTAAAAAAAAATTAATATGTACATATAGAGTAAAAGCAAATGTTCCTTATGACCCTCACTCCAGAGATAACTGCTGTTAACTAACTGCTCAGTAACGAGGTTTCAAATTGTTTTCTAAACATATATGTGCCTATTTTACAAAAATGGAATCATGCTGTTCTATTATTGGTTTTTATTTTTGAAATATTCCGTGCAGATATTTTTGCATATCGTTATATGAGTCTGCTTCATCCATTAGTGTATTCCACTGTTTGTATAATTCAGGGTACTAATTATCTAGGTACAGACTTTTAGGTGGTTTCTAGGTGCTTTTTTCTTTTTCCCTTGAAGCGACCAATAGATATCTTTTTCTTTTGTATACTTACCTGTTTAGTTCTCTAGACTAAATTGGAATTAGACATTTCTGGGTACAATGACTTATACTTTAAAAACATATTACCAAATTCCCTCTGGCAAAAAGTGTGAATTTATTGTTCCACACCAACAATGCCCATTCGCTTATACTTCCTGCTGACACTGGATGTTCTCAATATTTCTAAAATTTGCCAAACTGAGAATAAAAAAAAAAATCATTGCTGTTTTATCTACATTTTAATTAGATTCAATATTTTGGAATTTACATTTAAATAAAAGTTTATTTATATAACAACAATTACAATACCTATAATAATTTACAATAATTAGAAATAAGCATTTCTTGATGTACCTGAGAGGTAAAAAGTACCCCTTTAACAAAATATCTATAAATTCATAATGAAACTGGATCAAAATCAACCTCTTACCACATCTACAGATTTCATTAGACTTAAATTTGGCATGTTTTTTATCACATGAAATAGACATTAAAAACAATACCAGCTTGTGAAGAAAAGTGGCAAACTGCTTTTTCCAGGAGATCCTAAGATGAAGAATATTCATCAATGTGGAATGATTTATAAGCCATCTTTCCTGAAGGCAAAATAATAATTTGACCTCTCTGACATCCTGTGAAGGTACATTTTTGTGTTTAGTGAATCACATGATAAGATGAGAATACTAGTAATTAGGAAAAGAAATTCCTGGGGTAGGAGAAAAAAATGGTGTAGATGATAGAGGCTCTGTTCATCCCTCTGGTGACCAAATCAAAGTTGTGACGGAAACAAGGAGCAGCAGCAAGGAAAGATCACCTGGGATCTAGATGAACAAGTCATACAACTAGGGAGAAATCCAAGAAATCACCCTGCAACAGCAGAAGGTAGGACGGGGCAAGGATGCCGGACTGCTGGGTCTCAAGTGGCTGAGTGAGATGGAGGCTGAGGCAGCGACAGCAGCAGGTGCCTCTTAAAGGGGCTGCATCCACAGACGGATTTTTGCGGTGTTGTACCTGCTCACTCGAAACGCTAATGCCCATTCTGCTGTGTAGAGGGAGCACCAGGGATTTACAGGGAGACATTTTGGAGCGAGGATCAAGGTGAGACTTGCTGGGTACAGAAGTGCTGGCTGTATCCACTGTTCTTTGTTGAGCCCTTCCCCTGCCCAGCACGTGGACACAGTGCTGCCATAGCTGAGAAGTCATTGAACTGGATAACAGAGATCGCTCTGCCCAGAAGATTCCCTGAAATCTCGCCTTTCCCAACTCACGGCCCCACCCAAGCCATATCCAGTTGTATCCTCAGCAGGTCTGGTGCTTCTTTTTGAGCCAAGACTCATACTGATGGCAGCTGGCCTCAGTTTCTGGTGTGGTTTCTTGAGGCAACTCTAAGCACCGCATCTGTGGATTGCTTGCTGAATCATAACAGGTGCCCCCGGAGGGGCACAAACTGGAGCTAAACTTGGCCTTCAGCTGAACCCCTCTCAGGACTGTGCCACTGGACACCTACTACACAAAGCCACACTAATAAGACTGGGAGATTTAGGAGCTTTGTTTAGTACATAAAAACAGATATGGAAAGGCAGCCAAAATGGGGAAGACAAAGAAGCAGAAAGCATATGAGAGAAGAGAACAGAGATTCAGATATAATGGAGTCAAGTAATCTAACAGATGCAGAGTTTAAAACACTAGTTATAAAGATGCTCGGTGAACTTTTGGTAAGTGTAGAGAACTCCAACCAAGAGATAAAAAACATAAAAATAGAAATGGAAATTATAAAAAGGAACCAGTCTGAAATGGAGAACACATTATCTGAGATGAGAAGTATATTAAATGGAATAAAAAAAGGAATAAACCAAGTGAATAAAGAAGAGGATCACATGCCCTATCTAGGGGACAGACAAGCCAATAGGGACACTCAATCAGAATGGCAAGAAAAAAGATGCCAAGACTATAAAAACAGTTTAAGGAGGATATGGGACACTATTAAGGTTCCAAATATTCTGATCAGTAAAAGTGAAGAATATCAAGATGTTGAACAGCTGAAGAAATAATGATGGAAAACTTCTCTAACTTGGTGAAGGAAATAGACCCCGGGAAGCTCAGAGAATTCTAAAAATCAGGGATCCAAAGAGGCCCACACCAAGACACATCATGATTAAAATGCCAAAGGTTAAATACAAAGAAAGAATATTAAAAGCAGCAAGAGAAAAACAGATAGTTACCTATAAGAGAACACTCATAAGACTGGCAGCTGATTTTTCAAAAACTATGCAGGACAGAAGGGCTTGACAAAAAATATTTGACAGGATGAAGACCCAGGATATACAACAAAGAATAATTCATCCAGCAAAGCTATCATTTAGAGTTGAAGGACAGTAAAAGAGCTTCTCAGAAAAATATAAGCTAAGTGAATTTATCACCACCAAGCCAGTACTACAGGAAATGTTGGAGGGACTTCTTCAAGGAAAAAAAAAGTATCAGAAACAAGAATAAAGAATGGTAACAACTATATTTCTATCAATAAGTACCTTAAATGGAAAAGAATTAAGTGCTCCAACCAAAAGATAGAGTGGCTCGAAGGATAAGGAAACAAGACCCCTACATATGAAAAGGAAGGAGATGGAAAAAGATATTGCTTTGATGGACCTAGAAGGTATTTAAGTAAGTTAGAGAAAGATAAACACTATATGATTTCACTTACATGCGGAATCTAAGGAATAAAAAGAACAAACTAATCAAAAACAGACTCACAGATGTAGTGGGCAATTTGGTAACTGACAGAGGGAAGGAGAGTTTGGGAGACTAGGAGAATGGGGTGAAGGGTTAAAGAAGTACAAATTAGTAGCTGATGGATGCTCATGGGGATGGGAGCATGGCATAGGGATTGCAGTTAACATTAATACGTTGGCTAGGTGGAGGGCCAGGGGAGGAAGGGAGCCATTGTGGGGATCAATTTATGAACTATAGATGTCTAATCAATGAAAGTAATTAAAATTAAAAAAAAATTTCTTTAAGTACAAATTAGTAGTTGATAGACAGTCACAGGGATGGGGAGCACGGTATAGGGAATGCACTTAGCATCAATGTAATGGCTAAGTGAAGAGCCAGAGGGAAAGAGCAATTAGGGGGATCATTTTATAAACTATATAAATATCTAACCAATGTACTGTATACTTGAAACTAATAAAATTAAATTTAAAAAAATTCCTTAAGGGCTATTGCTTCATGATTTGAGTCCAGAGGAGAAACAATGGGAAAACAAATGAAAACATATCTGCCATTTGATAGCTATGTCGCTCATATATTCCACAGTCAGGAATCATATAACATGATAGACATTTTGTTGGGTGTGCTGCCCTGCATGAATGTGTAAGAATATGTAGAAGAGCACATGAAGCACCTAAAACAATGGACATTGCCTGTCAAAGGATACTTCAGGACAGTAAACACAACTCCTTTCAGTCCTTTGCATTTCCAGTAGGAATAGTCTTTTGAATTGTGATCCTTATGAATTTGGTTTTGGGTATCCATTGGTTATTAGCCTTCCAGAAATAGTCATCATCTCCTTTGTCTCATTTGTCATAAGGAGGAAAATCATAAGATGAGAATTCTATTTCATCTTGCTTTCATGTTCTGAGAGCTTGGGTTTGTAATCAGTAAGAACATTCTCAGGTTTCTGCCATCTGAGGGGCATAGACAGTTCAGTTTGAGTCAGGTGGCTAGTCTAGGAGCCAGAGACACAGAAGTGACAAGCAGCATTCTCTTTGTCTGAACACATCAGCTCTCAGAGGTGTTTGTATTAATCAGAGGTCCTAGTCTACAAGAGGCTGGTCATCTTTCCCTTCATTGCATTGTTTGTGCTGGGGAAATTCCCACTCATTATTGCCTTTCCAGTAATACAGTTTAATGAATCAGTGTCTCACCTCTGTGGGATATCAGAGTTTCAAAACCATCTGTGATAATAAAGGTTTTTGCTTATTTAGGCTATATTTGGGGGTGGCCCTGGATCTTGGTAGGGCAATATTCTTTGTGTCCAATTCAGTGATGCCTGTTTTGTCCAAGGTTAAGCCATAAAAGCCTTATTGGTTTTAAGCCACAGAAAGGCAAAGAATTGGCTCAGTGAAGAGAGGGGAGAAGAGGAAAAGGAACTCAAAGAAACAGAAAGGGTCCACAGTAGTGACTCTTAAAGCATGGTCCCTGAAACAGCGGTGTCGGCACCAGCCGGAAACTTGTTGGCAATGCACATTCTTAGGGCCTCAATCAGGTCAAAACTATCGGGGGGCGGGTGTCTCTGGCAGTCCTTAATCTTCCTCACAGGTGATTCTGATGTTATGCTCGAGTTTGAGAAACACTGGTCTAGAAAAAGGAAACAAAGACGGGATCCAAGAGATGAGCAGTGTCACCTAAAAAGGAGGTACAGAGGCCTGTCATCCTGGTGGATGGCTATTGTGAGGTGGTGATTTTGTGAGGGCCGGGGGTGCAGAAGAAGTCCAGATTTCAGGCAGGTCATCTGATGACTGAGGATAATCAAGGGTTGAACTGAAAAGGGGATCCAGGTGCTGAGATCATCAAAGAAAGTAAAAGTGAGTCTTAGAAGGTAGCATGTGAGGGTAAGCACAATGGAGTAATAAAAGCTATCAAATGAAGAAAACTGAGTACTATGACGAACAAAAAAGGTTTAGCTGTGACAGTGGTTGAGCAAAGACTAAAATACCCCCTATTTCTTCCCCCTTCAGATGGGAAAATGGAAAAACTAAGTAATTGTCCCACCAGCCAAAAGAAATGGGAGCCAGAAAGTATGTGTCTGATTGGATGGGAGTTGAGGGCTGCCTGGGAGAAAAAAGGTCTAAGTTAAAGAAAAGAGGTGAGGATAAATGACAATTTTAACCCACATGCAGCAGGGATTCTTAGCCCACCACTAAGGAAAACTAGGCTTGCAATGAGTAGAAGATAGTTCAGTGGTGGACATTCTCCTGAATAGCCAGCATAACTGACATGGCTCCAGGAAACAGTAGAATGGGAGGTCAGATCAGTGACTAGAGAAGCTCTAGCAGTCACTAGAGAAACTCTAAGTGAATGGAGGACATCTAGAGGATGAAGAAAACACACACATGCAAACAAGACACAAGCCGACTTTCAGTACGATGTATTGACATAATCTCTTTCCCTAAGAAAAAGAACAAAATGGCGTCATGGGAATTTGATTGTTATATTTTGAGTGTTATAACCACAGCTTACAGAGACCATTTAGAGGACAAGGAACATTTCTGATGGTAGAGGTAGGAACAAAGATAAACTCTCATTCAAAATTTGCAGTTGTTTAAGCAGAGTCATGGTCAAAGTGTACTCCCACTCTAATAAAGTTAGGACAACCACCAAATGCCAATGTGACATTCTTAAGTTAGGCCTTGTGCTTTAATGACATTCCTTTGTTTAATACGGAGAAAGAAAAAAGCAGAGTTTTATGATTTAGTCAGAAGAAGTTACACAAGATATATGCTTTATTTCCATGGATTTCTGAAATCATATTCTTTTTTAAAAGCTCTACCTTAACCAAATTTACCCCCACTGTTTAGTATTTACTATTAAACCAATGAAATTGACAGAATAATTGCTCTCAAAAGATAATAATAGCTTGTAAGATCTAACAGATTGTAAAACCAATTGGTTAAAAACAAAATGAAAAATTAAAGAGACTGAACCTTTATAACAATTTACAGGACACTGTTTAACTTAATAAGAAAGATCTGCTCTGGATAAGGCATTGCTGCATCATTTTTCAGAGGATAAGGCATACAATCACTAACATTACAAATCACAAAGGTGTAAGAAAATATGAAGACAGCAGATGGCACATATGCTACAAACAAAAGCAGGTGCCTTTGGGGGAATAAATTTTATATCAAAGCAACATTAAACGGTGCAAATGTAAAATTTGCAGCACCTAAATTTCCTTCTCTTATAAAGGTTAATCTTTTATTTTTATTTTTTTACAGTAGAAAACAAAAGTTTTATTAGAAAGGAAAGTACACTTCCAGAAGTGGAAGGGGGCCTGAGCAAGAGAAGTGTGGCTCCAAAGACCAAGGCTAATTATTTTGAACAGAAGATTAACCTGAAAGGACAAAGGAAAATCAAATTTCCAAAAACTATTTTTATCAAAAAAAAAAAAGTTTTGTCTCTCAGTAGCAGGCAGATTTTTCAAAAATGATTTAACTAGTATATTTTAGAATAGGATATAAAAAAATTGGCAGCAACTAAAACAATTTTAATGACACATTCTTAAGTTTACATCCTAAATGACAATACTGGTAAGTCCTTTTTTGTGTGAATTCAAATCCTGGTTATGAGCCAAGTATCAATATTTTGTTAATGTTAATTTTCAACAAATATTTTGTTAAATTTAGTTATGTTTTTCAAAACAGTTAAAATCCTAACATAAAATTCTGGGGCAGACACTAAAAAAATAATACTTTAGGAAGATGTTACTGTAGCCAACATATTATAATAATTTCCTAAAGTGATTTCTGAAACAATAACTTAAATCTAATTTTAGTTACTGTCTTTTGCGACTATTGTAATGATTTCTCACAAGTTCGCTAACGCAGATTATGCCAGTAATCACAGCTCCCCAAATACACTTGACAAATTTAACCTTCAGTCAGGATCAACATATATGACATAAAGAAATGTTAGCGTTCTCTATACATTTCATTCATAACCTCAGTTATTTTGGGCACCGTTTCAATGTCTCAGGAAAATGTGGATCCAAATATAATGCTAACTTTCCACAAATTAGTCACCCTAAAATTTGACCTGTTTTTAATTTAGAAATAAACTACCTGAAAGCTATATTTCCAGAAAACTTAATTGGATATTAATCTAATAGAGCTATCAGTAGAGCCAGATAAACAAAGAAACAATAAAAATATATCATCGAATAAATTAAACTCTAATATTGCACTAGAGTGTTACAGAAGTAGAATAACAATAAATACATAATATAAAAAATTTGTATATGCCTCCTGAGCAAGAGGATTCAGGAATTATAATAATTAATATAAGTTCCTACTATGTTTTTTAAATTCGCTTTAATGTTGGCTACACTTAATTATCATTGTCTCAACCACTGGCTTCTCTAAGACTGCCGTATGGTTACTTCAGACATCAATATGAATTCCATGTTTTGAAGACATCATTTGTCTGGTCCCTGTTAAATACATAACCAATGAACAGATGTGAGGTAAAGATGACGTGATTACTACATAAAGCCAAAATGGCAAAGGAGAAGTTTTTCCAAATGGGCAAATCCACAAGCCGTGACGAATGCCATCTCGGATGTGGTGCGAGGTCCAGGACATAAATAACATCCACGGAAGAAAGCACCATGAGTCTTTGAGCTTGAAAAGGTGCATAGTAAACTTCAGGGTCAGAACCACAACGGGTATCACAGAAGAACAGTGAAGGAATGGTCTTCGTGGAAGAGTCAAAGCAGCCTTTGGGAGGAGAAAGCAACGGCTATGTCATTTCTTTTGTGGCAAACAAAATTTTATAGATGCTTCTGAAAATTCTAAAATATTTCCCAGAAGTCTATTGGAAATACAAAGGAATCATTTTCTATGCCACCTCCAAATACATGCATTTAATCTATTATATACAGGCAAAGGAAATAAAAAAGGGTAGCCTTTGCAATAAAAATGAAATCAAGATTTCAAGAACATGGTGATTAATTTTTTCAATTTCCTATTATCTGATTAGAAAAGTCACAATTTGAATGTAATTTATTTCCTAAATGTACAGTTTGTGTAAATTTGGAGTTTTAAGAATTGTCTGGGGCCCCTAAGAATGTTGAAAAAAATTTCACAACTGAAAAATATTCTTTTAATTATGGCATGAGAGAGGAATATTTTTGTTGTAACCATTTTATAGTTACAACATTTAGAAAGATTATATTATTTTAAATAAATATTCTAAGTTTGAGTTAAATAAACTTTGGTAAAGTTTCTAAACCATTGCAAAAAATGTAATCAATATCTAAACAAATGAAAACTTCAGGCTTAACCTCTGAATGATCCATGAGTAAGGTTTCGTTCTCACAATTTTCAGCTAGATAATTTCTAATAAAAAGAAAGCTGAGGATAGTGAGAATTGCCTAAATCTAAATCTCCCACACATACTCAAAAGCATTATAGAACAAGGATAAATAAAACTATACCAACCCTCACTCAGTACAGATAGAAGTCAGAGAGTGCCCAAACTTTGAATACTCTAAAATATTAAAATAAACACCAAATCAGTGAGTTCTCTCTCTCTCTCACATCCCCACCATGAGCCAGGAAAAACTACACTGAAGAAAGATGGGAAACCTTAGAATGATCTAAAATTAACACCAGAAGGAGAAGTGCAACTTCTGTACGAAAATACTGAAAAGGGTCCCAGTAGGTCAGAGCACTCATACAGATAATTACTTAAAAGTGTGCTTTGAAAGGCATCAATTCTGGGGGAGAAGATGGAAGGAAGAGGTACTCTGGAGATTGAGTGAAAGGGAAAAGGAGTAGAAAAGAAAAAAATTAGGTAACTACAAAAAAAGTAGAGGATGCAACCCTCCAACCACATTAAAAAAAAAAAAGACATCGATTAAAGAGACTGTATCTTGCCACATTGTCAAATCAGAAGACCCCTAATTAAAGTGGAAATCTTATAAACCCACTGCTTAAACAAGTGTTCAACTCCTACCTACTGACTGAACATCAAAGAGTTTATTCTACATGCTTCCCTCTCCCTTCTCCTCCACATTATTATTATTCCATTCTTCTGCATCATTATTCCACGTTCACCTCCATCTTTGTTTTTAAGTTCTCTACCTACAATATATCATGCTCCTCAACAGCAAGGTGGGATGAGGAAGCCGCTGGTAATCGCTACTTGGCAGAAAGCAGTTACACTCTGGATTATGTCTGGAGGGATACTGACTCTGCACACTTTTATTTGTAAAATCTATTTATATTAACATGCTCATTTAGTCCTAACAACAGCCCTACGAGGTAAGTATTCTTATAATCCACATTCTGAAGGTGAGAAAATTGAGACTTAAAGAAGAAAGGTTGTCTGATAACACTACATACAAGGATTCAGACTCAGGTCTGATTCCAAACTTAAACAGCAATGTTATGTTGCCTCCACTCACAGCAGAAAAGTTAAATTTGTCTTTAATAGGGAATTACTGATTCCATACTTGTTGTAAAATGACCTCTGAGACACACCTGGTGTGGTACTTGACACATAACTAGGTGAGCCACGCACTGTTCTAGGTCAGTGGGCAGCGAAGCAAAGTCCTTGCTCTATGACTTTGTATTTCTTTTCTTGAAATGTTTGCACATCATAAACAGGTAAAAGTAGGAAAATCTATTGACACTTAGAAACTATTATCTGAACTGCGACTTTAAGCTTAGTTTACTTGCAAGGCTAATAGGTAAATACCTGATGCCTCAATGAAATTCCTCAATTTCTCCACCAGGGACTGTGTCCAAATCAGCCCATTGAAATGCATACTTTTGGCTCCATGAGAGATTCGGGAATAAATCCACTGAAGTCATTTCACAGGACTGAGAATCATCTTTAAACAATTAAATGTTATGGAGCACTTGGGAGTTGTGTACTATCCATAAAACATGAAGAATGTAGGGAGAGATTTAAGTGTGGTCCAGAAGAACAATGATACAAAAAAACTAGGACAGCCCCGAGAATGGCATCCATTACTCTAAACCAGTTGGCTAATCATTCCTTCAAGAGCGGGCTAAATACTAAATACATTCTCTGTAAAGCCAACACTGAACTCTTCAGGTACAATTAGTGAGTCCTTGCTCTGTGCATATCCACAGCACTTTGTGATGCCAAATAATTTGATCAGCAACATGTCTGTGAGCACCTTGAAGGAAGCACTAGGTGCTCAAAAAAGTTGAATGAATGGGCTTTCTTATTTTAAAATAAAGCTTATTATTTCTAGCTCTAACTAAAATACTGTGAAGATTAAAATAATGGTGCTAAAGCAATTAAAGACAAGAAAAATTAAGTATATATGATCTTTACCTTTAAAGATAGGGATCCAGCCAGAAAAAAGTGATCTACATCAATAATAGAGGCTAAAAATCCAGCTAAAATGATTTCTCTCAAGTCGGTCTTCTTCTTGACTCCAATGACTATTGCCCATGACCACATGCCAATCACACCATGCACTGCATTATCTGAAAGAGCGCGGAGCCAGTCATTTTGCTGAATTATGGAAAACTGTAATAGTTTGTCAGCTACTAGGCAAAATATCCCAAGACCAAGGCTGGAAATAAGAAATTCAGTGCTACAAGACTGGAGTAAAGCGTGGGTCTTCTCAATCTCAGATGCCATTACAAACCATATGTCAGTATAGACTAAAAGCCATCAGGAAACAAGCAGGTTATTCTTGTTTACATTCCCAGTTACCCTAAAATGTAAAGCAGAGAAAAATATTCATAAAGATCATGGGCTACCATATAATATTTAAATAAGACATTATCAGTAATAATTTCACAAAGATAAAACCAAGTTGTAAAAATTGGCATTTCTTTTTTTTAACTGTTGTAATTTTATTTTGTGTTTCCTAGCTTTATGGAGATATAATCGATATAAAATACTTTAAGTTTAAGGTGTACAACGTGATGATTTGATATCCATACATTTTGTGAAATGACTGCCAATAAAGTTAATTAATGCATCCAACACCTCACACAGTTACCTTTTCTTGTGTGTGTTGAGAACATTAAAGATCTACTCTCTTAACAACTTTCAAGTATTAAAAAATGGTATTTCTTGCACGTTACATATAATATCCCATGTGGCATGAAGAGAAAAAAAAAAGCTTTCTACGAAAAAGTTTAGTTGGTAATGTGTATGAAGGGAAATTTAAGAAAATCCACTGGCTGTAATCTATTACTTTCAGGTCACTGAAAAGTTCGAGTTCTCAGCGATGTTTACTAGGTGGTGGTGGGCATCCACTGTGCCTGTGTACCCAGGAATGACCTTCCATACTTCTGGTAGCAGCATGCCCTTCCTGTGGGAAAACTGCTCATCACAATACCCACACTCTGGATCTAACCGATTAGAATTCCCTGACTCCCTTATTATTCGTAATGATTAATTAGTAATTACTAATTAGCAATCCTTTCCCAGTAGTGATTAGATTAGTAGTGATTAATCTAGTTATGAAGGTGACTCAGACTAGGCCAATCAGACTCCTTTCCAGAATTTTCTTAAGAGGAGCCGGTAAGAAAAGTTTCTTTTCTTATTGCAGACAACAGGCTCCCCTACATGGAATAGCCTAGGAAAAAAAGAGTCATAAGGACATCAAATCCTCAGGTCTAACTCTAACATTCTCAGAGCTGCCTTAGTTCCTGAAGCTCACTCTTCGCTTCTATGAGCTACCTCAGCATTTTCCCAATAAAGTCCTTTCCTTTTTCTGTTGCCTTTAACCAAAGAACCTTAACTGACATAAAAAGGCAATCATAATTCTGTGCTGTGTGCTTACCTGGCATAGAATATTGAAATCATTTATCCAGTTAAAAGTTATCAATATTGTATAATACCTGAAGTTTTTGTTTTAATTCTGAGACTAAAGAATAAATGATTTATTGAGAATGATTAATTTCCATTCTGTAATAAAAACTATACATAGTTCACTTATATATATTCTAAATTTTATAGAGAAATACAAAAGACCTTAAATAGGAAAACAACTTTGAAAAAGAAGAATTAAGTTGAAGGACTACACCATCTGATTTCTGTTCTTAATCGAAAGCTACAGTAATCAAGACAGTGTGGTCTTGGTATAAAGACAGACAAACAGATCAATGGAACAGAAAAAAGTGTGATCAGAAATAGATCCACACATACCTGGTCAATTGATTTTTGACAAACATGCAAAGGAAAATCAGAAAAGATGTTTTCTTCAACAAATAGTGCTGGAACAACTGGATGTCCATATGCAAAAATAATGAACTTCAATTGGTACCTTATTCCACATACAAATATTAACTCCAAAGGGATCGCAGACCTAAAAGTAAAACATAAAATTGTTAAACTTCTAGAAGAAAATGTAGATTATTTTTGTGTACTTGGGTTATGCAAAGAGTTCTTAGATGCAACATCAAAAGCTCTACCTGTTTTAAAAAACTGATACACTAAACATCAAAATTAAAAACTTCTACTCTTTGAAACAAAATGGTATGAAAATGAAAAGACAAACCACACACTGGGAGAAAATATGTGCATATCTCATATTTGATAAAGGATTTGTAACTAGAATAAAAAATTCTCAAACACAGTTAACAGAAAAACAAACCAATATAAAAATGGGCAAAAGATTTGAAAAGTACTTTACAAAGATGATATACAGATGGCCAATAAGCATATGAAATATACTCAACATCATTAATTTCTTTATTTTTATTATTTAAAAAAGTTTTTTTTAACACCTATAGCACCTGGTATTCATAGGTGGTCTCCCATCCAAGTACTAACCAGGCTTGACACTGCTTAGCTTCCATGATCAGACAAGATCAAGAATGTTCAGGATGGCATGGCCATAGACTAATAGCATTAATTTCTAGGGAAATGCAAAGTAAAACCACAATGAGATACCAAACATATTACAATGGCTAAAACAAGACTGACCATCCCAAACGCTGACAAGATGTGGAGCAACCAGAACTCTCATATACTGATGGTGGGAATGTAAAATGGTACAAGTGCTTTCCAGTTCTAAAAAGTTAAACATACTACTACCATATGACAGCCATTCCATTCCTAGTTACCTAAGAGAAACGAAAGCATACATCTGCACAAAGATTTGTACACACTGTTCAAAGCAGTTTTATCTACATTAGCTCCAAATTCCAAACAACCCAACTGGAGAAACAAAAAAGTGGAAAAAGAAATAAAAAGAAACAAGAGTGATACATACAAAAACATGGATGAACCTCTATATCATACTCAGTGAAACGAGCCAGACCCACCCCACAAGAGTACGTCAAAACCTATAGAACTGTACAATACAAAAAATGAAGCCTAAAGTAAACTGTAGACTTTAGTCAATAATAATGTATCATTATTTGTAACAAATGTACCAGCTGATACAAAATGTTAATAATAGGGAGAAATGTGTGCAGAGGGAGAAGGAATACAGTTGACTCACGAACAACAACGCAGCTTTGAACTGCATGGGTCCACTTGTAAGTGAATTTTTTCCAGTAAGTACCTTAAACGTATTTTTCTCTTCCTTATGATTTTCTTAATAACATTTTTGTTTCTCTAGCTTACTTTAATGTAAATAATGCATATAACATACATCATATGTGTTAATTGACTATTAATGTTATCGATAAGGCTTCCGGCCAACAGTAGTTAAGTTTTTGGGGAGTCAAAAGTTGTAAGTGGAATGTCTAACCATTGTACTGTGTAACCGTTATGCGTGGTATCTTGACTGTGAAGGGCGTCAGGACCCCTAACATCCTGTTGTTCAAGGGTCAACTGTATATGAGAACACTCTACTATCTGCTCAATTCTTCTAGAAAACCTAAAACTGCTATAAAAAATAAAGCCTATTCTCACAATTGTAGAGGACAATCTGGTGACGGCAAGAGGGTAGAGGGTTTGGGGAACTGGGAAAAAGAGGTGAAAAGTTAAAGAAGTACAGATTAGTAGCTGATAGATGGTCATGGGGATGGAGAGCATGCAGTCAGCAGTAACGTAATGGCTAGGTGTAGAGCCAGAGGGAAGAAGGGGTAATCAGGGGATTGTTTCATAAACTATATAAATGTCTAGCCAATGTGCTGTATACTTAAAACTAATAATAAAATAAAATTTTTAGAAAATGTAAAAAAATAGTCTATTAATTCAGAAAAGTAAATGAATACAGAAAAAATGTTATAATTATTAAATTTAGGTAATGGATACACTGTAGTTCATTATACTTATCCTCTACCTTTCTATATGTTTCAAATTTTCATTTAGAAATTTTTTTTTAAAGAGTACATAGTATGATTCAATTTATATAATATTCTAGAAAACACAAACTAAGTGACAGAAAGCAGCAGATCAGTGGTTGCCTGGGGACAGGAGAGGCAGGGAAGATAAAAAAAGAGCATAAGGAAACTCTGGTAGCTAGATATGTTCATTATTTTGATTGTAGTGATAATTTCATACACACGTCAAAATTTATAAAACTGTACATTTCAAATATGTACAGTTTATTACATGTCAATTATATGCCAACGAAGATAATAAAATTTAGGAAAATATACTTTATTGTCAATAACAACAGCAGACGTTCAAGTTAAAGGAGCAATTTTAAAACAAGAAAGATTATGGAGCTGAAATACCTGATTGCTCAAATAAAAAGTTAATAAAAGTAATGCATAATAAAATGAATGTTTCAAAAGACACAATTAAGTGAATATGAACATTTTCAAAGAATTTTCCCAAAGCTTGAGGTAGAAAAAAAAGAGGTAATAAGTTAAAGAAAAAATATTCAAAAAATAAAGAGAAAATTCTTAATATTCAAATCCCCTCCCCCCAAAAGGCTGTCAGAAAATGAAAGAGGACGTAATTAAACATGGGGTACAGAGCTCTAAGTGAAAAGGACCGTTACTGTAGGATTCTATGCGTAACTAAATTATGTGACACTTGTGAATTTTAAAAGTTTTTGCCTGAGAAATTATAACAGCTATGTATGATTTCTGGGGAAAAAGGAATTGAGGATCAGGACTTCTAAATCTCTAGGGGGAAGGGAGAGGAATAAAGAAGAGATCGATACAGCAAAACAGAACAGAAAAAAAAGAAAAAAACTTTACCCCTCTCCCACCAAAAGTAATAGGTACCAAACATATCAAACACAAATAGCACAATAAATGTGAACGTATTAAATATCTCTATAAAGAGACAGATTAGGACAAAAGGAAACATTTACTATTTTAAGCCTCTAAGTTTTGGGTAATTTGTTATGCAGCACCAGATAGCTAAAACAGTAGTTTCTATTTTTAAGAAAGGTATAATCATGGTCCTAGAAACACAGAATTTTGACATCTATTCCATTCCAACTATTGGTGCATATATTTAGATCAGATTCTGAGTTTGAGATAGAAATTTAATAAGTGTACTTCCTCTTATTTATTGTCTCTGACTAGGACACCTAAGTGTACCCATTTTTCTTACCTTTTTCTTCCCTTTTCTACTTCCTGCTCCTGCCTCTACAAATAGAAAGGACTCGGGAGCCTTCTAAGCTGTAAAAGAGCTATATGTTTATTTTACATATTCACTTTTTAGGTGCAAGTTCCTTAAGAGTAAGGAACTTACTCTTTTAAACCTGTCATACATAAAATCTAACTTGCTCAGGTGTTTAATAAATATTTCATTATACTAATAAAAGGGGTAAGCAAGTAAACAATCCTCAGCCTATGAATTAAAGATATTATTTAGAATGAATTCTCTACCCTAACAGCCAGTTACCCAGATCATAAATCTCTATGACTAGTAGGAGCTACTTTCTGCAATGGCCAAATTTTGCCACACCCCATTCCCATTATAGTAAAATGCCATCAACTATGGTCTTTTCCAAGTAAGCTTCTTTTTTTAAACCACACAAACACATAATTAGCCAGTTACTTTAATTATACACTATTATTCATTGTTTGTTAATAACCTATTATACATTTCTGCCAAAATAGAGCTGACAAATTCCAAAAGTAAACGTTATCTTCTACTTCATTCCCTTCATCCCCCACCTTTACATTTACAAAGAACCGAGGTAAAAGCAGTCTAAAATCCGAACACTGCCTTTATTATGCTTTACAAATAAGTCCTCTGAACTGTAGTTGCTGCGAAACATAATTTCTTTAATGCTACAATACCCAAAGCAGATGCCAAATCCAATGCAGCTAATTTGCAAAGAAAGCAAACACAAATCTTGCTTACGTTCACGGAAACTTTTTATAGCCTCCATATAAAATGGTTAATTCTTATGCTCATTACGAATAAAACATACAAGCTGAATTTCGACGTTTCAAGTCTCAGCATATTGCCAACGTCATTCTTTCGTCGGGTTGGTGTGATGCAAAACTTTTAAAGCGCCGATTAAGAAAACAGGGTAGGAAGCTCTGGCGTCTGCAAGAAAGGGACCATGTCACACTCATCACATTGACGCCTCCAAGGACCCAGAGTGCATAAGGGCTCGGACGCCTGGTAACGACGGCAATGGGTAATTCTATCAAGAATCCCGGCACCCCGCCTGGGGCCAGGAAAACGTCAGGGGAGAGGAGTCTGAGCGAGGGCTGGGCGCCTAAGGATCTAGAAGGCGCGACAAAGCCAGAAAACGGTGCCGGGGATTTGCGAAGGCCCCGGGAGACTGGACAGTGCCCACTCCCCGCGGGTCAAGCACACCCTCAGCTTACTCTCAGGTCCCGCGCGCCTGCCGCCCCAGCGCGCCCTCCCCTTCCGGAACCTGAATTTTTCAAACTTCAGGTGGTCTCCGCCTCCGGCCTCCCACGTCAGGACGCAGTTTCGCGGCGTCGCGTCCGTTCTCCTCCCATCCATCCGTCGCTGCAGCTCAGTAGCACCCACCCAGGGCTCCAGCGCCAGAAGCCCGCCGCGCGGACAGAGGCCCCGCCCCTCCTCCCCTGCGTCAGTACCACAGAGATGCCGGCCGCTGGCTAGAGCGGCTCCAGCCAGCAACGCCGGTCGGGAGGCTGACGGGATAGAGTCTCGACGCGGAGACGACCGAACGCATGTTTGAATGCTCTTTGGTGGAGCGGGTGGATACATCTAGTTCTAAACCCTGGCCCCAAAGAACTTTGAAACGACGGGCTGGGAAATGGAATGTGTCTTGTTGGTTCTATCAAACCAAAGAGTTCGTTCTCGGTGTGATGGGCGCCGTGCACAGCGTTAGCCGCTGAGATACCTTCAATACACCCAAGTGGTGGCCGTGAAGCTGGGGACGCAAAATTAACCTTACCGAAAGTAGGTCGCGAAGGCCTTTTGTTCAGACGCTTGAACTAGGAACCAGCTACAGGCCGTCGTGGGTCCCAAAGGTGTAGATATTTCCGACTTCCTTCAATGGATCCTTCTGGGTTGGGCGTGGGAGAGGTTTTCACGAGACAGACCAGGCTGCCTTGCAGACTTGAGACTCCTCTGTAGCGCTTTAGTGCCCCCTTGGGGAATTCTTGACAATTTTTTGCCACTTTGCGGGCGGACGTTGTAGACAGCTTTCTTGTGGACAGCCACAACTGGCTAGAACACTTCATTGTGACCACTAAATGCTAAAGAGTGGAAAAAATACCTATGTAAACATAGTTTGACCCTCATTAACCCATTTCTAGTTTGCAGCTCTGCAGCTGCAACATTTACCCCCAGATAACTCGTAGATTACAGGCCTAACCCTATCCCCAAAGTTTGCCATGAAATATCTTGCTTTCATTATTTTCGCATTGCACTAGTATAGCGGTAATCTTTGGAAACAAAGGACATCATTCTATTTATAGCATTCTATTTTTTAGTAGTGGTATTTCCATTTACAAAATATAGTAATTCTAAGGCGCTGAAAGTGTCAAATCTTAGATGTTCCCTTGTGTTCTGTGCTTTGAAATGTACCACATGAAAAAATAGTGATCATATACATTTCTGTTACATTAGGATTAGAGGCAAGTTCTGTTTAGAAATAACTCTAAGAACAGTTTTTATATTTTATTTTCACATTGAAAACCAATTAGATTTGCATCAGCCTCAAAGTATGTTTATGTAAAATTAAATTCACACTGGCAGCAAGCTGTACTTTTTTTTTCTGAATGGGAAATGGGTTACCTGGACTGACAAGTTGCAGCTTGTTTACTGGGACTGTGGCCAGGTCCTGTCTCCCTGCCTCTAAGTAGTGTGTGCTTTCTTAGACCAAGAAGACATCTAAGTTGACATTTGGCTGTAGGGAGTACTGGTCTAAAAGATCAGGCTCAAAGAGGAACATTTCTTTCTCCTTCCCACCTTTCGAAAAACTAGTTTTTAAAAACAAGTGTCAGAAGGAAAGCAAGGGCAGCAGTGAGATTAAATTTACATAGTTCAAAGAAACCACAGAAAATTGGAATCTTCAAACTCAAGGAAACTCAGGCTTCTCACAGAACCTTAAAGTGTGGCTCAGTATCTCAATTCTAGAACTTTTCAGTGCTTGTCACACTCTTGGTTCTCAGCCAAAGGAAAAGACTCAACTAAGGGGGAAAATTAAACATTTTATTTCCACAGCATAAAAGCTAATTAAAAATACCACCAAATACATTAACCACAATATTGGGTGCTTTCAGTCATATTAACAAATTTTTTTGTCTGCATGCAGTAGCAATTTGGCATTACTGTATGGCAGCATGGTACATGTTTTCTTATAGTCTAGGCTTTCTAGAGCTACTGAGGGACAACACAGATGGCTTCCCACTACCAAAACAACATACAATCCTTTCTCTTGTAGTCTAAGGTCCAAAGGCACTGATTCATTTATACAACACATACTGAGTGCTCTTAATATGACAGGCACTATGCTTGGTTACAGAATAACTGTGAAGCTCAAGTTCTAGTTGAGGACAGAGACCACAAAGTTGGATGATTTGTATATGTGATGTAAAGGAAACAAATAGGCTGAGGTGATAGAGAGTAACTGGGGGAGGCCAACTTTAGATAGGGTAGTCACCCCCTGCTGAGACCTGAAGGTGACAAGGAGCCCTACATGAAAGGAGCTAAAGAAAGCACTGTGCCCATTCAGATTGCTGGCATTATTCTTAATCTACTGTGCTCTCCTTGCTTTGCTATTTTTCTCATTTCCTCTGTTGCTTCTTCCCTTTTATATGAAATCAGAAGTTAATTGCTTCTTGGCCTTTTGGCTAAGATCAAGTCCAGAAGTTAATTTAATTAGAATATTTATGGTTATATTTGGTATAATCTTGAAATCTTTTTAGATGTATGGTTTTATATTTTCCCAATAGACAAAGTATAATAAATAGTACTTATGGTGAGCTCATTTCTTTTAGTTTCACAGACTTTGTAACATAAATCTTTTCAGCTGTTCAAAAGAAATTAACATATCTGGTTCATGAGACAGTTCATATAAAATGTAGTCATTGCTGACGTATATGATTCTTAGCCTGAAGCAATATTACTTATGTTCTTTTTTTTTTAGATCTAATTTTCTTCTCATTATTCTATTGGAAAATACTTGGAGTAGAGATTAAATAACAAAAGACCAAATGCACACGATACTACATGTTAAAAAAAAAAACCTTGAATATTAATAGCAAATGCTCCATAAGATAAAATAGCAACAACTATAATTATATATTTTTTCATAAATCTGAAATAAGAAATTGTTCAAAATTTCAAAAAAGTTCTTTATTAATAAAGTACATTATAAATATATTTTTAAAATTTATAGGTTAAATAAAATACCTCCAAAGTTAAATGTCACTTCTCATATAATCATCGTACAGAAGTCGTATATACAATTCCTTGGCTTTCTAGTAATTTTATACTAGTCACTTGAAACAACATACTTAATTATTACAATTATATTGTAATAATTCCATTTTTCACTTTTTAGAGTTTGATAAAAGACAGTCAATATCCTGAAGAATTTCAGAGGTTTTTTTCAATGCCACTGATACCTTCTTTTCATTAACTTCTAGCAAGTTTTCTGCATATTTTGGTTTAGAATTATCAGATGACTGTTCGTTTTTCTTGTTACAAATCTTGTTTAGGACACCACTGTTCTCCAATAACACTAAGTTGTTTAGTTAAGGAGCTTTTGCCCACATTTTTCATTATACAATATTTTTTATTTCAGAAAGGCTGGCCTTCATATTAAAATATAATTTCTCTATTGGGAGGAAGATCTCTTGGATTCATAATAGAGTTGCTACTTCAGAACTTATCAAGTCTATTCCTTAAAGATAAAGGAACTAGAGTATAAGAGGGAAAGAAAAGAGCACATATGTATATGTTTGGATGGTGTTTTAGTGATATAGAGGAAATAAAAGATTAAAAATCTAAGTAAACCTTTAGCTAGATTTATCAAGAAAAAAAGGGAGAGGACTGAAATAAAATTAGAAATGAAAGAGAAGTTACAACTGATACCACACAATACAAAGAACCATGAGATAAACATGAACAATTACACACCAACAAACTGGACAACCTAGAATAGAAAGTCTGAACAGACTGAATACTAGTAAGGAGATTGAATGAGTTTTCAAAACCTCCCCACAAACAGGAGCTCATGACTAGATGGTTTCAATGGTGAATTCTACCAAACATTTAAAGAATACCAATCCTTTGCAAACTCTTCCAAAAAAATAAAAGAGTAGGGAACACTTTCAAACTCAGTTTGAGGCCAGTGTTACCCTGACAACCACAACCAGACAAAGACACTACAAGAAAATCCGAGATCAATGTCCCTGATGAACATAGATGCAATCCTCAATATGATGTACCTTCTACAGACAAGACGAACAGATCTTAAATATTTTAAATATTTTTCAGTGAAGCTCCACAATATATGTCTAGATTAATATAAAGTGCAAAGTTGTAATTATGTAGAACAATATACTGTGTTTAAAGGATACAGTTAAACTTTTGTATCTTTTCAAGTTCAGAAGCCACACACCTGTGGGGAAAAGAGAAGTAAGTTCATGCTAGTTGTCTCATGCTTTTTTTTATCCACAGTATTTCAAATAAGCATACTGGATTTTTTTTCATAATAGTATTTTAGAAGAATCTAAATGTTAAGAATTCTTTTTATGTTGGCTTTATCAACAAATCAACTTGATTCAACTAATATCTATTTAGTGCTTTTAATGAGTAAGCCAGGTGAATAAAAGTTCCCACCTCAAGGACTTTTTAATCAAGTATTGATGTTTGAAGGTAATGGCCTTCCTACTACAACTTAGATTAACCTGGCATACCCTCCATTTTCCTCCTTAAAGTTTACTCATATTTTAAAAACCTACTAAAATCTCATCACTTTTGTAAAAGAAGTTATCTCACTTTCCTTAAATTCCTATAGATTATTTTATTTAATCGTATACTTAATTGTAATGTTTTCCTTTGAACTATTTTATTTTCTGATCTTTATACCTAGATTTTCTCTTTCAGGAGAAGTATCTTTTCTTAATCTTCAGTATTTTGCACATATCATAAGACTTCATTTATGTAGGACCTTAGGAAATAGATAGTTTTGGAGGGCGAAGTTTTTACACAGTTGAACTAAGTCACAGAACATAATTATTTTCTATTAAATTCCTTCTGGAAATAGATTACCTACTCATTTCATTGTTTTCTTAAGCACACTATATCAAACATCCACTTCTTGACTTGAAGGGCTAACATTAAACATTATGAACATAGCTCTTACCATGTTCTACAGAAGCAGATTTTGGGGCAACTAATATGGAGTAGAGGGCTGTATACAACTCCAGCAGAACCTCTTATTTGTGTGTTCTTTCTCTTTTTCCTTATCAAGCTAGAATAAAATATGAGCAGTGGCACAGAACTAGAAAATAGTGTGACTCAACTCTCTCTCTGCAAAATTAATTAGAATATTAATGTCTATAACATCTTTTTATTCAAATCACTAGAAAAGTCTTCTTCACAGTTCACAGTAGGGTATGTGGCATGTAAGTGACAAGGTACTTCCTTGTCAGCTTACACTCTTTCCTCATACTCCAGCCTATGGGGAATGACAGATCTTTCTCCTTATTTTAAGCATCTGTGGTAAAGACCTGGATTCTTCATCATTACAAAATACATACATATATATATATATACACATGTATATATATACATATATATGTATATATATATATGTGTAATATATATGTATGTATATATATATGTGTGTGTGTGTGTGTATATATATATATATATATATATATATATATATATATATATATATATGGGTTTTTTTTACAAAAGACACATTTTTCTGGCCTTGAGCAACAATACAAATTACCTTTATTGCTGTTGCTCACATGATGAACCAAGTTCTTATAAACTATCTTCTGTACTATTTTTTGACTAGCATCCCTACTAAAAAGTTGACTCAGTAAGCTAATAATAGACGGTGAGTTCGAAAAGAAATACTAAAGTACAATTTAGGTAGTGTTTATTGTGTAATCTTTTCTTTTTTCTCAACCTACCCTCTTTGACAAGAAAACAATTTATAGTTGGAGATGTCTTAGGCTTTGCTAAGGAAATGGAGCTATTGTAAGTGGCTATATCTCCCTTCCTCATTTTTCTCAATCCCTGTCTCTCTGCTGCTACTCATTGCTTCTACTCATAGCTGGTATCACCAATCTGCACTTCTCTACTCCCTCACTTTTTTATATGTCTTAACAGTTATCATCTTCTAAGCTTTCATATAAAAAGGCATTTTACAAACTGTACCAGCTGAGCAATGATGAAGTGACCAATTTTATAGCTATGTACAATTTCCCTTTCTTCCCAGCTGTGTTTTTGCTAGCTACTTAGACAACTTTTCAGCTCACAGTCAGTCTATAGCTGAAGAATGAAGGATCAGAAAAGCTGAATCCTTAAGATGCCCGAGATATTCAAATAACACTACTGATTTGATTTGTGCCTCTCTCTCTAAGTAACTTTGGAAAAAGTGGTAAGAATTAGGCTTACTGTTTATATTTTTTTTCACCATACTATTTAAGACACCTTACAACTTTAAAGCTTCCTGAATTGGAATCCTTCTTTTCCAATATATTCAGATTATACTCTTAGTGATACTAACCTTCCTAATGACTTTTCTTCTGGTCCTTTAGAAACTCATAATTCTATCAAGTCTGAATTTCTTTATTGATTACAAGATCCATTCAAAACTCACACTATAGCTAACAGAAAGCACCTGCTCCATAAATATTATCTTCTCACTATCTCCACAGTCCAAATTATCTTTTTGTACCTCTGGCCTTGCTTTTTCCCTAAAATGTCTTTTATTTCCCTAAAAATTCCCTTGAAGCCCATTTCCAGTCCCCTGCACACCGAAAGGCACATAGGAAGGACTAAAATACTTGCTTTATTTGTTGATATGCTATTTCATTTTAGGGAGGCCATTAATAGGATAGAAATTATTTTTATAATCAATTTTTTCTGAAAGCTTATGTTAGTCAACATTTTATTTTCTTTAATATTACTAAAATTTTAACAAAATCTTTTAAATTTTTCCATAAAGTTTTCAGGATGAATTTCTCACACTGAAAGAGTTACTCATTTTGACATAAAGTTTTCAATGAATTTTTCTAAACTTCAGATGAAATATATAATGAACTGTAATAAATTATATATCTGATTAAAGATTATTTTTAATCTTAAGTTATCAAAATATTATGGAGTTAAATACATTTAACTAAGAAAATGTTTTTCTTGAGAAAAACGTCCTAGAGTTTACCATTGGACATTTTAATTTTTGAATATGAGTTGGCTCTTCTACACAGATTAAATTTAAAAAAATATAAGTACCAATTTTCTTCAGGAACAGAAAATGAAGGATGTGTGGACATCTCTCTTTGACTCGTCTGTGTCAGTCTTCTGCACCATGATATTACTGTTGTCACATATCTAGATTGAATATATTAAAAGAAATATTTGAAAAACAAACCTGTATAATATTTATAAAAATATACAAAAAGTGGAAATTTGGGAAAAAAGGATAAAGAAAATATTCTAAAGTGAGGCATTTACTGGGTAATTCCAAGAAAAGCCAAGTTTTTCTCATTATTCATCAAAAATAAAATGATGTGCTCAGTCATAATTGAAAAATGAGAATTAAAACTCAAGTTCAAATTCAAATATCAGTTCTTTTTAGTTTTTCAAAGAAAAATGAGTTTCATTAAATTTTGTCATGTAAATGTATTTACACATAAGACTAAATGAGCATTTGCTTTTTAAAATTTAAAAAACACCCACTAATGCATACATGCATACATATATATATACATATACATATGTACATTTATACACACATATATACATATACATGTAATTATATATAACTCACTGAATATACAAAACAGGTATCAACTGTAATAAAATGAATGATCTAAAGTGATTAGCTGAAAGAAATAGCAATGTTTGCTAAAGATATGACCTTTTTGAAGCAAATTATTCAAACTAGCAATGAATGTTAGAGCATTTAGACAAAAATGTAATAAATCTCAACATAAAAAATAAACTCAAGAGGCTAAAAACAATCCTTTTGTGAACATTCTCAAAGTAAAATCACTAAAATGTCAAGATCATAAATGCAATGATAACAAATTACATAAACCAAAAAAAATTACATAAAGCTGATTTCAAGAATCCTCTCCATTTTAAGAATAATCATCAGCTAAATAATTTCTTATAAAAGTTATTTGTGGTTGCAAACCATATTTCAAATTGCTTAGGAGATTAATTAGTTAATTGGTCAACATAGTTGACTGCACCACCATTCCAAGCAAGTTATATCTATAACACATTCACTTTGAAAAATCACTTGAATACAAAATGGTAATGATTAAAGCTGACCTGATCTATTTATTTATGCTAGATGTCAATATAACTGTGAAACTGTGAACCAGTTGAAATTATTTCATTCTCATTATACACATGTAAAAACTAAATATATAACATGTAAATGTATGTTTCCTGTCAATTAAAAATAAAAATTATTTTCTAACATGAAAATGATTTTTAAAATTGCTTTTCAGTACCTTTCATATGGTTCAGGGTGTTCAATCTGAATTAACTGATCGTGTCCATCAGGAAAAGTTAACTTACACCAACCTAAGTTGAGACCTTGATTTACCTTAAGAAGCAAGAAAGAAAAGTTAGTTTTATCATTCTAAAATTTAAAAAAAAACCCTCTTCTAACTTAACAAAAAAATAAGCGAATAAAGCATTAAAATTTTATTTGAATAATGCAAGTTATATTTTACATGATATATGCATATTATTTAACCACCACTCTTATGTAACTATCAAAAGAAAAATACTAGTCCCTCTCTTTTAATGAGTTATCTTTATAAAGATGACTATTTGCTACACCTATCTTATTTTTGCTAGGAAATCCAATGAGATCAGTAAAGCCTCTTAACAGATTTTAAACTTCAAAAATTAACTGAGAACAAAGAAAATAAAGTACCACACTATTTCCACAAATAAGCATTTAAAAACATTTCAGTCTGAAATATACTTACCTGTCTCTTTTCAATAAAAGAGCCAAAATTCCAATTTAGGGTTAGAGTAATGCCATCTAAAAAGATAACATGTACTTTGTCATCAGAGTATGCAAGAAATCTTCCCACGCTGGGTATGAACAATTCTCTCAAAAGCAAAGGCAGTACATTGCTATCATTTATCCCAGGTACCTAAAACCAAGTAAGTAAAAATAGCAGGTGGTAGAGTTACCATTAATAAAATTTAAATAATTAATGAACTCTGGGCAACTTTCAGATTCTAATTCAGAATTTGATATAGTGGAATCCTTATGTATATTTTAACTTTTCCAGAAGTGGATAGCCAGAACAGTCTATAATAAGCAGATTAAATTCTATTATCTTGGGAAAGTCACTGTTCTACTTTGAACTTTACATAGACCATAGACAAAAATTAGAAACTATAGCAACATAAAGTTTATAATCAATTTAGTATAGATGTAGATTGAGAGTCACTTCTTCTAAGTTAACATTAAAAAACTTTTACAGTTATGGAAAGAGAGTAGAATACTATAATATCAATGTTTACAATAACTATGTTTTTACATACAAATCCAATCAATTCCCCCTCCATTTAAAAGAAGAAACAAAAAAAAACTGTATACAAGAAAAATGTAACTTAAAAGACCAATTTTGAAATATTTATTAAGTGGATATTTTTCTGAATACACCTATATTAATATTACAAAGACTTTCTCACATGACTTAGATGAACATAATTTGAACTCAGGAGTATACACATAAACAATAAAACAATTAAAAAATATCTTGCTTCTGAAATAATTTTCAGATACCATTTTCCAGCAGCATATATTATAGTTATGGCTTAAAGAAAGCCTCGTCTTGGCACAATGCTGAAGAATCCTGTGAAGATAAAAAACACTACTTAAATGTTTGAAAATAATGGCATTTTTCCAATTCTAGCAAATCATTCTCTATGCCATCTGACATTTTAGGTAAGTAGTTAATTTTTACTAAAATATGTCCAGACCTATTTTCTTCTAGAAATTCTTAAGCCCACAGAAGGATATTGCTTCTCTGTGATAATCCTACCTAGTTAAGGTTATTCCTCTAATTTTTAGCAACGAAATGACTCCACATAGAATTTTCAGGTGTTCCATTTTAAGAGGTGATAGAATCTTAGTACCTAAAAGTTTCAGCATAGTCTACGAGTGGTGGGGATGCAAGTCAACTGTCCCTAGGAAATCAAATTACAAATATGCTCCTTCAAATCTATTTTGGAAGTTGGTTAGACATAATTTAAAAAAATAAATAATTTAATACAACAATCTACTTTGATTCTTCTGAGTGCTACAGATTCAGAGAATTAAAAAAAAAAAAAAGAACATATGAACCAAAGAATCAATATTTCCTCTGCTGTACACTATCAGAAATTTTTATTATTCTGAGAATAATAAAGAGGTATGAAAATTTTAAATGTATCAGCAAATCCTCAATTTGATACCAAGAAAAAATAATGATGCCAAACTTACCTAGAGTCACCTATTTCCTACCAGCACTTGCTTACCATATATGGATGTTTCTCCATATTTAACTTTATACTTTAAAGACAGAAGTACTTTTTAAATGATATAGTGATTATCTTATTTTATAAATGATGAGACCAGAAAAATTGACAGATTTATCAAAGACACATATTTCCATTGAATCTACCAATTCTTAATCTTATCATAACCATTAGAGAAGGTATCAAGATACTCAGACACATAATACAATTCAGTTCAATGTGAAGAACTTACCTAGTTGCCTGTTTAATTAGAGAATGCACTGAAAACAGACTTCCTGGTCTATCTGGAGGAAGGTTATGTATGGAATACATTTTCTCTTCTCTCTGAAAATTAGTTTAAAATGAAAAATCTCATTAATATTAAAAATTGGACTTATTACTTAGCTATTTTTTTCTTGAAATATGTAGTTACATAGATCAAAGCAATCAGTTAACTTGAAGAACATAAAAGGTATATTTTAAAGGTATTTTATGATGCTTTTCCATTTTCCCATTTTTTCTCTCTGTTCAAAAGTTAACTTTTGAATAGCCTATAACTTACTGCCCAATTTAAATGTTGGCTATACTTAAATTAACATGGTTACTAACTTAATTTTTCTAGCATGAAACATATCACAAGCTTTTACCTTTAGACAAAAAATAACTATACATCAAAAAACTATTTTAATTGAATGACTTAATCTTATCCTAATTATCATAATGGAATATTTTATTAATGGAATAACTACTGCTACGGTTTGTTTAAGACAATATTATTTACAGCCTTGGGTTCTTGAATTAAAAAAAAAATGTTATTTTGTTATTCCTTCTGTATTTCTTTTCTCAGACTCTTTAATGCTAGTGTTTCTGAGGATTCTATTTTTAGCCTTTTCTGGCTTCCTGATTTTTCCTGGTTATTTCCACAGGGTTCAAAGCTATGTTTATGATCATAATAGCAATGACTAACATTTATTAAATAGATACGTGCTAGGTACTATGCTACACGGTTTACATGGATGATCTCATTTACTTCTCAAGATAATTATGAAAGATAAGAACTATTAATGCCTATTTTTAGATGAGGAAACTGAGGCTTGAGGGCTAAGTGGTAGTAGAGATCTGTTTTGAACTACAAGAGAGTGTAGCCCACAGTTTACCATCAGTGAGAGATGGAGCTTTGAAATCAGACAAAATTGGATTCAAATCACAGGCATGCCTCTTATGAACTATAATGATGGGCGGGTTACACAACCTTTGTGAGCTTCAGTGACTACAACGTGTGAAATGGGGATACCACCTCCATCCAGATCATCCTGAGGATTAATGATATACCACAGAAATAAAGCACATGGGGCAGAATTTAGTATATACTAGGTATTCAAAAACCAGTCTTTGCCCTTTTATCCTGGACTATAGATTTGACTATCTAAATCTCCACTGGGCTTCTCCCCTGAATATCACTGACATCTCAACTTCAACAAGTCAAAAATGGAATTATCTTCCTTTAAAAATTTGTATTTCCTCCTTCTTTACTTTGTATTTACCTCTGGTACACCAATTATCACATGTTCCCTCTACTCAGTTCCCTCCTCCATCACCTCCTTGGGTCACACTAACGCCTCCTATTCCTTCCATCTCAGGAAAACCATTATGGAGGTCCCACAGAGAGGGTGAATCCCCTAGTGATATCCACAAGCATGGACCCTCTACACCTGCTTCTTGGTTTTCTTTATAATTTCAATTTAATAGTTTTTTACTTAATGTCTATCTTCCCCGCTAGAATGGAGCTTCATGAAGGTAGGGGCTGTATTTGTTTTGCTCACTTCTATAATCCCAGCATAGTGCTTAGCACATCGTAGGCACTCAAAATACCACAAATTAATTATTTGTGTCTTTCTCTACTGGATATTGAGTTCTCTGAGCATTCTTGCTTTTCTACTACCCTATGTCTTTAATTCTAAAGTGCTTATTTTTCATAATTTAACCTCTCTGAAATCTGTAATCATTTTATAATTAAGAGTGTCTTATGTTCATTATCAGGCAGATGGGGTTACGATATAATTTAAATCTTCTACTGATCCTGGTAAGATCAACAAGCAGCCACCATCAAAATAGTTTAGGTTTGATAAAATTTCGATTTAATACAGGGCCTGGTACCACCACTCATTAATTTATTCAATGATTTGGCACTATTTTCAACTCCTTCCTTATCCCTAATATCTAGGCAGTCATCAGTTCTGTCTCCTTAGTATTTTTTGTGTCCATTCCTGTCTTTTCTTTCTCCACTGCCTGGCCCTCATACTTTCTTTCCTGAACTACTTACTATACATGTCTTCTAACTGGTTTTACTTATAGCTTGAAGTTCCACCTTTTCGCTACCCCAGTTCACCTTCCTCTGAAATGATCCTACAAAAATCTGATGTCAATTTTCTTCTTAAATCTTTCAGTGGCTTCCCAAATGCAATTGGGTTTCTCATGCCCCATTTTTGAGTTAGTCCAGCTCAGTGGTCTAGCCTCTTCTGTGGACATCCCCCAGCATACTATCTCTGTTCTAGCCTACTGAACTACAGTATTATCATTTCTTTCGACACTCCACATTCGCCCCAGGCTGTAGCCTCCAGTTAAGTGCCATTTATCTACCGTCTACACAACAGCAATAACAGCATTTTGAACAAGCCAGGACTTACCTCTAGCGTGGGTTTAGAGGTAAGAAATTGATCACTAAGAAAAAGTCACACAGTATAGAGTGCTAGAAGTAAAAAAGATGAGGGTGCTGTATAGGGAGTGACATGGGTAGCTTCTTTAATTTGGATATTCAGGAAAAGCTCCTTGAGGAATCTACTTAAAAAATACAAGTTAAGTCTCTCCCAATCCTCCTCCCTCAGAAAATCACAGACTCCTCCTCAAAAGTAATCACCTACTTGTATATCTGCCCAGCTCTTTCCTTATGCATTTACATGTATATTATATATAGTACTATATAGGTTTTATGGGAAAAGATATCATACATGTTCTTATACAACTTTTGCACTCAACAGTGTCTTGGAGATCTTTCAGTATCTCTCTTATGCACCTACATTTTCCTTATTCTTTTGAACTGCTTCACGGTGTTCCCATAATCTGATCATGAAAGCTTACTGTAACATGTCCCTACTGATGAACAATTTAGACTGCCTACAGTTTTTTGCTACTACAATGATATGTTCAACATCTTTGGCAATGCTTCTTTGTATATACATGCTAATATTTTTCTAGGATACCTAAAAGCAGAATTTCTGGCCAGTTTTGCTTGATGTTATCAAACTGGTCTCCATGAACCAATTTACACTCCAATGGAGTTTAAAGCACCCTTTAAAAGCAGCCCTTTTCTCACACCCTTGCTGGAAATAGATAGTATCATTTTAAGTTTTTGACAAGTTGATGAGTGAAAAATCTCATGTCATTATTTTAATTTGCATTTCTCTGATATAAGTAGTAAGGCTGAACATGTCTTCAAATATTATGGGTTATATACATTGCCTTTTCTATTCTTATAACCATTCTTGTCCTTTATTTGTTTTACTATTAGGATCTTTTCATTATTGACTTATAGATTATTTTCTTCCATACCTTTCCCTGCTTTTTTGACTTTATCTAATTTAAGTTAAATATTTAAAATTTAACCTAAGTTTGAAAATTTCAAACTTATCAACCTTTTCTTTTTGGCCTTCCGGTTTTTTGTATTGTATTTAACAAGGCTTCTCCTATCCCAAAATTATAAACATTGCTCTTCTATATTTTCTTTTAACAATTATTAAGTTTGGTTTATTATATTTAGCCGTTTAATCCATCTGGAACTTATTTTGGAGTGTACGTGAAAGTTAGGAGCAAACAATTTTATCCTGAAAAGAGAGTCAATTGTTTCTAAATCTTTTCACTAAAGTAGCGAGAGGAGAGTGAAAATGTTGCACACAGAGAGGTCTGAGAGTGGAGCCTAAAGCAGTCCACCACAAAGGCACAACTTGTTTAGAAGTTTTGTGTTTTATTCTTAAACCTCATGCTTCTATTCCATGTGTTGTTTGCTTCAGTATAAAAATTATCACCCCTTCCCCTGAAACCTTTGTGCAAAACTGAAGCTCAGGAAGATACTGTATTAATCTTGTAGTTCTGTGAACTCCTGATACACAGCAGTCAGTAGTGTAGATATGCAAACCCACTTCATTTGCCTGTTTGATTGTTGCATGCACTATCACACACACGTGTGCGCGCGCATAATTGGTCATACTTTCATTTGCTTGTTTACTACTACTGGACTGTGAACCCGAGAGCAGGAACTCTTCATCTTTACCCAGGGCCTAACAGAGCACCTGCCCAAAAGTGTTCAATTAATATTTACTGACTAAATGAATACTTTCCTACAAATAGAACCCAGTAGGGGATCTGTTCCAATATATACTAGAATAGTTATGAATGAAATAATATTTGTAATTTACCTAAAGATAAATAGGAGTGGAGAGAACAATAGGAAGGTTAGATGAAATGAGCTAGGTGATGGGTACATGAAGGTCTGTTATACTTGTCTTTCTACTTTTGTATATGCTTGAAATTTTCCATAGTTAAAATAAAACGTTCTCTATTTTTAACTCCTCCCTAGCATCTCTGATAATATCATCACTTAAATACTCCATTCTGTAATAGAGAAAGAAAACACATTTATTATGTTCCATTTGCAAAGCAAAGCCGTGTGATATGATGATCCCAATAAAAGGGTGGATGTCAAATGTTGGGAACAAGCAAATTAAGACTTATTAGCAAAATATGCACATTATTACATTTTGATCTGATATATTAATGTTATGTTTCCCTGTTTTCAACAACAGAAAACAATCTTGTTCAACTTTCTAGTTGCGTGGAAAGATTTAGGAGTTAAGAGATATTTATCATATACAAACAGTACATGTTGGGGAAAACAGAAAGTGCTTTTCAATGTGCAAGTATTAGTTCAAAGAAGAATATTGATTCAAAGTAATGCAGCTGGTTCTAGTAAAACGTTTTCTACTGATAAATTCTATGACAGAAGAAATTTAACTTCTGATTTAAACACAAATTGCTTAGGCAAATGGAAGACAATACAGAATGAGAACAACTATAGTATAAATAAGGTGGTGAATAATCACTATGCCAATGATGGCAGTAAGGTTATATTAATTGTCCCGACTAAGTAGTAAGAAGCAATGTTATATAAAGATCAAATTTCCCATATATGTTCAGAATTATCTGGGAACAGCTCTATAACCAAAAATCTTAAGCTCTGTCAGCTTACCTCTTCTGATCCTTCTTGAATGGCACAGTATGTAAAATAGTTCCCAAAATAAGTTCCTTCTGATTTGAAAACAGATCCATCTCCAGGATAAATCTCTATTGAGTTCATATTTTTATGGGTAAGTCTAAGAAAAAGAAATAATCATTAAAATTTTTTTATGTAATTGACATTAAAACATATATGAAGGCAATCGTCAAAAAAAAGCAAAGTATGAGTTTTTACCTATTTAGTAAATGGATAATTGTACAATCTCTACTCCCAACCAGCTTCTTCTTTTTTTTTTTTAATAAAGAATAAAAGAACACACTGAATTGGTCAATGTATCTATTTCAACAACTGAACTCAGTTTCTGGAAGTCAGGCATCTTGTCTTATCATCCTGGCATCCCCACTGCCAATTACAATAGCTGGCACATAACAGTCACCAAAGCAATGCCCACTGCATAGGCGCTAAATATAATAACTCTAGAACCTGAAAATAAGATTATTCTTTAAAGATGAAACTAGTTGAATCAATACCTGATGAATGAGATTAGCCATGTGGAGAAGGAGCCATCCCTAAGAGAAGGCAACTGATTGTAACCAGGTACAATCAAGATATTGGGTATACAATGTATAAAAACTTAAACCAAATCAATTTTATTGAAACATATATGAAGATTATGTTGTCAAAATTAAGTAGGTCTCCATGCAGGAAAAGGAGTGCCCAAAGGATGAACATTTCTCAATATTCTTCTAGAATTATTTAACAGAAGTGAACCTATGGATTTGGCTAGTGCTAATATTTGGGTCACAAGAGAGGGTATACATTGTGGTGAGAAAGGGATAATTCAATGGAACTGAGCAGGCAGAGAACAGCCATTCAATGAATATTTGCTGAGCAAATTAAGGCCAAAATCTCCCTTAAGCTATCTAACTTCTCTAATTCCATGCTCAATAGGCAACCTTCTGATGTGACTAATTCAGACAACTAGATCCCCTGATGCTTGGAAGGGGTGTCCTAAATAACTGATGTATTTCATTCACTAGCAAAACTAATCCCTCACTGGCTTTGGAGTTGTTACAAAAATCTTGTGAACATGGTTAATGTGAATTAGTAGCAAGAACCCTGTGTGTTCTAATCTAATTAAGTTTTGAGACCAGTAAACCTCAGGACCAAACACAGGAGCATGGTGGCCCCTACAAAACTATGTCGTCTTGTAGGAGTCTATCTGTAAAGCTAATTCCATCTCCTCTTGATGTCACTGAATAGGTGCCTTACCGATATGTAATACCCTTGTACCAAACCACTTTCACTAGTTCGGGATAGGGATATTCTTCTTCTTCAGACTGTCTCAGTGAAAGTGAATCACAAAAATTCCACCTGTGAAGGATAAAACAGAAACTATTGATTCTGGCTGCACAACATAATTACATTGAGAAGTCAACAAAATAGTGCATCTATAACAAGATTTATTTCTGGCTTAATTCTTTAGATCAAAAAAAGTAAAAATTAATGTGAAACTATATTAATGAATGAGTCTTATTTTTCCATGCATTTTCAATTATCTCATTATTGAATCTCAGCACAGTTAAACACATTAACAATTTTGCTAACCTTTAAAATTTAAGATTCAAACAACAAATATTTACTGAAGTACTTATAGAGGCAAGGCACTGTATATACACTAGGGAACCTCATCCAGTCTAGGAACTTCAGAATAACCAACCACAGGAAATAAGGCTTACGTGGAGACCTGGAAATGAGCATTAATGAGTTGAAAGATGAAAAGGGAGTGTTCCTGGCAGAAGAAAGGGCAAATGTAGTGGTTAAAGAAAGTTTGAACAAGCATTCTAGGTATTGCAAGAAGTCCAGTTTACCAAGAATAGGAAAAGCAAGGGAAAGGGTGGTGAGTAGAGGATTACAGATATTGGGGGGCCTGTTAAGCCATGTTTAACAAACTTCAGTCTAAAGCCAGTGGCAAGATATTGAAAAATTGTTCATTTAAGAGCACAAATCTCTTTTGATGAGTACTTATAATACTGGAATTTCCTATTTTAACTAGATAATCATGACAAACATGAAAATCACTCCTATATTTTAAGTAACAAATATGTACTCAGAGACTACCTGGGATCAAATATCAATTCTCATACTAGCTGTGCCACTTTGCCTATTTAACATTTCTGTATCTCAAGTTCCTCTGTAAAATGGATTTACTTATTTCATAAGTATGAAATAGGTAAAGTACAACCATGCTTGGCACATAATGAGTGATGTGTTTAGCTATTATCATTATCACTACACTATACGAAGTTCATATTACAAATCTATAACCAATAGGTAGGTATTCATCTCTTAGTGAAAGTAAAAGGTTTCTATCTAGTCATCCAGAAGCATCACCATGTTTACCCCTCTTGAAAATGGACATATTTACAGTCAGTCAACCAACGATAGGGATGGCCTCTGAGGCCAGGTATGAAAGAACCCATGATCAGAAACTTGTCACATCTATGTTCCAACAATCAAAGTAACAGGATCTACTAAATGGCAGCAGATGTTCCCCTGTGCTTGCTCTTACAGAACCCTGTGAAGATCCTTGGGCTATCCCTTACCACACTTTAATAATCTTTTCAGTGACAATGACCTTCACTAGATTCTAAGCTCTCATCCTCTGTCTTAGTCATCTCTCTAGTCTCTGTGTGTAACAAAGTATCTAATGTATAGTCGGCCTTCAATAAACATTCAACTCATGGACACAGAGTAAGAAATGTAAATAATACATTTTCTAGGAAAATTTACTAGCAAAATTAAGCAAAGTTTTGGATTAACTAAATGAACTTTCTTTATGATTAGTGATTTAGAAAGAAAAATTATCCTTTGGAGGACAAAAAGATATCCTTTGGTTCTGACAAAAGCTTTATGACAAATAAATCTTTCTTCCATTACCTGTGCAGGTGTGGGACAGGGCAGCTGAGTAATAAAGCCCTGGGGAGAACAGAAACCTCTTTTCCTCCTTCCTCTGAAACATCAGAAGTTAACATTTTATTCTGGATGACATTTACAGCGACTCCAGCCACACTGCTCATTTTATTATAGAAACGAAGTGCTAAAGACAAAGGATATTTCCATTCCTCTGGACAGGAGTTCACAGACCAGTGCTGCTTTACCCACGTGTATACACATGTGTGCTTTGTATGAGGCAAAGGCAGTGCCTCCCTCCCTTCAGTTCCATTTACACAATTCTTCTTCTCTAAAGGTTCTTTGGAATTCATCATCTGACAGTAAAGTTCATTTTCTTTATTCTTCAGTCTCTGTCCATATGTACAGATTTTGCTTGCTTTTTCAACTAGTTTGTCCTTTTTTACTTGATTATTTTTTTCTGACAGTACTACAGATGAATCTGGCTTCTGGCTTACTTTACACAAAAAATGTACTGTAAATTCATGCTGAGATTTTGGCAGGCAAAGGTATGCATGACCATCTAAAGATGATATCTTCACTGTGCCACTCTGCATGCATATCATGCCATCATCAGCATCAAGACTGGGCCACCTCACTTCTGAGATGTCAATGAAGATACTCTGAGTTGAGGGGAGAAAAAGAGATGGTGAGTATTTTCTGTTAACAGACCAATTTTTCCAAACATTTGATTCTTACATATTGGATAAGAAAGCTCTTAAAGTTTCATGATTTACTACTTAGAATAAAAAAGAAGAGCCAAGTGTCAGCTTATATATGGTTTTTCACAGAATATTGATATCGCTAAGATTACCTCCTTAAAAAGAGAGGTAAAACACACACAAAAAATGAGAAAAAAGAAGAAAAAATTCATCTTGATTATATTTAGTATTATACATATTTTTGTTTAAAATGTACACTGAATTAAAAATAAATAGATTTTCAACCCCTCCCAAAAGTTTATTCTGAAAAAGAATATAAATGAGGGAAGAGCAGCACTATGATGTATTGTATTAAAAGCAATCATAATTTAAATAGTATGGAACTAGCATAAAAATCATTGACAAAAAAATCTCAGAGAATACATAAACAGACAATCATATTTTGAAATGTTACATGTGGTAACATAAGCTTTTCAAGATGAGTGGGTGAAAGGGAAAAGTATTTAATAAATGGTACTGGAATTATTGACTAGCGTTTTGAAAATGCTATCTCAAAGAGTTATCGCCTAGACTAAATAAGATAACATATAAAGTACCTGTCCTAGTTAAGCACCTGGCATACCATAAAGTAAATTCCAGATGGCTTAAAGAGTAACATTTTTAAAAGTTGAATTATTTAAAGGTAAGCTGATTCTAAACAATAATAGCAAAAACACATTTGTAACAAGTGCCTGATACATCTTTCCATGTAAGATAAAAAGTGTGTCAAATAAGTTTTTAATCAATTAATCTTGGAAACAGTTAAACATTTCAACTCCCATTTATGTAAAACATTAAATTTAAAAAACTATTGTCAAGAAATCCTCTTAAATTTATAGTGCTATCGCTGTGTACAGATGTTAGTATACTAAAATTAAGGGCAGTATTCATTGATGGCAAAGCTGGTTTGTATGATGGTCAGTTGAGGAAGTTCTCTTTTCTAGAATGAGACTATCTAACAATCCTACTGTACCATCAGCAGCAAACTATGCAGTTTCAATTAATAAAGTTATTCAAAAGTTACAGTGGGAAAAATAGTTTTGTAGACTAAGTTACAACTTAAGATTTTTTTATGGCTTCTTTGCCATGAGACAATATAATAGAAAACAACTGGGTAGGCAGGCAAGCATCATGACAGCAGCGGAAAGCAGTTAAAAGACAGTCTTCAGAGTTAGACAAACTGGGTTCAAATCCTAACTTTGCCACTTAGAAAATTTCCATGGATAAGTTATGTAAACTGTCTGTGATTAGTTCCCTCTCCTGTAAAAAAGGTTTAATATTCAGCCAATATACTTTTGCTGACAGGTTGGAAAACCATTTTGATATGCAGGTACCCAAGGCATACTGGTGTTATTAAATATTTTTAATATTCCTAGTTCTTGGCATATAGTAAATGCTCAATAAATTATAGTTACAATTACTCCTAAAAGTTCAAAATAAAATATAAGCAAAAGAATAAAATGTATACCCATGAGTAATTATACATCTCTACTACACATTAACAAATAACTACACATAACCTACTAAAAATGGCCATATAATTTCTTAATTTTGACATCTCTGAGAATAAAAAATTTACCAGTGTAAAATAATCCTTGGCAAAAAAAAAAAAAAAAAATGAGATGAACAATATAATTTCTGTCTCAATCAATACTCAAAATATCAAAACTCCCTAAACTGGTGAAATATAAAGGCTTATGCATTCTATAGCAGTATGTCTCTTTCCAAGCATCATGGAAAAAAAGACTAAATATTAAACTATCTGTTTCTAATTACTTATCTTCAAATATTAAAATTAGATTTAAAAATTACCTTTTTTCCTTCGGGTGGTATAATGCTTTCAGATAAAAAAGGGCAAGTGGCAAAAGAGTTTCGAAAATCTAGGGCTCGCTGTAGTTGCTCCTACAAAAAGATATAAATGTAATTTTAAAAAATGATTTGAAAATCAATTTGTAATCCAGAATATAAATTACTTTCCATATTCTAGCCACCTCAACAATATTTTAGTATTAAAAAGAACAGTCTTTGTGTCATTTTTACTTACTCGGTAAGTGCTAATAACAAAGTGTGTCCTTTGACGAATTCTTTCTGGTTGTTCTAAAGGATGTGCTGAAACAGGGGGTGCTTTTTCAAATAAAAATTCAGAGCCACAAGGCGTAAGCTGTAGCCTAGAACCATCAACATATTGTACTTGCACTGAATCATCTTCATAAAGTACCATTCGCACTTCAGCCGCCATTACTATAACTATGGACAAAATGTCTTTCCAAGGAGAAGACTGAAGGAAAGAGGAAAAAAAATAGCACAAACAGTTCTCTTAATGTACAAAAGTTCTATCAAAATAAATAGATGTATAATCTAAGAACGTAAGTAAATAACATTGCCATGGCATTTACTTATGTTGGAGGAAAATTATCTTACTACATACCCTTAAATAATCTGCGTTGAAATCCTATTTAACAGAATGCCATGGTTAACCCTTAAGGTTTAACTCCAGAGTGGCAAAATAACCTATAGGGAAAAGATAGCCCACCAAGTTATAACTGCCTTTATAATTTTAGTAGCTTTATTTCTTTTGAAGTTTAATTTCTGAAAATTATATTCTCCAGTATCTCACTTCAAATAACAAGCAAATTCCACCTTTGCACTAACAATACAGCAAATCATTTGTAATATATGCAAAAGGAAGGCAAAAAGTAACTATTAGGCCTAAAGGAAAATAACACCTGGATTCTTGTCCCTAGGCTGGCATTAAGGAAATAGCTTCATGTCACTACTGAACAAGCAAATTAATTTCCTACTGTTTTAGATTCATCCTCATCTCACTGATTTCAATTTCCTCTTATCCTTTCTCACCCCATCCCCTTTCTAACCCTGGTCCCCTACCAGGACATTATCTCCTTCTACTAAAGTGATCAAGATTCATCCTACAAAAGAAAATAACTTCCCACAGATACTACTTTCCCCAATTTACTCCTATTTCTGACCAATAAACCTTTCAAGTATAGCATCTAGTCATTGCCCACTTTCTTCACCGTCAATTTTCAGTCCACTGCAGTCCAGCTTTCTCCTTCACCTCTCTACCAACTGTTTCACTACAGTCACCAATGTCTCTCTACACCCAATGACTTCAGTCTTCATTCTACTCAACTGGTAAAACTGACAGCACTGTACACCTTCTGCAACAAACACTTTCTTCTTCTGATGTTTATTTAAAAAAAAAAAAGGCTGCCACATCTTCCTCTCTCTGTCTACCTCTGTTTTTAATTTAATCATTCTTCATCATTCCCTTAAATCAAGGATCCTTTAAGACTGGTGCCATTTCCTCTCTTCTTAGTATACTCATGTTGATTTTATGCCTACTCTTGCTTTTTTTTTCCCTTGTTAAATCTTATTCCCCTTTCAATATATGTAATCAGCTACATATGATTGGTCTATAATTATTTGTGGAATATGTAAGGATATAAGTCAGTATTAAATGATATGGTCTCTCCTGAAGATAAAACACAATTTTTTTCTTTCTCTAAAGAATTTCCAAGTTGACCTGACCTTTCTCCACAGCTGTCAGCTGTCTGCTAGACCTCTCTTCATATCCTTGTTCCACAGAGAAATCGAACGTGACATGACTAAAATGGAATTTGATTACTCCCACCAAAAAGTCTTCTGTAATATCTCCTAATTTCACTTTCACTCTTACTTCCTTCAAGTTCAGTCTACAAACAGTAGCCAAAGGGATCTTTTAAAATAAAAATGAGATTTATCACTTCTTGGCTCACAACCTATCACGTGCACTTAGAATAAAATCCAAATTCCTAACCATGGCCTATAAAAGCCACACAACATGGCACACTTTACCTCTCAAAATGACTCTCTTGATTCTTCCTTGTTCAGGACACTAGCTCCACTGGCCTTTTCAATGTTTTTTAAGCAAGCTGTTTCTCATCTCAAACCTTTACTGTTGTTTTTGTCTATGCCTAGAGTGTCCTTTTCCAGGTTCATCACATGGCTGGATCTTTGTCACCATTAAGATCTCAGCATAAATATCACTTCCTCAAAGGCCTAACTTGACCATATCAATTAAAGTTGCTCCCAAACATCTCCCAATTGCTTTTTGTTTTTTTTTTTCCTACTAGGATATAAACTCAATCAGAGCAGAGATTTTATTTGTCTTGTTCACAATTGTATCCCTGGCACCTAAAACAATACTTAGTATCCCTGGCACCTAAAACAATACTTAGCTAATAATAAGGATGCAATATTAATCTAATGATGAAAGAATAAGTAAAATTTTAAATTCTTGCTTTTTTTGAATTCACAATTTGAGTTAATAGCATCTCAATGTTAGCAATAGTTGATTTCTATTTCCCTCCACCCTCTTGTAACAAGTTCCCTAATTTTTAAGTGTGTTCCATGGACCTGGCTTCTCCTCCTTTCAGGCCATGAACTCTCCTCTCAGTTTCTCCAACTATCTGGGACCAGTTTCTAGCTTCTTCTCTCTCCAATCCATTTCTAGCATTGCTGTCACTGGTAACCTTCCAAGACCCAGACCATACTAACCACTATACATCACTAGTTTACATACTTGTTAAATGGCAATAAATATTCATAGCCATATGATGTCTACTTGCTATTTCAGAAAACAACAGGTGCCTATACACAGGTGGAAAACTTACATTTTCTGATACCAATTGGGAAAAGGTCTCTATCTGTGGCCAAGTTTTTTACTTTTTAAATACAGTTTATTAAGGTATAATTGTTGTTTAAATAAGAAGCATACACAAGAAACAGATTTTCTAAAGTTCTTGGCATATAATCCAGCCCCAATCCACATCTCCAGCCACAACTCTGTTTTACTTCTGTTCGTGTTTTCACCACCCAGCACATTACGTCTGAGTATGTTTAACTATCAAAAAGCCACAAGACTGTTCTTGACATCAATGAGAACCTCATTTTTTAAAATGCGATATCTAGTTACAGAAAAAGCTCGCCAAACAACAAACGTCTTGAACTTACACAGCAGTTCTGAGCTGAAAAGTCGTGGATATGAGACCAATCAACGGCCCCTGTGCTTTAAATTGCCAAAATGCTCGAAGCTGCAACATCGGCGCCTGCCCATGGCCGCTTCTCGAGAATTATTTCTTGAATTTGACAAATTACCAACAAGTGATGTTTCGAAAGAAAACAACAACCGCAGAGGAATAAGACCTCAGGGAGTGTATTTTGGCAACACGTCCGTCAAATCTCAGTAACTGTTACAGCAGTGGCGGCAACGATGAACCGGAGAAGGAAACACAAGAAAACAACAGAAATTCAAATTTTCCCTCACCCTGCGGAAGTGGCTTTCTTCTCCGGAATAAAGACCGGAAGTCCCGCCTTGACCGTGCCCATCCCACCCGGGAGGCCGTGCCCCGTTGCACTCCCAGTGAAGGACGGAGCCGGAAGTGGACAAGGTGCGGCTCTCCCAGTCCGGATCTGGCGGGCTTACTTCCGGTACACCACACCGATCCTGTCTGACCTGGTTGTGATGTAAAGCCTGTGAGGACGAGCATTCTGACAATCCAGCCAAACTGGCTACAGGGGTAGGTTTTAGTGGAGTGTTGCTTATTAAAATAATCTAAACGACAGTTATACCTCAATAAAGCTGTTAAAGACCTTGACCAAAGATAGAGACCTCCTATTTTCCTAATTTGTTATCAGAAGATATCCTTTAACTGTGTATCTGCACTAATATTTATTCTAAAATAGCAAGTAGACGTGTCTGCTATATTTATTGCCACTAAACTATTTATGAAGAGCCTATGTGCTAAGCAAGCTGGGGAGTAAAGCAGGGGATGAGACGGAGGGTTGAGGAGAACTAGACATAAACCAGAAAGAAACGACTAGACGAAAATTTGATCACCGTTGTGGTGTTTTAAAACAGAATACAGTGGTCTGTGAGAGCATATAGTAGGCAGACCTAACCTAGGCTGAGGAAGTATTTCCAGTGAAATCCAAAGGATAAGTAGGTGTTAGGCAGGTAGAGAAGGAAATTTTTCAGTCTGAGGTAACAGCTTGTGTTAAGGTCCTGAGGCCCAAAGAAAGATCTTGCTTCTTTAAAAGGGCTGAAAGAAAGCCAATTTGAGTTAAGAATGATTAAAGAGAAAGAGAAGCCTTCAGGGCAGAGAAGCCTGAAATGGGACTATAAAAGGTAGGCAGGGGCAAGATCATTATGAACTTATAAATTATGGACTTTATCTTTAAAGCAATGGTAAACTATTACGAGGGCTTTAAGCAAAGGTGGCAGCACTGAGGGATAGGGAGAAGTCTTAACTCCTGAAATTTCTCTCCATTTTTAAAAGTCTGAGATGCAAATTGACTTCAATCTTATGTAAAGTTTAATGAGGCATCATTAGACAACCATGTTTCCATTGGCTTGCTACAGCGGTTCATATCAGTGCTTAGGTCTTGTCCCACTTCCTTTTTCCTCTCCAATGTCTAAGGACCTCCTGTATATAAATTGTCTACTACTGAGATTTTTTGTGATGCTATTTGTACTTTAGAAAGATTCCTGTGACTGCTGAGTGGTGAATGGATTGTAGGATGTGAGAGCATATGTGGGAACCCAGTAGAAGTCTTTTTTAAAAGCAACAGGAGAGACACGATAGTTCAGACTCAGACTAAGCAGTGAGGATGGATAGCATAGCTCCAAGAAACATTTTGGAGATCAACTATACAATCCTGGTAATGAATGAATGTGGGGGTTTGAGAGAGAGGTAGGAGTTAAAAACAGTTCCAGGTTTGGTTGTTATTAAGTGCCATCAAAGGGGGGATGTAAGAAGAGTAAGTTTAGGAAATTGCGTGACTTAAATTTTATAAGTCTTCCTGGTAGAAATGACAAGTTAAAAAAGTCTAGCATCAGATTAGAAACAAATCTGGTCAATGCCTGATAACTGCTAACTGAAGCTACAGTAGAGGATGAAATAATCCAAGGATATTGTGACATGAGAAGGGAATGCTTAGGAATGAGATTTGGGGGACGCCAAAACTTACCGATTAGGTAGAGAACCCCACAAAAACACTGAGGAAAAGCAGAAAGCTAGAAAGCAAGTTATTGTGTTCTCGTTGCCTAGAGATTTTCAATTTTGGTGTCACCTGACAGTATCAGATATTGCCTAGGGAACATGCTAAAGAATGAAGTGTCTACTAGATTTAGTGACATGAAAGTTACTGGTGATTCTGACAGCTCTTGTATATAGTGGGAACAGAACCTACAATGAGTTTGAAGAGCAAACAGAAGGAAATGGAAAAAAATAGGACAGCCCTTGAGAAATCTGACCAGGAAGCAGAAATAGGACTGTAGTTGGAGAGAAATGTGAGGCATGTTCAATAGCTCATGAAAAGAGCCAGTGGAGAGATAAAGAATACAGACCATGTAATAATAGAGCTCATGAGTGAAATGGGGTAGGATTCAAGCACATTTTGAATAGCTAGACTTTATTAGGAGCGATATTTCATGTACAAGAAGAGGGATGGAGTGAATGAAGATGCGTTTATGTACATTTGGCGGATTTTTTTTCTGTGAAACGTGATCATTTAGGGGATGAAAGAGATCAAGGGGAAATGGTTTAGAGTTGATAAAAGGATTGAAGAAACACAGATTATAGGCAGTGCTGACAGCCTAATTGAAGGTGGCGACTATGAATTTAGTCGCACAAACCTACGAGAAATATGACCAGCTGTCTGGATGCAGCAACAGTATCAGGTTCAGGTTTGGTGTCTTGCCAGTCTGATACATTATGGTAGCAGCATACATGACGCTAAAATACTTGTATCTGCTAAAGTCTAGTCAGCCAAAGACCACCAGGCTCAAGCCTGTAGTCTGACAAAGTCATATTTGACTTGAAAGCCAAGGGAGCACACTCCAGAGAAATCTCAAATGGCACTCTCTAGAGGGAAGGAGGGCACCATCTTTGGTGAGGTTTGGGTTCCTTCTAAAGGATTTTGTGGAAGCTCTAAGAAAAGGGAGATCAGTTATGGTTTGGATGCTCTTTCTGCAGCAGAATTAGGAGAAGTGGGGATTAACTAAGGGTGGGGTCCTGTCATGAGGTGAGGGCAGTTTAGCAACTGGGTGTCCCAGTAATAGATTGGCAGGGATAGCAAAGAAGTCTGGACGTGTCAAACAAGAGGGGTCATGACATTTTATAGCTGCTGCATGACCTCAATAAAGTGTTTCCTATTGACTTTGCTGCGGGCTTTATCTGTCAGTCCCCCTGGCCTGGTTAATGACGGGTTTCCCCACTCCTTCTGATCTGAGATGATTTTTCAGTCCTTCAGTCTTGGACAAGTTTTGACTCTTTATACCAAACATCCTCCTCTCACTAAATGTAACTGATTTTTTTTTTTAATTACAACTCAATCCATACCTATCAGTCCCTTAAGATTTAATGAAATGTCAAATCATAGAATTGCCTCTGCTTTCTGACAACATCCAATCTAGAGTAAACCTCCAGTTTCTTAGACCCTCTCCCAAATTATCCAAAGCCCAATACTATAATAGGTTGTTTCTAACACCTCTGACATACTCCTCAGTTCGCCATAGAACTGTGTTCTTGGTAGTCTGTGGCTGGAGGGCACTAATAACACAGAGTCTGAATTGATGACATCACTGCCAGGTTCAAGCCAGTATTTGTACTTTGCCAGAAGACTGACACTCACTAGCACCTTTGTATTTTTGCTCTTTGGAGACTTGTGCTAATAATATCCTTACAAAAGACTTACTGACCCATAATTCTGGAAGATATGGCAATCCTGAAGGTCAACAATTGTAGCACCAGACCAAATTTTCCTTTATGTACTGCTGCAGTTTTAAAACATGTTCACACATTCCTTGATGGCCTCCTGTTTTGGTGTTAGCAACTCACTTAGACTATGGTGGAAGTAATGTTGCCTGCAGCTTTTGAATATAGGCTCTCTATGGGTCTTTTGGAATTCCCCACCCCCAAATACAGCTGTCATAAGAAGTCCAAGCCGTGTGGACAGATTATGTGTAGGTGGTTCTGGTTGAGTGATGCCTTCAAGTCACCTCCAGTCATCAGCCACTTGAGTGAAGACTCCAGATGATTACAGTCCCCAGCTTTTCAAGCCATGACCAGTCCCTAGTTTCTTCCCTAGCTGAGGCCTCAAACATTATAGAGAAAAGCCATCACTACTGTGCCCTATCCAAATTCCTAAGCCATAGAATCCATGAACATAATAAAATGATTATTGTATGAAGACACTAAGTTTGAGTGGTTTAAGCAGCATTAGTAACTGGAATATATGTTGATCCTGTTGGAGGCTGTCATGAGTATAACAGTGGTAGGTGACAATGAGATAGTGGACAAAATCAGATTGTTAAGAGCAACTGCTAGAAGTTTACAGTATACTCTGTTAGCGTATAATTGGCCCTTGGTCTACTGTCCTGCCCCTAAGATTTACAGTGAGCAGAATCTTTAGAGAACTGCGGATTAAGGTAACAACCACCAGGTTTAGAAGTCATTAAAAAAAAGTTCTATTATAATTTCCAGAAACCCCAATTGCATATATACATTAAAATCTAAGTTTTAATGTTTTATATTTGCTAGTTTTTCCAACTAGACTCGTCATTGAACTGAATTCTTATTCAACAGACACTGAATAGAATATCATCTATTCTAATGTAGTTTGATCTCAAACCATAATTTTATGTCAAAAAAGTTCAACAGAAATCATTTAAAATACCAGGATACCACTCCAAAAACTTAGAGAAAACAAAACTATTTCCATTTTATTTTCAAAGTCTAATTTTAATCCAGACTGAACAAACAAGCAGAAAAATGAGAAAGCTAACTGTATTAGCAGACACAGATGTACCAAATGTAAAACAGTGGGTTATTAATAGAACTATTTACATGCATATTTACAAGCAATCCTTTTGTACATAAGTTTTACTTTTAGTTAGTTGGAAAAAGATTTTTCAACATTAGGTAAAAATAGTGCACTGGTACCACATTATAGTAAAAGTATTAGAAAAGTGATCCTCAAGGTGTATCAATTATAAAGCAGATGAAAACTTGAGTGACAAAGATCTAGCAAAATTCTCTAGTAAAAAAGTCAGTGCAACTCATGCTACAAAATAAAAATGAGAAAGCCATATAAACAAAGCAGAAAAATGTTCTAGGCTTTGGGTAATGGAAGTTAGGTGGGAAAAAAAAAAGAAAAGAAAAATTCTAGAATTGCAATAAATTCTCAGTGAAGAATCTTGGTTGTTTAGTTGATAGTTCTAAGCCTTTTTTTAATGACATTTTTAAAGCCCTTAGTATCAAATAGCATCTGGATATGTAAATTAGTTAATATATTCTAAGATTTTAGTGCTAAAGACTTTCATGATTGTGAATCTTATTTGAAATTTATTGAGACACTAAATGTAAAACTAAATGAAAGGTATATACTTGTATCTAAAAAAAAAAAGATGCTACATTTTTGCATAATATGTATTTCCAGGCTAAGAATTCTTCCCTTGAAAAAAGCTGAATTTAAAGAATAAGCTACTAACCAGCTAGCAAAATTTACTTTCAACATTTCATTTATTTCAAAATCGATTTTATTGCAGCCAAAACAATGGAATTAACTGTACATAATAAACTATTATATATATATACACATTTTAAGTTATAGGGAATAAAGTTTATTTTGGCAGATAGTGTTAAACAAAATTAAAGTTGCATACATTAGTAACATAACTCAACATCCTTAATTTTGGTTTAAGTGTGACACATTTTTTTTGCTTTCCTGTGTTCTGCTAAATCACCATAACCTAAACTGCTTTATAAAACTGATATGTTGAAATTTAACTTTATTGTTTTCGCTTACGCTCTGATTCCAAACAAAACTTTTCATAAGCTTCTTCTATCTCTGGGTCCATCTCATCATCAATATCATCCAAGTATCTGTGAAAGAAGCAAAATGGCTCATGAATTTAATGTTTTTCAAATCAGAAAATGTCTTAGATGCTAATCCATTAGAAAAAGTATCTGACAAGTTTCCGAGACTGAGTTATAAAAGAATGCAAAAGCACTGTTTAGAATTACATTAAATTTCAGTCCTGAGACAACTGCTTAATGTGATGAGTTAAATTTTACAATGGATTCTGAGTCCCTTGTGTTTGAAATTTAAGATTTTGCTATACATTTAGACATATGTTTAATTCCTTGACCTAATCTAAAAAGTGAATCAAAGGTTTACCTTAAAAAAGCCAGGTACTACTATCATCTTCATTTTAAAGATTAAACAAAAAATTCCAGGTTAAATAATGTAAGATTTGGTAAGTACGTAGCAGAGGCAGGCAGAGCTCTTCCCTTTTTACACTTTTCCTCCACAAGATGCTGTCTATATGTCTCCTCATCCCCCAATAACTCTTTCTACCTACATGTGTGACAAAATTATATTTTGCCAGTCTGACAAATGCTGATGAGAATATAATGCTCACCACGCAAAACTTTAGAGGATAACCTAAAACTCAATGCTGAGAACAACTTGAACTTCCAGTAGTATACTCAGCAAGACTCCACTTCCCTAAATGTGCTTGGGTCTTTACACCCCTGTATTTTTTTTTTTTTTATTAAACTAGTATGTAAAAAGTATGGCAATATATTAGAAGACCTTTAACTTATAATTCAAATGTCACTAGATGAGAGAGTGACTAAGAGTGGTTCACAATTTTTTTTAACCTACAACACGAGAGATGATATAAAAACTGAAGTCATGGATTTATATCTTCTCACCAGTCCAAACATTTTTATATAGTAATCTGTTTCTTTAATGTAGCCTGTAGCAGCTAACATATTCCAGAGGCTGTTTCAAGCATTTATGTAATCTTGTTTAGTTCTCAAAAACTCAAGAAGGGGTACTACTATTCCTATTTTATAGATGGAGAAACAGGCGCAGAACTTGCCCAAGATCTTACAATATTACAGCTAGTTATTTTAAAATGTTAGGTATAATAGAATCTATTTTTTAAAAATTATGGTAGCATATACTATATTTTAATATGGTAGCATATACTACATTTTAATAACTTTCCTCTCAACTAGATACTTTTTCAGAATCACAGTTTATGTGTTTTCCAACATTATCTGGAAATTTCTGGTAAATAAGTACTACATATATACTGCCACTACAATGCCATCTAATCAAAATGCATTCTTTCATCATCTACTTTTTTTCTAGTCTAAACTCTACCTATAAATTGTGGACACTGAAATTTCACATAATAAAGCTAGTGGCTAAAGAAAACTTACGGATCACCAGCCCCTGATAAATCTGTTCCATTTTCTTCATAATCTGGAAAAAAGTCTTCTCTTTCAAGTAATTCTTGATATTTCTCTTGGTAATCTACAAAAAATAAATTAAAAAATTTAAATGCTGAAAAAAAGTTCAAATGAAATGGCCAGTTATCCCTAAGAAATTTTATTATGACTTTTCATTTAAGTAGATCCAAAGTTCAAATAGCAGTAAGCTATTTTTACTTATCTATTAAGTAAACTTAACTATATATTTAAGAATAGTTTTTATAAAACATATTTGCTAACTAATTTGCTTTTGCCTCCCTGCATGCTCATAAATCTTAATTATATAATATTCTTCTAAATATGTTAGAAATCAAAGCACTGTGAATGTTCCAGAGTACATTTTACAGCCTATGTTCATGCTGCTTACATTCTCTACTGCTTCTTTCCATCAGACAAAATATTGGCTATATAAACTGTTCGGGGGAAGAACATGTTTCTTCCATATTCCTGTTTTTCCTTTCAAAAAGAAAAATTTGAATCAAACACCCTGGCTTCTGGCTCCCCCATTATTCCTCCCCAAGGAGGTAAAGTGATCTATCTACCTGGCTAACAGTTAACAGCTATCATTCCACATTTCTCAGAGGCGGCTAACTAAGCAAAGGTTCTGAACATAGGGGACTTTTTTCCCTCTGTCTTTCTAGAGACAGCTAGAAAGAAGCTACCTAATACATCTTTCAGCTCTACCAGCTTTTCCTTGGTTGGACTCTTCCAAGGCAATTCAGATGATGGCATAGCTCACCATCTGCCAAGTGTTTTAGAGTTACTGAGTAGCTTATAAGATTAACATGTCTTTTGAATAATAAAATAGATCAGTGTATATTAAAACTAGTTACCTTAAAATTAGTTTCTTGTAACAGCTACCTCAATTTTTGAGAGATAATACATATAATTACATTAGACTGGATAAAAACCACGTGTTCCCAAGAGTCTCTATAATATAAATTCTAATTCCAGCTTAAAGGATTAGTGATATTTTGACATTTAAATCTGGCAATTAAGAGACCATTTTAACTATAAAACCTTCCTGCAACAAATACTTGTAATTGGTAAGAAAAATATCGAGTTTTTTGATGACAAATGAGGTAACTGAAAGCCTTATATAATTACTGCAGCTGGGAGGCTGGCAGACCATGTGGTAACAAATAGGCTTGGATTTTAAAACCCACAAAAGGCAGAAAGGAAGGTCTTGGGTCCATGTGAAACAGGGAGATGGAAGTCATGCCCCATACTCATCTTACCCTGCACAAACCCAGGACATTCAAAGGGAAGATATCTTAAGCAAATGATAAATCAGGGAAGAGCAAAATGAAAAACACCTCGGTGGCAAAGGGAGACCACAAAGGAAGTTTGGTTGACTTTACCCAGGTGTTGTGTGGGGACACAAGTACTCTCTTCAGAGTTCCCACCAAAGAACTTGTAACAAGGGGCATCCACCTCAAATTCTTACTACCCACATGAAGACTCCCTATAATAAGAACATAAAAACATGTTCCAAGCCACTGTTACTCCTGTGGCTCTGGGCAGGAGCAAATATAAAACCCACTTTGGATAGATGTTTCTGCAAGCCAAGCCACAAGGAGTTTTTATGAAGAAAACAAAAAGGCAGTTAAAACACTGGAGCAATCATAAAGGGTTTTAATATATGTAACTTAATTTCAGATGATTTAGAAAAAAGTGTAAACAGAACTAATGATAAACAGAGTAAACTGTTAACAAAGGTATACCTGAATAAAGGGTAAATAGATGTTTTTTGTACAATTTTTACTTTTGTAACTTTTCCGTAAGTTTGAAATTATTTCTGAAAAAAAAGTTTAAGTTAAATATGATGTTTCAATAAAGAAGAGCATAACAAAGAATTTTGTCTAATAATCTGAAGTAACAGTGGGTTGGAATTAAAAGACAGAAGAACAAAAAATATGAAGCAAAAATAAGCATGTTTAGAATAATGAGAAAAAAAGAACTCAAAACTTTAAGATCTAGACACTTTGAGCAAAATACAGAAACAAAACTCAGTTTGAAAAACCAAACTGAATTTCTATAAAATATAGTCACTAGACGTAAACAATTAAATAGGATAAACAGATTAGACAAAGATGAACAAAAAACCAAAAGGAATCAAGGTAACTATAAAGAATAAGGGAAGAAAGAAAATTTGTCTTACCAAAGAGCAAGATTTACATTAAGGTAAAAATAATTAAGAACGTGTGATTGCTGTCAAGACAGACAAACAGAAGAAAAATCCACATGCACAAGCAGAGGAATAAGACATAAGTTTATAGATGAATTACATGGTACACAACAGAGAAACATTATCTAAAAGAAAAGGATGACTCAACACCTGTTGATAAGAGAATGGAAAAAATATTTAATTCCTACTATATTCCCACATATAAAAATTAGCCAGACAGATTAAAGACCTAAATATAAAAGGCAGTAAGATTTTAAGAGGAAAATAGAATTGATATTAGTAAGTAGACTGTCACAGAGAACACAAACAAGACAGATACATTTAGTTTCCATGAAAACTCAAAACTTCTATATGCTAAGACATAAAAACAGCACATACTGGGAGAAGCTGAGGATCATTTTTAAGGCTATGCAAGGACTTACAAAACAGTAAAACAGAGAAATGATCTAACAAATATGGGCAAAGAACACAGGCAATTCTCAAAGGAAGAAATAAAAAGGTCAAAAGAAACATGAAAAATTCAATATCATTAGTAGGAAAATAAAAATTTACAATTTCGTACATTTGGACTGATAAAAAATTAGGTCTGGTAACAGTAAGTGTTGCCAAAGATGATAACTAGGATAGTAAACTAAGTTCTTATCTTTCTAGAAATCCTTTTCTAGATAAGGTGGTGGTTGTAATAAACCTCTGTTATTTGGCGCTTAAAATGAATGAACCAACGCTATCTATCTCAACATGGGTAAATACCAAAACAACACAGAACAAAAATTTGCTGCAAAAGGATGTGTACAAGATATTTTTAGGTTAACACTGAAAATACTGTTTACAGATATATGAAGTAAAAAGACATCATGATGACAAAAAGGATAGTTAGTAGTTACCTCTGGGAGAGAAGTGATGGAAGGACTGAACTTGGGGAAGGGATCAATTATAGAACAGAGAATTGTTTAGTATTACCTAAAAGGTTTTATTTCTTTAAAAAAAAAGCCCAAAGAATGTATCAATACGGCAAAAAGATATTGGTTTAATCCTGACTGAATGGTTTTATCTTGACTATGAATCAATAGGTCAGTTTTCTGTGTTTTTTTAATATTTTTGAATGTTTCATAATTTAAAGCTGAAAGTTAAGCAGTCCCAGTCCTTCTATCTTTGTGGCAGAGGCACAGGATAATCAGTGGCTGCTATCCAGAGGAAACAAATGAAAAATTTCCAATGATAAGCTGGTTGTAGTTTGTACCAAATGGGAAAAACTTCTCTCTCGCTCTCACTGTAGTCCCATTTATCATAATTAAAGCAATCTTTCTATAAATGCTCTTTTTTAAAAGGGGAAATATGCAGAGATTTAGATTTTAATTACCTTTGACCCAACAAGTATTAATGAAATCTATAATTGTTATTAAGTAGTAACCCATATTAATGAAAGTAGCTGCCTATGTAGTGAACCAGAACCATCTTTTCCTTCCATTCAACCACCTGGAAAGTTTAGAGTATAAAAATTTCAGAAGGAGTACAAAATAAAAATGGTTGCATTTAACTGAGGGATTCTTTCACCCCTTCATTGTTAGGGTGACGAGACTATATACTGAGTCAGATGTTCCATCTGAAATGGTTCCAAGTGGTCACTGTAAAGAATATTCTGTGAGAGACAAGTCTTTACCTTATTTTTTAGAATGATGTGAACTCTTCCAGAAGAGTATAGTTTTCTGTAATTTACTATCTTTCAAAAAATGGGGGAGTGGGGAGTGGCTGTGAGACAACATACCTGGATCAGCTGCAGTGAAAGGAACACCATCAGATGTATAAAATGTTGGTTCATTCTAGGATAAATCGAAGTGAGCGATAAAAATATGTAATCACTTTAGAACTGATTTTTTAAAAAGCACATTATTAATGAAACAGAACTGCTGTCACTCATCTGTACCTGACAATGCAAGAACAAGCAAAAAAAACTAACCTCCTAGCAGCCATTTTCATTTCACTGGGGAAGTCTATGGTTTTCAGATTTCTATTCTCTCACATTCTTGTGCTATTTTCTGTCACACTCCTGGTGAATTGTTCTGCTGTACACTATGATTTCGTATTAGCTCATTTTTAGTTGTGGTCCGTCTCCCCATCATTTTTTCTAGACTGGGGTTGTAGAAGCATTCCTCCATAGTTGCTTTATGTTTGGTCACATCAGGGAGCCCCTGGGCATCACTGGCCTGGTAAACATTTTTTTTTCTTGATTTATTTTACCTCAAAACATGCAAAGTGAAAACCTGAGATCAGGCCTCTGGTTATGAATTCCTTGTAAAAACTGCTTCCTGGAATCCTAACACTCACCTAATTCCAAGCTTTATCTCAATTTCCCTTGCCAATGGAGGGATCTTCTCTAGTCTACCCTTTTCACTGGAAGATTCCATGTTTCTACCATGTTTTACCTCATTTGCTTGCTGACATGTGAAAAGAGTTATTAGGCATTAAATTCTGCAAACAGCTTTATGTAACTCATCTGAAATTTCCAAAACTGAATTCAAGCAATTAGCAAAATTTAAAATTCAAACACTGGCATACCATAAAATAGTTAGGATCATTTTCAGGTGTTGCTTCTCTGTATGTTGAGGTTACATGGACTCTACCCCAGTTACTTGACCGGAGTTCTACAAGCTTCAAGAGCATCTGTTTTACATCTCTGCAGACAAAAGTTGAAAAGGAGTTAAAATGTATCCACTATAAGTGCTGTCAGGCTCTAAAATACCATAGACTCCTAGAATTGTTTCATAAATTTAACATGTATATTCAATGCTTTGATATTCTAGATATTTCCTATAGTGACACAAATTTACCTTTTTTTAAAAAGACTTGAAATTTGTTCCATGTAACTATATGGTTCTCAAAGGCAATGGCTATCCTGCAAACATTTTAATGCATCCTACAGGATTCATAATAGTAGTTTATACAAATATTTGACTTCGGCTAGAAAAATGGCTAGGTGAGCAGATAAAATATGCCTTTAAAGGAAATGTTTCTGATGCTCAATCTATAAAATTTAAATTATTCTGATGAAGTAGAGCAGGTGAAAAACAACCCCTAAAGAAAAAGCAAGGAATTGAAATCTACTGCTATCTACTTCTTTTCCTACCTGCTGCAATTTGCATCTAGGACAACATTTTCAATTCTCTGAATAATTTCTTCCATATCATTCTTTCCTTTTTCCTTCCAGGCATCTTCTAAAACTGACCCTGTCAACTAAAAAAGCAGGTATCAGTAAAATAAAGAATTCAACAAAAAGTGTAGAAATTCTAAAAATACATTAGTAGCACTTCAAGCATTCTTTGAACAAGATGAATGTACTGAGTTAAATATTCTCAATTATTCTCCATCATCTAATATTCAAGGATCTCTATACCTTCTGTGTGTTTATGGAAAGAAACTAAAGGAATGAACCAGCAGAGCATTATCACAGGTTTTATGTGTCAGTGACTATAGGGTAAATTCCCTGTATGACTAAGATAGGCTATAAAATTTTAATATCACTTTTTGAAATATGCAACATGCAATAAATATTAAAGCTTTGAATTAAAAAATACAAACTTCATCAGGAAAAAATGAATTATGGATATAAACAAGTACTTCACAGAAACTAAAAATGTGTCAAATAGGAAGAAACTCTTAAATTCACTAGTAATCAGAAAAATGCAAAACTGAAATGAGGTTTTTATTTTTACTCATCACCTATGAAAAAACAAAACCAGGGACTAATTATGTCCATACTCAATCACTGTTGGATCTACAGCCACATGACCCTGAACAAGCCTGATCTCAGAAGCTAAGCCAGGTTAGTACTTGGATGGGAAACCACCTAGGAAGATCAGGTGCTGTAGGCATAAAAAATAAGGGATTGTGAGCTGACAAGGTCCTTTCAATCTGTGAGGTCAAACAAGGGTTGCCTTGCCTTAAAAAAGAAAAATCATTGTTGGTAGGAACACATTCTGAACACTTAGAATGGAAATTTGGTGTTATGGAAGGTCCCCAAATTATGATGGTTCAACTGACAGTGTTTTGACTTTACAATGGTTTGAATGCAGGAAGTATTCAGTAGAAACTATACTTCAAATTTTGCATTTTGGTCTTGGGCTAGCAATATGTGGTATAATACTCTGTCAAGATGCTGGGCAGTGGCAGCCAGCCACAACTCGAAGTGAGGCACGCATTCATGAGGGTAAACAACTAATATTCTATAGTGTATTCATTATGTTAGATGATTTTGCCCAATTGTAGCCTAATGTAAGTATTCTGAATGCTTTTATAGTAGGCTAGGCTAAGCTATGATGTTTGGTAGGCATAGTAAATGCATTTTCAACTTACAATATTTTCCGCTTATGATTAGGGTTTATTGAGACATAACCCTATGGTAAAGAGCATCTATAGTTATCAAACTACAGTATACATGCTTCTTGATCCACCAAATCTATCTGTAGGAATTTAACCTTATATAAACAACACATATAAAGACATGATAAAAGATTACTGACAGTGCTGCAGTGGCTAAACTAAAAATAACCCAATTGTTCAACTACAGAATGGATAAACAATATGCATGTATACCATAGAGCAAGAAAACTACTGGAAAAAGACGTAAATTTGTGTGCCATGCAAAGATCTATCATCTTTCTTAGGTGGTAAAAAAACAAAAACAAACAAGCTACAACTAAAGATCTTATTTGTGGGAACATACATAACAGACGTGGGAAATGAAGGACAGGGAATTTATAGGTGAAGGTAGAATAAAGGACTTCCATTTTTCACTTCTAAATTTTGCTTCTGAAGTATAAATTGCTTCTCCAAAATTTAATTCAAGAGCAAAGTAAAATGTCAGTATTTAACTTAAGGTAATAACTTATTCTTGAATTCATTTGAGTAATATACATAACCTTCCTTTCTCTAAATTATATACTAAAGGGGTAGAACTGTCATATTTTAGGGAAAGAAAGTAAGTAAAACCTACCTTCAGTAATTTTACTGCACAAATTAAGTTGTCATCCATAGGATTAGAAAAGAGGGCATTCAGCAACTCCCGAAGACCAACCTGAAGAATATCTGCTCTTGTAACCTGCCCATTTGTTCCTTTGATCTTTTAGGACAAAAGAAAATGAAAAGCAACCATGCCAAAATATAATATAGATATATGGTGTAACGAAATGTTTGCAAAATAAGTGTTTTCGATTAAAATAATACAAAAATCACAGGAATACATTCTGTGATCTTCACAAAATTAGACTTACTTTATATTTAACTAAGACCTCTAATAAAACCAGTAAACTATAGGTAAAAGTTTTCATTTATATATAACATAAGGTCATGAAAATTTAAGCCTCCTTAAATGCTGCTGCTTCATAAAGCATGCTTTAGTCTATTAAGCTACCACCTTTTATGAGAACACGGCATTTTATTGTTTTTTTTTGTACTGTTTAAAAATTCTCTATTTTGCATTAGAATAATGTATGTATCTTAGCTCTCTGGCTAGAAGAATTTTAGGTTCAGGAGACATGCCTCATTTTTATATTCCCCACAAACATAGTATCAGTACTTCCACATAGGAAACTCAACAGCATTCCTAAAATGGCTTTTCATTTAAGGCATTTTATGTTGGTGCTCTTATTTTGGCTTACATAAAAATTAAATTGAAAAAATATTAAGATATGAGATTTTTAAAAAACTAAGCCCATCTATGGTAAAAAGGGATATAACTGAGGCACTAGACTGTATGGAGATAGATCTTTTAGATGCACTGAGATGCACATTTCTTAGTGGATTCATGTGTCTTCTCAGTGGTGTTTATAATACTAAGTCCTCAATTCATGGTTTAAGAAGGTATACCTATATCTGGACTAGTAAAAAAAATCTAGCAAATCCATTTCAAAGTAATATTCAGCTTGTTAGCTACTAACAAGCATATACTCAAGTATACTACTCAGGTTTAGCTGTACATTTTGTATAAATGCATTTTATATGGAAGATTAATATATAAAATAGGACCAAAACTAATCTGGGTCAATCAGGTGAAAAAAAAAAAACAAAACAAAAAAACACAACAACCAGAAACTCTAGTTTTCTCCCCTCTTAACCCAAAGCTCTGTACTCTGTAGTTTTCAGCCAACATCTGAAAGTCAACATATTAAATGTACTAATGTTTCTGATGCAAAAGCTTAAACTTACACGTATACCATGGCTTTCCAAAGTACATGAAGGCTTTAAAATGCTTAACACCTTTAAAATTCCCAACACCTTTCTCACGAACAGGAAAACATGTTACATTACGTTCCATTAGAGTACAAACACCACCATGAGTGGGTACTCAGACATTACTTTATTTCTCTCCCATTCTCCCTTTCCACTTCACTTAATGTTGTAAAAGTATAATGTAAACAAATTCTTTAGTGAGATCAATTTGTGTTCTCAGGCTTTGTCAGTACATAATAAAAGAAAACTTTCTTCTCACCTCCAAGTTAAGGTAAAGTTCTCCTAGGAAGAGTACAAATGCATGGAATCGTTTTCGAGTCCCTTCATCCCCTTTTGCAGCTTGATCTCTACCTTCATATTCAGTCCGACATCTAATAAAGATATATCTTTTATAATTTCATATTGCTTTGTTTTTTAAAGAGTCAAACAAAATGACCATTTGTTGGTTTGGTTGTTCACAAGCAATACAGAGACAAGTACAGTGCATCACTGACAGCCTGACTTCCTGTAATAAAAAGTGTTCTTGTCTATTGTAGAGACCAGAATATAATGTTTTCCTAGCTTTAAGAAACTGATAAGAATGTTGGAAATAAACCTATCAGATCAAGTAATAAGTTTAAAACAACATAGGTTTCATGAGGTTCGTTGTGTACTGGCACCAGAAGAAAAAAAATGCCTCACATTTATCATACAGGCTTTTTGTTAAGAAAGCACTTTAACTGAACTGTCTCTAAAATGTTCTACTCTTTCTGAATATATGAACTTTGAAACATATTTAAAAACATGTATAGATGGCCTCCAACTAAGCTGACAATAAAATGAAGTTGACAATAAAATGAATACTTATTAGAAGCCCATTACCCTTATAATTTTCCCATATACAAATCAGAGAACAGAAATGAGGGGGAAGTCTCCAACTGCACAGACACAGAAAGCAATTAATTTGATCTCTATTTCCAAAAGAGAGTGAAGAAGTCAAAAAACTTATTTACCCTTGCTTTATTTCCCAACTAACAAAAGAAATCCTCTTGAGTTTACAGACGTAGTTCCTACAAGGTTTCTAAAATAATACCAATAAGCGTGTCACTACCTTTGTTAGTGAATTATGGTGTCAGCTGCTGTTACTAAAATGGATTTTTTTTTTAATGGATTTTAAATATTTACATTTTGGTGTTAAAATTTTTTTCTTACCTTTATTGAAAAGGTGGTGAAACTCTAGGAAAGTCATGTGTTTTATAAAACTGATTTTGACAGTTCTTTTAAAAACTAAGGAAGGAACTTATGGATACTTAATGGCTATCATACATGAGGAACTAGTTTAGGTTGCTTTATAAAAAAAATTTTTAAAGAAAAAAGTCATTTCTTGTCCAGAATTTACCTGGGGTAAGCTTGTGTATCAACCATAAACCCTATGTGCCTAATTCCAATGTTTAAAAGCTTTGTTAAATAAGCAACATCTTTGTAGGAATCAGATATAGAAGATATTTGTTATCTTCTCATACATATTAATTCCTCATCAGAAATAAAGTTGGGATATCTATAAATAGAACACTCTAGTTAATAACAGAAAGGACAGGTTAATTAATGCCAATTCAGTTATGAAAGCACCTTGTGAGCTGCTCTCCTCTCTGTCTCTTCTTTTATGACTTTGCAGGTAATGCCTTTTGTTTTATAAATGCTATGACTATTATACATTAAGATAGGTGCAAAACCATATATGTGTGCAAAAGCAAATCTCTACCCTTGTAGATGGATTATAATCTAGGTGAAAGAACCTAAACTTTTTTAAGCTAAAGAGTTTCAATTGTAAAAGCAACATGTTTATTTCAGAAAGGATAATGCAGAGAAAAAAATAAAGTCACTGCAATGCATAGATAAACTCCTGTGATAACTTATCTTTTTCAACTATGTGTATATTTTTAAGTTAGATAATAGAATTATGCCCTGCTTTTCACTTATCAGATTAGCATTTCTCCATTAATAGCTGACAGCATCACAGGACTACGAAGCATACAAATGGGGTAAAGCGTCAAGAGAGAGCCAGGAGCGGTTCTCAAATGGCCCAACAGCAGAATCACTTAGGAAGCTTTAAAAACCATGCCTAGGCTCTACTTCAGTCCATTATATTAGAATTCCCAGGAGTAGGGGTAGGGTCTCAACCCTATTTTAAAGCATATAGCCAGCAGGGAGTGGAAGTAGGGAACATAAGTGAGCCTTTCTGCCATCCTACCTACTAGAAGTGCCCCCGCTTTCCCATCTTTCTAAAAGCTGTAACTTGCATTTTCTTAATTATAGGTAAGGTTAGACATCTTTTTATAACTTTGTCATTTATATTTTTCCAAACTGTACCTATTCAGAGCCATTCCAAATATTTCCATTACAGTACTGGTCTTTTTCTTACTCATTCCTAAGAGGCCCTCTTTTCATATTAAACAAATGAACTCATTATACTGCGTTATGTATTTCTCTATTTTTACTTCACTTCTTATCAATTTAGGAATTCTCCCTTCCCAAGACAATATAACCTATATGTAACTGAATAATCTCATTTTAGGGCCTATGGGTATCGTGTCTTGCTTAAAAGGGCTTTACCAACCTAAGGTTTTTGTTTTGTCAGTTTGCCTCCTAGAGACAGAAAACATCTTTGTCCCCCCTGCCACAAATGATTAGCCAGTTGTATCATCAGCACAATTTATCTCATACCAATATGATTTGTATAATTTCAAAGCTAATTCCAAAATTCATTGAAGAAAATAAGCATGCAGGAATAGTGGAGAAAATTCCACAAAAAAAGAATGGGGAACTAACTAGGCATAAAAAAATTAGAGCTTTTTAATAGTATGGTAATAAGAATAGAACAAGTGATGGATGAAATATAATAAAAATCCAGAATCGAAACCCAAATATGAGGATATAGTTGATAAAGGTAGCAGTTCATATCAATAAGGAAATGAATCATTCAAAAAAAGTGGTGTGGGAAAAATTGGTTAAACATGTGGCAATAAATTAGATTCAAGCTCAAACCTGAAGTACAAAAGTACTAAGAAATAAGTTAAGTGATCATTTTTAAGATCTTGAGAAAGGAAAAGCTTTCCTAAGCACAAAACCAAAGGCAGAGACCATTACAGAAAAAGACTGTTTTATATGTATACACATATACACATACATATGACTATAAACTTATACTATACAAATAAGAATTGTCCATCTAATTCTCTCCTGCAACTTTCTATAATGTACAGCCTTTAGAAAATAGGAATGCTCAAATTTTAGTACCTTTAAAGTAGATTTCCTTTAATTTCATATATTCACACTGACCTTTTAAGTAGCAACTGGCGGAAGTTGCCACTCTGTGGACTAATTGTCAGATGATGGGACAGGTAATTACAGAGGCGAGCTCCCATGTAAGAGAAATTTGGAATAGACGTGGCCTTTCAAAAAAGAAAAAAGTTTTGTAGGACACAGATACATTGTCATTAATGTAAACACTTAACAGCAACATTCTAGGGAGAAAAAACATTTTTACTCCCAAAACAACCATCCTGTACAGAAAAATGTACAAGTCTTTTATAGTTGCTCAGCATAAGAAAATTAACTCTCCCTCCCAACCTTACAAGAAGAACCAGAACAAATACAAAGAAAAATGATGAAGGCAAATTCTCCCCATCATTTATCTAATGTTTCCAGAAAGCAGATACACAATATATCTTTATATAAAGCTATTTTTGCACAAAATATGTACATGTACCCAGTTTCACAGTGTCAATTATGAATATGTGCCAAACTACGGATCTGTGCTGTTTCTGAAGAATATAGGACTGCACTGCCTTTGGCATCTAGCAGTCCAGAACAAAATTCCGAGGCTGCTGCTTTGTGACTTTGGACATCCCTAAACCTCCCTAAGCTTCAGTTTCCTGATTCCTAAAGAGGTGATTAATGGTACCCAGTACGAGAGATTAATACTTAATGCTTTAAAAACACTTGGGGTAAAGTAGAAATTAAAATGGATAAGCCATTAAAAAAAAAATAAGACAGTGATATAATACTACATATCAAAGCATGTGTGATATAGCTGAAGCAGTACTTGGGAAGTTTAACTTTCACTGTAGTTTTTAATGAATAGTAGAGGACAGTTCACTACCCAATGTCAGGTAAGAAAAACACACATTAAGAGGTTAAGGTACTTGGCCAAGGTCACAAAGGTAGTAGTTAACCAGAATCCAGATCTAACAAATGTTCTGATGCTCTTCCAACCCTATGCTGGGTCTACTTACTAGTTGTGGTAACTTTAGACAAGATTTAACTTCTAATATCGTGCTGCCACTGGGATTAAATGAGTTAACTACATGCCAAGTGTTCAGCACTGTCTGGCATATAGTAAGTACTTTATAATTACTGGATCTTTTTATTCTAATTATTTCTTTGCTTATCCAGGACCCTGTACATGTCTCATCAAGGAAGAAAGCCTGGTTTCTCCCTACATGATATATGTGTATCTAGTACTATTCAAAACTTATATTCAAAAATTATACTTCTCTTATTGGCATTGCCCGTTTTTAGTTTACTTTAAATATATCACACACCACTTAAAGACAAGAAATTCTACATGGCAGATTATTAAAATTTCCTGCTTCCCAAACATACTTCGATTTTACTCCCATAGACAACCACTTTCAATTCTTTCAGCTAAAAAGATTTAAACCTCTGTAGCTGCACAATCTGTGATTTTTTAGTTTAGACATTGTTTCTTCCTAGTTTCCCCACCATGGAAGATAAGCATTTAGTTTTCACCCTGCCTAACCCCACCATTTCACCATTTCCCAATCTTTCCAAAACCTACCAATATGGTTATACCATGATTTCATTTATTAATTTTGTGTTTCCATTTATAGGTAAACCATTTCTTATACTGATTTCTTTCTTAATCAACTTTGTCTTTCCTAGACTTAATTTTTTTAGTACTTTGGTTTTTTATATACTGCTCATTGATTTATTCTCAAACTTACTAGAAAGCAGGTGGGTGAGTGGTAAATTTCTGAATAACTTCTAACATAGCACCTGTGCTCATCTCACCAGGAAAATACTTCCTGGAGGCCTCTGCCCTGCTCCAGTGAAACCTGGCCCCTCAGATTGCTATGTCTTGGGATCTCCTTTCATATCTAGATGATACACTTAGTTTCTTTGGTAAAATTCCCTGTTTTCTAATTCCTATGTCTTTGTCCTTGGCTTACTATCTAGAGGGTCTAATATTTTTTAGATTTCCAAGCAATCTTTTTAGCCCCATTCCACCTTTATCCTAGAGCCTTTTGGATATTCTACACTAGAAATCAGGGAGCTTCTCAACTTTCTTCACTGGCTTGGAACTTAACTTTTTTAGATCTGCCAAGTCATTTACCATGCACCCACCTCCTTTCTAGTCTCCAAAACTGGTACTTCTCTTTTCTCCATGTCAGTACTCACGGGCTTCTAGCCTCTAAAAATTTCCATAGTATTTCAGTGGTACTTGAGGAGGAATCAGTGGTGAATATGTATGTTTAATGTTTCCTTTTTTTTTCTTTTTTTTTTTAACACAATAAGTCTTTTGTTAGTCACTGTGAGTAATGAATGTAATAATTATTGGTAAATCTGTGCATCATTGACCACAGAATGTTAAAACTTAAAATACTGAGTATGTATTTGAAGAACTGGCTTTGAGACAAGCACAGGAATTGTAGTGTGTCAGGTTATAGCCCTTCCATCCAGCTCTGAAGAACTATAATCAGGCAGCCTACTAAAGAGCTGAAATTAAATAAAAGAAAAACCTGAAAAGCATTAAGAAATAAGTAGGTATCAGGATAGTTCTATCAGGATAAGTAAGTAGGTATCAGGATAAATAGTTCTATCAGGATAAACAATTGGCTAGGTAACCCTGGGTCCAGTGACAATCAACAACAATTTGGAAATGTCAAACGAGACATTAAGTGGAATAAATATCAACCTACTATCATAATCACCCTTCCATATATTCTAAGTTTGAGCTGTTCATACAGCAATGATTTAACACTAAAAGTTATATTTCTGTTCATCTAATATTTTGGTCCGTCTCTCACACTGACCTTAAATTTGTACTCAAAATCCAGTGTTGTCTATTTTTTCCTCCTTAAAATATCATTAGTGAGTCAATGCTAGGACCAAAACTAAACTTTGCATGAAGAACAATCTAGACTGACATTAGACTTTCCAGGAATTAAGGAATTAAGCTGTAAATCCTAGAAAATTTTAAATAAAGTAAAAGCAAGCAGAAATGTTAAAACGCAAGTATTTTTTTTTAAAGACTCATTATGAGGCAAGAAAGTTCTACCACGATTATTTTCTTCCTTATTCTAATAATGCTGTATGATTCAATATCTAGGAGAAAAGAATTCATCTTTTTAATGTATTGTTAATTTAAGATCCTATAAAACGGGTGGAAAAATGCATGATACTTATACAGTCTTCTTCATAACTGCTCAAAGTTCCTTCTTACTCCCTGTATAAAGCCTTGGCTACACAGGTGAATTTGCAGTCTGGCTCCAGCCCTGGATGACTACCTAGGAATTTTATATAATAGACACTTTAAAAGCTCCCATGAAACAAAGCATCAATAAGTGTGAAGGCAAGTGAACATGAACCTGACCTCCCTCATCTTTAGGCTTCAAGGAAGCTGAGTATGCTATCAGCCAACCTACCTGTTGATAGATGAGTTCCACAAGTTCTTGCAAAGCAACATCTGTTGTAACCCAGCCATTCAAGGTCTCTGCAAACTGTTCAATTTCAGTTTCAAAACTGCCAGGCTGCTCTGTAAGATGATTCAAAAAATCCTGAACATATTCTGATAGAGTAGGATAATCCTCACAACCATCCTCATAGGATTCCTATAAATAAAAAAATTTCAAAAAAATTGTTAATCCATGCAACTGGCTAAAATGAACATGAGGCAGCTTTAAGCTGAAATGTCTCTAGCACAAATGATTTTTTTTAAGAATCCTGAATGTGATAAAATCTGTTACTTTCCTCAGTAAAATTAAGACCACTGAGGTATTCTTCACTGCCAAATGGCCAAAATGTTATAACAGAAGGGCTCCCTCTATCGAGCTGTGTGCAAAATTGTCTTCTTATCCCTGGCACGTTTATAAGATGGTTGAGAAATGAAGTTTAAACTACTATTTCACAATATCAACATCAAAATTAAGATTTTGATTTATGGACACAGGAAGATCTAGGATTTGCTTCAAAATAGGAGGGGAGGAGGGGCCAGAAATACAGAACCAAAAATGCACAGGTAGCTAAATAGTATAATGGAGATTCATTATACCATTCTCTATATTCTTATAGGTATTTAATAATTTCTATACTGAAAAACCCTAATAAGGTATGACACCTATCTGTTAATCCCTAAGGACAGGGAAATATACATAGTTAAGTGACTATAAAATTTCATCATACGGTACAGTAGAAGACGACATTTTGGCTATATGCAGGTTTCTAGGCAACCTTGGTAACTGCAGTTTCCAACTAATATCTCTACCACTGAACTTAGGAAGTTCTCAACCTTTTAATTAATGGCAAGAAGGAGAGCAAGGTGAATATTGCAAAAGATAACAGATCAGAGCATTAACTTACACTTTCAATATCTTGGACACCACCCAAAGCATTCTGAAGTTTACTTAACAGTTATGATCTAATAATAACCATATAGCTTGATGAAATTAAACCTTTCCCAAAAGGAATCAAATGTAAAACCGGTATAAAAAAAAATCAAATTATAGTATAGAAGCACTTTATGAAAGAGTTAGGTTCTAAAGTCAGTGAGCACATAAAGAAAAAAATCACTTAGCCAAAATTCCCCTTAGGAAAGCTCCATGTTGGAGATGTACATAAAATCTTAGAAGAAAGACTAAAACAACCAATTATTCCTTCATTGTTGGTGACGACCACTATTTCTTCCACTGACCACCATTTAGAAGACATGTTACATAATTTCTATGTAGAAATTGAGCATACAGTGTTAACCGAGCAAAAGAGCAGGTAACCTCTCATACTCATACATTAAATGTTTGATCACACAATTGAATCCAAATTAAATGACTCATTAATGTTGATGAAATTCAGATTTGTGAATCATAAACATTACATCTGTGTGACTGAGGATTAAATAAATTGAGGTAATGAGCAAATGTCCCTGGACCAGTGACTAGCACATAGTTAGGCACTGTTTAACAAAGAAATTTTTACATTTCTAGGAAGAACATTCCAAATGGGACAGCCATGTTCTCATAACTAAAGGAGCAAAAGAATACTTAAAGTAGAATGATAAAAAGCTGTACTTCTTGGTACTGAGGATAATAGTTTAACTGATTTATTCATTAATAAGCTAATAGCCACCAGCTGCATGCATGTTATTCATTCAAAATCATTTAAGTGTAGAGTGCCGACTAAATGCCAAAGATTGTTCTAGGTGGTAGGAGCACTGTCATGCCATGAATAAAGGAGACAAAGTCCTCCTCCCATGGAGCTTATGTGCCATGATGGAAGAATTCAGATACTGAGATATAGTATGAAAAAAGTGGAAGGATCCTAAAGAGTTAACATCTAAATTGAGACAGAAAAAGGAAAAAAAAAAAGTCCAGCCATACAAATATCTGAGGAAAAATACTTTGTGCAGGGGACACAAGAAGCATATAGGCTCCAAGGAGACAGGTGTTTGTCTGACACCTCTGAGAAAGGCCAGAACACAGAAACTGAGGATGGTAGCTAACAAGATCAATAAGACAGACAAGAAGACCCTGTAGGGTGACAGGGTACACTCTAAAGAGGCTGTGTGTAGTAGGAAAACCAGGGCCTTGTGGAGGTGGCAAGGGGATGGGAGGGAGGGCGGTTAGGGTACAAGTGATAAAGGAAGGACCATGTACCAAGGATCATGTCATTTGCAGATAGTCACACAGCTAGTTAGAATAACTGAGCATAGAACAAAGCCTATACTTTTAAACTCTGATATATTCAAAATAATCAACAAAGAAGCTTAAATGACAACTTCAACATATATACAAGGATACCCATTGCCAAAAATCCATCCAGCAATCCAGCAACAAGGAATTGATTAACTTGATTAAATGTTACCTTATATCCATATAATGAAATATCATAGCCACTTAAGAAAACAGAAAGTATTTACACATCTCAATATAGAAATATCACCAATATAAAGTGCTAAATGAAAATACAGAACCATGTTTTAGTATAATTTTTTAAGATTTATAAGCAAGGAAATTTTTGGAAAGATATAAAACGAGAAATAGTAGTAGTTACCTATGGAAAAATATTTGTATTATAAATACTGAGCTTTTGTTATAAAATTGTGAAAGCAGTTTAGTATTAAAACATACATTAAATAATATAATGTTAACCACATATATGTGTAAATTTTATAATTAAAAACAATTTTAAGTTTTTGATATAGTTTTACAGACTTATAGTATCATACCATTAGTGATAATGAAATGTAGGAAGTCTACAGGTCCCAGCTGAAGGTTATTAATTTCCTAACGGTTTCTACCATGTCATTTATCGTGGCAAAATGTAGTTTAGAACACTGATTTGGTTTTTTAAATAAGCAAAATGCTCTTAAGAAATCTGAATTCTGAAGGTAAAAGTGGAAAGCAGAGCTGCTCTGAATATAGAAGAGGGGATTCAGAGCCTGTTGTTTTAAGTAAAAAAGGAAGCAGAGCAGTCTGAATAAGCATTCCAATATGTTTGAGTTAAAGCTTGTGTGAGTTCTCTAGTACCAGATTTTTTAAAGTACATATTTCTTCAGTCTTCAACGTGGAATTACATGGCCACCAAGGTGAGGAATATTAAGTTTTATTTTTCTTAGAATTCTGTGACAAGAGATTAGGAGGGACATCAATTAGAAAACTCATTTTTCACAGTAAGTACTTTGAATACGTTATCAAGTTGAGACCTAATCCAAAGCAGTGGGAATAAAAGGAAACAAATCACTTGGATAATACAATAGTCAAGACTACAGTTGACCCTTGAACAACATGGGTTTGAACTGTACAGGTCCAATTATATGCGTATTTTTTTCAATACATGCCTATACTGTTTTCCATCTTTGGGTGTGATGAGTCTGCGGATAGGGAAGGCCGACTACATGCATTGATATATGCCATTTTATGCAAGGAATATGAGCAACCGTGGATTTTGGTATCCACAGGGGTCCTGGAACCAATCCCCTATGGATACTGAGGGACAACTAAGGTTTTGAAGAGTCAAAAATTATATGTGGATTTTTAACAGCACCAGGGTCAAAAGCCCTAATCTGTTTTGTTCAAGGGTCAACTGTACTTTAACTGGATTGAAGTGGGGCAAGACAATGAAAGAGAAAGGTGAGTCAATACACCACCAAGATTTTAGCCTGAGCAGCTAGCTGGGATGTAAAAATATAAGAATAAACTTGCAGAAGATAAAATTTTTTATATGAGTCTGAACATGGGATCCTCATAAAGAGGTCGAAATAAATGGAATCTTAAGCCTGCAGTTCAGAGGAAGAATTAGATTTCAAACTTATAGACAGAGAGTCAACAGTCAGATTCTAGGGGACAGGAAGGATCACCAAGGGAGGTAATAAAAATGCAAGAAACCTCCGAGACTGCCCTCTGAGAAAAGAAGGAACGAGCTGCAAGTTGGGAGGATGAAGAAAGAATACTGCCACAAAAGCCAATAAAAAGGTCAATGAGAAGAGGTGTTCATAATTTCAAATGCTACAGAATTTCAGAAGTTGAAATCTGAGAGAATGATGGCTACAGAGTCTTGGAAGTGAAGGACACTATGCAGAAAGGGAAAAGTTAAAATAAAAATTACGTTAATTATTCAGTTCTTATAAAAATAAGAACTTTTGAAAGACTGAAATGGTATTCTTGGTACCTAGCACAGGACCTGGCACACTGCGACTTGTTAAACCTTACAGATCATCCTGTGGTCAACAAAGTTTAAGATGAGGGTTAAGAGGACAATAGATTGTAAAACCTGATATCAGTAATTGTCCCAAAAATAGTATCAATACAATTAAGGGAATTAGTCTGCAGAGCTTTGAATAGTCTGAGATGTACTATCAACAGTGAACAATTTTACATTTTGGAGAATGCCACTACTGAAAAAAAGAAAAACTGGGCAGTCACTTGAAAGGGGATGTTCTGGGATTTTTGTGTGTGTGCGTGAGGGGTGGATTTTGTCACTTAGTAAATGCTTTATGAACTCCTACATGGAATTTTTGGTCCTCATAAATGAACTGTGATTAAATATTCAAGATGTAATGATTTACCTGAGAAGCAGCAATGACCAATAATAGATGGATACAACTCATTGGTAAGAAGGCATGGAAAGTAGGAAATTCTAGCAGTGAGATTTGAAGGACTAAAGATAAAAGAGCTTTAGAATTTTGGAAGGGTTAAGAGAGCACAGCAAAGAACATAAAGGCTTTTAGAAAAAGCATGCATTCTTGAGAGCAGATCCAGCTCAAGGATACCAAGCAATAGATTTTCATGTGTCTAACAAAAGCAGGCTCAATGAGTTTCTGGAGAGCAAGACTGGAGATCACTAGAATACAGGCTCTACAAAGGTAGGAATTTTTGTCCACTTTGTTCACTGCTATATTCCCAGTGCTTAACTCATAAGTGTTCAATTATTTGTTGAATGAGTGATTATAGCTAGTTTTGGATTTGGAAGGAAAAGTTTCCCTCACAAGATCTTAAGAATCAGGGTAAAACAAGGATACTGCTAATCTATGACTAAGTCAATTGTGAAAAACTCAACATGACAGAGGGTTAAAGGATGAACAAGCAAGTCTAGAGAATATATTAGAGTGGGGTAGCAAACTTGAATGTTTCCAGAATCCAACTGGACTACAAACAAATAAAGCCAGCTAAGTAAATCAGAACTCAAACACTCCATCTGAAGGGGTTGCCTCTATTCAGCCAATATTTAGCAAAATAAGTCTAATATGGCCATACTTTGAGATTTCAAAAGAGACCATAAAATTCAGATTTGCAATACCTAATTTAAGTGTTGGTAACTTATTAAAAAGACTTTTTCAAAAAAAAAAAAAAACAGCAAGAAAACACACTAGCAGAACACATGTGAGCCTCAGGTTTCCAGTTTGCAATCCGTTCTGGAGAATTGAGCATAGGAGGAACTGATCTACTAGAGGATACCAAGGAAAGCCTAAAAGATGACAGTGGCTCAAAGTAAGTGGACCCACATAGGTTGACATACTGCTTTATAGCCCATGAGTCACTTGAACTATGTAGAAGTGATAGGTACAGAACTGTAAAAAAAAAAAAAAAAAAAAAAAATTGTATCCCTCCTATGATAAAATAGCCCAAGTCAATAGGGAGACAAACAAACGGGAAACTCTGCGGCTGTTCAAAGATAAGCATCTTTAAGAATTTATTCAACTACTCACTGTTTCCTAGTAGTTCCTTTCTTCTATGAGCCAAATACAATTTTCTGGCAAGTACCAAAGCTGTTCTCACTTCTACTTTACATGATTGATGGCCCCTTTCAACCCAAATCAACTGCTCTTCCTGCTATGACCATACTTTCCCCTTTCCAGCTCCAAAGCTTTTTCCCAATGCAGTCTAAGACACATGGCATTTCTAAAATATGGATTACAACTTTCCCGTAATTTCTGTCAAATATGGAAGAAAAAAGGTAACAAAAAATGTATGCCACCACCAGTTATCAGGAAATACAAATTAAAACCACAACTAGATGCCCACCAGAATGGCTAAACTTAAAAAAAAAAAAAATACAGAAAATATAAGTGTGTACAAAGAAGTAGAACAACTGGAAATCACACACTATTCCAAAAGTACATTACAACAGTCTCTTAGGAAAACTATTAGATAGTCTCTACTAAAGCTGGCGACCCTACAACCCAGCAATTTCATTCCTAGGTATATGTCAAACAGAAAAAAATATTCACCAAGACGTGGCCAAAAAAACATTCACGAAGAACTATTCATAAGAGCCCCAAAGTGGAAGCTACCCAAATGATCAATAGACAAATGGGACTGCAGTATAGTAGCACAATGGAATACTAAGAAAACAAGTCACTTCCAACTACATGCTACATGAATTTTGATGTTGAATAAAATGAGAAAAATAATATCTGTGTGACTCCATTTACATAAACTTTGAAAAGAAGCAAAACTATTGTTAGGCTAAAATAGTGGTTCCCCTTGGAGTAGTAATGACTAGGAGACAGAGGGGGCTTTTGGGTGTTGATAATGTTCCTTTTCTTGACTTGGATTCTGGCTGCCTGGGTGTTCACTTTGGGAAACTTTAAGCTAACCTTTATGTATACTATTCTATGTATTACAAGTCAATAAAACTAAGAATATAGGAAAGATAGGACTTATGTTAAAGTATTATCAATAAATTTTTCAATCCAGAATGATTCCTTACTTACTCATCTCTACAATTAACTGCTATGTATTACTTAGCATAACAAATTTCTTTCTATCCATTCCAATTGTGCAGTTTTGTCCTGCTATTTAGAAAAGTGTGACCAGTTTTTTAAATTGTTACATTATCGACAAAGATGAATTTGAAAGTTTAAAAGTTTGTTATACCTAAGTAAATAACTTATCAATAACCCCTACATTTCTGCATAAGTTAATCAGAATCAGGAACATTTCTATTTTAACTTAACAGGGCCCAGATGTGTACTTCTCAACATTCAAAAACCTACATCAATTAGTCTACATCAAAACCACTTTTTGATTTACCTTAAGCTACCAATGACTATTCAGCTATGTGGCTAAAATCAAAGTTAAAAATCAACTTTGCCAGGCCACTATTCTATAGGTTGTCCATGAAATCTGAACAAAGATTTTAGTTTTATAGTTTGAGGAGGTCCTTGCCTACATCACATTTATCAGCCCAGAGATACCCCATAGATGCTGGGAATACAGCAGTAACAAAACAGACAAGAATGCCTATTCTCAAGCTTATTCTAATATCCTGAATATAATAACTATAAAATACAGTCCTGAATCAATTTTGTTTCCTCTTGAGTTGAATGAATTCATGTTTTTATGTTAGTGCAGAAAACACCAGCATACTAATTAATAAATAACCATATTATTCCAGTAACATTAACCTAGAACTGTAGTAAAAGAATGTACTTACTGTATAATTAGAATAACCTGATGGGTAAAATTCAGGGGCATTCACAGACAGCTTCGACATTAACACGGGAGCTACAACCACCTGGGGTTTAGCCATAGCTGACTCCGAGTTCTGCTGTGGTATATTATCCTGTGGACTAGGTGGAGATCTCTGGGGTCTTGTTTGTTCTGAGAAAGAAAAAAAAGTAGTGTTAGATGCGTTCATTCCTTTGTATAGTAGCTCACTGTACACTGAAAAGCCATCTGAGAAGGGCGGGGTTTTTAGAGTTAAACAAGAACCACAGGAAATTTAAGGTTATCACCAGCATGTGTGCAGAGAGCCTGCAAAAAGGAACAATAGACTTACTTTAGCTCATTTAGGAACATACTTGCCTCCTAAATAAATGCCTGAGGGCGTTTTTTTTCTTTTTAAAAGAATCAGTTAAAAAACGGTGGTTGCTCACCTAAGATCTCCCCTTCGAGGGCTGGGGAAGGGGAGGCGATTTTTACTTCCTCCCGGGACAGCAGAACTCGGAGACCGCGCACTGGGCCCCTCCCCCCGCCGGGGCGCACAAAGGATTCCAGCAGCCACCTTCCAAACCCCAATCCGGGCCTGTCCCCACCCCGAAACCACCGGGCCCCTCGGGGACTGCTTTCGGGGAACGAGGTCAAGGAGGAGACAGCGGCGGCCCTCGACGCGCGCGGAGGGCCGTGGGAAAGCTTTGGCCCCAGAGGACCGGGTCCCCTAGAGCGGCTCCGTACCTGGGAGCGCCCCAGGCCGGGGAGGCCGCTGGGGGGCGGCGGGGAACTCGCACTGGGCCCCTGGCGGCGGGGCCGTCCTGGGCTGGCGCAGCGGCGGCGGCTGCAGGAAGCCCGGGGCTTTGGGCTGCGGCGGCGACTGGTGCCGCGGCCGCTCAGCAGGCCCCGCTCCGTTCGGGAAACCGCCGCCCTCAGGCCCGCCCCCTCCGCGGCCCAGGCCCAGGCCCCGGCTCCGGCCCCGACCAGCACCTGGGGCCCGATCGAAACCGTCCGACATGCTCCTCCGCCTCCTCCGGGGGCCGATGCCGCTGCGCTCTGGAGAGGATGCGGGGGAGGCGCCACGGGCCGGCTGTCGCCGCTGCGCTCACGCGTGCCTCATGGAGGAGGAGGGCGGCCGGCCCCTGCTCGGCTCCTCAGCGCTTCAGGCGGAGCGGATGGCAGCTGGAGCACCCACCGCTCCGAGCGCCCGCCCCTCACCGCTCCCCTCCGCTTTCCGATTTTCCCCTGAAGCCCCGTTCCCCCGCCCCCGGCGCGCAGGGGGCGAAGGCGGGTCACAGCGGCCCCCCGCGGCCCGGAGGCCCCAGGCGCGTCAGCCGCGGCTCCTCTCATTTGCGGCGGGCGGGTGGACGGGCGAGCGGCCGCGGCCCGGCGGGCCGCCCGGCGAGCGGGCAGGACCGCTAGACGGCCTGCCGCCCGGGGCGCCGGGCGGGGGCGTCTCGGCTCCGGGGACCGGGCTGGAAGGGAAGAGGGACGCTTACCCCGGCTTGGCCCGACCTACGCGGTGGTTCTCAGGAGAGAACTGCGACTGACGGTTGAGGCCCGGAAAATAAAAATACGGGGGGAGGGGGCGTGGAGCCAGCGCAGGGTTCGCGGACGAGCGCCTCCGTGGGCGCGCAGGTGTATTCAATGACCCGCCGCCGGCCCAGGCCCGAGGCCTGATTCGGAACCCGGCTCTGGAAGCAGCTCTGCCACCTGCTTCATTGGAAAGGGTGGGGTGGGGGGAGGAGTAGAAAGAGAATCAAAATACGCCCCTCGCTCATTTCAATTCGCAGTAGCTATTTATCACAGTAAATCACACCAGTTGTGATCAAGCTTCAATCTCCCCCATCCCCCCAGAAATTTTAAGGAAATATACTAACATTACAATGAAACGTCCCCTGTTTTCTAGCAGCGCTGTCAAATAAAAATACATAGTGCGAGCCACAAATGCAAGCCGCTTATGTAATTATACATTTTCTAGAAGCCACATTGAGTAAAAAGAAACAGGTGAAATTAATTTTAATCATGCATTTTACGTAACCCAATATAATTTTAATATCTAATTAATAAGATGGGTCATGCTAATCAAAATCAAATGTATATTTTATTTACACTTTCTGTGAATGACAGATTAGGCACATCTGAAGTGCACAATAGCCACATGTGGTTAGTGGCTATCGAACTGCACAGCAAAGTTCTAGACATGAATAAATCGTTTTGTCAGGCCCTGACAGTGTTAAAACCAAATGAAGAATGAATGTAAGTAATGAAGAGAAAATGAGAAAAAAAATCTAATTCTTTGCCGTTAAATTGGAACATCTCCACAAATTGATTGTAGCCCTGTACTTTAAGCAGGGCTTACTGTTTATCAATCTCGTCAACTTGAGAATGATTTCAATTAAGAACAAAAGCTCATGTTAACCTTTTTATATTCTTGCTAATACAGAAAACATTAACACCATCATCCAAATGAATAAGAAAAAATAGCTTTAATGAGGGCAATCATGAATAAATGTATGATGCTGTTGGTTGATAGCAAAAATAATGAAGTCAGGGAAAAAAGCAGGTGCTGAGAAAGAATGTAGTATTCAAAGGAAGCTAGAAGTTCGTTTGGGTCCTCGCCTTGATCATTATTACTACCTGTGTAATCTTAGGTAAGCGAGGAATTTAACTTCTCTGAGCTTCAGTCTCCTCTTCAACAGAGTAAGTATGTTTGTTGTAGCATTTAGCATATATTACAAAGATGGGACAAGGTTACAATTTACAAATTAGATGAGGAAATGCTCATATCATTAAAATTCATTCTATTATGTAGTTGTCAGTCACTTCTCGCCGGGACTTTTTTTATTATATAGGAAAGACCCACAAACTGCACATGTAGAGGTGAAAACTTTTCCTTTCTCCCCTTCTAGATTCTTTGGCTGGGCTAATGACTAAATTGACTAAGATGAGCAAGAGAAAAACAAATTTAATTTTATACATACAGGAGCCCATAAAAATAGACCGGAAATGACCCAAACAGGCATCTTTTATACCTTTTAGATGAAGAAACAATAAGTTTGTGAAAAATTGGGAAAACAAAGGTGTTTAAGCCTGGGGTAGCAAATTAGTGAAGAAGTAATAAGGTTTATTTATACAATTTTCTCAGCAGGCCCTGAATTCTGTCTCTGGCAATAAAAATGCCTTCTGCTTTCCTTGTACAGGGCAGGTTCCTTCACGTGGAAGATTTATTTCCTGCTTCCAGGGCACAAAGGAGGGTCAGAGTGTCTTTCTTGCACTGGCTGTTTCTTAATAACTTTAATTCAAAATAATCAATATGCCAAATGGCATATTTTTGGGTGGCATATTCTGTTCTCTTTCACTTGAAAACAGTGAGAGTGTGTTATCTTGTATGTTCTATTGAAGTTGATGCCCCAGTCCTGTCCCAGGCTTTTGTCTGCACTCATTACTCTTTTGTCCCCCATAGAACCTTTATGATGCTTAGCACCTTTTCTACACCTGAAATTTTCTTTTCTGCATCGGTGGTGACATCAGGCCATCTTTACAGCTTGATAATGGAGTTACATAAGTTATATAAATGAGATAGTATCCTTTGCCTTCTCCCTATTTACTATGCTGTAACTTCAGCCCTATTCTTATGATATGTGAACAATGGACTTGAAGATAATAGGAATCTACATGTGATAAAATTGCATGGAACTAAATGTGTGTGGGCATGCACAGACACATAAACCCACAAATGAGTGCATGTTAAACTAAGGTAAGGTAGATTATATACTGTCAGTATTCTAGATGTGATATTGTATTATGTGATATTGTATTATGCAAGATGCTATCATTGAGTAAAACTGTGTGAAGGGTAAATGAGCTATATTTTATTTCTTACAACTGTATGTGAATTTACAATTATGTCTAAAAAAAATTTAAAAGACCAAACACATATAAATAAACTTTGTTCTATCTTATCCCATCACTCTCAACTATTTCCTAGATCATTTTAGTTCACTCTTCTCTGTCCAAATAGTCATGGCAACTTACATATCAATATAGATCAATGGGGTTATCATTAAGAGAGAGAAGAGAATTAATGGATGTGTTTGTTCCCTTGGGTCTAATTTCTGTAAATTATTTTCCTCTCCTAGTCTCTTGGGTACGCTATGCAATGCAGCCCCAGCCAGTCAACACTTGACTCCCATCTGGATTAGGGCTTCAATACATCTTTGAGTCCAAGATAGCCAGCAATGCTGCTTGGGTTCTTCCTAACATCTAGTGCACTTAACTGTTTAATGTTGATCTCTTAGCTGGACTGTAAACTCTATGAGAATAAGAATTTATCCATTCACTCGGTCATTCGGTATTTATTGCATGCCTACTCTGTGCCAGACACTGTTCTAAGTTCTGAGGATATGCAGAGGTGTAAAATTGGTGGGTGTGAGTTGTATGAGACTAGGAGCAGGAAAACCTGTTTGATGGCTGTAGCAGAAATTCTGGAGAGAAATGATGATGGCTAAGGTTGTAGTGGTGGAGTTGGAGAGAAGGGACAAGCTAGAAATGGTTAGGAAAAAGTTGAGAGGTATCTGTGAAGCGTAGTGAGAGGTCAGAGATACAGATGACTCCCAGGATGCCTCAGGCCCTAAGATTGGGAATGCTGGGAGAAGCAGACTCCCACTAAAAAAGGGACTCTCACTAATTCCATTTGGAATTTTTCATTTGGCACCTGGAGCATCCAAGTGGAATTGTTCAGTGCTCATTTAAGTTATGGAGCTGGAGTTCAGAGGATTGTTGCCTAGAGTTAGAGATTTGATAGCTGAAGCCACGAAAAGAAATGAGGTTACTTAGGAAAAGAGGCAGAATAAGAAAGGGAAGCAACAAATTAAATGGTTGGGTTGAAGAAGAAGACTCTATTTGCTCTCGTTTACATAGGACTAAAACTGAGAGAAGCCAGTCGAGAATAGAAGGTTAAAGAAGGAGAGCTCCAGAGTGTCAAATGTTGCAGAGACAGCAAATAAAAATGGGATTCTAAAGAATCCATAGAAGTGCACCATTTTCCGAGCTCGTGCAGTCTACTCACCTTGGTGATTGCCTGCTTGAATGAACAACTGCCTCTGGGAACCAAGTACCCTTTACCAAGTAGTCTTCTGAGTATAATTTGACTGTTGAGATTTGTATTTTGAGAGGAACAGTAACAATAATAATAGCTAATATTTAGAATTTACTATGTTTCAAGTAAACACTCTTACTTGAGTTATATCATTTAATTATCTCATCTTCAAAACAACCCTCTGAGGTAGGTACTATTACTTACCTCATTTTATAGATAAAAACACAGATTCAGAGGGGCTACTTGCCAAAAATCCCATAATGAGCAGCTCAGTTTTGTTAACAAAAGTCCACAAGCTGAAACAATATGCTACACTTTGTTTCCAGAATTAGTGGATCACACTGATGCAAACATTCTATTCTATTTTAGTTATATTTCTCACTATAAAATAATAAATAGGCATCCCAACAATATTATTGGAATAATATAGATTTGTGAGTGATTTAATTGTATTAGGAAGTATAGACAGCTCTAAGCTTGACAGTGAATTAAGTGGGAGAGATATGGGAAGTTTGCAAGGCAATGTACAAATTGTAGGGTGCTGGAAACTTAAGATGATCTCCATGTTCTCAGTATAAAAAGAGGAAATGTCTACTGTCAGAGTGGGAGACATGAAACAAGGGAGCTTGAGGAAAGAGGTAATGGCTGCAAAGCTGCTCTGGGAGAGGAAGCTGATTAAGAAGGGGTGAATGTTCATAAGAGAACTGCTGGGAGGTACAGAAGGTCTGGCTAAGATTGGAGACCAGGATTTGTAGAGGCAATACTGAACAATTTTGTGATTTTTCTCTAGCAACTCTTGACAACCTGGTGTAGAAACTGAGAAACTTATTAGTGGGAGTGAAATTTCATTATGCAGTTAAGGCAGACAAGTAATGACAGAAGGGGTTGAGAAGTGACTCTTCATGGTTTAAGCTAGATACAGAAAGGGTTGAAGATGAAAGATAAGTAGTAGATTGAAAGAAAAAGGGGATCTAGAGACAGAAATGAGAGTTGGAAATAAAGTAAGTGGTGGTCAGAGCATGAGATAAAGAAGTTGAGCATTTTAGAGGATGTTCTGGGTGAATAATTATACAAGCAATATTCTACCAATTACTCCATTCAACTAATTAAACTGAAGCACTTGCTGGCCAGCAGCAAGGTAATGTAATAGCTGGAAATGCTATTTTCAGAGTCCAGATTTGGAATTAAAATGACAATTAGAAACATTAATGTCAAGTAAGAGGTCTTTTGCTACTTGCATGTTCTGTTTCCTTATCCTCTGGTACAGTCTATTCACTGCCCTTTTTGTTGGGGTCAAAAGGCAGTATTTTCTTTCTGTTTCAACTCTCACAGAGTACTTACAATGTTTTTATTCCTTTAAACAAATATTTGTTGACTGCTTAATAAAACCAGACAGTCTGTTAGGTGTTGATGACACATCAATGGATAAGATAAATAAATATCTAGCCTTAGGAAGCTTAAGTGGGCAATCAGACAGGCAATAAAGATACAGAATAAAATGAAAAATGCAATAATTATGTTAAAAACTTGGGTCTTAATGGAAGGATTTCTAATTCAATCTTGAGAAGTCAGGAAAGGTTTCTGTGAGACAGCCTTGTCTCAAATGAAATATAATAGTAGGTATAATCAAGGCAAATAAGAGGGACTCTTGGTGTTCACAGAGACATCTTTCTCTCTGAAGGGGCTTTTGTTTTCCTTGCTTCTCTTGGTACCTTCATCTTCACAGGCCAGTCATACCCTACTTGGAGGATACTCTTCCCCATCAAGAATCACTGATCTAGAAGATCTACATTTAAGTCTACATTAAGTATCTCTTGTCGTTGTGACTTTAGATGTGTCAGTTAAATTCACGGCAGTTTATTTATCTTAAAACAAGAATAACATATTTGTATCAATTACTGAAATAATCGAATAAGGCAATTCATGTGAAAATTTTGTGTAAACTGTAAAATATTACCTAGAGTTTAACTATTTTTAGTGGCATTCATGCTATGCCTTCGTATGCTTGAGTTCATTAAGAAGATTAAGAAATAGAGTTCTTAATTGTCACTATGGATTTATAGGAACTTTTTGGGTCTATCAAGTTTAAAATCTGAAGTGAATTATTCCTTGAAACTACTTAAAATGTTTAGGTTAATTCTATAAATTATTGTGATTGGTCCTCTACTCAAAAGTCACCACAAAGTAGATGTGGCAGCTAAAGTATCACCTAGCGGTAGTATGAACAATGCAGTCCTTAAAACCCTGGCCATTCTAAGGATTAAAGATCAGGGGAGGCCTCCACCCAGCTTGCTGCGCTCCCACAGCTGGGTGCCTGCCACTGAGTCACACCCCTCCCCTCCCTCAGCACTTTGAGGCCCCTAGTAATGGGTGGTCCCTCCTTCTTTCCTTCCTGGAGCATGGCTGGGCAGCTGCTTAGTGGTTGCGGCCACCTTGGGAGGCTACTGGTTGGATTTAGGATGACCAGCCAGGAACTTCTTCCCATAAAGCTTCTACTGGGTGAAACAGACTTCAAAGTTATGGCACAAGATGAGTTAATTCTAAGATGGAAACACTTTATAGAGTATATGTGCAAGCTTTGGAGGGCAAGTACACACACAGATCTTAATTCTAATGATGTAACTGGCTTAAGGGAGTCAAAAGAAAAACCAAATCAACAAGAATCTGAACGCAGGAAAACATCCTTTAATGTGACTAGTAGCCAGTGATCAAGAGATGCAAGAGTGTACTACCCAAATCTGGTACCTGAAACAAGTCTAGCTGCCTAGTATTGTTCAACTGAGATCAAGTTTACTAAACAGAGGTCAACTTGTTTTTTCTAAACATGAAAGGTGAACTGGAACAGAATAAAGACAAACTGGAACAAGCCCAAATGAGCTGAGCATCTAGAAGTTTACGACTGATAGAGGCCTGATAACATCGGACTATGTCAAAGAAATGGCCACCTCTGAAAAATTCCTCATCTAGAACATGTAGGCACTTGAGAAATGTTTCTGTTTGAAGGAACTAGAGCAAGAAACAGAAGTCTTAAGTATGTGGCACATGTGTCTTCAGCCAGTTTTGAGGAATTAAAAGAAAACCTAGAGCCTTAAAATCATGAATTGAAGATGTAAAATTGCAGTAAAATTAAAAAATGGAATGTGCATTTCTCTTTAACCCTGAGCATAGTGATGTAGAGACATTATATCAGTTTTGCCAATAAGACTGTGGAATTCATGACTGTTGTTGAACTTCTGGGTCAAAACTCAAATGAGGTAAGTTTTGCCTTTAAAGAATTTATTGGCTAAGAAACAAAAGTTATGAAAAAATCAACTAATAGCTATTAGTACAAGTAGTTCATATATTTAACTATTTAGTTTGGGGCTCTATATTACATGATGGGGCCTAAACCAATGTGGTTTAAATCAATGGTTCTTTGAATGGTTACTAATACTGTAGATAATAATTACTGAGGTCTGTACAAACGAAAGTGTGGTATCAAACCTCAGATTTAAACAGTTTGAAGCATTATAAACATTCATTTCACAACTAGATTGTATAAGGATATTGGCTGTGATGAGACTTTGCGTTATTTTTTTTAGTAGTGAAATTTGTTAAATCCCCATTCCATTCAAAAGGCACATGTTTAAAGAACATTGTGGTTTGTGTTAATAGGGAAATGTGTTCCTTCATTGTATTTGGGCCTTTTGTATTACACTCTTAAATGTGCCCTGAAAAAAATAATCAGCAGAGAGTGGAATTTGACAATTAGCAGGCCTAATAAATATTGGAAATGCTGAATAAAGGTGAGGAGGGCTGGAAGGAAAGGGCTGGCGAAGGGAGAAATATTTTTAACTCCAAATTAAAGATAGCTTCTTGAACTATTACATATATTTTTTTTACCATTAACATTTGCTTCTTTTACTTCGGAAAAGTCTCACTAATAAAAAACCATTTCATGAAATTGATTTCTTGTTCAATAGGCAAACTCATTTGACAAACGTGTGCCACAGGGAAAGAGGCATGTAGGAATACCTTTAATGAGTTGAATCTCTGTTACTTTTCTCCTTTACATTATGGGAATGGGCAGACTTTGTCTCAATATGATTGCAATAGATAACATTAAAATTTCCCCCCTAATTTTACTAAGAAAAATTTCAAAACTACAGCTAATTTGAAAGAATTTTATATATTCACTTGTATATCTACCACCTATATTCTACCATTATTATTTTACTACACCTTCCAGCCTTATTTTTTAAATTAAATATTTTATTTTGAGGCAATTGTTGATTCATATGCAGTTTGTAAGAAATATAGAGAATATCTGTACTCTTTACCTTGTTTCCCCCAATGGTAACATCTTGCAAAACTATTATAATGGCACAACCAGGATACTGACTAACATTGTTACAGTCAAAATATAGAACATTTCCATCATCACGTTGCCCCCACTCTCACCTCTTTCTTAAACTCTAGAAACCACTAATCTGTTCCCTATTTCCATTTGTTATTCCAGGAATGTTATATAAATGGAATCATATAGTACATAACCTTTTGAGATTGGCTATCTTTTCTGTCAGCATAATTCTCTGGAGTGTATCAGTGAATCATTCTTTTAAATTGCTGAGAAGTAGTCCATGGTAAGGATGTTCCATTCTGTTCAACCATTCAACTGTTGGATGACATCTGGCTTGTTTCCAGTTTTTGGCTATTATAAATAAAATTACTGTGAATATTCAGGTACAGGTGCACAGGTTTTTGTATGAACATAAATTTTAATTTCTCTGGAATAAATGCCCAGGAGTATAATTCCCGGGTCATATGGCAGTTGCGTGTTTAGTGTTTTGTTTTTGTTTTTTTTAAAGAAATCATCAATCTGTTTTCCAGAACTACTGGTATCCTTTTACATTCCAATCAGCAATGTGTGAGCAATCCAGCTTCTCCCCATCATTGCCAGCATTTGGTACTGTCTCCATTTTTAATTTTAGACATTCTTACAGATGTATAGTAATGTCTCATTGTGGTTTTAATTTTCATTTCCTTAATGATTAATGATATTGGACATCTTTTTATGTACTAATATTCCTCTTTGGTAAAATATGCCCTTTGCCCATTTTCTACTTGTATTTTTTTAAAACTTTGAATTTTGAGAGTTTTTTGTATATTCTAAACACAAGTCCTTCATAGTTATGTGTTTTGCAAATATTTTCTCACAATCTGTAGCTTATCTTTTTATCTTGTTAGCCAGGTCTTCTTGCAGAGACAAAGGTTTTTATTTTCTTGAGATTCAATTTGTCTATTTTTCCTTTTAAATCATACTATTAGTGTCAAGTTTAGCCCTAGGTCCTAAGATTTTTCTCCTTTTTTTCCCTGAAAGTTTTATGGTTTTACACTAAAGTCTGTATTTCATTCTGATTTAATTATTGTGTAAACTGTGAGACTTAGGTTGAGATTCATTTTTTCCCCCTGTGTATGTCTAATTACCTTAGCACCATTTATTGCAAAGGCTATTTTTCCTCCATAGAATTGCTTTTGCACTTTTGCCAAAATTAAACTGGGTGAACTCTTGAAAGTCTATTCTGCCTCAGACCATGGACTATCTTCTTTATACCAATTCTTTTCTTCTCTTACAACAGTATGCAAAATAATTGTTTAGTTAATTGTTATTCTGTGCTAAATTCTGTGCCACGCCCAGTGAAATAAGACAAATTAGGTTTCCTGGAATGCTTCACAGACAAAGAGGCAAAAGCTAGACTTCAAGGATGAGCACAAATCTGAAAAAAATATGAAAGGCAGGGAGAACATTCCATACTGTAAAAAGGGTAGGGGGAGTGAAACAGCTTTGTATATTTAGGAAATAGTAAGCATTTTCTTATGACTAAAAGCAGGAGAGCAGGCAGGAATTTTCTCATATTGAGTCTGTGGGGGTCAAAAGAAAGTTTCCCTACCTTAGTATGCAGATTATTTTGAAATGAAAACAAAGCCCTGAAAGCTCGAGAAGAATTTTTTTTTTTACTTCCTTCTTTTCTACCTAAAGAGACTCAGAGAGAAAAACTTGCTTCAGGAAGGGAATCTTAGCACATTCACTTTAGCATATTCCCCTCAGCATGTTCACCTGCACACTTGAATTAAGAGTGGCAGACAGGGAAGATCTAAGTAAAAATCTATTCACCAAATTTCCCTTTGTGTCCTATTGTTCCTGGGTGGTCCTGTAAGGATTTGTTTACCAAATGTTTGCTCTTTCTAATCAGCCTTGGATTACCTGCCTCCTTCTCCTTAGTCTGTAGTGGCATATATATCTCATTTTGCCCCACTGTCTTTGGAATTTTCATGCTTATGTGAATTCCCCCATGCACATGTATTCAAGTTTAATTTTCTCCTGTTAATCTGCATTTTAATAATTTGACCAACCAGAAGAACTAAAGGGGTAAGAGGAGTTTCCATGGCCCTGAAAAATTTAAGATATTATGGATATCTCAACGGAAATAACCAACAAACAGTTGGCTTTATGAATCTGGAGCTCAGGAGAAAGATTTGGGCTGGAGGTATGCTTAAGAAGCTGTCATAGCACAGTTGACACTGGACTGCCAGGAAGAAAGTATTAGAGTTAAAGGGAAAGAAGGTCAAGGGAACATTTGAAACGTGAACGTCTCGGTAGTGAAAGAACAGGGAATGAATGGGTAAAGAAGGAGGAGGTAGGAGAATGGAATGACAAACCAATAGAAATGATAAATTCTGGTTTTAGCTTTTCTGTTATGGGTAATCTCTAGTATAAGAAAAGATGATGTTTTAGAAAACTGTTTAAAAATTATTGGAATCAGAGTTCTCATCAAATGCAATATTTAGAAAGTTAAATATAAATATGATAACTGCTATTATGGAGTTTTATAATTAAGTAATTTGGTAATGGTGATTACCATATAATATGTATAATTATTTGAAGGAAAAGTTTAATTAGGTTGAGTAGTAAGAGAGCAAAACAAGTATATAAGGACGTTCTTCTAATTATTAATACAAAACAACTTTCACCCAAATTTTCCCTAAAAAATAATGGTAAATCTACCCATATTTTTTAAAAAGACCTTCTTTACTTGCAGTACCCTTAAAAATACAGAATGCCCCTGCAGTAGATTGAATAGTGTCCACACAAAATTTATGACCACCCTTACTCAAAAACTCAGTCTTTGCAGATATAATTAGTTAAGAATCTCATGAAATAATCCTGGATTTAAAGTAAACTTTAAATCCACTGACTGGTGTCTTTATAAGAGAAAGAAGAGGGTGATTTTGGCACAGAGAGACACAGAGAAGCTGGCCATGGTGAAGAGGAGGGAGAGATTGGAGTGATGTGTCTGCAAGCCAAGGAACACCAAGGATTGTTGGTAACCAGAAGCTTTCTCTACATGGGACAGTTTATCCTTCAGACCTTCTGGAGGAATCACCGCTGCTGATACCTTGATTTTGGACTTCTGGCCTCCAACAGAACTGAGAGAGAATATTTTTCTGTAGTTTTAAGCCACCCAGTTTGTAGTAATTTGTTACAGCAGCCCTAAGAAACAAATATAGTCCCTATTCCTCACCATCTCAGGTCCCCAAAGGTATCATTAAATAATTTTTTTTATATTCATAAAAAACTCATAGATTTAAAAAAATATTAATTAGTTTCAAGTATACAATACATTGGTTAGACATCTATATAATTAATAAAACAATGCCCCCAATTGCTCCCTCCCTCCTCTGACCCTCCACCCAGCCAACATATTAATGCTAACTGCATTCCCTATGCTGTGTTCCCATCCCTGTGACCATCATTAGCTACTGATTTGTACTTATTTAACTTTTCACCCCATTCTCCCCCAAACCACCTCCCCTCTGTCTATCACCAAATTGTCCATTATATTTATGTCTATTTTTGATTAGTTTGTTCTTTTTTATTCCTTAGATTCTGCATATAAGTGAAATCATATAGTGTTCATCTTTTTTTGTCTGACTTAAATACCTTTTAGGTCCATCAAAGCAATGTCTTTTTCCATCCCCTTCCTTTTAGTTTGTGTTGTCTTTTAAACTGAAGTAAGTCTCTTATAGGCAACATGTCTTGTTTTCATTTTCATTCATCCACTCTATCTTTTAGTTGGAACACTTAATTCTTTTCCATTTGAGGTACTTATTGATAGGAATGTAGTTGATACCATCCTTTATTTCTGTTTTTGATACTTTTTTTCATCTTAAAGTAGTCTCTCTAACATTGTTTCACCCCCTCCCCACCCCACCACACACCCTTTGGTCTGGGAAGCTCTTTATCTGTTCTTCAACTCTAAATGATAGCTTTGTTGGATAAAGAATCCTTGGTTGTAGATCCTGGGTCTTCATCACATCGATATTTTTTGCCAAACTCTCTGTCTTGCATAGTTTCTTTTGAGAAATCGGCTGCCTGTCTTATGGTTGTTCCCTTGTAGGTAACTTTTTTCTTGCTGCTTTAAATATTTTTCTTTGAATTTAACTTTTGACATTTTAATTATGTTGTGGGCATAATTGGTGTGGGCCTCTTTGGGTCCCTGTTTTTTAGGATTTTCTGAGCTTCTTGGAGTTTTATGTCTATTTCCTTTACCAAATTAGGGAAGTTTTCCCTCATTGTTTCTTCAAACGGATGTTCAGCATCTTGTTTTCATTCAGGTATGCCAATCAGATGGATATTTTGACCCTTAATAGTGTCCCATATGATCCTTAAAATATTTTTATAGTCTTGGCATTTTATTTCTTGCAATTCTGATTGTGTATCCTTGGCTTTCCCGTCTTCTAGATAGGGCATTTGATCCTTTTTCTTTATTCACTTTATTTATTCCTTTGTTTCTTCTATTTAGTATACTTCTCATCTCAGATAATGTGTTCTTCATTTCAGACTGGTTCCCTTTTATAATTTCTATTTCCATTTTTTTGTTTTTTATCTCTCGGTTGGAGTTCTCTACACTTCCCAAAAGTTCATTGAACATTTTTGTAACCAGTGTTTTAAACTCTGCATCTGTTAGATTATTTGACTACATTCTATCTGGATCTCTGTTCTGTTCTGTTCTCTCATATGGTTTCTGCTTCTTTGTCTTCCCATTTTGGCTGCCTTTCTGTGTCTGTTTCTATGTACTAAGCAAAGTTCTTAAGTCTCCCAGTTTTATTAATGTGGATTTGTGAAGTATTTGTCCAGTGGTACACTCCTGAGAGGGGTTCAGCTGCAGGCTAAACTTAGCCCAAGCCTCTACCCCTCCGGGGCCACCTGTTAAGATTCAGCAAGCAATCCACAGATCATGTACTTATTGTTGCCTCAAAAAGCCACACTAGAAACCAAGGCCAGCTGCCTCCAGTGTGAGGCTAGGCACTGCTCAGCAAGGAGCACCTGATTCCCTGAGGATATACCTGGATGTGGCATGGGTGAGGCCACAAGTTGGGGGGGGTGGAGTGGGGTTTCAGGGAATCTTTTGGGCAGAGTTACCTCTGTTATCCAGTTTGACGACGTCTTGCTGTACTGCGCACTGGGCACTGGGAGAGAGGAGGGCTCAACAGGGAAAAATGGCTACTGCCAGCACTTCTGTACACAGCGAATCTTTCCTTGGCCCTCTAACAATGTCTCCCTGTAAATCTCTGGTGCCCCATGCATGCATGCAGCTGAATTGGCATTGGGGTTCAGAGCGAGCAGGTCCATCGCTGCGAAAATCCACTTGCAGATGCGACCATTTTAAGAGGAATCTGCTTCTGCTGATGCTGCAGCCTTGATCTCAATCAACTGCTGGAGACCGCGTGGCCCTGTGTTCTCGACTTGTGTCCTCGTCCGGTCCTACCTTCTGCTGTTCATCTAGATCCCAGGTGACTTTTCCTTGCTGCTTGCTCCTTATTTCTGTCACAACTTTGATTTGGTCACCAGAGGAATGAACAGAACTTCTATCATCTATGCCATTTTTCCTCCTCTCAAAACCATAGATTTTTTTTTTATCACTGGCATTTACCATATGGAAAGAATAATATCTACAAAGCTATGCTAAAAATCTAGTTTTTTAAGATACTCATAACAATTGTCAGTACAAACTGGTTTTACATAAATAAACAAAATGTCAATTATTTAACTTTGTGTTGGCTGTTTAATGCCAGTTCTTCTCTAATCTTTAACTGATTAATCAATTAATCAGTGTTGATTAGTGTAAGTGCATTTAGTTGGTTAATATTTTTTTCCTAAGATCAACACACTTTAGATTGGTCTGCCTGGAAGAAGAGTGCTGAGATTGAGGTTAGTGGTAGTTGCCTTAAAATCTGTCAAGTGTCTAGAAATCCCTGGTATCTAGAAATACTCTCTCTTTGGAATTGTTCACTTGTTAATAATTATTTGTAAAAGGGAAGCTTGAAATAATAACCGTTGATAACTGTTTAGCATAAACACAATGAAAGCCCATTAAATTGACCTGTTCTTTGGCCTAGTTTTAATTAGATGTAGGGTTTTGGTAACAAGTCATCTTTAGAGTTCAATTTTTGATCACAGGCTCAGTCCACATTTTGATTTTTGGCTGTTGAGCACCTCTCTGGTTTGAGGCTTCAAAGGAGACCCTTACAGTGTATTACAGTTTTCTAAAGATTTAATCTTCTTTGCTTTTGACAGATTAGGCCTCTAAATATTAAATACTGATTATACTATTTTTAAGCATTTGTGGGTACAAAGTCTTCTAAATTTCAGAGGGTTTAAATTTTGATGTGTATCTTTATTTTAAACTATATTAAAAATTTAAGAATCCAATCATAAAACAATATGTAATGAAAACTTGCATGTATTCGAGAATTACTGTTCTAAATGGGGTTTGGAGGTTAAGTAAGCGAAAGAGGAAGGTGGAGATATCAAAATGGACAAAGCCCTCCCAACCTAGTAGAGGTTATAAAACTGCAAAAATTTTGTTTAAGACAGTGTCTAAGATTCAGTAGCAATTAACTTACAAACTTTTGGAACTTAATCCAATTTTCTTTGGGGACTCCTATGGATACATTGTAATTACTATGTAGGAATTTAAGGTCTAAAACAGAACCTTCCAAATGACAAATGTTTTCATCTGGAGCAATAGTACACAAATTATGTTAGACAGATGAGCAGAATGAATGTAAAAAATTACCATATGGTTACAATTTAACAGAAAAAGTGAAAAGTTGTATGGCACCTTTGGATTTGTGGTATAATCATAAGTAAGTCATATTAAATAACCTGTTGAGCATTTATTTAATCTAGTGGTTCTCAGTCTTAGAACTATTGCTGTTTGGGGTTGGAGGATTCTTCTTTGTAATGGGCTGTCCTGTGTAATGCAATGTGTTTAGCAGCATCCATGGCCTCTATTAGATGCCTCCCCTTTCCAGTTGTGACTACCACAATGTCTATAAACACCATGGGACAAAATTGTCCCCAGCTGGGAGAACCACTGATTTTTAAGCCTTGAAAGAGAAAAGCAGCTAACCCTGGACACCTCCAATACCACCATCAATTTTTTAAAACAAGAGCTTAGTCCCCCCTCCTCCACCTGTTTTATTGAGATAAAATTGACATGCAGCGTTGTATATGTTTAAGGTATATTGCATTATGATTTGACTTTCATGTATTGTTAAATAAGTTAATTTTAATCCTTATAAATTATTCTTGACTTGTACCTGCAGTATCTTGAACCTGTCTCTACAGTTGCAGTTATCATGGTTCATTATTATTTTAAAACATTGGGGCTGTGTCCTTTCCTGTCTGTGAACTCTTCCCGGATAGGGACAGTATTTCACCTTGTCTGGATGGCACCGAGAGTCCATTAGTTGAACGACCTTTTGTGCCGGTTAAACATGAGAACTCAAAATAAGGGGTTCTCTGCAATTTATTTTTTTAAGAATATGGATTATCTATTTTGCCTTTTAGATTCATAATTCTTTGACTCATCTTAAATATTTCAATTAAAGTAAAAGCAGTGACTATACTGACACTTCATGATTCAGCTTTGGGTATATGAGCCATTTTATACTCTATATTTTATTCCTCTCACTTTTAATCAGAAGACACCTGCAGACTGAGTAACAGAAAGTTGTGTGCAAAAACAACTAGCTCATTATGTTTTGGAGTCCTTTAATAGATTTGCTGAAATCGGCCTAAATTCGGTCAGGACACTTAACATCCAAGGGCGGTCTCCAGCCGCTGGATATTAATACTAACTAACATTAGCTCACGGCCAGCCATTGGAAGACGAGTACGCAGATGTGTGTTAATTTTCGGGCCTTGATAGCGTTTCCGAGGGCCTTAACTCCACCTCTCCCTCAAGAATTGAAAAACAACGCCTTCATTCCTGTACTTCACCACCCCAGGCTTCCTTACCACTTTCTTTTTGGTCCTCTTCTGTTACAGAAATTCTGATTTTTTTTCCCTAGAGAGCTGGAGGAAAGTCAGGTACCAAGAGTGGAGTTACATTATCCTCTTTTGTGTTCTGGTGGGTCTCTAGAGAGGAAATGACACTTTGTAGCTGGCTCTCCAGCGGCAGAGATCAAATGTAGCCCTGAAAACTTCAACTCAGGGGTTTGGCTGCGGGTTTGATTGACAAGGACGGGACCAGGGAAAGCGCGGAGGCGGGGCAGCGGGCCGCGGGTCGCGTCAGAGACAAAGAGGTTTTGGCTGCCACCAAGGAGGGTGAAGGGCCCTTTGGGGTAAATGGCCTTTGAGCTCTAAGGGGGCATTCTGTGAGGTCGCTTTGTGGTCCAGAGAGGACGCGCGGGCGGAGGGGGCGGGCGGGGAAAAAGGGCCTGGCGGGGAAAAAGGGCTGGGATGGGGCGCGCGACGGATGGGAGTGTGTGTTGTGTGTGTGTGTGCGCAGGGGGGGCGCGTCGCCGTCACGTGGCCGGGTGTGTGTGTTGTGTGTGTGTGTGCGCAGGGGGGGCGCGTCGCCGTCACGTGGCCGGGTGTGTGTGTGTGTGTGTGTGCGTGTGCGTGTGCGTGTGTGTGTGTGTGTGTGTGTGTGTGTGTGTGTGTGTGTATAGGGGGGGCGTCGCCGTCACGTGGCCGCCGCTGCCGGGTTGGGGCTGTTCTTCCGGGTTGGATGCGCAGTGCCGCGGAGCCCGAGCCCGGGGCTGCCAGCGCGGCGTGTTCCCTCACCGCCCCCTGCGCGCCGCCCGCGACAGCCAGGCCTGCTGGCCCAGGTGAGCGCGGCGGCAGCAGGGGAAGGGACGCAGGGCTGGCAGCGACCATCGGGGTCCCCGCCGCGAAGGAGACCTGTCAAGGAGAAGGGGGCGGGGTCGGCAAGGACCTGGGCGCGCGGTCCTTTCTTGTCTCTTGCTGGGGAGACGTGTAAAGGAGTGGGAGGGTGGATTCGGGAACTGGGTCTCTGCAGAGAGCAGGGAACCAGGCGGCAGCTGTGCAGGTACAGGTTTTGGAGCTTTGGGGGCGGCATGAGTTGTACGGGGTCATTTTGGAAAGAGGTCATAGAGGACTCTTCATAGGTGGTGCGTCCAGAAAGGTGGATGCGCAATGCCCCGAATTGTGCTTGAACCGTGAGGAGCTTCGAGTTGGGTAACTGGCTGGAGGCGTAGAAGGTGGCGAGGGAAAGTTTTGAGTGTAGTTGGGGGTGGGCTGGTGGCGGTCGGGGCAAGCTTCTAGCGGGAGGTGAGGCTGGGGCTGGCGAGGCGGGGAAAGACCAGCGGAGGGGGCTGAAGGGTTATTCGAACTTCGAAGGCAGAATGACTATTATGCAGCCTCAGCCAATCGGCTTCCAGGGAAGGTTATAAATAATAATCCCGGGCAGATGCCGGCCAGTGTCTGTTTAGATGCCGAGGAAGGGGCGGTGCGGGTGGGTTTGGGCGAGGTCATCCCGCTTGCCAGTCTAAGTTTCTGTAGGGTAATGCGTCCTTGGTTGGTATGTCTCGCTTTAAAAGCATGACTTGTTTACGGTTGCAGCATGTCCTTTATTCGTCCTGTGTTGTGGGGCAGTCTTTAAGGGATCCGGTTTTGAGGAGTCTTGCAGGACAGGCTCTATTCCAGAAGGTGCGGCTTGCATTCCTACTTTTATTTAAAATGCTCATCTTTCCTCCATCGCACTCCCTTTACTTGCAGATTTCTTTTCTTTTCTTTTCTTTTTTTTTTTTTTTAAAGATTGACTGGACAGTTTAGGGTTACTTATCAGCAAGTGTGCTCCGGCTGCTCACCTTTGCTGATAGAATCGGTCTTCACAAGGCTACCCAGCATTTTATTTAAAGAAATTTAAAGAAATTTTCTTGGAGAATGTGTTCCATAGATGCCTAGGTTTTAGATCTCCTAGCCCTATTCATTCATTCAGTCAAAAAATACTTATTTCCTCTATTTTGTGCAACGCACTGGTCCAGAAGTAATTCCGAAGTGAATAATAACAGGAGTAAAGATATTGTATCCTTTTAATCTTCATAACTACCCTATTAAATAGTTGCTACTATTATTTCTATTTTAAAGATGAAGAGAAGTTAAGCGGCTGACTTGCCAAGGTCAGACAGCTAATGCATTGCAGACTGGGGGCTTCCGAACCACAGTTACTCTCTTAACCTCTATGCTGTCCTCTCTCTCAGGTGCTTGCCCTCAAGGATTTTAATATATGTTAGGGGAGCTAGTTACCCAAATAACTTACATTAAATGGTCATATGAATGCCATACTAAAGGGGTTTATTTTAAAAAAAATTTTGAGTTGTAAAGTTTTCCACTGTTGTTTCAAAGCCATAGAAGCACATGGGTAATAAAACAGCAGAGAGCTTTAAAAATAAGATGGCAGAAAATGTGATAATTAAGATGGCAACAAGTGCTGGCCTGTGATAGATTCACATAGCCTCTGAATATCTTTCAAGTCATTTGTATTTGATTTAGGCTGAGTGAGAGGGACTGCTTTTGTCAATAAACTACCTCCCGATTTACTGTGTTGTATGCTCACGATGTGAACTGAGCAGAATTTTTGGAAGAAATTTGTCCATTTAGACTTTTGCCCTATTGACATCTGAGGCCAGGGATCTGCTCAACATCATTTTCCAAGTAGCAGGGCAAATTTTCTAGACTCTAGGCTGAGAAATAGGATTTCACTTTGCAAAGCATTGGAGAATCTCATCTAATCATAAAATCTCTAGAGCCTAACAAATAAACTTTCCTGTGCTCCTTTTATACAGAAGCAGACTGAGGTACAAATTTGAGTCAAACAGCTAGTGAATGGCAGACTTAGGCTATACATAGTCTCTATTATAGCTAGCTTTGTTTTCTTGCTGATGAGGTCTGGGTAAGGCAAGTCAGCCCCAAGAGAATAGTGGTTGTGATGATCCAAGAAGAGGAACTAAAATAGGTGGGGAAGTTAGGAGAGGACTAGGCCATTGTTAATGGTAGGACAAAATCTCCCTCAAGACAAGAATTATCTTTTATATATCTTTGTATCTCACATGGTTGTCATAAATTTAATGAGTGTTTTGAATGAATGGCTGAATATTGAACTCATTTGCTCTCCATTTTCAGCCATGAATAACCTTAGAAGTGACCCATGGACGAATGAGAGTATTTATGGGACTCAGGAATGTTTTAGGATTGAAATGAAGTGATATATGTGGCAACACTTTGAAAATATCAAAGCTTCTGTTTAAAAGCAAAGAATTATTCATATACATTTCAATTGCATGCCTGAACACATCTTGCATATTCCATTTTTCCTAGCTTTTGTTTATATTACTCTCTTCATTTCAGATGTCTTTCTCTTCTGCTTTGAGCCTTGTAGGAAGACATGATCTCCTTTTAATCCTCCAAGAACTTTGGACTTGCCTTACTCTGCTTTTTAGCATTATTATTTGTTGACTTTTCTTATCTCCAAGGGTGTGACCTATTTCACTTTGATTCTACAGATTCTCTTAATGGCTGTGCCTCTAAGACTCAGCCCTCTGTACCTGGTTGTTGAATTAAAGAGCATCTTAAGAATCAGCACACCTCAATTGAGGATTTCCATTCCCAATGTTGCTTTCTGGTATTTGCAAGAAGTTGCTTTAGGGAGTTGTGGCAGCAGTTCTCAAATTAAAAAATGAGCTAGGTGCTTTTTCCTCTGAAGTCTGGAAGAATGTTTTTGGAGTCTGCTGAGATTAGGTGCTGAGGCCTGGGTGATGGGGCAGAATCTAAAGGTGTAATTGGTGGAGTTAGCTGAGCTTGACTGACAGAGTTCTAGTCCTCGGCTTCTTCCCAGTAATGAAGGAAATAAAGGAAAGATAGGGAGAACATTGGGAATCCTGGGGTTGATGGTGTGCTTTCCATGAACCTTGGGGATCTGCTATGGAGAGCAGTGTATATAGCCACTGAAGCCTACATCAATAACAGCAAAGGTCAATGATGCGTCACCTAGCCTAGTTAGAGCTGGCAAAAAGTGGCCACTTGTAAGAACCACGGACAGAGGAGCATCTATTATGCTCTCATCTGCAAGCACAAACCTTTGTGGTAAAGATAACTGCAGATTTTTTTTTTTGCTTTCTTTTTTTATCGGAGTCATATTTCAAAAAATTTAATTTTCTTGAGATGTGCACTTAGCAAACATGAATCTCGTGTTCACTCAGTCTCAGTTTTGGGGCGTCTCACAGGATGAGGTTACTAGTGTACTGTTTAGTATTTTAGACACTTTAAGGGATATTCAAGGGTAACTGATTATATGGAATTTTCGTTGGACATGCAGACTTGGAAGTAACTTTCATTGAGAAATAATTGGACTTTACAGCAATTTTCTTTTTAACTTTCCAACTACATTAAGGCTCAATTAGACTTATGTGATCTAGGCTCGGCAATGAATGGTGAGTTAATAACTACAAATTAAGTGGGAAAATGGGTTCCAGGTTTTAAATACCTGAATTGGAAACAAACTTTTGAAGCATCTTCTATAAGTAAAAGACTCGGCAAATAAATTCATTGTGGATGCCCACATATAACTGTTCTATTCCAAGCTCTTTGGATTAGTATGTTTTTATTTTTTGATGTTCAAAAGACAAAGTATGTGTTTCTCAGCACATAAATATTTTATTCTCTTTCCTCTTAGTGATTGACCTTCAAGAAAATTGGGGATTCTGAAGGTTGGGAACTCATATGAACATGGCAAACCTACTGAAAACAGTGGTGACTGGCTGTTCGTGTCCTTTACTTAGCAATTTGGGGTCCTATAAGGTTCTACCTGGGAAGAAGGATGTTTTACGAACATTTCATACTCATCGGGCACTGTGTAGAGCCTCTGTAAAACCAGGTAAAGTCTCACTTCAATATATATAGAGCACACCTTCAAGTCATAGGAGCTAATCGATTTCCTGATGATTGATAAAAGGAGAAGCCATGCATGTAGTTTTACAGCTGGGTGCTTGCAAGTGATCATTTTGAATAAAGAAAACTAATGAGAACTTTTTTGCATTTACCATGTATAGAAGTCCCTGATGGTCAATACTAGTAGAGAAGAAAAGATAATAGAAAAAGAAAAATGATAAAACAGATAAGTTGTACTCCGGAAACTACTCAGAGTAACCATTTCCTCTTTCCTAGTCAGTGTTAGGAAATTGTACTATATAAGGCTCATTTATGCTCAAGAGTTAGGAACTAAGTGTATCAATTAATCTGCATAGTGCTTCTCAATTTAGTAAATGGCAACTCCATCTCAGTCAGATTAGAAACCTTGAAGTCATCCTAGATTCTCATAGACCTTATGTCTAGAATCTGTCCTCTTCTCAGCATCACCACTGTTACCATCCTGGTCCAAGCCACCATCATCTGTTACCTGGACTACTGCACTAGTCTTCTAAATCCGGAGTCCTTAACCCCTGGGCCATGGACTGGTGCCGGTCTTTGGTCTGTTAACAACTATGTAGCCGCTCCCCAGTGCTAGCATCACTATACCAGCTCCACCTCAGATCATCAGACATTAGATTCTCATAGGAGCACTGGTTCCTTGTGCCAAAAAAGGCTGGGGATTGCTGTTTTAAATGACTTCAATGCTTTCTACCTGTGTTCCCCTACAGCCTGTTCTGTATTTGACAGAATAATCTTTTAAAAATGAAAGATCATGGAACTCATCTACTCAAAATTTGCCATTAGCTTCCTAGCTCATATAGAGAAGAGCTGAAGTCGTTCAGTGTCCTACAAGGCCTTCTGCACTAATATCTCCATACAATCCTTGCTTCTGTTTTGGGGTGTATGCCAGAAGGAGGGGAGCTTAAAAGAGGTATCGGCTAAGCTGATTCAGATCCCATTAAGCATCTTGCCCAAAGACCCTCCCAGCACTCTGTCTGTACCTCATGGGGCAGAATTCAGACAGGTTGCCATATGTTGATGTAAGGGAGACGGGCATTTAGTCATTTCTTTCAGATGGCAGCATATTCAACTAAAAATAACGTTCTGTTACTAAGGTGGAGGAACAGGATGGATATTTGGGAGCAATCAGAAGTCTTTGCCACATAGAATAATGAATGCTCTTTTAAATTTAAGTTTGTAAGACCGTGTGTTGTGCATTAAAGACCCTAAACTGCTGGCGTCTTTGAATTCTTATGTCTGCCTTTAGTAGATTTCACAGCCTCTTTTTTGTTCTCACATGAAAAGTCACTATTGGTAGGTTACCTGCCCCTGAGAGTCCTTAAGTTTATCTCCAGATTTTTTTTAAGTTTTCTAGAAAGCCAGATTATCTAGTATGATAAAATTATGTACAAAATAAAAGTAAATAACGGCAATGAGGACATGGCAGTTGTCCTGAGTAAATACGTGGACATCAAGCTCTCTATGTTGACTTTAAGACTTTATTTATAAGTTCTGGTTCTGGACTACTTCCTAGATAATAACCTTTTATCTTTATAAGGTAAGGATTCTCTTTTTTCCTTAATAAAACCACAATTTCATTATCACATTGAAAATCATGAAAAGTGATTCCAATCAGTATTTATTCTCTCTCTTTCTTACTGTCTCTTTCTCTTTTCCTTCTCTTATCTCTACCATTTTTTAGCTCTGGTCAACTTATATATTCAATTTTTCCACTTCTCTTTTCTTTCTTTTTTACAGTTGCTTTGTTTAAATAATCATCCAAACAGAGTCCACGTGTTGTATTTACTTGCTGTGTCTTTAGGGCTCCTTTGAGCTATAATTTTCCTCTTCTTTTTTCTTTTTAATTTGTTTGTTGAAGAATTTAGTTGTTGCCCTGTGGAATTTCACATTCTAGTTTTGCCTGACTAAATTCCTTGGTATTATTTAACCAATTTCTCTGTCCCATGTATTTTTTTGTAACATTTAGCTAGATCTAGAGATTTATGGGATGTCAGGCCTGGATAATTTGAGATTGTCAGAAGAGTGAACTCCACATAAGTATATGTGCCATAACTTTGTATATCAATGCAAAATATCTGTCAGCTATCTATTATTTTCCTCCCTCTCCTTCTAATAGAGAACAAGATTTAGCATATATTTTTGGGTTGACATACTCTCTCAAAGTTTTAATAAATCACTCTGTAGATAATTGGTTTATTTTTTTTATTATATATATCTAGAGTTTATGTTTCTAGAGTAGATTTCCTAAACTTCAGTAAAACTTACATAGAAACAGAGCCTTTTGATTTAAAAGAATCTGTTTATGCCAACTCGTTGAGTAAAACAACTGAAGAAAGTAAAGTACTTTAGCTAAAGTTGGTCTGAACTGTATATAAATAACTCTGCATAACAGAGGCTCTTTTGGGTTTCATGGAATAGAATCACATCAGGTTATATTTTGTGATAAGGGCTTATCGTGGATTCTTGAGAAGTATGGAAGCCCAGGAAACCCTTCATCTACGTCTTGGAGAAGTGAGGTGTCATTCTGGATTTCGTAGCTATGACTCATCTCTTCTTGCACCTTGATTACTCATGTTTCTACTACCATTGCTTGCTGACTTCCCTTTGAATACATTATGGCTGTGCTTACAAATAGCTACTCTCTCTTTCCTTTTCTGTGGGTCTCCCCTTCAGACTTCCTGAGGGAGAACCTGATTGGGTTGGGTAGTCACTGGCCACCATGGAGTGTCCTCTCGCTAAGTTCCTGTATGTCTTCTCATAGGCAGCTGGTTTTCCTCACGTCTGTCCTATAGACTATTATCTTTCACCCAGCTGCTAATCCCTGTTCTAATTAGTTGTGCCCAAGAATCTAAGGTCTCAAAGTACAACACTTAGAAATCTATGAAGAATTACCTATAGCCAAATTGCCAGGAAAGGGACTTTGGGTGTGACAGGCTATTAGAGTAGCTAGTGTAGGGTTGTCCTTTAAAACAGCTAATCACTCCTGTCTTCTTTATAAATAAGGATAAGGAGGAGACCATAAACCTTAGAGGGTTTATTTGAAGTGTGGGTATTAGCATGTTGAGAGGTCTCTCAATTCATTTTTTTCCCCTAAGAATAAACTAAGCCAGTCGTGTGCCTTGAAGAGAGCCATTTGGTTAAATACAATATTTAGAATTTTCAGCAGAGTGGGCATAAAAACTTCTCATCTATCAAAAAATAGTCAAAGAATTATGATTATGGATCAGGATCGTCATTTTGAACAGTAACTTGTATGTACAGTATATTTCGAGTAGATTGCCCATTTTCATTTCCTGAGCTCTGTTATTAAGATATCAGTTTTTATTAAATGTTCTTTTTCTCCCCACCCCCCGCCTTTGTAGGAATTCCATATAAACAATTGACTGTTGGAATCCCCAAGGAGATTTTCCAAAATGAGAAGCGAGTGGCTTTGTCTCCTGCTGGCGTTCAGATCCTGGTCAAGCAGGGTTTTAATGTTGTTGTGGAATCAGGTGCAGGAGAAGCTTCTAAGTTCTCAGATGATCACTACAGAGCGGCAGGTGCCCAAATCCAAGGGACGAAGGAAGTGCTGGCTTCTGATTTGGTGGTCAAAGTAATTATTCCTCTCTTGTTTATGGCGTGCTGATTTTTCAAAATCTTTTCATAGAAAAATTAAACGACTCTATTGTTATAGCTTTTTATATTTTCAAACAATGCCTTTCTTTCAAAGATATGATTGCATGTTTAGAATATTCTTCATGTTCCAGTAGAACTTTTATCAGGCCATGTGATCTTTGTTTAACCATGGGAAGAGAAAAGGTGTTCTTTCTTTTTACATTTGCTATGTGGAAATTCCCTTTTAATTGGCTAGGGAAAATAAGTAGTACATGGTTCATATGTATCCAGAATACCCATAGGTGAGTATTTAATTGCTACTAAAATAGAAAGAAAGCAGTTCAACTCCTCCTGGGACTGAATGTACAGTGATCTTTTGCTACCTAGAAGGAACAGTGATTTAACTGATGTTAGTGCTATTTTTAGAAAGGGTAGGACTATTTTGGAAAAAGCAGCATTGGGCTGAGTGGCAAGCCTTACCTAGTTTAATAAAAAGTTTGAATATATAATAGAAATCTGTATGATGAAGAACTTTAGAAATAAATCTGAAGTAAAAAATCATATAGGGAAAGGAAGACAGACTGTATTATGAGTTCAGTATAGTATAATTACTAGAGTTGAATATTAATTTAAATCTTATGTTTTCTGCAACCAAGGCTGACAGGGAAGTATGGATTGTCTAAGCATGATTATCAGGTTAAAATAAACTCCTCACTTTTTTGGGGAAACGTGAGCTTTTTCTCCTGTGTTCATTCTCAGGACTCAATCACATAGTATTTTTTTTTTTTAAACATAAAGTCCACTGAATATCTTGATAGAGTCTTAACTAGTGGTTTTTGCAGAAGACAAAATTATTTTTTGCTACTGAAAATTAATAGTAAAATTTATGGCATGGGGATAAATTATAATTTAGCTAAAGCTTTTAAAGAGTTTAGCTGTGCAGATACTTGGTGATATAACTTGGTAGAGTGAAAACACTTAGAGGAAATAGAAAAATAGTACAACTCATTCTAATGTATGCTTTAGGGATCAAAACCTTTTGAGATGTCCATAAAACAGGATTGGTAGGGTTCACATAATTGTTGGCAATGGTCTGTGTACCTTTTTGAGATTTATGATGTGTGTGGGCATCATAAAAGCACCGGGGAATCCTATAATATAGGAACTTATATACCTATACTTGCATTAATAAATTACTTGACCTTGGGGCCTCTCTTTTGAGTTAAACTTATTAACATACCGAGGAACTAGTGATCTAAAAAGCACATTCATGGAATCATTCTGTTGGCTTAAGTCATTCAGTTGCCAGTAGTCTCAGCTGAGCATTTGATAGGAGTCAGTAATATCAATTCAAAGTTGTCCTCTAATTTTTTAAAAAATTAATTAATTTTTTTATGGTGACATTGGTTAGTGAAATCTGGTAAGTTTCAGCTGTACATTTTAACAGTAAGGCATATATATATTTACACTGTGTGTTCACCTTCCATAGTTAGATTTCTTTCTGTCACCATCCTCTAATTTTTATTAAATCTATATTATAGAGTCTCAATGAAGAAAGGTAGACCTTGTCAGAGAGTCTTAATTAAAGTCCAGAACCTAAAATCACATGCATTACCACATCAACAACCAAAATGTACATAAAAGATAAGATGTCTCATAGGGACATTGAGATGAAATGCTGTGAAATGCAAGTATTGACCCAATGTCTGTGTTTGTATTTCCTTGTAAAACTTAAGTCCCAGAGCTGTTTTTTTTACTGTGCTTACTTGCCTAAAGGCACTACTACGGACTGGGAGCTAATAAATGGTATACTTTCATTGAAAACTGATTTTAAACTTGGATATAAAACAAGTTTTGCACTTAAATTATTTTTAAGACTTTAAAAATGGAATTTAAATGATTTGGCTTTAAAGCATGGATGTTTTAAGCATGTGAAGTGTGTATTTATTGACTTGATACTTAACAGAGTATGTTGTAGCTTTTTGCTTAAAAGCAATTCAGCAAGGCTACTATGATTGTGTTCATCTATAAAAATTTGTCTGGAATTTTAAATTGACATAAATCTATACATACGACCATGGAGATTTTAGTTTGTAACATTCTTTTCAACACTGCAAATATTTGTGCAGGTTAAAATTAGCAATAATTGAATCTTTGAAAACACAACAAAAACTGTCTTGTTTGTTCTAATGTCTCTTAATAATACCAGAGTAACAGGTTTTGTAGAACTTCCATACTTTTCCCACTACTCTACAGTTTATTGTCAAACGTGTCCTGACATTTTCAGGTGTGTGCCCTCAGACAGTGCACAGCTCATCAGTCAGAGGATCTTTGGTGGCATGGATTTTTGCGTGCCTTACCCTGGTTAAGAATTTAGTCAGAAATTTATTGCTGAAAGATTACTTCTAGAGCATTATTTCAATCATGGCATCTTATTTAAATTGTCCTGATTACTCAAAAATATGGTAAAAGTGTTTACATTTTTAATTGGTGACTTGACTTTTTTCTCAGGTGCGAGCCCCCATGATGAATCCAGCATTAGATAGTCATGAAGCAGACCTTTTAAAGACATCGGGAACACTGATTAGTTTTATTTATCCAGCCCAAAATCCAGACTTGCTAAATAAACTTTCTAAAAGAAAAACTACAGTTTTGGCCATGGACCAGGTTCCAAGAGTAACAATTGCTCAGGGATATGATGCGCTAAGCTCCATGGCCAACATTGCTGGGTAAGTTCTTTTCAATTTCAATTGAACAAAAGAACAGTGATGCTACAGAAACCTGCTCACTGTAGCTCTTCTCTGTTACAGTTATTTTACTTGCATAACTGTTGGAGATTGCAGCCATTTGAGGGTGCACTTAAATTATTTTTAAGACTCATTTTTTGTTTTATAGTCATCAGGAAATTATTTTTCTTATTGTACTCTATTGTATGCCCCTTTTTAATCCTCATGAGTAGAAGAGAAATAGTATTTTCTTCCAGCAAAGGAAATGACTGTCAGGTTATTTGTATAAGGAGTATACTGTATTTCTTATATATATGTAGGAGGAATATATTTTATTTCATATACATATATACATTGGGTTAAAATTGATGTTTTTTCCAATTTTGAGATGTACTTAACATATAACCTTGTAAAGGTGTAAACATACTGATTTGAAACATGTATATATTATGAAATGATTACCACAATAAGTTTAGTTAACATACATTTCTGTTTTTATAGGTCAGAAATGGTTGTATAATGGCAATTTCATATGGTTAAATCTAATATATAAATATTAGCAGATTTACCATTTTAATTAGGTTGTGCTTAGGTAAATTCATAAAATAGTTATGAATGGAGAAAATGTCTGCAGCTGAAGAATTTTCATCTGATGTCAAAACCTTTATTGATAACTGAGAGAAAACTATATCCTTTTATCTTTAAGGCCAAGATGGCAGTAAACGTCATTTGCCTGCCATCACTAATGCATTCCCTGTTTATAGCTTGGAGTGCTATGCTGACAACGATTCTAAGGCCCATGGTGTGGAGAAGAATGTGGCTATTACTGAGTAATCATGCCTGCTATAAGGGAGGGGTAGGAATAGTTGTATGAGTGCAGTGTGTTGCTGATTGTGCCTAGAAAGAGTGGGAAAAATGTGGAGATCAGATGATGCTTATGAAATCAGCTCATCTAAAAAGCTAGTTGAATTAGATTTTAAGCACAAAAACTGTTAGTGGTGAAAATTTGCTAATACAAATGAGGCACTAACAAATGAAAATGTTTAAAAAAAATAAGTAGTGCATGAGGAAAAGACTAACCCAAATAAACTCTTTCATGGTCTGACACACGAGCTGAAAGTTTTCTTAGGTTTTATATTTTAGATGTAGCATGTTAAGTTTGCCACAAATTCTACTTTGAGTTTTAGCTGTTTACTTTAGATATAAATGAGATGCAATAAACAAAAATGACGAGGTAAAAACACATTTTGTTGTCCTTAATGTAATATGGCAAATGGTTGGTTTGAAGATTTTCTTTTGGTGATGTAAATTACATATAAGAGACAAAATAAATTTTTGCCATATTTATTTAGTTTGTAGGAGAGTTATGTTATGCAATGTGGGGCTTAAATTTTATATAGAAGATGTACAATGCAAAATTTTAAGGGTGCTATTGATTTTCATGTGAAACGCACAAATGTGAGATTATCAAAACCAGTAGTTCTAGCCCAGTGTTTTTTAGCTATAGAATCTTTTAGAGCAAATGAAATATTACGAGGCAATATGAACAAATTGGCTAAGAGCAGAGTGTCTTGAGTAGAACTGAGGGGTGGAGGGGTGTCCAGAAGCACGTCTATTCTCTGTTCCACCTGCTGTAACCCCAGAGTTGGCTGAAATTTGAACCTCTGGGCATCCATGGGACACAATTTAAAGAATCACTGTCTTATGTCCTCAGCTAATATGGGTGAAGGGCATAGTTTGAGATGAAGTATTTAGTATACTTAGCCACACCATGCGTGATAAAGCATGATCTGTCTAACTCATACACAGCCATATTACACTGAAGATGTGCTCCTTTCAGTTCATTAATGTTCATTCTTAGTTTTTTTGCTCTCATAAAAAAGATCTACTTTTATCACTTTTTTCACTCTCAGTGCGTTCTTGTGCATTTTCTGTGTAACTAGTCTCATTTTTTTTTAAGTATAGTAACAATTTTTTCAAACATTAATTCCAAAATTAATTTCTTATAGTGGCCTTTGAATCTTTGCCATGTTTTCTCTTTGTAAATTTCTCTCACTTGGATTCAGAAATAAGATTAACAAATCGTGAAATCTCTAAAATATTGTTTGCTGCTCTAATATGATTTAAGTAATAGTAGTAACTGTTACATGCTTTTACATCAATTATTACATCAAGTATTATTTTATAAAAATATGATAGGGAAAGGTTTTATTGTCAGCTAGCAGGTGGATCTTATCATTAAATGATTGCATAATAATATTAAGGTAGAGTGTGTGTTACCGAGTGAGAATGTGTGATGGTGCTTTTAAGTATAAAATGATACGAAAATTAAATTAATATAATATGTTAAAAATATCCTATTAAACAAAAGATGGTATATTTTACTAGTTTTTCTTTAGAGTGTTTCTTTAGTTAAAAACACTAACATTTGTCAATACTTACCATGACAGGCTTTAGCTAAGCACTTTTTATGTGCATTAACTCATTTAGTCTTCACACCACCACTAAGAGATGCTCTTTTTGTCCCCACTTTACACAGAGGAAATCAAGGATTAGAGAATTATAGAAATGGTTGAAGCCATTAGCAATTCAGGGGAAGTGTTTTTTTTGTTGTTGTTGTTCTGAGGTTGGAATTTTATTATATATAAGCATATAGCCAATCTAATTTTTGCAATTGTAAAGTTTCCCCCCCCTAGTATCTAGATACTGTATAGTTATCAAAGAAAATATGGACAATATAGTAAAGTAAAACAGAAAATTTGAAATAACTGTACCCAAAGGAAACCATTGTTAGCCTTCCCTTATCTTTCCTTCATTTCTTTTTTTACGCCACAACTAATCTTCTGCAATATTTGTTATAAAAAAGCCAGGGAGCATCATGGATAAGAGTGTGCATCTGTAGGCAGGATGCCAGGTTAGGCTTCTTAGCTTTACTAGCTAAGGGACTTTGGGCAAGTCTTTTCATCTCTCTGTGTCTCAATTTCCTCATCTGTAAAATAAAGATAATAATTCTACCTATCTATACGATTGTTGTGAAGATTAAAGGTGTAAGTGTATATATATATATATATATATATATATATATATAGCACTTCGCATTGCTTTTGACACATAGTAGGTACTATAGAAATGTTAGTGATTATTCTTATTCTTTGATGATTAAATTGTAATTGATGACTTATGATAATATATAAGCCTAAGAGCTTTTATGGAATTATTTATCCATTTATTTCTTTTTTTTTTTTTTCAGTTATAAGGCTGTTGTACTAGCAGCAAATCATTTTGGACGATTTTTTACTGGTCAGATCACAGCTGCTGGAAAAGTTCCTCCAGCCAAGGTAGGTAAAACTTTTAATATTTCTTTATAATATGAATTAAAGGTAGGGTATTTATAGTCTTAAAATACAACTATTTAAAATATTTGTTATGTGTTAACTTCATACTGGTAATTTATGTGGCAGGTACAAATATATGGTAGATCCTCAAAGATGCTTGATATTGCTTAAAAAAAAGAATTTTGACATTTTTAGACTTTCTAGTCTTTTTTTCTGTTTTTGACTTACTAATTTGAATTCTTAAATGAATTTTGGTAACTTGTTCCATGTAGCCCATTTATTAACTAATTAAAAAAAATAAAATTCAAGATATACCATTCAGCAAATTCACAATTTCCTAATGATTTGCGACATTATGGGTTTCCTCTCTTTTTGTCAAATTTGGGTCAAGAGGACAAAAAATGGGAGATTATGTAATCAGGATATTTGGCTGGAGAAAAGAGTGCAGTTTTTAAAATCTAGATTGAGAGCAGAGAGGAGCCATTGACAAGAGGTGGGTATGGGTAGGTGAAAGAGTAGACTGTGTCATGACCCCTCAAAATTCTGTACACTAAATGATAATATTAAGTACAACATAGGATACAGGACTTTAATTTTATTTTATTAGTTTCAAGTATACAGTACATTGGTCAGACATTTATATTGTTTATGAAATGGTCCCCCGATTGCTTTTGCTCTCCTCTGGCTCTACACCTAGCCATTACATTACTGCTGACTGCATTCCCTATGCTGTGCTCCCCATCCCAGTGACCATCTATCAGCTACTAATTTGTACTTCTTTAACCCTTCACCCCTTCTTCCCAGCCCCGCAACCTCCCTCTCCTTGGGCCATCACCAGATTGTCCTCTATATTTGTGAGTCTGTTTTCAATTAGTTCTTTTTGTTCCTTAGATTCTGCATATAAGTGAAATCATATGGTATTTTTCTTCCTCTGTCTGACTTATTTCACTCAGCATAATAACTTCTAGGTCCACCCATGTCATTGTGACTGGTAGAATTTCATTTTTTTAATGGCTGAGTAATATTGCATTGTATATATGAACCGTAATTTCTTTATTACGTTTATTGATGGACATTTAGGTTGCTTCCATATCTTGACTATTGTAAATTGTGCTGCCATGAACACAGGGGTGCATAGGAAACAGTACTTTAAATGTTATCATCTACCTGAAGAGTGTAGCCTGTAGGAAACAGGTATACTTGGTGCTTTCTGCTTTTAAGTCTGTAGTCATTGTAAACTGAGAGTTCTCACACAAAATAAATTACCTAGAAAAATGAAAAAAGATAATAGCAGCTTTGAGAAATCTTGTTTATTGCTTTAAAAACAGGCCAGGTAAAGAACATGGCAAGTGGAGTGGAGACCAGAATACTTAGGAAAGTGTGAGCAAGCAACACAGTGCTGTATTTGTGAAGTGGTTACATTCTGAGTTGTCTCAGGGTCATATGAAAAGGCCTGGCACTCATGGTGGCCTTAAGTGCAAGGCCATTCTTAAAATGGTGGAATGCTTTGATGCAGAAATCTACTACTTAGTTTTGGTTAGAATTTTTATTGAAATATGTGGAAGTTGAGACGAAATAATGTGAATATATGTGATCAAAAAGTGAAACAAAAGAGAAGAGGCTTAAAGGAAGGAGAATCAGTCAGCATTTACAAGGTTGAAAAGTAGAAAAAGGTGGAAAAGTAACTGTCTTTACTGAGAATTTAAGTTGCAGCTTAAGGGACTTTGGTTAAATGTCAGAAATAGCTTTTTTGATATTGAAGAATTAGATGCTTGTTGGATTCATCAAGGTAGATTGCATAATATTTTACTTGGTTTTCCTTTAAGCATGGAGGGTTATTTGTCTAGAATGAGCTAAAATCAATCAGTTGCAGTCTTATGTTATGCCAGGCACTATTTAGGAGCTGGGGATATGGCATGAACAAGGCAAACAATATCCCTGCCATATGAAACTTATTCTAGAAGGGGCCACAGTGAGGAGATAAATAATCAAATAAATATATGAGTAATTTTAGATATAAAAGAAGTGGACATGATGATATGATAGTGAGTATTGGGAGCAAGCTTCTTTAGTTTGGCTGATAGGGAAGGGTCCTCTGACATCTGAGCTGAGACCTAAAAGATGAGAAGAAAGAAACCAGGAGTTTAGGATTCCAGGCAAAGGGGACAGCACATAAAAGGTGCTGAGATGGGAAGAATTCATTGTGTTCTAGAAGAATAAAGAATGCCATTAGTCTTGGAGTGTGGTGAGCATGGTAGAGAGTGATCTGAGATGATGTGGGACAGGTAGGTTGGGGCTGGATGAGTTGAGGCCTCTCTTATAGGTCATATTCTAGAGTTCAGATCCTCTTGCAGGTGAGAGAAATGATTTAGGATTGTTTTTGGGAAAACCCCATTCTTCTGTGTTCCTCCTTTCCTTTCATATTGAACACTTCACTTCTGATGCTCCTGGTTACCAAATGTGTGGGGATTTTCCCCAGACCAAGCAATTCTGTGATACCAGTTGGATGTCTTACAATTTAAGTCAAGTTTGACACTGCCTACCTGTAGATAGTATCAGATCCCATAGGCTAAAAGCTCAGTCCCATAAGACTGCCCCTCCCCACTTCAGATGCCAATTGAAAGTTCAGGTTGTTACAGATGGGCTATACATTAGAGATTCCTACGGCCCCCTCCTTGGACTTGATTAATTTCCTAGAGTGGTTTACAGAACTCATGAAGACAGTTTACTTATTGTTCACCAGTTTATTATTAAAGGATATATTGAAGGATACAGGTGAACATCCAGTTGGGAAAGATGAGAAGGGCAAGGTATGTGGGAGGGGGCCTCGAGTTTCTGTGCCCTTTCCGACACACCAGCTCCTCCATGTGTTCACCAGCCTAGAAGTTCTCTGAACCTCGTACTTTTGGTATTTTTATGGAGGCTTCATCAAGCAGACATGATTAATCATTAACTCCATTTCCAGCCCCTTTCCTCTCTCTGGAGAATGGATGGTGGGGCTGAAAATTCCAAGCTTTAAACCATGGCTTGGTCTTTTTGGTGACCGGTCTCCATCTAGGAGCCCACTAAGAGTCACCTCATTAGAATTAAAGGCACTTCTGTCACCCAGGAAATTCCGAGGCATTTAGGAAATCTGTCAGAAACGGGGGTCAGAGACCAAATATTAACAAAAGATGCTCCTAGTGCTCTTCTTACTTAAAAAAATTACAAGGGTTTTAGGAGCCCTGTGCCAGGAACTGGGGGCAGAGACCAATAAATGTATATTTTCTATTATCTCACAAGGATTTAAAAAATCACCAGGCTGTTCTGTGGGTGAATGGGTAGTAAGAAGAAGAGTGAAAGTGAGATCTCTTAGAATTGGTTACAAAAATAGTGCCCTGGGAAGGTGGTGGCAATAGAGAAATAGAGAAGGGGCTGGAGAGAGGTATTTGGAGGTTAATGCCAGTTGTACGTGCTATTGGATTGTAGGAGGGAATATGTGCAGAGAGAGGGTTCAAGGTTACCTCCCTATTTTGGCGTGAGCAATTGTGAGTGCTGTTAGTGCCTTTTACGGAGATGAGGAAGTTGGGAGGAGGAAGAGGAGGAACAGGTTACATGACTGTAATTCAAGAACATTCTAAGGGTCGTTTCTTTCCCTCGCCCTTTCCCCTACTCTTTATTTTTTAGTGTATGTCTCTGATGTAACAGCAGTCAGTCTTTTTTGATTCCATCATTTAATGTAACAACCTTCTGGGAAGGGGTTTTACTGCTTCACTGCAGTTGCTAAGCTGCTTGCTGAAGGTCTCTCCCAGCACTAGCTGATAACAAAGTCAGGATTTGAACCTAAGCTCCCTGACTCAGTCTGTGTCTTCCTTCACCCCAGAGAAAGATTAATTTCTGCAGAGAAAGAGTAATTTCCTTTTGTAAGATTACATTAGCTTTATTCTATGCCATTCTGTCTTTTAAATTATGGGGTCTTTTGTTATTTCTTCATTCAGGATAACTTGGCCTAGTCCTGTGATTTTACTTTATTTCATTGTTTTAGCAGTGGTGGGGCTTCAGTGTATGGAGTGGGGTTAGTGCCTAGGAACCCAGAACCTTTGTTCCCTTCAGTCCCTCTTTGTTTCCTTTCTTGTTGACTCCCCCTATCTCCTCAAACAAACCATCACCATCAAAAGCAATTAATAGGATTTCTGAGACACTGCCTATGGGTCACTGGAGCCCAGTTTGACCAGTCTAGTCTTTTTAAAGTGGCAGAAGGAAGTGTGGGCATGATGGGTGGGTAGGAATTTATAAACTTGACTGTTTCTGTGGATGGCTGTGTTTTTTTTACAGCAACAAGGAGTTGCTTTCAATTGACTGGGAAGTATAATAGGACTTTTCTCTGATGGCCCATTCCAGACTGGAGACAACATTGTTCTTATTTGGTTGCTTAGAACCAAAAGTGGGGAAGACTTTTGTTTCTGAGGAATTCTCTAGTTTCCTTGGCTCTGATCCTTCCACGGTTGGGGGATTAATTACATTGCTTTGGATTTCAGGTACAATTCATTCAAAATAGTTCAAAATTATGTGGTCGGCCACTTGCTATTCCTTTGCAGGGTTTCTCAACTTCTGGACCACAGACTAGTAGTACCGGTCTGTGACCTGTTAGGAACTGGGCCATACAGCAGGAGGCAGGAGGTGAGCGGCAGGCCAGCGAAGAAGCTTCACTTGTATATGTAGCTGCTCCCCAGCACTAGCATCACCACTTCAGCTCCACCTCAGACCATCAGGCATTAGATTCTCATAAGAGCACCCATCCCTGGTGCCAAAAAGGTTGAGGGCCACTGTTTTAGAAGCATGTGATCTCAAGATAGGGGTAGGAGTAGATATTTCACTAAAGTTGTACCCATTTTTGAAACATATTTTGGTAGTTTATGACCATAGTAAAATCTTAAAATTTGAGAGGGCTAGAGTAGCTAGAATGCTACACTGGGAATGTTAGAAGTAGCTTTTATATTGTGTTAATGAACCTGTTAATATTTAAAATAATGTAAACACTGATCACTGTTGTATGTAGCTTTTACACTGAGAAGCTGATTGTCAAGCTATTTTTAGTGAAGGTTGTTGGCCTTTGTTATCAGTCTTAACTTTGATAAATTTAAAAAAGCAATGGTGGTTCAGTTAAAGAGTAGTCTGTTGTTTCAGTATATTTAGTGAGGAGTGATCATCACCACCACCACCACCACCATCTGGTGTATTTTAGGCTGCTAATTGTGTAGCAGGCACTGATAGTTATTAGCTGATGAGTTTCATAATCAATTGGTAATGAACTTTATTAAAAATATACCGGTTCTGTCTTTTCCCCTAGATTCTGATAGTTGGCGGTGGTGTTGCTGGACTTGCTTCTGCAGGTGCAGCCAAGTCAATGGGTGCAATTGTTCGAGGATTTGACACAAGGTAAGTGTTTCACTGGAGATTGCTGTTAAGGTAAACACACTGTTTCAGGTGGATGTTATACTTTCCTTAGAATTTATAAAGTGAAGTAGCACATTGAAAACTGCTTGATAAGCCGTTTAAAAGTGTTTCCACTTTTTCAAAGTTAGCTCAAAGTGAAAAAGTATTACTCAGTGGGAAAAAAATTAGAAGCCAGATGCAATACAGCAGAAATAATGACAAAGAAAACTAACAATGAAAGATTGAAAATGAACAACTCGTACTCGGTGTTGTTTCTTCACGCTGATTTAACATTGATTGAAAGGAATGTGACTTTTCAGAGTACAGAATGTTCCAAAGAATATGGTTTGCAGTGATTACCTGCAGTTTGGAAAAGTGATGTACTAATGCTAAGTTGTCCTGTTGAAATAAGAAAAGGCATTTCCAAAGTAACCAGGACACAAGCCAAGGAAAGCCAGAGTTAAGAATGCCATTAGTCCTGTCTTTTAATTTTTAATGTTTGCTGATGTGAAGTTTTTGACCCTCTAAACCTGAAGAAAGCATGTTCAAATTTTCATTGTAGTGGATAATAGTCTTGAGGTAGAAATTAATATATTTGACTTAGAGATGATTTGAAACTCGGTGTTGGGTTAACTACTAAGAATTTATTAAGTTAATTCATGTCATTGGTTTAGATTGTATATAGGGTAGACAGGTAGAATATGGCTGTAGCTTAACTCTATTTTTATTTATCTTTATTAAGATAACTCAAATCCACAATGAATAAAAATGTGGTGAATTGGTGAAATACTTTTCTAAGGATGTAGCTCATTAATAACTATTTTGAGACTGGCATCATATCATAAATATATAATTCAAATGTTTAGAAAACGCGCTTGATTATAAACTCTTTTTGGAAAACCGAATGGTATACATTTTCAGTTAAACATCTTAAAACCTAAGGACAACTCATCACCCAGTGACATTAACAGGATGTGATTTTTGAATTCTTCAAATAGCTAGGAGATTCCTCTATCTTGCCTAATACCTATATTACAAAGTTTAGAAATATAGAAACTTTACTTTCTTTTTTATCTTTCATTGTGTGTGTATGTCCAATAAAGCTTTATTTACAAAAATAATTGGCAGGTCAAGAGCTGTAGTTTTCAGACATCTGTACTAAATGTTTACTCTCTTCCAGGAATTGTGCTATATGTTTTGTTTTATTGGTTCTTTTCAAGAATTCTTTATATTTTACATATTATAAAAGGAAATATACATTAATTTTATAACTTGTCCACTTTACGTTCTTTTTGATCACAAAAATAATATATTCTTATTCTTCCAATTCAGAAAAATATTAAAAAGTATAAAAAAGGAAAATAAAATACTCTAAAATTCTACTACCTAGAGATAATTATTAACATTCTAGTATATGTTCCCTTTTCTATACATGAATTAAAAATGTAATTTTACTAATGGTACTATTTAACATTATTTTACTTAATAGTAGATCATGAAGATCTTTACCTATAAATATTTTTAATAGATGCAAAAGATTCCATTGTATAGAAGGACAGTGATTTATTTAACTAGTCTTCTATAAATGGACATTTTTACTGTATATAAACAATATTGTGTAAACACACATATACACACATATATGTATGTGCATGTGTGTGTACACACACATACATGTGTATTTAGAGATATCGCATTTTCTTTGGATAAATGCCTAGAAATGGAATTTTGAGTCAAAAGATATTCACATTTAAATTTTTGATGTAATATTTTAAAATGAGATTATTTTGAGGGCAAAATTCCCAAATAGCATTGTGTCTCTAATTATACATGTTCCTTATTGAAAAATACTGAGCACCATAAGGAAGAAAATAAAAATAAAAAATATCTTTTATAATACTACCAGCCAGGTATAATTGCTAATAATTTTTTTGATGTAATTGCTTAAAGATTTTTATGGAGTTACCTTTCAAATAATATTGGGATCATTTTATATATAACACATGTATATATATAATTTTGAATTCATCTTCATTAAAAATACTAGACATTTCTAAAACTTTTTTAAGAGTTCTATTCCTTTGGCTACAAAGAGTAGAAAACACCAAATCTGATTGGCTTAAACTATAAGAAAATGTATTATTTCTTCTAAGTGAAAATTCATGGGAACAACTGTTTCACACTAGAGTTAGCAGCTCACCGGTGCTAGGCAGAATCGGTCTTTCTGTCTCTCTTTTCTGCTGTCCTCCGCTTTGGCTGAATCTGCCTGTGGTCACAAGTTGACCACAAGCTTCCTTGTTCAAGCCAGCAGAAAGGGAGAGAACCTCTTGCTCAACAATCTCTTACCCTTTCTGTCCTGCCTTTTATGTCCTACCGTTTGGGTCCACTTCCTGACCATGACAGTTGCCAGGGACTGATGGGCTCAGACCACAGTTTCCCAGACTTCCCTGATGGCAAGGATTACCTGTAACTCTTGCTGAAAATATAATTTGGCCTCACACTAGAAGTTGTAATTCAGTGGGTCTGGGAAGGGGCCTGGGAATTGGAATTTTCAACACATACCTGGAGTGATTGTTGTCACTAGTGGAGTTTGGGATTCACTGTAGTTGGATGAGTGTTGGTGACTTAAAACACACTGTCCACCACAGAGCTGAGATCTTTGTTGGTACAATGCTTGCCAGCATTCATTCATTCATTTATTCATTTTAAACTGAATGTATTTTTACATAAGCTGAGTGTATTGGATCTTCACATTTACCATTTATACCATTTACAAGTTGCTTTTTTCAAACACAATTTAATGAGGACTAAGGGTAAAAATCACTTTGTTAAATTATTTATGAGTCATTTATGTGGGGGAAAGTTCCCATATGTCAGAATATTTACAAATGAAAACCTTAACTTGAATGATTTGAATGAAATCAAATCTTAATATAGATCTGATCTCACATCATCATTGACAGTGGGGCCACAAGAAACATAATGGATTACTGGAGCTGGCAATAGTGAAATTCCTTTTGCAGGTTAACTAAGTAGAAATTGGAATTCCCTATAGTTTTTTTTTTTTCAGAAAAAAATTTATCATGTTATCTTCTTTTAGAGAAAAATTGAAATAGTTCAAAGACATCAAAAGAAAGTCTCTACACAGGGAAAAGAAAGAAAAGTCTCCACTTTTAAATGTATACAGTTTTTTCTCTTTCTTTTTCTTTTTTTAAATATAGTCTATGGCCATGCCACCCTGAACGTGCCTGATCTTGTCCGATCTCAGAAGCTAAGGGTTAGTACTTGGATGGGAGACCACCCAGAAAGACCAGGTGCTGTAGGCATAACACACACACACACACACACACACACACACACACACACACACACACATTTTACATATATATATGTAAATGATAATCTTAATTTCTATATTAAGGATCTAAAATAACCACTGCTTTCCTTTCAATAATCACCAGAGCTGCAGCTTTGGAGCAGTTCAAATCACTTGGTGCTGAGCCCTTAGAGGTAGACTTGAAGGAATCTGGTGAGGGACAAGGTGGATATGCGAAAGAGATGTCCAAAGAGTTCATTGAAGCTGAAATGAAGCTCTTTGCTCAGCAGTGCAAGGAGGTGGACATCCTTATCAGCACAGCACTTATTCCAGGTATGTCATTAGGTTTCTAGTATAGCAGTTTTACTAATGATATTGTAAAATGAGGGTGAATAATTGTTTAGTATTTGAATGTCTTCAAATAATGATTGATTTACCTTCTGGAAAACGAGAAAGCACATGGAAGGTAAAATCACTGCAGCCCCTAGAGAAAAACCGTCATTAATAATTTGGTATATTTTCTTTCAGTCTTTTTTTCTGTGTATTTTTATCTGTGTTCATAGATCATATTTTGTATACCAAACTATATTTGTAAGCAATTTCCTCTGTTTATACCCTTGATAAATTGGTTTTTAATTGTTTTCTTTTCTCTTCGTTAAGATGCTACATTCTTATTGTAGGAAATTCAAACAGTACTAAAAAAATATGGAGAGAAAAGGACAGCTCTGAAGTTCCATCAGAGATGACAATTATTATCAGAGATGATCACTTTTTTTTATATATGATAGGGAAACTTTTTTGTGTGTCTGCATATATATGGAATTTCCAGTGTATATATTTTTTCTAAAGAATATAATACCTTGTCACTTTCTAATTATTTCCTTTGACGTATTCAGTCTTTGCAACCAAATTGTGAGCTCTTTTGATGGTAGGAATTACTTTTCAGTCCTTTGCAACATCTTCTTTCTTCTAAAGAATATGTTTTACTGAATAGATGATTGATGTCAAACCAATAGGCACATATTAAGCAGCAAACATTAGCTTGATCTAGCAAGATTGGGAGTGAAGAAACTCTCTGCCTTTTATATTCTTACCTCTTTTCTTGTCCTTTCCTTTTGTTATTGAATAATGAATACCGTACTGACTCTAATTTTTTTTCTTTCTGAAAGAAAGTGGGCCAGATAATGAGAGCTTACAGGGTTCATGGTTACTAGTGTTAGATTCTGCTAAAGGAGTCTTGCTTTCTTTCTCTAGGGGACTGTGGAAATTAGAAGTTGCTCTGTCATGAGGTCATAGGAGAGGAGAAGTTCTCTGTTGGTACCCCTTTCCCCAAAATATGGCTATTGTACAAGCACGAGCAGGAAGTTGATTGACATATCTATGAACTTGTAGGAGAAAATGTGCCTCCCAAGCTTTCTTTCTGTCCACTGTTTACCTAGGTGATACCTAATAGCTGGACTGGTCTTTCCAGACTCCCTGTCCCACCAGAGCTAGCTAGGTGAAACAGACAGGCAGGAGGATGATGTGGGCTCAGCCCATAGAAGAATCTGTGAGTGTAGAAATAAACTGGGGTAGATTTCTGGAGATGTATGCAGATCAGTAAGCCAGGAGCCCAGGGTGGTGATTGTGAAATCTGCCAGTGCTGACAGGGCTTATGAACAATCAGGGACAGGAGAGCACTTCAGGATTTGTCCTTTACTTTTGTAGCAGTGGCTCCTGACTCAGCTGTTGCATAGGTGGCTTTGAATGGGGGCCTTTACTGTGCTACCTACCATCTGACCTTTGGAAAGGTAGCTTGGGGAGAGTTCTGAGCTGACTAGATGTAACAAGTGGCCAGCAGAGGGGGCTAAAATGCCTTTAAAAAGTTTATTTATTTATTTATTTATTTATTTATTTATTTATTTATTTATTTATTTAAAGAAATGATTTAAATTCCCTCCTATCTATCCCCCATCTCCCTACTTCCCCCTCCCCTCTGGTAACTACTAGTCCATTGTCCATGTCCATGAATCTCTGAAAAACACTCATGGAGTAAATGATGAGAACATGAAGCTATTTTTAGTTGTCTGACTTACTAAAAACAGAATAATTCAGACATAGTATATATGATTATTATTGATTGTAAAGCTTGAAATGAGTGACAGGACTCAAAACTTCTTATGTAAAACATATTTGCTTTTAGAACCTATTCCCATATTACCTTATTTTTTATAAGTAGTTTATAGTAAGTATACTTTGAAAAGGTCACATTGTATAATAGTCTTAAAGAAGACTTACTGAAGAAGTTTTACTGATCTAGTCCATTATGCTTTTACTGCTTTTGGCCTTTTCTGAATCTATGAGCATATTAAACTTATACAGAAACCAGTGGATTGATCTAGAGCCTGTACTTGGAAGGCTGGTCTGAAAATGACTTTTCTGTTAGTTTTTTTGAAAACCCAAGAAAGAAAAGTTAATTAGAATATTATAAGGAAGAAGATGATCATTCTAAAGATCTTTCCTATCCCTGGGGGACTGAAACCTCAGAGCATGAGCATTTAAAAAAAAAAAAGATAGAAAAGATTATATAATATTACAATGCCCTTTGAAAAACAGTGTCTCTGGCATTATACCTTTCCAGGTTTATGTCCTGACTTGGCATAGGTCACCTGATGGTTTATCTAGCTTCTGAAAGACTCTTACAGCAGAAGTTGTTCTTAAGTTTTCCTTGAGTTGGAGCCAAAGGGGATTAAGTCAAATGTCAGAAGTTCTCCAAGCTGACATTCCTTAGACTAAGATCCTCATGGTTGTACCAAAGGCCTGGCATAGATAAAAATGTTGAGAGAGGGACACAGATAATTAGTTTCAGATAGCTATCTTATGGAGTTGGTAAATTTTCATTTCTCTTAGGTGCACATCAGTCAGTGGACTTAAAAAAAACAGTAATCTTATACTTATGAAGACTGTACATAGAATGAAATGTCTGTAGCCAGCTAGTTATTATTCCACCTTGTATTTGTACCACATACTTGTACCATGATCTAGACTTCCTAGTTTGGATTGGGTGATGGGTTAAAGGCTAGAATTTCACTTAATGTGGGTAGCTTCAAGATAGGGCCTAGATAACAGTTGTTTTGTGGTGCTGTGCACATGGAATGCTCCCATCCTTCCTGTCTAGCTCCTTGACCTTTGGAATCATCAATAAAAAGTGAGCCAGCCCCACCCTGGTAATGTTCAGGCTGTGCTCATAATCTTTTGAGCATGAGGTTTTTTTTTTAGCATCCTTATTGTTAAAAAGACTTTTCATAGACTTGGAATATTTAATCAGAAAGAGGCTGAATCAGGTTGGAAATCTGATTGGTTTAAATTAAGTTAGGGAGGAGAGTGTTAGGGTGCAGAGAAGAATCATAGTGGTTTAGCACTGACGGTGTATTAGGCACATTTCACATAAATTCCAGTGAGAATTAAGAGTACTTAGTGCATACACTAAGGCTACCCTGATAGAAACATCCTTTTCCATTTAAAAACTTTCCTGATGACCACCTTACGAAAAAATCATAAGCATCATATAGTCATCTAGCATTCTCCCCTTCCTCACCTCAGGTGTTGTCCTTATTTTGTAATTGAAACATAGCTATTGGAAAGCCTGGGGTTTTATTTAGTAATGATGACACTATCTTGGACCACTTGGATTCCCAGTATCATTAGATAAAGGCATCTAAAATGATCAGGATTGTGAAACAAAAAAATGCATAGAAGAAAACATAAGACCTAAACTCAAGGACCTTGGGCTTAAAGAGGATTTTATGAATTTGATCTCAAAGGCAGGGGAAGTTAGAGCAAAAATAAATGAATGGGACTACATCAAACTAAAAAGCTTCTGCTCAGCAAAAGAAATCGTCAACAAGGTAAAGAGACAACCATCCAAATGGGAAATATATGTGCAAGCAACACCTCCCATAAGGGCCTAATATTTAAATGCACAAAGAACTCATACGGCTCAATAACAACAACAACAACAACAACAACAAAAATCCAGTAAAAAAATGGGCAGAGGACTTGAGCAGACACTTCTCCCTAGAGGACATACGAATGGCCTACAACTATATGAAATGATGCTCAATATCAGTAGCTCTTAGGGAAATGCAAATCAAAGCCACAATGAGATACCATCTCATACTTGTTAGAATGGCTATAATCAACAGGACAAGTAATAACAAATGATGGAGAGGATGTGGAGAAATAGGAACCCTCATACACTGCTGGTGGGACTGCAAATTGGTACAGCCACTGTGGAAAACAGTATGGAGGTTCCTCAGAAAACTAAGAATTGACCTACCATGTGATCCAGCAATCCCTCTACTGGGTATTTACCCCAAAGACTTGAAAACTCATATTCAAAAAGGTATTTGCACACCGATGTTCATAGAAGCATTACTCACAGAGGCCAGGACATGGGAACAACTGAAGTGTCCTATGATAGATGATTGGCTAAAGAAGCTGTGGCACATATATACAATGGAATATTACTCAGCCATAAGCAGAGAGGAAATACTGCTATTTGCAAAAACATGGATTGACCTTGAAATAATCATACTAAGTGAAATAAGCCAGACAGAAAAGATTGAAAATCACATGATATCACTTATATGTGAGATATAAACCTAAAAGCAACAAATGAACGGGTCAAACAAACAGAGACTCTTGGACATGGACGATGGACTAGTGGTTACCAGAATGAGGGGGAGGATGGAGGAGGGAGAAATAAAAAATAAAATGTTAAAAAAAATTTATGGATATATATTATGAAAAAAAAAATAAACTGGCATTTAAAAAAATGAGCAGGATTGGATCATATTACCCCCTCCCCCCAGCTATGCTATAAAGTCTGTACTCCTTGGTAAGGTATTCCTTACCTTTCAGTTTCTAGTCCTGATTTAGCTTTTGGGCTTCACGTTAAACTGATTTATGTCTCTCTGGGTATGATTCCAGTCAAGTTGGCTACTATGATCACCTCAAATAGGCCAAGGACTTTCAGGCCTTTTACACAAATATGTTTCTTCTCTTTGGAATCCTGTTCCTGCCCTTCCCTACTTTTTAAAATTCTACTCAACTCAGTTACCACTTACTCTGTAGTTTCTGCTTCCTCCTATTTGGTAGTAAACACTCCTTTTTCTGCATTGATATCACTTGACCTATGCCTCACATTCTAGTAGTTCTCAGTCTCATTGCCCCGAGTTGCTATGTCTCCCAGTGCATGCAGCTGGAGTGTTTGGTTTATCTCTGTGGTGGTAGGTGCTTAGCATATGGCCTTGTATACAACAGTGACTCAACAAATAATGCTTAACTAATCATTCTGGGTGCCTTCCTTGATCTTTTACTTTTCCAGTGCTATCCAAGGAAAGAGAGAATGTTCTGTTGGCTCAGTTTTGGATGGAACACTACAGTGGCTAAATTAAGACTGGGAACCAAGTGTTTTTATTTTTATCAGATAGAGACCCATATGTGGAATTGCTGAGTCATATAATAGTTCTACTTATAGTTATCTTTGAAGAACCTCCATACTGTTTTTCTTAATGCCCGTACCAATTTGCCATCCCACCAGCAGTGCATAAGGGTTCTCTTTTCTCCACATCGTCACCAACACTTATTTGTTGACTTTCTGATGATAGCCATTCTGAATGATGTGAGGTTCTATCTCATTGTGGTTTTGATTTGCATTTTCCTGATGATTAGTGATGTAGAGGATCTTTTCATATGTTCGTTTGCCATCCATATGTCTTCTTTAGAGAAATATCTCTGAATGTCCTCTGCCCATTTTTTTTTTGTTTGTTTTCTTCTCTGTGCAGAAGCTTTTAAGTTTGATGAAATCCCATTTGCTATTTTGGCTTTTGTTTCCCTTGCTTGAGAGGATATATTTAAAAAGATATTCGAGGATATGAAATAGTTTATTACCTATATTTTTTTCTGTGAGTTTTCTGTGAGTTTTCAGGTCTTATAGTTATATCTTTATTTTGAGTTTATTTTTGTATATGGTTTAAGAGTATCATACAATTTCATTTTTTTGCATATATCCAATTTTCCCAGCACCATATTGAAGAGACTATCATTTCTTCATTGTGTATTTTTGCCTACTTTGTCAGATTAATTGACCATATAAGCGAGGATTTATTTATGAGCTCTCTAATCTGTTCCATTGATCTATGTATCTGTTTTTGTGTGTAACTGCAATATGTTTTGATTATTATAGCTTTGTATTATAGCTTAAAATCAAGGAACGTGATACCTCCAACTGTTCTTTTTTCTTAAGATTGCCTTGGCTATGTGGGGTCTTTTGTGATTCTATGTAAATTTTAGGATTATGTGTTTTAGTTCTGGGAGGAATGCCATTGGTATTGTGATAGGGATTGCATTGATCCTGTAGATTGCTTTGGGAAATATGGTCATTTTAACAACATTAATCCTTCCAATCCATGAGCAGGGTATATCCTTCCTTTTATTTATGTTGTCTTCAATTTCTTTCTTTAATGTCTTACAATTTTCAGAGTACAGGTCTCTCACCAGCTTGATTAAATTTATTCCTAGGTATTTTATTCTTTTTGACACAGTTGTAAATGGGATTGTTTTCTCAATTTCTCTTTCTGATCATTCATTATCTTATTTATCCAAAGGAAAAACCACTAATTCAAAAAGATACCCCTATGCTCATTGCAGCATTATTTATAATAACCAAGATATGGAAGCAACCTAGGTGTCCATTGATAGATGAATGGCTAAAGAAGATGTGGTATCTATATACACAATGGAATATTAATCAGCAATAAAAAAAAAAAAGAAATCCTGCCATTTGTGATAGCCTGGATGGAACTAGAGGATATTATGCTAAGGGAAATAAGTCAGACAGAGAAACACAAAACTACATGATTTTATTTATATGTGGAATTAAAAAAAATCAAAATAAACAAACAAACAAAACAAAACAAGAACAGACTCATAGAAACAACTAACCTATTCTTGGTTGCCAGAAGGAAGCTGGGTGGCGGGGAGTGACAGGGAAAGGTAAAAAAGGGGAAGGGGAAAATAGTCAATAATAGTGTAATAAGTAAACGTGATGACAGATGCTTACTAGATTTAGTGTGGTGATCACATTGTAAGGTATATAAATGTTAGATCGCTGTGTTGTATACCTGAAACGAATATCATATAGTATGCCAATTCTAATTTTGAAAATATTGGGAACCTAACTTTCTTATATGATCGAAACTGGGTTACTTTTCCAGTTTGCAATATAAAATAGTTAGTTAGACCTCTCAGGAGATAGAATTAGGAAGTAGTGGAAGATCTGCTTAGGAGTTATAAAGTGTCTTATCTAATGAGGAAGGAAGATATTGATTGCTTGATTATAAATTTTAATACCTTGGGCTGTATATACTTGAACCTCTTTTTAGGCACAATCTACATTATCCAAAAGGGTAATGGTACTTTTGTGTTTAAATCTATACTGGTTAGTTCCTGTTGAATAGACTCTTCAGAGGACCTTTGTGGTCATCTTACATGACTCTGGAGAATTGGGAGGGGAGTTGTTTTCTCCTGATTACAAGTGCCTTATACATATGAGATCCAACCTGAGAGATTTCACAATCTCCTGGAAAATCAACACTGTTCTCCATTTGATGCTGCCTGTCTCTTGGAATCCATCTTCCACATGGAGTAGAAATATAGTGCAAAGAATAAATCCACAGTAATTTTCAAACATTTTTTTTAGGCAAGAGAATCATTGATTATAGTGATATACTCTCCATTTTTGAAATTCTACAAAGATAATATTGTTTTGGTGACTAAACAAAAATTTCCCCCCAAAATTTATTTTTTTAGATTGTTCTTTTCCTTCTTTTGTAAGCATGTGATCTTACAGGACAAAACTATATAGACCAGTGATTTCCACCTTTTTTTTAAAATTACTGATTTTTTTTTTTACTGAGTAATCTAATTCATCTACCATTCTCCTCTCCCTTAAATGTATTGTTGTATAGTATAGTTGTATAGAATTTTGTAACATTACTTCTACAAAGTTTCACAGTTTTGAGAACTTTGAAGGGCAGAGAAATACTTAAATGTTGCAACATCATTACCAAGGTTTGGTAACAACAGGCTGTCTGTGTATCTCTTGGTAGCTTTCAGCACCAACAGGACAAATTGTCATAACATGGAGAATGCTAAAATGTGGTTTTCCATTGCCATTTATCAATCTTGACTTCTTAGAGTATGTTTGAGCACAGTTAGGGAGTGGGCTAACTTTAACAAATCTTCTGTTAGGAAAATTTATGACATAGAATTATATTCTAGTTCACTCTGTTATTTCTCTGAAAGTATGTTGCAAGATGGGAAAGCATTGTGTTCCCCTGCTGGTAGTTCCTGAGTCAGAAAAGATTGGGAGGCTGAAATAGCACCCCATAGAGTTACTGCTAATAACTAGTACTTCCCACCATACGCATTTCCATATCTTCTTTGTTTTACTGTACTTATCTTTTCTTGTGCTTCAGTATTAGGGTGGTTTAGTTGCTATGACAGATTAACCCCAAATTGCATAATGGCTCAGAGCTGACATATTGGTGGCCAGCTGGGGTATTTCGGTATAACAATGTCGCCATCATTATTATAAGGCTGTGAAGGCCACTCTGGGCATTGTGTCTATTCCAGCCAGCCACAGGGAAAGGGACATGGAAGAGTATGAGTGGGATAACTAGAAGTGGCACACACCAGTCCCACTCACTTTTCCTTTGCTGAGACTTAGTCACATGGCCAAACCTAACTGTGAAGGAAACTGAGAACTATTGCCTCACTGTATACTCAGGAATAAGAGAACATTGTTTTATCCTGCTAGGGCCGAAGTAACAAAATATCACAGACTGGGTGGCTTAAACAACAGAAATTTATTGTCTCACAATGTGGAGGCTAGATGTCAGTGGTCAAGGTGTTGGCAGGTTTGATTTCTTCCAAGCCTTTCTCCTTAGCTTGTAGGTAGATGGCCCCCTTCTTGCTATGTCCTCACATGGTGTTAGTGTCACTTTTTGTGTCCACATTTCTTCTTGTTTTAAGAACATCAGTCAGATTGGATTAAGGCCTACCCTTATGGCCTCATTTTAACTTCATCACCTCTTTAAAGTCTCTACATCCAAATACAGTCACATTTTGAGGGGGTTAGGGCTTTAACAGATGACTTTACTGAGAGCACAGTTCAAGTACTCAAGACTGAAAAGCTTACTGACTTCCGCAGTAAAAAGTACAGATACTCTCAGGATTATGTAGAAGGTCGAAGATGGTCCGTGAGATTGTCAGGCTATGGACATTCTAATGAAGTTACAAATCCAGTACCCATGAGGCAGTGGTCTGGCATGGGTTTCTCTGTGGAGAAACATGACTTACTTGTTTTTTATCTGAATTTTCTGAAGATATCCATTCTTTTAAGGCTCTTTTGTCATGTATTGTAGAGAATACAAAGATGCTATTGTTTATATAAGAAAATCATGTATTTCCTTATTTGTGCTACTATATAAGTTTGGATTTTCATAGCTTATAAAGCCATGGTAAGATCTTGACTAATTTTAATTTTTACCTATACAGAATTTTGCAGCTATTAGAGGTAAATTATTAAGATAAGTTTTTAAGGATTGCGTTCTTTAATTATTAGGTAAAAGCTTGTTTTTAAGTTTCTTCTTTAAATAAATCTTTAGAGATTTGTGCAGTTTGTTAAAATATCCTGTTAATCAATCATATATTGTAGGCATTACATTTAGAAATCTCTCAAGGCATTCAATTTGTAAAAGCCAAGTTTTTGCCAGTATGACATTCTCTCTGGTTCTTTAAACAAATAATTATGCAGAGAAAAATTTCTTGTAGTTCCAGGGATGAATCTCACATATAAAGTACTCTGCTTGACTGTTTAAGCTAGATCATACTCTCTTTATATTCATGAACACAGCTGTGTTAGCCTCTAATGATTTTTAACAGAGATGGAGGGTTTGCACTGGTACATTGCTCTGTGTACCACAGAGCTGGCTAAATCAGAGACTCATTAACTACTAGATCCATGGATCAAATGTTCAGCATATTCTTGCCATATTCTATTCCAAATTATGCCAAATTACATAATCATCTCTTTTTTCATATATATACATATGTGTGTAAAATTCCTTTTGTTCTCCTCTAGATCACTTTTATAGTTTAAGACAAAATAACTTAACCTGATCTGTGATTTTGAAATTTCAAAAGAGCCTTTAGTGTATATTAATTAGGATGCCTTTGGCTGCCAGAAGTAGAAATTCCAGCATAATCTGCCTTAAACAAGGGAGATTGTAACTGAAAAAAGTCCAGTTATAACCATGGACAGGTCTGTGTGGCATGGGACTCTGGCTGTGTTCCTTTGTTCTCTCTCAGCTTTACTCTCCTCTTGAGTTAGTTTCATCCTTAGTGGTAGAAGGCAGCAGCAGTTTCAGGCCTCCAGTTTGCACAATACAACATCTAGAGGATGAGACAGGACAGTTCTGATGGCTCCCTCTTGAAGGGCAAGATAACTTCTTTTTCTGAAGCCCTTTGTTACATAGCAGTAGGTTGTTAAAACTATTTTTAGAAAGGAGTAATTTTTCCTAGAAGTTTATAATTTTAATACTTTATATATGCATTCTCACTATTCAATTAATGAGAAAATATAGTATTAAAAACTATGAATTGAATTACATTTAAGAATGAATTTGTGTGAATAACAGTCATATATGCATACATCTAGAAATGGTACGAGTATGAGGTATTTTTTGTCTACAGTCAATTCTTGGTGCACAAAGAGATTCAGAGATACCTTGTAGTAATTTGTGGCATCCCTACTAAACCCAAGTAATGGCCAACCACCTGGGAAACTGTAATTAAAATTTTAGATGAGTGCTTTAAATACCTCAGCTATTCTAGTAATAAAACTGTTAACTAACTATTGGATGCAGCCTATTTCGGGCTTACGATATTAGACCTCAGAGCTATAGGTAAAGTTTCCTCCCTCATCTAGCCTGTACACTGTAGGCACTAAATAAGTATTAACTGAGTCAATGGATGAATAGATATTTAAATGATGACTGCCAGTGAATAGATATTTAAATAACTGCCAGTGAATGACTTTTGCCATTGTCTTGGCAAAAGTATGGAAATAAACTCCCAACTGGGAGGGAATTGAGTAATCTTACTAGGGAACTTAATAGCCACAAATCAGAAGGAACCAAGAAATATTTCTTGAAGTTGAACATCATGCCAAATCTTTCATCTACAGTTTATATTATACCAGGAAATATATTTCTAAAAATTTTCTCTCCTTGTTAATTTTTTCTATTGTAGCAACTTTTTTTTTCTTTTCTTTTTTTTTAGGGAGGTAGTTTGTAACAATCTTGGTCTTTTTGTATAGCGCATCGTTTTGCAGATAAATGATAAAATTAATGGGAGCGAGCAGTCAAGAGGGGAAAGCACATTGTGCCTCTAAAAAATCCCCCTCTTATCTGCCTTTTTAAAAAATTAACTTTTCTGACTCCTACAGTTATGTTTTGAAACACCTGATATGCTCAATGATCTTTATTTAATTCTTGTATCTAGGATCTGCACCAAGCTTTCTCTGGGGTATATAGGATGCCTCTTTTTATTTGAAATATCTGCATTAAACATTGGATATATTCTTTTCTGTGTTCTATATTGTACAAAATCTGTACACATTTTTCTGTTTGTTATCCATTCTCAGTCTTCAAAGGCTGTCCTAACTGTATAACTTCATATGCTGTAGCAGGGATGGCAGATTACTTTGAGTGAAGCCTTTTCAATTATTAAGTAAATAGTCTAATGGCATTTCTAAGTTATTTTAATTTTTCTAGTACAACTCTAAGTTATGCCTTTAATCTAAAGCAAAAACTAGTTGTGATTATGCATGAGTATTTTTTAAAAATTTATTTAGTAAAAAATAGTATGCCATTTTTCTTGGAAATGCTGTAAACTACAAAGTAGACAATAAAACCTCCCATCATTCCTCTATTTAGTGAAAAATACTATTAACATTTTACCATTTCTTTCTAAAACTGGTGTTCACAAGAGCCAGTCTTTTGCTTGTTTGCTGCCATCCTTCACCTTTTGCCATTTCCTCTCTCAGAGAATGTAAATCATTTAATTGTTAGGCCAAAATAAACAACCTGTAGGGTACATATGTTGTCAGAAAAGGTAAAGCAATGCATGCAAGACTGAACTAAAATGACTTGGACTGTGTTGTTTGGGTAATCGGGTTCACAAAGGTTTGGCACAGGAAGCTGCAGTCTGTTGTGTTTATTTCCAGTCCTCATACCGCCTCAGTGGGACTTTGTCTAGTCTCTCCTCTCACCTTTGTTTTTTGACTGTGGTTTTTGATGGCAAGATGCTTTGTTTGGTAAAACATAATATAGCACAGAGGGTCCACTGAAGTGAAAAAACATTTTACCATTTTTTTTCTTTTCCTTCTTTTTTATTATGTTAGCTCAAAGTACAATATCTTTCTTATTTTCCTCATTTAATATGATATCATAAAATTTCCCCTTAATATGATGTCATTAAGAACTCTTGGTAAATATATTTTAATGGTTTTATAGAATTTTCTTATTTGAAGGTACTGTATTTTAACTGTTCCCCCAAAGTTGGGTTTTTTGTTCATTTATTTCCAGTTTTTGTCAATTAAAATAATGATTTAACATTTTTCTGCATTATTCTTGTGTCTTTATTTTTATTCATTTTCCCAGGATTAATCAAATCTTAGAAGGAGAATTACATTTTTTGCCAGTTGATAGAGGCTTGATAAATTATGCTTTCCTGAAAGATTGTGCAGTTCATACTCTCATCGATGGACTATCCAGCTAATTGTTTTATTTCAACATTATTATGATTTTTTTACTCTTTCAGTTGGAGAGGGAAAAAAAGTATTTCACTTTTTGTACTCACGTGGTTTTGATTCTTACTGATGGTTTTGACTTTTTTTTCCTTTAGTTGTTATAATTTAACTTTGAAATGACCACTTTTATTTGTTCAATTATCTATTAGGATATTAGTGTTTTGTTTTATTTGAATTTCTGTGAGCTTTTAATTATATTTTTGTCATATTTATGGTTTTTGAGGATTGCAATATTTTTTTATATTTAAATCTATTGATGTTTTCCTTTGTAATTTTACTCTTTGCTTTGTTTAAGAAGAGCCTTTTAATCCAAAGACTAGAGAGGCAGTCACCAAGGTTTTTTTTCTCTTTTTCTTTATGTGTTGCTTTCTCTTCATTTATAATTAATTTGATCTATATAGAGTGTGGAGTTTAATTCACAGTATGATATTAGGTTTTGGTAGATTTTTTTCTCCCAATACCTAATGAATAATCTTATTTTTTTTGTTTGTTTTATTTTGTGATGTCACATTTATCATACATTATATTTTTATAGGCCATCAGGGTAAGATAGTATTTTGAAACTGCCTTCTCAGTTTTTTTTCTCTCTCTTGACCTAATATTTTAAGGATTTGCTTATTTGGAACTTTTATGTACTACCCTGCTTCCTTTTTGGCTCTGTTTTTTTTCCTTCTGTTTTTAATTTTTATCTCTGCACTTTTCAAAAAATTAATCCACATGTGAATGCTTAAAGGCAGCTGCTCTGTTAAATTTATTATATTCTCTGTGGCCCTTATTGAACTTTTTAAAATATAAAATTAAAACAAACTCTTATAGAAAACTTGGAAGATAAAGAAAAATACAAAGAAGGAAATAAATTAGCCTCACCACTCAAAGATATTCTGGTAATGGTACTTGTATTGTTAAACATTATACTGTATAGAATTTAATAGAAACTTTTAAGTATATGTACTCTTTTATGTATATAAATATACCTATATGTGAAACATTTATGTATGTATTTATACATTTTATTTTTACTGAATGGGAGCATCATATATGTACTCTTTTGTTGCATGCTTTTTACTTATAATAATTCCATGTCTTTAAAATATTCCTCTGTAAATTAAGTAAACATTTTTAACTACAGTCATTTGACTTACACACTAACTAAATACTATATGTGAAAGAATATGCCATCCTTTCAAAAGTGATGGAATTTCATAGTAATAATAGGGATAGAACACCTTTTATCTCTGTTAAGATGCAAATGTGTGTAGCTGTGTGTGTGCACTAAAAGTTGTATTAGCAACTGCATAAATGATTTGTAAAAGCTGAATGAGTAAAATCAAAGAAGACAAATAGATGGTACATCATGTGTTTTCTAGGGAGCTTAAATTGTTTTAGCTACTTGATATAAAGTGGGTAGCATTATAATTCAGGGACCGGACCGATCCTTAGCTATAGATGATGACTCAGAAGACAAAAAAAATTTCAGAATTTCAAGGGCAGTAAAAATTAGATGCTAAATCAGATTTGTGAGGTCAATGTCTGTAAAGTTGGCACAGTTAGAAGACAAAGGGGGTGGACATGAATTTCATTTGGATATAGCCAAAGGAGTAGTTTAAACCATGTCAACCTAAGACTAGAGAGTATAAATAAGGTGGGAGGAAAAGCTGTAACACACAAGAGCTTGGTTAATCGAGAAATGTCTCTGGACCTGAGGTGGGGAGAGTGATAACAGTAAATACCTGGAAAGTACAGGTATGCACTTTAAATTTGCAGCTTCATGTGAATGCAACCATATGATCCACAGTTTTAAATCATGGTAGACCCGAGCAGCATGATCTTTATTTGGGAAGAATCCTCAGATGTATATGGTTTGCATCCCTAAATTCTTATGCCTGAGTAAAGTTTTAAATATTCAAGATGCCTTTTTTGGACTACAGTGGGGAGGGTAGAAGAAAGGAATATTTATAAGAGAATTTTGAGAAGTGGTGAAACTATCAGGACTTTAGGATGTTGTCTTGGGGAAAGTAATCCCCTCATTCTTGCTCTTTCATGGAGACTCAAAAGAGAGATGAGAGATCATCTAACAAACCATATGGCAGCCAGCCCCATATGACTGGAGCAGAAGTCCCAGTGGGGTAGTAATGAGAGGGAATGTTAGAAAGAGCACTCCAATCCAGGGAAGAAGGCCTTCAGTAAAAGGAGGTTTAGGATTTGGACTTTATCTTGGAAATATAAAGTTTACTTTGGGAAAGAAGGAAGTACCATATAAACACTCACTAGTATCATATTTACAACGTTTTTTACATGTGCTATAAATGGTTATTTTTCTTTTTTGAATCACTTTTATTCCAAGCAAGTAGGTTGAAAAACAGATTACAATGCAAATTTTAATAGGCTTTCATTTATAAAATGTGTTTTTACTAAAATTCTCTGAACAGAGATTTGAAAACTTTCAAAAGAAGACATAAAGGTAATTACATGATTAATTCTTTGCTTTCCTGCTACCAATGTCACAAGTTTATTTCCTTTTCCCTTTGACCTATTTACTTATGTTGATTTATGAAATTTGTACTCTAAAATATGCTAACAGTATGGGCCCCCATCGAACACACAGATGTATGTTAGCTTGAAAAATCCTTACATCCAGTGCTTTATCTTCTGTGTAAAAATTAGTGAATGAATTTAAAGTGTGAAATATCTCATGAGGAGAATGTTCCATGAGAATAGGGATCTTTTGTTTATCTACCGGTATATTCTATCACCATGGATAGGGCTTGACTCACCAGAGGCACAAAATAGTTGTTGAGTGGAAATAAAAGTGTATGAGTGATGCCTAAATCTTTTGGAGTTGTGGTATTCTTCTGTTTTCATTTCATGGCACTTCCTTAACTCTACTCAAAGTTATTCTGTGTTAAATTAAGGTAGGTTAATATAGCATGTAGAAATATCTGCTGATGTTTGTTAAGATGATTAGAAGTATTCTATTTTGTAATTCATAAATTACTATTGAATATTCCCTTGATATTTGTAATCTTCATGAATTGTCCACTTCGGCTGCACATAGTTTCTTTAATTGCTTATTATACATAAAAAAAAAGATGTTTATTTCATCATGAGTGGTACTGGATGTAAACCATTTGCCAAGAGCAATACTGAGATTTCCATGTTGAGCAAATGGCAAGGGTTCTCGCTAGCTAAATGGCTTCCTTCTGCACACTGCAGCTCACACTCTCACTGTTTTCTTAGGAAAATGACCAGTCTCACCTGAGTTATGGACTTTAGGGGTCTCTTGAAAGAGTTAAATAAATTTCAGATGTCAAATTCCTGAGTATCTAGAGACTAGGGTAATACTTAGAATATAGTTTTAAAAATTAATGTAACTTGTACTGTTTTTTTTTTTTTAAATTTTCATTAGGTAAAAAAGCTCCAGTTTTATTTAGTAAAGAAATGATTGAGTCAATGAAGGAAGGCTCAGTTGTTGTGGATTTAGCTGCTGAGGCTGGCGGAAACTTTGAAACCACTAAGCCAGGAGAACTGTATGTTCACAAGGTATATCAAAAAGCTTCTTTCTATGAACCAGTTTCCATATCTTTAGTGATTCGTGTGAGGGTGGTTATTCCTTTAAATATTTACTCGAGTCCTGAATATTTTTTAAAAATAAAAAATAGGCACATTTAAAACTCCTTTTGAAATATATATTTGTTTATGAGTATAGGTATGTATTTATAAAGATACAGAATTTCAAAACTTAGCCTTGTCTGTGACCAAGCATTGTCCTAGAAAGAATGTGAGCATACAGTAATAGAGGTTTCTGACTGCATTTTTATTCATTTAGGGAATTACTCACATAGGCTATACAGACCTTCCCAGCCGAATGGCTACTCAAGCCAGCACCCTGTATTCCAACAACATCACCAAGCTCCTGAAGGCCATCAGTCCAGACAAAGATAATTTTTATTTTGAAGTGAAAGATGACTTTGACTTTGGTACAATGGGTCATGTCATTAGAGGAACTGTAGTGATGAAGGTAAGTAAAGAGATTTGTTTTTCCTGCATTTTCATTTTTAATTGATTTTAGGATTTCTATTCATGAAAGAATCCTATTTGGAATTAAGATATATTCTAATAAAGCAATGATGTATTGAGTTTATGGCCATAAAAATTGTTTAAAAATGTAGAATGATTTAAATAAAAATATTGCAAAGACATATACACACCTAAATATATATATATATATATATATATATATATTATATATTTATATATATATTATACTCACCTATAATATGCATTGCTTTTGAAAAACAGAAACAAACAAAACAAAAAATTAGAATTGCATAAAGTAAAAAGTATTTCACTAACTATTCTGCTTTTAAGGGCTTGATCTGTATTCTGTATATGTTCTATATACATACGAATTATGTATCTATGCACATATTCATAATACAAACATGTTTTTATATACACATATATTAATTATGTATAGAAAATGCTGTTATATATTGTATGAATTTATATAAAATTATTTTTCAAAGAATAGTTTTTTTCCCCACATTATAGCTATTTTCTGTGTTTTTGAAACACTGGATTAACTTTTTAAAAAAGTACTTTTCTTCTAATTTCTGTTAGGATGGTGAAGTGATTTTCCCTGCTCCCACACCTAAAAATATTCCTCAAGGTGCCCCAGTAAAACAGAAGACAGTGGCTGAGCTGGAAGCTGAAAAAGCGGCTACTATTACACCCTTCAGGAAAACGATGACCACGGCTTCTGCGTATACAGCAGGTGAGCATCCCAGGATTAGTCCTGATTATCTGAATTTTGAAAGTAGTATATCAATTGTCAAAATTAGTAAATAAAATATCATTGTCCTTCTTTGGATTTCATTAGGAATCGAGCCTGATAGAAGCAATTTTTCTGTTGAATTGGAGATTGTATTGATCGTCTACCCTAAGAGATACAGGCATTATGCTAAATACTGGAATGAATATGTGTGAAATAATGAATAGAAAATACTTTTCTTTTTATAAAAAATATTTTAAATATAATTAATATTTTTATCTACATCAAATACATTGAGTTGTGACATAACTTCAGAGTGTGTTGGCGTGAAGTGCATATAAATGTGGTTATTTATTTACTTGTTTATTACTTATGGTTTATACAACATCAGTCTTGATTATCTGCACAGAGGGGCAAGACTGAAGAATGACATGTTTACACTGAAGAATAAGCACTGTAATACAAATATAGCCTTTGAATCTTTGACTAACATTCTAAGTTATTCACCTAGCAAAAAAATTAAATTTTAAATGTTTATCTCTTCTTTATAATTTAATATAAATTCTTTCTTTTCAAATTCATCTTTTTGAAAACACTAAAGAATTATTGTAAAATAAGGGTAAATATTCATTCTGTCTATGAACTGTTAGAGTCTGAAATGTGAATATTTGATTTTAAATTGGTTTCTTTTTCATAGAATGAATTAAAATGTTTATATCTGCTTAGAGCCAAAAACAAAAGCAAACTATAAAGAATTAAGGACCAGCACCAGTCACAGAGAATTCTTGTAGCCTCAGCATTCTCCTAATTCCCATGTGAGTCCAGATGTTTTAAAGCTAAGTATTAACTCTCCTTGAATAAAGAACAAGTCTCAGCAGAATAATAATAAAAAAAAAACCCCTCTAGTTGTGAACGTGGTGTATAGATGGGGCAGCGTCCCTATTTGCACTTACTTATTAAAAAAAGAAACCAGATTATCGTATTGTACATGGAGAGTATTATCAGTAGGATTGAAAATTTCCGTTTCTCTTTGAAATTCATGAGGAAATACAGCAAGCATGTATGATGATTTATTTTTCTAGATTTTGCTTACATTAAGTCAAAATTGATTGTATTTTAATAGATGACAATGAAATATTTCAGTGAATAAAAGGATAGCCTTATATTTGTCTTTCTTTACCACAAATTTTCTTATTTATAATAAAAACAACTATTTTTTTATATATGTGTTAGGAATTTATTTGAATAGCATTCTTCAAAGAATTTGATTTGCTTCCCCTCCCCTCTGCTTTTTTTCTCTTCTTTGTCTTTTTCCTGGTATGCAGACTGTCGAAATAGCACAATTGACATTAAATGTATTATGGAAAAGACATTAGTTTATTAAATAGTTGATAGGAAAACATTCAGAAGTGTGGTTTCTATCTTTTTACAGTTGAGGACAAAAAGGGTTAATAATTTTACAGATAAAGATACTGTAGCACTAAGAGGTTAAGTAACTTGCCTGAGATCACACAGTTATCAAGCAGTAGAATCAGGATTTGAACCAGGCAGCCTGGCTTAGAAAAGATATTCTTAACCATAGCCTTATACAACTTCTCTACTGTTTTAACTGAGAACACAAAACAATATTCTCTTTAACTCTTCCCACAGATGGTTAACAAGTCATGCATTAGAACTTTGGAAATCTTATATGCAGATAGGAAAATATAAGTTAAAACTACAGTTCTATTTAATGATTTAAGGTAAAATTAATGTCAATTCCTAGATGTTCCAGCTATGCCACTTATAAAGAAATAGTTTCTACCAAGGAAGAAAAGTACCTTATTCAGGAAAGTTAAAGTCTCACTTTCTGGTCACCCATTATTCTGTTTTTACTGACCACTAGGTAACCCTTTCTTCTATTGCAAAAAAGCTGTCCACATGTTTGGTATCAGGAAAGGTGATAATTAAAGATGTATGTTCATAAGCGACTGTATTGTGCACATTCTTAATATAATTTTTTTTTCCTTTTCTTTGTAAAATCCTGTTTGCTGACCTGGTGTTGAGGCTGGAGCTGACTGCCCTGGCCAGCAGTCCAGTCCAGATTCAGGAGCAATTGCAAAACTTCTGTCCCGGGTGGGTGGAAGCCATATGTTTTGGGGAGGTGCTGGTGTGAACGAAATCCTTCCTACTCTTTTCAAATCCTTCTTACTCAGCCAAATCTGAGAGTGACATAAAATTGGCCTCACAAAAGTCCTGAATTACGAAGGTGTGTCTTACCCAAGTAGAAAATGCTTTGGTAGATCCTCTATAGGCCTGTGATTCTGGAATAAAGACACTTGTATAAACACATGTGGCATTGTCAATGAAACTTAGAACAGGGAGGAAAATAAGCCACTCAAAGGAAAATGTACAAATTGTTATTAAGGTGACTCATAAATTTTACTAGATCTTTACAATTTATTTTGTGTTGGAGGTTGGTGGTCAAGAAGTTGAGATTTGTCCACAGTACCTTTAACCCCTTTCCCCCTCTTCTCCATTATGAAATGTCTAAGAAACCTGCTTGTTATTAGCAAGGGTATAGAATTTAAAATCATTGACTATTCCACATGTTTGTTTATATGTCGGTATGTGTGTGCTTTAAATCTTCCCGAGACAATTGGATGTCAGCTCACACTCTTCTCTCTCTTTCTTTAGGTCTTACTGGGATGTTGGGTTTGGGCATTGCAGCTCCCAATTTAGCCTTTTCCCAGATGGTGACCACATTTGGCTTGGCTGGCATTGTGGGCTACCACACAGTCTGGGGAGTGACCCCTGCCCTCCACTCACCACTGATGTCTGTGACTAATGCAATCTCAGGTTTGCTCCTCTCTTGTTTTCTCTCATCTTGGGTTTTCATGGGCTTATAGTAGTGCTTTCAAGGAGGTCCATAAAGTCTGTTTTCAAATTGTGTGGCTTGGCATCTGAAGTGGTAATTGTGGTGACTTGGGCTCTCAGAGGGTACAGGGGTGGGTTTGGAAGTTAGAGGCTAAAGGAGTATGTCAGGGTATAGGCTGCTTCCATTTCAAGCTGTACGGAGCCATTGTTATTTCTTTTAGTTATGATTTCCTTTAAAGAAAGGACTCCTGTGATAAAATTTGGAAACCAGTATTTCACAGAATCACAGCTGCAGCATCCTTTTGGAGTTCTTAGCAGAACATTCAGCCTAGCAAATCTACAGTAGGCCACACCTGGCATCAAGTTTACCTGGAAGCTTATGGGACAGGAAGCATAGCTGGCTAGTGGGCTACCATTAGGCGTTTTCTTTGTGTGAGTCTTCATAGTGGTCCATGCAGCAGTCCACACCGCTGCCCAGGAGCTGTTCTCTCTGGCCCCCAATGAGAGCTCAGAGCTGAGGATTGAGACCCATATTTGACAGATGTGGGAGTTGTCCTGCTTGGAAGCCTCATGATCTCGGTCAGTGTTTCTCAGAACATTGCCATAGACATGATTTTCATGATCTCCACAGGGAATATGTCCAATTCCAAGAAGGAAAACCCAAATCTATGGCTTCACCATCATGTGTTATAATTCATGAATAGTTTCTTCCTGTTCAGATGCAATTTATTCACCAGTGGTTCCTTTTTACCATAAAGGGTGTTGTCTCATAACCTTATTGATTTATGCTTTTAGTAGGCGAACAGAGATAGAAAGTTAAAGGAAAGTCAAATTCTTATGCAAAAAGAGAAAAAGTTTTCTTAACTCTGCCCATAATAGTACTTCAGTGAGAATGGTGTATGAGAACTTTGTCCTTTACAAATCTGTGCACGTAAGATCCTTCAGCTATGACATTTGATTTGGCGGTGTCACTATAACTGTTTACCACATTGATGCTTCCCTTCTAGGGTTGACTGCAGTTGGTGGGTTGGCACTGATGGGAGGACATTTGTATCCATCCACAACTTCTGAGGGCCTTGCTGCTCTTGCTACATTCATCTCCTCAGTCAACATTGCAGGTACGATGATGGTAAAAGAACCCAGAGTACTATAATTAATGGAGACACAAGAAGCAAATATACATCAGTATAACATGGACATTGTGATTTTAAGAATTTGTGCTTTAAAAAATGTTTCGCTCAGATTGTAAATGCTCTCTGTGAAGGAAAATTAGTTATTTTGCCCATCTGTAATTTTTAGAAACTTTTGATAAAAACCACCCCCTGGTATTCTCAAACAAACAAATGAACAAAACAATGCCTTGCTACAAGTAACTGGAAAGTTATTGAATGCATAATTTGAAATTAAGTTGACTCATAGCTCTATCACCGTAACATCTGTAATTAGTACAATTTTAAATAAAACTTTAGCCTTTTGCCTTGTCCTGGCCTCTGTTTCTGAACATTGGAAGCTTAGCACATCCCTTGTGCACAAAACTCATTTGATGCTATTTTGTAGCTAAAAATTCTTTAATGGGTCTAAGAAACTTTGTGCCTGTTGATAAGGAAATTCTTTCTTTTGTCATTTTTTATAGAGTTTAACAACCTATTAGAAAATAAATACTGGCCTTAGAACGTTTGCATTCCTGAGATTTTAAATGGTTGTTTACTTTTAGTCATGCAGAAATAGCTGGTTCTGCACTGATAACAAGTATAGGTATTTTTTTCCCCTTCAATGGAACTGGCTTGAGTAATAGAATAATTTTTAATTTTGAGGTTCTAAAGTGTTACTTAAAATGATATTTATCCATAGATGATAAAGGTGTGCTTAAATAGAAAAATTGTAGCACTTAAAAAATTATGTTGCTCAATGAGATAATCTATTTGTTTTATATTTACTTTAATAAGGTGGCTTCCTGGTGACTCAGAGAATGCTGGACATGTTTAAGCGTCCCACTGATCCCCCAGAGTACAATTATCTGTATTTGCTCCCTGCTGGTACCTTTGTTGGAGGATATTTATCTGCCCTCTACAGTGGTTATAACATTGAGCAAGTAAGAGGCTCTTTTGAAAGTGTCTATTTTTGCTACTGAGTTTCTTTCCCAATTGTATTTAATATTATCATTACTGATATTCAAACTCTATCAAACAAATACAACAGTAACTCTAGAAACATCTTGGTTAAATTAAAGCATTCCTATACCCTAAGAATTACGACATTGGATTTTAGATTTACCTGCTAACTGAATGTGCAAATGTGGGTTTACCTGTTTTTCCCTAAGTTTTTTCATGTGTAAAGGGTCGAGAAGGTTATTATTATCCTTTTTATGTACTTGGCTGGATTGTTGTAGGAATCTAATGAAATGATCAGTAAAAAATTTGAAAAAATGTCTGTTATTAAATACTATTTGTCCTTTTTCTTACTTTCCCCCTACAAATCTTGCCAGATGTTATGCTAATTCATTCAAAAAAGATAGTTTGAAAATGAATACTGTATAGAAAAACAAGCAATCAAGTTGAACTTCTAAAGTTCTATGTCTAAATATAATTATAATAAAGACTAAACTTTGAACTCAGTCTTTTCCATTTCTGTTCAATAGCTGTCACTGGATTGCAACCTCTCTGACAGCAGAAAAATCATGTCTCTCTTGATTCCTCCAGTTTCCAACATGAGTGAACAAAACCTTTTTTGAGAAAAGTTGGAGCAGTGAGTCAGAGAGACCCATGTCTGGCCCAGATTTTGCTAATTACTAATCATTTGACTTTGGAAAAACGATGTAACCTCTTTAGGCTTTGGTTTTCTCTTTTGCAAAATGAGATTGATGATTCTTCCCTCCTGTGAATCTCATGGGACTGAGTTACAACATGAGCAAAGAATGTGTCACAGTCCCTGGCACTGACAACATCAGCAGTTGGCACCTTTAGAGCACTTGATCAGGTCTGAATCCCACAATGGATTTATGCATTTTGTGTACTATCAAATCCATAAGAATCTACTTTACATAAATGGTATAATTGCAAGTACAATGAAAGTATTTAATTTCTCTAATGGATAGGAAAGTATATTGAAATATTTAAAGAGCACATACTGATCCTTCTATATTCTGAATTTAAAAGGAAAGGTCCTCTCTATGATAACACTGAAAGCTTTGATAGCCTCTCTCTTTCTCTCTTCCCTTTCCTTTGAAAAGATCATGTACCTGGGCTCAGGACTGTGCTGTGTTGGTGCCCTGGCTGGCCTTTCCACCCAGGGAACAGCTCGTCTTGGCAATGCACTGGGAATGATTGGGGTGTCTGGAGGCCTGGCAGCCACCCTTGGAGGCCTAAACCCGAGCCCAGAATTGTTAGCTCAGATGTCTGGAGCCATGGCTTTGGGTGGTACCATTGGTAAGCACTTGTGGGTTTCTGCCTTTATGTGAACCCATGCCCATTTTTTAGCCCATTCTTTTGATTCAGTTGATATACATACTCAATTCAATGTTTTAAAATGTTTGTGTTTGAATGAGAATTATACTGATTGTGATGACTTTTCACTAAAATAAAATAGATAAATTATATTAGAAACAAAGGAAATAATACTATCCATAACTTTTATTATCTCTTGAGGTTATCCATGTTTATTGTATGTGTATGGTAGAAATACTATGTAATGGTGAGCTACTGTACATCTCTTCCCAGCTCAATATTTATGACATCACATTGGTAGCTTGAAGTCAGCCATGGTAGTTGTATTTGTGCCATGGAAATCAACAAATTCTACAAATCTGAGTTTCATTTATTGTTTTGTTGATTGCCCAGACTTAAGAAAGTGATGGAGAAAATGTTAATAATGCAGCTTAAAGTTAAAAATATGTTGTATCTGTAACTGTTACATTGTGACGAGCTCTTAAAATTGAGCAAATATTTTTCTAGTATTTGAAAACTATACCAGGTTCAGTAAAGTTGTCACTCACATGGTTGACAATGAGTGACATTCTCTTATATATCTCATTGTTTCACTTTTGTCATACTTGTTAATGTAAACAAAAATATCAACCAGCATTCATGTGGAAATGATGCTCATTCATCGGTTGTGAACACTAGGTTGGGTACAGATACAAGAGACTGGCAAAATTAACAAAAGCCATTGGCTATGTGGAGTTTATAATAAAGAGTAGTGTATATTTTATTATTATTTGACAATTGTGTGCTGCATACCGGTATATCAGTAAAAACTCACATATCTATTATCCTGAGGAGCTGGTGGTTAAACATTTACCAGCACAACATTAGCTTCAGCCCCCTTCTATGCTTCCCCAGGAAAGCTTTGAGTTCTTTTTTTGGCAGTGCCTAGAAAGCACATGAAGGAAGATGCCTGTGCTGTAGGTTCATGGTGGGAAAACCTTTAGATATGACCTTAGCAAATATCCTGAGCCCCACTTCTTCTATATCACTTACCTGGAGCCATGAAACTCCTTTAGAGTCTCCTAATTTGGACATTCACTACACAAATATTTGCATATTTTTTTCCTTTGGAATTGGTTCACGCCCACCCACCTAAAAAGCTAGACCTTCTTTATATTTCAGCTATTTCTGTGTGTTCAGGAACAAGCGTTGGCTTATGGGGCTATTCATTTCATGGGGACAATTTAAAGAGATTTTATTGGAGCTTTAAGTAATTTGAAGATGTGGTAGACCAGGTGTGTTTGAAGGTTGGAGGGGAAGAGGCATGTGATGGTGCTGTGTGTTTGGGTTCTTCGGAGTTGGGCCTTGGTTAGATATTGAGAAAACCTACTCTTCTTCAAGGGTATATATATCTAGTGACCTTGCCTACTTCCCAAGGGTCTGTCAAGTTTTAATTTCTCTTTGACCTTCATTTCCCAACAGGATTGACAATTGCCAAGCGCATCCAGATTTCTGATTTACCTCAATTAGTTGCTGCTTTCCACAGTTTAGTAGGCTTGGCAGCTGTGCTTACTTGCATAGCTGAGTATATTGTAGAATATCCACATTTTGCTACGGATGCAGCAGCAAATCTCACCAAGATCGTGGCCTACCTCGGTACTTACATCGGTGGTGTCACATTTAGTGGGTCTCTTATTGCCTATGGAAAATTGCAGGGTAAGTGATTCAATATAATGTAGAGGTAAATATCTATTGTTTAGGGGTTTTAGGTGTCCATTTGAATTTCAGAAAATAACTTAACAGTAGAACCTGTTAGATGAAGAGTTTCTATAGCACTCAGAAATATATAAATTTTTTCTCTCCATAAAGATGACTTCCTTTTATTGATCCTTGTAAATCTCATATTCATAAAACTTTGAAGCTATTTCTTCTAGGGACAGAACTAGTACACAGAAATTTGTATAGAGGGACTAGTTGATGTTTGGTAATGCAAATGAACAAAGTAACATCATTATCCTTGGTTAGTGATGCCTGTTCACAGAAGTGAACTGTATACATTTTCCAAACTAGAGAGAAGTTTATTCAATAAGTTTGTGTGATTAGTATACAGTACTTATCTTGAAAACAAATACACATTTTAGGGCTCCGGTTTGGCAACTTTACTATTGCTGAAGCCAATCATGAAAATAGGAGTAGAGGGGAAAAATACCCACATAGGCTGCTTTCAGTGTTTTCATGAAAAGGGAGTCTCCAGACGAACTAGTTGTGATTTAAAAATGTGGTCTTGTCTCTCAGTAACCAAGTCATTAAAATTAAGTGGGGAACTTCTGTGAAACTTAAAAACCACAGAAAGATCTTCAAGCCTGTGACATTCTTGTCTCATGTTTTAGAGACAACTAGCTAATCAGATGCTACTCACTTGGGATCAGTTAATAGAATCAGAAATGCTAGGACTTTGTTTCAAAGTTTTAAATAAATAAAACTGCAATGAATAACTCCTCTGTTGATCCTATGGGAAAAAAGTGACTTTTCAAGGTTTCATGACAAAGAATAAAAAATAGTGTGATCAAAGTAAAGAAGAGTTAAGTTGAACCATACTTTTCTTATTTCTGTTAATATTTGTTATGTGTAAGAACTCTGATTTGCTTTTATATTTCAATCTCTGGTGATAAAAAGTGATATTTTAAATACCATGTTTTAATTCTAATATTATATTTTGGTAGTGTAGGATTAAATGACATACGTAAGAGTATATGTGGGGATTTCTTATTAAACATCCTAGTAGATTCTGACTGCCATGTGCTTGGTTCTAGGTATTCTGAAATCTGCCCCGCTCCTGCTCCCTGGAAGGCATGCACTCAATGCAGGCCTGCTGGCTGCTAGTGTGGGTGGAATGATCCCATTCATGATGGATCCCAGCTTTACCACGGGCATTATCTGTCTGGGCTCTGTGTCGGCTCTCTCTGCTATCATGGTAAGAAGCCAGAGATGGAAAGCACATACTAAGCAAGGAACTGGGAGTATTTTGTTAGACTACTCTCTAATCATATTTCTATTTCTTCAAGACCACTGATGAAATAAATACGCTTTAAAATCATGTTACTTGTTTATCTTTTTAGAATCTGGAAAATATAGAAAAGTGTAAGAAAAAAATCACTTTCTCACCACTTAATATTTTCTTTCAAGTTGTCACATGTAACATCTTTATTGCTGTGGGATCTTTCACTGGATCAATGTGTTGGTGAATAGGGGTTTATGTAATAAGCGTAAGATAGTGCCTGCCCATTAGTTGCTCTCACCATTGGAAATTATGCTACAAAGTTAAATAATTAAATGAAATGCAGTAAATAAACTCTGTGTGTTCAGTAAGGGAGTTCAGTGAAGCCTTTCGTGATAGGTTGGTTACTCCTCCTCTTCCTCTCTACTTCCTCCATTTAGTATATTGATATATACAGTAGTTTTTAGTTGTGTATATATTACAATTTAACTTTTCATTTTATCAGTACATAATGCTGTCGCATACAGCTTTGTGTTGTTAACAAACTGCTTCATGTTCAACTAGTGTATTGTATACTTTATAGACAAGGTTTATGTTTTAAGTTTTTAAAATAATTCACAGTGCTTAGTACAAATTTAGACGTACAGTGATTGCTTATTAAACACTGGCTGCTTGGTTTAGAAACACAAGATTAACAATGTTAAAATGATACTGATTTTTAAGTAATCCTGTTAGGCTGTGATTTCAAAGTAGAATGTTTAGAACACTGAAAAAACAACTTAAAATTCTATATTTATATGACTACTGATGATCTAATTTTATTCTGACTTATATAGTACTGATTTTTGTTTTATTTTAAACAAAAGAAAAATAGTTTTGAATTTTAAAAAATCTAATAGGGCAGAAGAGATAAAAAAAGTCTCAACATCAAACCTGAAACATTAAAATGTAAAACTTCAAGAATTATTATTTTTGATGGCTGTGGTTGCCACAGAGTGCCTCTTTTATCTTTAAATATTGTTCCTGTGTCATGCATGCAGACAGCAGGGATGAAACTACACTAAACTAGGGGCTTTAACTGCAGTGTTTGGCGGAGTTGCCTTCTACCCTGCCAGTTCAGCAGTTCAACTGTATTCATATAGAACGTATTTACTGAAAAGTTTCAGTCTGTTAAACAGCCTCACTCTAATTCAGCCTCTTCAGATGTTCTTGCGCTGTGCAGCAGTGGCTCTGTGTGTGAATACTAGGCATGGAGGATACACAAAAAAAGTGTGTCCAGGATAATGCCTCAGCCAGTCATATGTCCATCTGTTACTGTGCTTGTCAGCAACCCTTTATCTCTTAGTGTTGTAAACTCCATTTAAAACTGAAAAAAGAAAAATAATTGTTACTTTTGAGAAGAGGTGAATTTGATGTTTAAAAGATACTTAATGTTTCTATGAGATTGTCTGAATAAGATAAAATATTTTGTGGACTAATTTAATTGCTTTTGACTAAACTAATACATGAATACATTCCCATCATCACAAACTCAAAATATGTAAGAGTGTGTGAATTCAAAAGCAAAAATATTTCTCCACACCATACCTTTTCTTTTCCCGTGTTCAGTTTTGCATCATGGACATTTTGAATGACATATTATAGAGACCTTGGATTCTGTTATATTCCTCCAAAGTGTATTGATTATTATTTTTTATTTATTTGTTTTTGTAGGCAGCTTGTTTGACTGGATCTAAATTTCAAATTCCGGTTTCCCTATGGTAGGGGGGATTCAATCTATTTTTTTTTTTTTTTAATCCTTAACAGAATTGCTTGGCATCTGCCCACATATACTTAGTTCAGGTGTCAGCCAGAGATTTAGGCAGAGTTTATAGGCAGAGTTTGGGGCTTTCTTTCTCTAACTTATTCCTTTGCAGAATTTCCCTTCTTACTTTCTAACTACTTTAGTCTCCCTGAATCTTATCCTTGGACCTTCAAACTAGTGAAACTGTGGGTTTATATTTTAGTTTTAGCCATTTCACTGATGGGCCTGCCGGAGCCTTAAGTCCCTCGGAAATTCCCTCAGTGCTGTTACTTTTTTCCAAGTGTAGACCTCTCTCCAGTTTTTGTCTGCTTTTCATCACTGTCTTTTAGAGAGTTAGGGTTTTTTTTTTTGGGGGGGTGGTGGTAGGTAATTTAGTATTTGTTATATCTGTGGGAGAGTTGGTCAGATAGGAGGAGCTTGGTGAACTTCATATGTAAATATATTAATTGGAAAACGAATGATTAAGAACCAAGGTGTTCAGTGTTAGAGATTTTGTTTTCATTTTATTAATTTTGAGTTATGCTTTGCTTTTCTTTCTAGGGCGTGACTTTGACGGCTGCTATCGGTGGTGCTGACATGCCTGTCGTCATCACTGTGCTGAACAGCTACTCAGGCTGGGCCCTGTGTGCGGAGGGCTTCCTGCTCAACAATAACCTGCTGACCATCGTGGGTGCACTCATCGGCTCCTCTGGTGCTATCCTGTCCTACATCATGTGTGTGGTAAGAAATACGTGTTTGAAAGAAAAGGAAATGGTGTTCTGCAAATAAGGATGTGTCTGTCATTTCTTTTATTTGCAGTAAAAATGACTCAGTTTTTCTTTTCATCAGAAATTTAAGAGTGTATCATTTGAATAAATTTGCAAGACTGCTTTTAAAGTACTTAAGTGTAGATAATTAGGAGAATTAAATAGAAAAATAAAAATCTGACTCCTCTATCTAGATATAAACAGTTAAGATTTGGGTTTATTTCCTTCTATTATTTTTCTTTGGGTACTACATATTTGCATATTTCACTTGTCTGATCATGTACACTGTTTTATATTTATTTTTTAAAAAATCTTATGAACTATTGCCATTTTTATCATTAAAAATGCTCTTTAAATTTTATTTTAAGGGACCTCTTACTAATCCATCATATTGATATACAAAATTTATTTGCTTTTTCTTTAATGCTCTATGTGTTAGGTTGTTTGGTTTTTATTTCTCTTTGTACTTAAATACATCTTTGGCACTTCTGATTTTTGTCTTAAGATTAGTTCTTGGAAGTGAAAGGGTATGCTCATTTTCCTGGGCTCTTTCTACTTATTGCTGTGTTGTTTCCAGAAAGCTTGCTGCATTTACACTCCTGCTGGTCCTCTGTGAGAGTGCCTATCTTGAAGTTTCATGGTCGGAATGATTTTAAAAAAATGAAAAGAAGAAAATAACAAGATATATTTTCTAGCTTTTTGTTTTCACTTTTATTCTTGATGGCAGGAAGGTACCTTCAAATACTTAAAGATTTGACTACCAACCTTTTTCTAATTATAGATATTATTCTCTAAATAATAGTTTTGGATGACTGTGAAAAGATAAAAGATAAACATGAAACAGTAAAATCATATTGTGAATTTTATACTGATTAATAATTCAGAAAAAAGATATATACCTCACCTTCATTCTTTTATTACAATATTAAAAAACCCTTATTTTACAACTCAGAATTTCTCTTACATTTTAATTGAAAAACTCACAGCCAATTGAATGTTGAAGTTGTTTTTTATAATAAAATATTAGTTTTCTTTGGTCATATTGTAAAACAAAGGATTTGATAACTTGAGCTCAAAACAAGCTAAGAGCTTTCAAAATTAAATCCCTCAAGTTGTTCAGGGAATTTGAAAAAGTGGAGGTCTGTGTTTTCTATTTGAAAAATGTCAGGCTTTGGGTTTTTTTTAAAACAAATATTTATGAAGAATAAGAAAATTATTTAATTGTATTAGAAATAGTTTTCTCTAAAAATGAACTTTAATCCTTAGTTTGACTTTGCATCATTTGGTGAATTTGAATGAGCAGCAGGGGGCAGCAGATTTTCATGAATTTTTTTTGGTCAAAATACTGATTTTGAAATTAAATGGGAAGATTTGAATTTTAACAAAGCTAGTGCCCAACTGATATGGGGAGAGGAAGGAAGACTTCTTTCTAGTTCTTGGAATATTGTCATGAATACCCGTGGCCTTTATATATTTTTTTCTTTAATGGTTTTCTTTAGGTTATTAAATTTATTAATAGTATTTCCCACATTTCTTTGTGCCTGTATCTTTTTTATTTCCTCTTCTTTGCCTTCATCATTTAGTTTCTTATGTTATTGTTGGTTATAGTAACTACAGTGACTGTTACCATTGCAGTTCTATAACAGCAACTAGAATAAGGTAGTAAGAGATACTAGTTGAAAGTATTCTTTTCTATGCATAGTTCTGTAATTATATCATCTTTCTCTTATTTTTTCTATTCTTTCATATTTCCTGATCTGTTTTCTTTAGTTCTTCTGTTTCTTTTCTTTATAGTTCCACTGCCTCAGGAATGCCATTTACTCTCAGCATACCACAGATATTTTTTATTTCTATACTTTGTATAAGGCTAACAAGATATTCTTACAGTTATCTATAACCATAGATATAAACCAGGTCAGATAGATACTCTGTTTGTAATAGCAAATTGTATTAATTTAGGTTAAAGGACAGTGGAAGCTTTATTTTAAAAATTATTTGATTACAAATGAAAGATGTTTAGTGTGGAAAATTTGGAAGAAAATAGAAAAAAATGAATGAGAAAATAAAATTATTTATAATCTCATTCCTACTTAAATTGTTAACATTTAATATTCCAATTCAAGTCTTTCATATGCATATGTTTCAATACATTCTGTGTTGTTTAATTTTCTAACAATTTTATGTTTTCTAATAATTTTTAGATGCTATTATATTAAACTATAGCTATACCATAATTTATTTATCCAAGTTTATATTATTAGTTGTTTTAAACTTTCTTTTTTTCCTGCAGTACATTCTCCTTGTACATCTTAGATTATTTCCTTAGATCAGATTTTTATAAGTACAATTAACTTTGTCAAAGGGTGTAAGATCTTTCTATTGGCTATTGATATCATAAATTGACCTCCACGGAGGATTCTCTAGTCAAAGCTCTTAGCAGTGAGTAATGTGTGTAGTGCTTGTTTTACTGCAAACTCTGTATTCCTATGTCTTACTGCAGAACAAATAAGACAACAAGAAAACAAGCCTGCCATATTTTTCACTTTTGAAGATAGAAATTTTCTTTCCTTCCATATTTTCCTGATTTCTGACTTTTCACATTAATCTTCATTGATTCTTAGCCTGTGCCTGTTTATTATAAGAAATTGTTTCTTCATGGCTGGTGCTTAGCAGCTCAGAAAAGTTCATAATATTAATAAAGATGAAATAGCTGCTTGTAATTGGGCGTACTACAATACTGCTAGCATCAAACTGGATACTTTTCAAATATTAGCTCATTTAATCCCCACAATAATTTTGGAAGATGTTTTATAAGGAAGATATTTTAATATGCCATTCATTATTTGCTTTTGTGTTTATGGAATCTGACTTAGCACCTAGCACATTCAAATTAATATAATGATTTTTAAGTGAACATTACATGAATATTTTATTTGTTAGTTCACTTCATATTTTGGAATCCTCTGGATAGGTTATAGTAGCAAATATACTACTATATTTTACTATAATTTCATTAATATTACCAGTATGTTTACCTTTACTATTTTATTATTTATTAAAGGAAACATGGTAAGTCCCCAAAAAGAACAGAGTGGTTTTGTTATGTATGAGGGAATAGAATGCATCCCAACTGGTTAAATAGAAATCCCTAAAATTAAAATTTTTATTCTGACAAAAAATACTTTTGGGTGTTCTCTGAGCTTAATGTGGTCACACAACACCCATCATTTTAAAAACTGAAAAAATGTCACCAGTGTCCAAACAACCAACTCCAATGAATGATTTGCTTTATATCCAGATGTCATTAGACATTAAACTCTTTATAATTTTGTAGTCCATTTACTTGAGATAGTGTTCAGATTGCCTAGGAAATAGAGGGTTTGCAAAAATGAAACAGCGTTTTCAGACCAAATATTTTTATTTTTTGCACTTTGCCACTTGTTTCCAAATGAAAATAGAACATAACGAAGTGGACCAAAGCCAAACCAATTTTTTCCTTTTGCCACTAATTAATTAGCACCTATAAAGCACTGAAAAAGAGATGCTAATAAATGGTATATATGTTATTGTGGCTTTGGTTTTGTCTATTTTATGACCTTTCCTTTGTTTTCAGATTTTTTTCTTAGATTTTGCTTAGAATTATGTGAATTAAGGATCTCTTTAATGTAGCATACAATTTTCATTATAGTGCTTAATAACTTAAAAGGAACAGTCTTGGACAGTGTTGCAAATACTTTGTCTTGGAAGCTGGGAACTCTTCAATCTGTGGATCATTGGTCACAGGATAGTTCATTAATCATTTAAGCAATCCAAAAAAAAAACAAACCCAAAAACCAAAAAACAAAACAAGGCCGTAACCCCTAAACATTTGTTGAAAATATGATGTTGCAATGGTAAATTCAGAGATGAAAAATAATTTAGTTTTTAAGAAACCACATGGAATTAGTTTAATAGTGATATAATTATGGATATGTGTTTAACAAGTTGACTTTGATTGTTGAACTACTGTGTGGTTCCCTTTTTTTCTCCCTAAGATGCCATCAAAAGTGGGTAAATATTAATTGAATGTCCTCAGAAATTCTTTCCTTCTCTTTCATTCAGTTTCATAAGAAGAATTGTTCCTTTTAAGTTGAGTTAGAATAAAGTGGTTGTATCCTCTACATCTGTCTCTACGTCATGTCCCTCTGTCATCTGTCCCTCTACAGGATTGTGTGATGCAGGCGATGAAACCTGCATGTTTGACTTTTTATGTTTGACCTTTATAAAAATTATCTATGACAGAAATATCTTAATGTCTAAAATAGTCCTTTGAATCAATTTTAAAGGGCAAAAATTTGATGAAACATATTTTTAGTAATTTAATTTCAGAATTCTATAATTCAAAACTAGAAAATATTTGACAAAATAGATGTTGATTGTTTGGGAAGTCTCAGGGTGGCTATTTAGATAGGCTCATTATACCTTTAGATAGGTTTCATTAAGTTTTGGATTTAGTAGAGAATGTTGTGTTGAGAATTTAAAACTTCATGCCAGATTTGGACTATGAACTTAATTAAGTTAATAATACATATAAAGGTATTTTGGGTTTATTTTATATTTAATTTTAGACAAGATTACTAGACTTTGGACTCTGTAAAATGTGAGTATTGTATCTGATCAGTGAGCTTAGGTCAAAAGAACAGGTTAAAAAATTCTGACAACATTTTGTCCATCACATTTGAAACTTAGGTTTTTGATATGTTGCCTTTCATCAAGTGTGGCTCTCTGCTCATCTTCTCCATTCCTTCTCTTCCCTGACTTTACCTCTGTCCCCCCTCAACAGTGTATGCACATGTCTCCCCTAAGGTGGTAGCAGGCCAGACTGTCTTTGGATGCGTGGTCATGTTTTCTCCTTACGTGTCACTTAGCGTGGAAAATCTCCAGGGGCTTTTTGCTTTTTAATGATAAAGTGTTGTCTTTTTCAAAAAAAGTAATAAATTGACAATTATATAGCTTTTAAATGGTATAAACAATGGCTCAATAATACATTTATTAAAATCCTTAAAATAGGGTTTAATAATTTTTTTGGAATTTTTTTATGAAGTGGTAAATTCAATTGTGATTATGTAGAATGACTGCTTCAATCACATAAAGTGATTAGAATTCTTACTGCATTTCATTACTCAAAACATCTAGCTTTTGTTTTTTCTTTTTTCTTTTCTTTTACCACCTTATCTCCAGAGGTCTACAAATGAACTATTTTCAAAACCAGATGAGTTATCACATTTCAGCAGCAGTGTTTGGATAGTATATCGTTGGGTGATTATAAATTAGATTGTAATGAAAAGTGCTTTCTTGTTGTTTTTTTCCCCCAAGATTATTTTTCTAGTTAAAAGGGTGGGTGTAAATTTAGTCACATAATATATAAACTTACTCATCTGTCTTTTTGGAAGTGAAATATTTTAAGAGGTGGATAATGAATCCAGTCACTTCTATTATAGTTTCTTCATGAAGTTGATTTGGAAAATAGGTCTCAATTTCCACATTCTTTTTTTCTTGACAGCAGGGGGCAGCAGAGTTCTAAATGAAATGAATCCCTACCTAGGCTTTGGATTCCTCCAGGTTGCCTCTTGACAGCTTGCAGCTGGTAGCAGAATCCATCTGAGAAATCTGTAGGGTCACCTTGTAAAATCCATTATTCCTGTCGTTCCCTTTTACTCTTGTGAAATATACGTGAATGTGGATGTAGAACTTGCTCGGTCAGTATGCAGACAAGAAGACCAGATCTGAATTTTTCATTAATTTCTTAATGTTTATTAGCAACTTTCCATGAAATACTTTAAAAAATTACTCTTTTACTGAAAATATATCAGTGTTTAGTTCATTTGGTTTCCCAGATGTGGTTTCCCAGATGTCTTTTCATTTAAACTTTTGAAATAATTTTCAGGAGGTAGATCAAATTTATCTGGTTAAATGTTTTAGATGATCAAATAAACCTTTAAAAATAATTCTGAATATCATATACATATGATTCATATCATTTTCAAAAAGTGTATTAAACTCTCACAAGCTGATAATTTTTCTTTTCAGGCAATGAATCGCTCCCTGGCTAATGTGATTCTTGGGGGCTATGGTACCACTTCAACAGCTGGTGGAAAACCCATGGAAATTTCTGGTACACATACAGAAATTAACCTTGACAATGCTATTGACATGATTCGAGAAGCTAATAGCATTATTATTACTCCAGGTAAATAAAACAAAACAAAACAAAAAAACAAAATGCAAACCACCTATAATACCTATTGTGATTAATTACATCAAAAGTATTTTATAATAGGAAAACATCTAATTGGAACTTTTTAATTTTTGAAGATGTAATGGAAACTTAGAAGCAATCTTATAATTACTAAAGAAAACACTGAGAATTTTTAAGTCAGGTTAATATTTTGGGGCTCATGTTGAGATTCTACAAATTGATGTAGTGGTTCTAGCAATGTCATTCTGTGATTCTGTACAAATGTTTAAATCATCTTTGAGCCTTGGTCATTTATTTCTCATTGATAATTTTTGGGCCTATTATCAAGATTAAGTTAAATATAGTAAATGAAAGTGTCTAGGTCACTCCTTAGACTTGCTCAGTATATGTTAGTAAATATTAATCTCTTTTTTTTTCCAAAGGAAATATTAAAAAAAAATCATTGAGAATATTGTGGTTTCTACCAAGATGAGGTCACATAGCCTAGCAGAAAGAGCTTTGTCTGGGAATCATAGCATCTCATCGTGCTTCTTAGTTTTGCTTCTAACAGTCAACACAACATTGATCAAATCATTTAATATCGCTCGGCCTCAATTTTCTTCTTTTCTGATGTTTAGTTCAGTTCTTCTTCACTGTGATCACAGGATGCTGTGGTATTACAGGCAATACATTGGTTTTCGATTAAGGTTTTAACTCTATCATGCTATGTCATAGGAGTTTTCAATAAAGAAGGTCTATCGATTTGACATGTGGGTAGTTTGTTGGTTGGTTGTATACTTAGATATAAATAACAAACATTAGCAGAATTGAATGTTCAGGTGCAAGCCTTCTCAACTGGGGCAGTATCATTTTCTAGAGAGATTTGAAACCTGTGGGCTTGGGAGTTTGGTTGTGTCAAAGACGGGACTGCTAATATTAGCTATTTCGTGGAAACTGATTAACTATGCTGTAATGCCTTAAACATTCCTGCATAAAGAATTATTTCAACCAAAGTGGCATTGGTGTTGCCTATTGAAAAATACGGTGCTGTATGTAAAGGTAGAAAGATGTACAGGATACCCTCTTTTCCCTTGAGACATTTATCAGCTAGTGAAGAAGTCAGATCAATAAATAATGTAGGGTGGGTTATGATAAGGGCTAAGTTGGACTATGTAGACAATTTTTCTATCACAGGGAACTGAAGAAGGAGTGCAGGGAGGTGAGGATTTTGGGGGCCTTAGAGGATGGATGGTGTTGAGGGTGGGGTAAGGCACAGGGAACAGCTTGATGAGAGACTTGGTATATGGAAAAATTGGGGTAGAAAAGTGGGGATATATGTGCTATTCGGTGTACAGGGAGAATGGACAGAATTGTAGAAATTAAAGGAGAAAGATGATGAATTTTTGGTCTTGTCTGTAATATCAGTAATATGGAGAGTTTTTTTTTATTTTTTGTTTTGTTTTTTAAATTTTGGCAGAGGAGAAGATTTTTAAATTATTTTTTAGAGACATTAAATTTGAGGTGGAGATGGGACAATGGACATACTATACTGGAGCTCGAATGACAGGCTGAGCATGGGAACTGATTGGGAGTCATATGCTGGTTGTTGAAGCCATGGGATGGGCTGAGATTTTCCAAGGAGAGTGTGAGGGCCAACGTTAAAGCCCCCAGGGAGCTTCATCATTTAAGGGGGAGAACGAAAAGAAAAGATCTATTCAAGGAAGAGTAGTAACAAATTAAGGGGGACCCGGGGAGTGCACTGTAATCAAAGCCAAGTGTGAAGACAGTTTGAAAAACAGTTATGAGAGAGAGAGAGAGAGAGAGACAGAGACAGACAGACAGATAGACAGATAGAGACAGGGAGAGGGAGAGGTGGGGGAGAAGGAGAGAACCCAGCCATGTGTGTGGTGTGGTGTGGTGTGTGGGAGGGGTAACCAGCAGTATCAGACGCTGCAGAAGACTGAGGAGGGAACATTGATTTAGAATTTGAAATATAGTCCAGTATTTTAAAAAGTCCATATTATAAGTTTGCTTTCATTTCTAGTCCTGTTTACTGATTGCCTTTTTTTTGGCACAAAAATGTTTCAATCAAGAGAGAAACTATAGTTCATAAAATTTCAAAATAAAAACCACATTCTTTCGTGTTCTTAATGTTCCTTGTAGGCTATGGTCTCTGTGCCGCCAAAGCACAATACCCTATCGCTGATTTGGTGAAGATGCTCTCCGAACAGGGCAAAAAAGTCAGGTAAGGGCTTCCTGTGAGAGGCCTGCAGTGCGTGTGGGAAGAAAAGGAAAACAGATGACGTTTCTTTTTTTTTAGATTTAAAAAAAATCTTAAATGTAATTTTTATTAATTAAAAAAGAAATATTGTGCTTATTGAATAAAATCAGAAAACACACAAATAGGACAAAGAAAAAAGTAATCCTAGTCCCACTGCCTGGAGACAAGCACTATTAGCATTTCGGCCAATTTTCTACCACTTAAAATCTTATTTTATGTGGTAAGAACACTTCTTACATAACTAACTTGTTGAACAGCCATGCCCTGTTTCTGGTGCTCTGCATGTTCAGAGAACCTCCTCTAGGAACGAGCTGTAGATATGATCCCTGGAAGTATTTGTCTCCCTGCCATTTGTTTTGAATGGTGAGAACAGAGCATGAATGCAAGAGATGGGCTCAGAATACTGTTTGTGAGGCCTGCGCTGAGCAGCTCACAGTCTACACCAACATCGTCCAGTAGAACTTTCCGTGAAAATGGAAATGCTGCAGATCTGCAGTGTGGTGGCTACTGACCTCGTGTGGCTATCGAGCACTTAATGGGCTTAGATAGAGGCATTGAATTTTTAACAAATTAAAAAACTTTAAGTTATGTTTGACATTCAATATTTATTATATTAGTTTCAGGTGTACAGTGTAGTGATTGGACATTGATACGTATTTATTAAAGTGGAGCTTTAAATACGTAATCTTAGGTAAAGAAACTAAGTTGTGAAAAACCCTGTCCTAGCATTTGTCTTACTACCTAGTTTGCACCATCTCTAATAACATCAAACCTAAATACAGGCTCATATTTAGAAAGAATATAGGCTCATTGATTAATGGGGAAAAACAGAAGTCCTATTTCTCTGTGGTTTGATTTGTGGAAGGAGGTCAAACAAAGCATTTGAACCACACCAAGTCGTGTCTTTTGATTTTTGTTTTTCACACTGAAGAAAAATATCTCAAATGAGAGGTCTTTGAAGAGTGAGACCTAATGGTGAACCTGTGGACTGGTTACTGTGTGACTCATTTAGCTCTCACACTTTCAGAGGGGAAAAGACTGTCCATACTCTTTTAGGAAAAGAAAAAAATTCTTTTTCTAAAACCATATACTTTTCGAAATATGAGTTAGAACAACAGCTGTTCCTGTCACTTGCCATTTGGGCACTGGACTCTGCTCTTGGGAAGATATTAGGCAGAATGGCAAAGTTGAGGACTCTGCATTTCTGCATTATTCCTCCTGACCTTGCATAGAGGGTTTGAGCCAGGTAAAGATGGGACCAGTAGGTGATGACCCTTGTGGCACTTTGCATCTGCCCTGCACACCTTTGGATCCCTATTCTGGAACTCTGCTGCTAGGTGTCTGTGATGGGACTGTCTGCAGTCCCCCCAGGGAGGGTCACTGCTGTCTCTTCTGTGGGGAAGCTGCTTCACTAGTTGTTTCATTGACATGGTACCGTAAGTCACAGAGATAAGGTAACTCTGTTATTAAGTAAAATTAATTAATTCTCTAGGAAGTTAATGTATGTTGACAAAACTCTTAGTGTCTGTTAATAAAAATTACTTTTAGGTGCCAATCTTACATTTTTTGTCTGGGGGCAGATGATAAAAAAGGCCAAACAGTGTGCCTAGAACTAATCATAGAGTATCATGCTAGATTGGATGCAGAATTCCTATCTGCAGCTCAATTGTTGCAGCTTTTAATAGCGGAAAGAGACTTAGATGATGAAATCAGAGGGTTATCGAAAATGTTTTAGTGTCATCTGCATTTTCTCTTTTCTTGTTTTTTTCCTTTCTTCCTTTCCCTTCCTTCCTTCCCTCTCTCTTTTCCTCAATCTCTACCTTCCTGTGGTCTATAAATTGTGTTTTTCAAGTAGAGTTAAAATACTATTTTGTAGTAGGACCAGCATTTCTGTGATGTACGTGGTTCCCATGTTTAGTATACTCTTAGATGAATTGAAGATAAAAGAAGAGAAAAGTCATCGACTTTTTTTTTTTTTTTTTTAGTTTTCACGTAAGAAGTCTTGTTTTGGTAACTTATTCCTATTTTCCTAAAGGGTATTAAACTGTGCTTCCTTTTTAATCAGAGTCTTGCCACAAAGTATTTGTAGACCTATAAGTGAAAAAGATGTATTAAAGAATGTTTTATGATTTTTCCAAAAATAAATTGTTTTTCTGTATTTACTCCACATGTGAAAAGTCGAACGTATTAGTAATGCCTTCTGTCACCACATAAGGTTTAGGAGATGAATGGTAATCATAATAAAGTAGAGAAAGATGGCTTTTATGTCTTAGTTATACTTAAGGAATGGAATGATTAATTTGACCTACCTGTCTTATTACCCATTGATCAGCCTACATTAACCAGACTTCTTGAAAAAATAGTGTTAGGTGGATGCAAAGTTGGACAGCATCAAAAAGGTGTTGGGTAGCTTGACAGGAGGCAGAACATGAAAGGAAAGGAATAAGAGAGGTAGGAGAAAGATGATCTCAAAAGAAAAGGGATATAACATGAATGAAATTTCAGTTTCTGATCTGATTAAAATGTGAATTTTATCCATGAGGTTATAATATAAACAGCTGTTAATTTATGATGATTTCTATGACATTGCATGGGGAAAGTAATTATTTGACTTAAGATTTGGGGGAGATAATTTAATTAAATATATATGAATAGTTTCTCAATTATAATTTTTTTTTATTGAACTGATTTGTAACTAGATCATAGGTTTTTCATGTGAAAGCTTTTCATTGTTTCACATAATTGTCATTCAAATAACTTATAATAATAAATTTATTAATTTATTATGTAGGATCAGAATAAAATTATTGTTTAGCCTGATTTTTCTATTTGTGAGTTAGGAAAAGTTAGCCATTTAAATTGATCTAAATATTTTATATTAAAGATGAGATTTTATAATAGTATATTTGATTTTTTAATATAGTATATTGAATTTTCAACATGGGCTTTGTAATAAGTTATGTAAATCTCACATTTGAATGAAATGGAAGAGAACTAGTCTTGCTAACATGATGACAGTGGATTATCATATTTTTCCTTTCTTGCTTCTGTGTGAAGATTTTTTTATTTAAAGAGAATTATAAAAACTGTTGGTTTTGCTTTGTGCGTATTGTTGTCTTTTCATAGGAGAAATGCAAAATACCTTTATGAAGCTAGGAATGTGGATATACATAGATGCTGCCTTTTGTTTTGAAGAGACAAATGTCTGTTTGAACAAGAAATGGCTGCAGCAGTTACCTAGTTTTTTAATGAAATAAATCTGTATTTATAGTTTGCGGTAATTTAGTCCTTTCATCACTCTGTGGAGCTCCCACAGTGTTCATTGAGCACAGCTGCTAGGCCTCTGGTTTTGGTAGATCCTTGAGCCTCAGGACCCCAGCATGCCTAGCATCCAGATGTGGTGACATATTCGCACACATCCCTTGTGGAAATGTGCCAGTGTGGACATACGATTGTCATCAATTAGTTATGCCCAAGTGGTGCCAAGAAAAATTGCATCTGTCATACAGTCTGTCTACTTCATGGCCCATGATTGATTTAGAGACACTCCTGTTTTCCTTTGCTTTGGCCATAGTCATAACATGCTCGCAGAGAGCTGAGGTTATATAATGAAGCACATGACATTTTATGACAAGAGCCCATCATGAAAGTTCACTGACTTTCTTTACTGGCCAGGATTTTGTTGCTTCCCAGTTGCCCATAATGCCTCTGTAGCTTACCTAACTTATGCTTGATTTCTAAATGCATTTTGTTGCAAAAATCTTATGATACAAATTACAGATATATTTTTTCTCCTTTTTCTCAATCTTTGGATTGGTATGATAAGCTTTTCATTATAAAGCAGAGATAGTGTTCCCAATGAATATTTCTTAAAGGTGCAAAATTTTTTTTATAAAGCATTATTGTTAGGATTATCACAGAAGTTTTTGAATTTATGAAACCACCTTTCAACTTCTTTGATCGACTAACATATATTGCTTTCATGTTAATGTTCAACCGTATCTTTCTATTAATAATTTATTGATAGAAATTTATTACTAGGTACTGAGAATACAGGGCTGCATAAGCCTAGTTCCCATTCTCAAAAGCTTAGAGTTTAAAGAAAACAAATCTATAAACAAAGGAATTGATGAATGATTTCCATTTAATGAGATAATATGCTAAGAAGAATAGAGTATAACTAGAGAAGGAATGCAAAGTAGAAGTGTAGTTGATTGTCCATGGGACATTTCAAACTTCTTATATTAATAACATGAAATATTTTACAGGTTTTTAAAAATAAATATTATTTTTTTATCCTCTGTCTAAGCACCTCTAGCTACCAAAGGTCTTTATAGTTTAATAGTGTTTTATGGTCTTATATGACATGGCTATAATAGGTTTAAATATATGTTATTTTTGCTAAAAAAAATCTATTATTTGAAGATAACTTGAAGATGGAATATTTTGTCAATCTAATTGGATTTTTTTATTTTTCATGCATTAAATATACTTCAAATAAACAGAGGTCAGCCTTTTTGGTTTTGTTATGTTTTGGGATGCAGGGAGAGGTAGGACATGCAAATTTGTAGAGCAATAAAGTTTTATGCTTCTGAAAGGAATAGAAGTTAGGCTAGAGAAAAGATCCACTATAGTATCTGATTAAAGAAATAGATGTTATTTAGCAGATTCATGACGTCTTTGTAATACTTTCTTTTTAGACTTGACTATTTATGTTAATGACCATTCATTGAACAAATAATTAGGTAGTACTTTGTGCCAGTCATTGTTCTAGGTTTTGAGAATACATCAGTGAATACACAGGTAAAAATTCTTGACTCTGTGAAGTTTACATTCACTGGGAGTTTAGTTAATAGGCTTTAAGATACCCTGAATTGTGAGACATTTATAACCCCATTGTGTCTCCAATTCAGATACTAGCTGAAATAATTGAACAGGTATAGCAGAGTTACAACTGGCACTATTTGATAATGAATTAACCAGTGCTTCTGGTTTTCTGAAAGAATATGGTGTGTTTCTTTGCACTTTATAATGAACCTACTTTCTTGGAAAACATGGTGGCAGGAAGGTGGATATGATGAAAGTTATTTGGTCAAATGAATGAAATTTTTGGTGGAAGACAGGAAAACTGAAAAAAGTATGTGCATTCACTGACATCTATGTCTGACCTATGTATAGAATTGGCAGTAATCTCTCAGACCAAAGGTGACAGTTGTGCTCCTAGAAAGTGGCCATCGTCCTCCCAGATGCTGACTGTTGACCAGACTACTTTCGGCTTTATACCATCCACAGCTTGTTGGCATGGTGGAAAGTAGATGATGTTAAAAGCCTATGATTTAGGTGCTTTGTAAAGCCTCTGCCAGATGTACCATTCTAGGACTGATTCCTTGGAAACCCTGTCACAGGCATTCCAATGGTCTGATGTAGAAACTGTCACAACTGAGGAAACCACTGCCTCTGACCATCAGGGTGCTTTTTTAGTTCTTAGTTTTAGTATTAGTCATACTAAACTCTCTGAGCTGGTTTTCTTCAGTAAGGTTCATATAAACATGGCAGATTATAAATAAGAGCCCTCTTCTCATTTCATGTTCAAAATCTTCATTGTCTTGCTAATAATTTGCATTTTATGGTTCTCATTAGCCATTACATCCCAAGAGCCATTCAACAACATCATTAAAGTTATTCAGATAGAAGATGAAATTAGGTGTAATTTTTACTAAATTTATGTCATATGCCAGGTTATAATATTCCAGACCATTAGTGACAGATTAGAATTTTAGTTTCTTCTGTGATACCATTCTTCATAGTCTTATTGGTTATTTTGAAATAAAAACTATGTCAGTAGTCATACAGTTTCTGTCCTGGGTTTGGTAGCTAGATTTGGTTCAGTGATGGAAAGGACACATTTGGGCAAACCTTTAATCTCCTTACAGAGGAAAAGGGTAGTACTGTGACCTGGTTCTGCAGAGGACTCCATTTGTGTTTGCACCTAACCTGATCCTCTTTAAGTGACTTCTCATTCTTTGGGTAGTCTTGGCATACACATGGAAAATGTGACTGTTGCCTTTTGTCAAACATTTTCTCACCCACACAGAACAGGTTCTATTATTCTGTATTAGAAAAATTGTGCCCCTGAGACATTTTTATAAGCTCTTTAGTGTTCATAATTTTCTTCCTGAAGAAAGGCAGGCCATGGATGAACACCAGATTTCAGATCAGACTAAGCAGATCAGCCCTTATTTGCCTTCAAATAAAGAAAGAAAGGTACATAATGTTCTCAATCCTGGCTGTTGGACAGTTCTAGTAAATTAAATGAACTTTTTTTTTTCATTTAGACTTGTATGTGTGAGTTCATCTGAACCACTGCTTCTTAGAAGGAGTTTCACAATTTTAGAAAGCTGGGTGACTATCCTTTTGCTAAGATGCTTTGCCAGAAAGTCAATTCCACAGCCTTTCTCATTAACCAGTTTTTGTGGCCAGTGTCTGCCTTGTCAGGAAGATTTTTTTCCACTTCATTACCATGTTTCTCTTCAGATGGATAGGCTGGTCCCAGCCTTTTCATCAGCAAAGGTAATTTGTGTCACATTTACCCTGCTTCATGTGTTATAAGGTTTTATTCTAAACTACATTTACTGAAATTATTTTTTTAAAAAGTAACTTTTTTCTTGTGCTTTTAATAAGTGTAGCTGTCAATCAGCAGTTCTGATCAGAATGTGACAAACCAAAGAAACCTGCCTTTTTAGATCTTATCATATTGTTCACAGGTGAAATATACAATTAAATTAAGAAATAGTGAATGTAATAACACATTTTTTCATTATCTCCATGGACCCTCCTCAGAATGGAGCACTGCCACCTGGAGGCATAGATACAAAGTTTCTTAATGTGTAGCCCCCATAGGGGACTCTTTATTGCATCTATAGGGGAATTCCCAGCCTGTTTTGTGACTGAATGGAACAGTAAGTACACATATTTAGTGGTATTCTAAATAAAAAATTCATTCCTGACTTAGGAAGCAGTTATATTGGAGAATCTTTAACATCTATTTTAACTCATAAGTTGTTATTGATTTATAAATATTTATGTTTAAAAACAGGAAGAATAAGTAAGCTTTTAATAAGTGAACCCTCTTTTTATTTTCCTGTTGTTATGTCTTTTTCCTAGTTAATTTATATTCCTCCAAGGAGCTGAGAATAAGATATTTAGGTAAATTGTGGGATGATGTTACTGGGAAGGCAGAATTCCAGAATGCTGTCAGTGTGCATTGTCCTGTATGCAGTTTGATTTTTAAAATATAAAACACAGTAAAAGAAAAGAAATTAATCCATTGAATAATCTTGAGTATGAAAATACATTTTGCGCAGTGACTCTGAAAACATTTAACCAAACAGTAGAAGATTGTAAAAATATATATGTATATTTTAAATCTGGAGATTCTTTTCACTATTTATAATAGCAAGAGTATGCAAAATGAAGAAAACACTCAATACTTTAGAACAGGGTGCAGTTGTCCCTGTAGTTTGTCTTATTGTTGAACTGGGGTATCTGACTCTTCTTTCTGGTTTATTGCTAGACTGAATCTGGATATTTCCATAATGCAAGAAGTAGATATAGTTTATTTGAACAGTTGTGGTAGGATCCACGTGGTGAATGTTTTATTTTTATTTTTTTTTAGGTGAGGCAACCCTTGGTTGACCTCACAGATTGCAAGGACCTTGTCAGTTTATAATCCCTAATTTTTTATTTTTTACGCCTACAGCACCTGGTCTCCCAAGGTGGTCTCCCATCCAAGTACTAACCAGGCCTAACCCTTCTTAGGTTCTGAGATCAGATGGGATTGGGCTTGTTCAGGGTGGCATGGCTGTAGGTGGTGAATGTTTTATATTCTTTACTAGTTCCACATGTCCAAGAACAACTGCGATAGTGCATCCTGGTCAGGACATATTGTCCCCACTGCTCATGATCATGGGAGTTCTCATTGTTATGTCTTCTTTAGAACATGTGGTATCTAAAATCTAATGTGAAGTTGCAGAAAAGTTTAAGAATAGAATTTATATCATCATGTATTATAAAAGAGGCTTAAAAATTATGGTTTAAAAAAAATTGTTTCTTTACCAAATTTTACCCAGGTCGTGCAGTATTCATGAATAGCTCTTTTATACACTCTTACGTTATTTTTTCTTGTTTAATTTAAAAGGCTGTGAAGATTAGGTTATTTCATTTGAGTAGATTATTCCACTTTTTTTTGAACTTTGCCTAGGTCTAATTTTAATTGGTGACTGAGGCCTTAGCTTTTATTATATAATGCTCTGTGGAAAAATATCACTTTCATATATGAGAGAAGAACATATCACAAGGTGTTAAAATTTTTCTTGCTTCAAGATAATTGGAGAGATTGCCTTGACTTGATAACATTTGTTGTCAGTTAAGGAAACAATATCTGTGGAAGGATTAAATGTGGCCTTTTGAAATTTAATTGTATCAAAGTAAGTCTATATTTGAATATTAGTTTTGACCAAGTTCTCAAAGAGTCCAGTGTTCAATTGTTTGTTTGTTTGTACAGTTTCTCTACTCTTTTGATGTAGTTGTGAGTACAAAGAATTTCTGGCTTTTAGTGAACTATATTGAGATTTACTGGGATTTCAAGGTAAAAATTAGAAAACCAACTTAGAAAATGTTGATATCAAACCAATATTTATTTTAATGTAAAAATGTGTTTCTTTTCATATAAATGATCATTAAAAATATATATACATTTATTTGAAAAATGCAGATGAACTTTTATGTTACAAAAATGTATTTGAGTAGAATATCATAATTGCAGGTTACATTTATTTAAAAGCTTATGTGTGCCAAGAATCGGTCTAAGGTGCTTCATAGAAAAAGCTCTCTGCATGAACTGTCTCACTTAAATCTTACAATACTTCTCTGAAGAGGGTTTATTGTCAGTCTCAGTGTACATGTGAGGAAAGTGAGGCATGTAAGAGTAAATTGTCCAAACTTTTTGAACCCAGGCAGTGGAACTGCAGAGCTCTTAACTGCTACCCTATACTACTTCCCTAAATTCTTTCTCTAAAAGGAGGCCTAGAACGTTTATGAGTCAGCATACCTTCTTGGGCACACTATGTTGTTTAAAACCCATACCTCCTCCCCCTCCCCCGTCACCTTTAATTGAATACCTACAATAAAGTGCTAGGTATTGTGATAACTGATAGATAAGACATGGCCCCTGTACTCAAGGACCTCTCAGTGTGGAGGGCACAGTCATGCCAACCAGTTGTTATGATGCACTACATTGTAAGGAGGAGGTACATAAGGAAAAAGTTCTGGGAGCATGGAAGATCTTTCTGTGATCTCATTTTAGTAGTTATTTCCCTTCTGTAGAATCTTGTTGTGGTCAGGGACAGCTGGCTCTGTTTTGTTAAGCATGTACACAATAAAAATAATTTTCATAGTTCAAAGGGAAGAACTAAAAGGCTAGTAGGCTTTGCATTTTGGAATTCTGGATATTCTTCATGTGATGATGGAACTTTGATGAGCTTTGGCCGTCAGTTCCTGGAAATTGCTGGTCATGGCCAACCAATGTCTGATATAATTAACTTTAATACATACTTTGGAGATTAGCCAGTTACATGGGCCAAGATGGTTGTAAATTCACATTGACTCATCAACATGCACATACATAGTTTTATAAATTTAGCGTGTTCTGTTATTTCTCCCAAAACATTGGCATTCTCTGGTAATAGCCTTGCATGTGTTTTTCTCTAATCTTAGAATCTTAAAGTTTAGTATAATAAATTATTATGCAAACAGATATAAAGTGATCTGTCCTTTGGGATATTCAGCATAACATGTTGGTTAGCTTTGTGATTATTTATCCTTTGCAACTAGTGCAGGAAACATTGTTTTTTTGAAGTCTGCAGCTAATCAAATGTTACAATAATAACAAATACATTTAGAGGTCTTTGATTTCTAATATGGTCCAAGACACCTCAGTTAAAGCATAAAGATGATAGCCAAATAGATTAATTTAAACAAAAACATACTGGAATTAAGGCGGGATACAAACTTGAAATCCATAAGTAAATCACAACGTATACACATTGGTTTATTCAGCTAAAAGAGAAGCCCCAGTTCATGGAATTTTAGGACTGGAAAGGGAGTTCCAGATAGGTTGAATAATGGCCCCGAAAGATATTCACCTTCTAATTCTTAAAATCCACGAATATGTTACCTTATGTGGTGAAAGGGACTTTGCAAATTTAAGGTGAGTGTTTTGAGACAGGGATATTATCCTGGATATTTTAGTTGGGTTCATGTAATCATTAAGGTCCTTAAAAGAGAGAGGAAAGAAGATTGGAATCAAAGAAGGAAATGCGACAATGGAAATAGAGGTCAGAGTAATGCAGCCATGAGCCAAGGAATGATGGCAGCCTCCTGGAGCTCAAAAAGGCAAGGAATAGATTTCCCTTTAGAGTCTCAAGAAGGAACACAGCCTTGCCAACTGCTTGACGTTAATTCAGGGAAACTGATTTTGGACTTCTGACCTCAAAAACTGTCAGAGAATCAATTTCTGTTGTTTTAAGCTACCAAATCTGTGGTAATTTGCTACAGCAGCAATAGGAGACTATACAAACTTTAAGTGTCATGTTGAACAGTGATTCTTAGTCATTCTTAAATCTCACCAATAAGGTTTTGGGAAAAGGCAGGGGCCTAGGAGGTAAGCAGGAAATTTACTGGTGATCAGAAGGATTAAGAGAAAATTTTTGTTGTCTAAGATTACTGTTACATCTCAAAAAAGCACAAATGAGTAATTCAAGCAATTAGTAGAGCAATGTCTCATGTTGTTCTGGAAATCCTGAGTCTCACCTAAGCTGCTACTCTTTCATTTCAACACCATCAGTTTGGATCCCTCTCCCTCCTCCTGTACATGAAGGGCTGTCTCAGCTGCTGTAACTGTCTTGATTATGTCCACTGCCAACCAACTGTCCTTCACATTTTTATGTGAACGGGTGGTTAGTATATCAGCTCAGATTAATAATGAGCATCTCTCTCCCTGATCCACAGAAAAGAAGCCTGAAACTTTCCCTGACTGGGGCATTTGTTTTAAATTAACAGGAAGTCTTTTTTCAAAACTTAATTCCAATTCTTTCTTTTGCATTTGAAGACCATTTTACTCTTTTTTTTTTTAATGAGGACTATTTGGTCAACTTCTGTTTTATTTGGTCTGCTTGAAAATGAAGTTTTGCCTTTTTTCTAGCCAGTTGGGTTTTTCTAAAACTTAGAGGGTGTTATTTTCTAAGTTGTTAGGTATTTTGTGTTTCTCTTTTACCTTATCCAATTATCGTCTGATCCTTTTCAGCAGCATCTCCCTGAACTAGTGATTTAATTATATCATTGGGTCTTGTCAGTGGTAGAAGTTAGAGTACCTTTTTGTGCATTTAAGAAAAGAACTGTGTTAATTTGGAATGTTGATTTGAAATAGACACAGTTGGAATACAAATTGGCATTAATTTTGAATAAAAATCAGCTGATTAATAATACATTAGATATATTAGAAGTAAGAATCTACATAAAGTAGAACAACATTTCAAGCTAAAATTTTTTATTTTAAACTATGTTCTTTTGTAAATTATTTTGTTACATCATTATTCAAAAATATTAAAATGATATTTATGTTTAGATTTGAGGTTTAGTTATCATAACTTTCATTTAATGAACATATGTTTTGGTGCCTGGAGAAATTTTTTTTCATTTGTTTTATTGCTGTTGTAAAAACATTAATTTTTTAAATTAGATATTTCAACAAAAGAATCTGTGTAACATTTTGGAAATGTTTTCTCTTAGGCAGTTTAAAAACAGCTGCAATAGTGCTGAATATAGCTACATGAAAAGTGTGAACATAAATTGTCCATATTTTGCCTCATTTTTGTTTTCAGGAGTAATTAAAAACTCTGGTATGGTACAGAGGATGACATTAGAATAGCAATATCTAGTTAAAAAAAAGCAATCTTGTTTTTAGAGAGCATTTTAAAGTTTTTACTTAAGTGTTGAACTATTACATTCACAAAAAAGATAGGTGAATTTGTAGTTGAGGGATTTAAAACTTATGAGACAATGAGATTGGGTGATTGCTGTCTGGAGCAAACTTATGACTGCTCTTAATTTTATTCTCACTAAAATAAAACTACAGATAGTCCACTGAGAGAAGAGAGGATGAATTCCTTTTAAAAGAATCTTAGATTATTAATAGTTCACTTTATATTATTCATTCCTACCTCCCACTCCTATAATTTTTTCAGATTCTTCATCCTCAGCACTTAAAAGGTGCTGGTAAATGTTTTTCATTGTTGTAGTAAAAGACCTTTTTTTTCCTTCCTGTGTCTATTTATCCATGCAAAAATTTAATTTTTAAAAAAATTTTATAATTTATAGCATCATTGAAAATTTCTTGGCTCTCAATTTTTCTTAAAACACACTATAAATTGGATTATTGTAACTCTTTTTTTTTATTCATTCAATCAGAGATCAGTATTTCTCAGACCTTTTCTACACCGTTTTATATAGCCCTTGGCATTTGTGAGCTTATAAAAATATCTGGTTACTACTCTATGGTAAAACTGAAAGAGAAAGTCATTAAGTGACTTGCCCAACATCACACAACTGGTTAACCTGAGCTGTTAACTAAACAAAACCATCTCTTAAATTGCTCAACTGTAATGACCATTGTATAATAGTTAAAAGTTCAGACTCTTGAAGCAGAAGGACGTGAGTTTGAATCCCAGACTATTTACTAAAAAAGTTGTGCAAATTGCATAGCGCATCTGAAAGAGTCAGTATTAGCTATTATGTCAAAATGTATTCCAGCAGCCCCTCTTATATACATTCTTGCTTACTTTTTTTTTTTGATATAGGAATTCAGCTCTAAAATTAGTTTATTTAACTAAGTACTAGATTTGGATTGGCTGCCCTAAATTCTAATTCTTGATGGAGATTGTTGAAGACAATTAGGGCTAGAATGAAATAATAGATGAGAAATTCTTTAGAAATTATGCCACAATATAAAAGCATGAAACATTTAATTTATTTTAAATGAAGTTAACTTTTTTCTACCATAAAAACTATACATTCTCATAGAAAATTTGGAAAATATATTTAAAAAAAAGAGGAGAAATAAAATGACAATTTATTGTACAACCACTTGGAGATAACTGTTTTGTTTACTTTTAGCCCCAAGTTTCTATTTTTCTTTTTTAACATATATTAGTTAGGAACATTAAGTGATCCTAGAAAGAAGGTTATATAAAGGGGAATTTGATAAAAGAGAATACCTGTCACTTGAAGTCTTTTTTTTCCCCAATTATAAGACTCAACAATAATTTAGGCTTTTCATGATCAGTTTTAATGGTGTAGAAGACAATTTATCAATTACCTGGGCAATATAAATGGCATCTTAAAACTCTTTTCAGGCCTGCTTTCGGGAGAAGTCAGTTCCTATGCTTCTTTAATCTGTTCCTAACAGGACCTGTGTTTAGAGTAGAGAGGGAGGCCTGACTTGGCAGCAGTTCTTGGAAAAAGTAACAGGACTTCTTAAATGACCATAAGTTTTGCTGAGACAGCAATGCATTGTGCTAACTGTAAATGCTAATTCAGACTTAAGCTTCATTAATGAAAGATCTGAGGTTGTGATTTTCTGGCTGTGCCTTATGCACCTAGATTATATCCAGCATATTTTATTCACTTTAGGGGACTGAGGTTTGAGCTGGGCATTGGCTGTGTAGGAACAGGAGACTAAGAGAGCAATGGATCTGGTCATCTTGTCAGTCACTGAATAGTTGAACAAATTGAGAATGCTATGCTTAGCAGGCATCCTTGGAGAGCTGAAAGGAACATACATGTGAAAAAGGGAGGAGACTCATGGCTCTACATGGCCAAACTACAGACCTTGGAAAGAAATGAGATAAGGGCTCTTTTTGGCTTAATATAGTGTGTGTGTGTGTGTGTGTGTGTGTGTGTGTGTGTGTGTGTGTTTATGTTTTAGAATATCAGAGTTGTCTAGTAATGGAATAGACCTTAGTAAGAGGTAGGTTTCTGGTCACTCAAGGTATTTAAGTTGAGATTGGATAGCTCCCTGCCAAGAGATACTATAAAATGCATTTCTTCACTGGATTAATTCATTCATTTGTTTGCTTTTTATTGAGTCCTTCCTAAGTGCCAGACACTGTGCCCAGTGCTAAGGAAACAGAGATAAGTAGAGTGAGTAAGAGGTCAGATTAAATGACTTTAAAGATCCCATTATGACTGTGGCTAAAAGAAATTAGTTAATGTTTCACTTTTTTTTTTTGCCATAATAAATCATGGAGCACTGATTTGTATATTACTCTGCCTCTTAAACACATCAGAGTATTATTATCATATTTCTTCTGTGATGTGGAGTAGAGCTTCATGTTACTCTCTAAGATTGTTAACTTAGTTTCATGACAGCATTTTATTTCTCTGCCTTTGAACACAGAGGTTAAAATCAAATGTAGAGTCAGTTTTTGAAGGAATAATCTTGATTTTTTGTGGCAAATGTTTAATTCCATGCTGACTTACATAAGTTTTTAAAATTCAAGATTTATCAGAAAGTATAAGGAGAAAACACAATGCTTACTAATGTAAGGTGATATTATATATTAGTGTTATTAGAAGGTTATTGTATTTAAAACATATATAGAAGAGTCAGGCTCTAAAATTACACTTATTTTTCTGAGAGGAGTTATAGTTTGTGTATACTGAGATATTAAATCTCCAACTTCAATATTTATAGATTGACTACATATCTAGGCTAATTCTATTCCTGCCTGTAGAGATCAGATAGTTAATAAGAAGCAGAGGTGCCAAGAACAAAGTGTGCAGATTTGGCGGTGATATTGGGGTCTCTGTACATTTTGGCCCATCAAATAAGGCCAGCTGTTCATTTGTTTCATGTCTAGGTTTGGAATCCACCCAGTTGCAGGCCGGATGCCTGGTCAGCTTAATGTGCTGCTGGCTGAGGCGGGGGTGCCATATGATATTGTGTTGGAAATGGATGAAATCAACCATGATTTCCCAGGTGAGCGATGGGGGAGATGGTGGAATTTAACTATTCTTATTGTGAAAAAAGCGATGCCAGTCTTAAGATATAAACTGTGAGATCACTGAAGACCCACTAGTCAGATGTAGCGTAACCCACTCTTCGTAGGTATGTACTTGAAATTAAATAAGTGAAACGTACTACGAAATAAGGTGCTCCAGATATGTAAGCAGCATGAGTAACTTTATTTCTCTAAGGAGAAATGAGGGACCATGAATATCCTGAGAAGCAGTGCATTGGAGTGTATACCTGAGGGACTCTGAACAGACCTGGCTTTAGAATCCAGGTCTTGACTTGTAACCTTGGACCAGGTACTCAGGTGCCTCATTTATAAAATTGCTTCTCTTGATAATTTAGCATCTAATTTTTACAATGTTTACTGGTTTCCAGTTGTACAGTTCATGATCAGTAAAGTAGTTTTCTGTTTTCTTAAAGTATTGGGTCTTCATTAGATAAGGTACTGTATTTTATGGCTGTCATTGGATAGATGTTGAATGCTAGTGACATTTGGCCCAAGGTCATGTTTGTTATAATTAAATCAGTTTCCTCTGGCAAGTATCCACCAATAACTTAAAAATACTGTTTATTAGAGAAAAATAATGAAATTGTGTGTATGTCTAGATTCACATAGAATTTTTGTTAAAGTCAAAGATGGTTTATATTATAGTCTTTAAAGAGGGTATTTAGGCCATTTTAATTTTATGCCCCCTTTCAAATTTCACTGTTGCTAAATTATGTGTGAAGCCTGCCAGTTCCAGGAATTATAGAAACAGTTTTAATATAGTACAGACTCTTAAACCATTTTCTTTTAGACATCAAATTGCATCTTAAATGTTGATTTTAAAAGTTGAAAATGGAATGCAAATATTATAAAATAATGTAACTGGCATGATCATTTTGGAATAATGAAAGAACTATAAAGTCACATTAGATAGCTTCACTGTGGGGAGGTAAAGCATAATAATGAAAGCTGTAGTCAGGATGCTCAGGTTCAGATGTAGGGCCTGTTGCTTTTTAGCTGTGTGACATTGCCTAAGTTACCCAATCCCTCTGATAAAGCTCTTTGTACAGTGCCTGGCACAAGCGTGGGTTCTATAAATATTAGCTTTTGTTGTTTTTGTTGTTGTAAAGTCAGGTCACTCTAATTTGCCTCAAAAGAAATGAAAGTAGCTCCTTTGACTTTTATATTTTCTCTTTTTTTCTTTTATTATGTAGACACTGATTTGGTCCTTGTAATTGGAGCTAATGATACTGTTAATTCAGCTGCTCAAGAAGACCCCAACTCTATTATTGCAGGCATGCCAGTTCTCGAGGTCTGGAAATCAAAGCAGGTAAAGTTTCAGACTTGTGTTTCATTCTAGTAATCAAAGATCTCTTAAAATACACACACAGCACATTCCTTGGTCACTTGATGAGAAATGACAAAGTTTTTTAGGAAGCCCAGGAGTTAGAGTATACTTAGGGTCCAGCTCTCTAAGCTTCTGTCTGTTCTGTGGTCACCAGAGAATCCGAATGAATGCCCTGATGAGTAGAATTAGATGAGATTATGTGGACAGATTAACCACAGCTAAAAAAATTGCTGTGAGCTTTTGGAATGAGTTTGGATGAATTCCAGATCACGTCCAGTGAAGCAGATGGCTTTTCTCTGGGACAGTGCGTCAGTATCATCGCCTTCATGTATGACAACGGGCACATTTTTTCATTTAATTTTTTTGAAAGGGAATTTGTATGTTGTTATGGGGTGTCTTGAAGGAAGGTGATTTGGAAATCCAAATAACAACATGGCATAAGGAAGCAAGCTTGGTGTGTGCACATTACTTCTGAAAAAGCAAATTGCTAGATTGTAGAGAACTTAGTCTTGTAAAGTTTTCTCTGCCCCAGCAGTGGGCATGTATGTTTACTGATCCTAAGTCGTGTCTGCATTTTAAGAACCATAATTACAGAATGTACATTTTCTCTCATTTTGTTTCCCTTTATTGTAAATATGTGAGTTTAAAACTTAGTATTTGTGGTGGTTAAGTAGATATCTCATACACTTGTTCACATGTATATGAAATATATTGTATTGGTCATTAATATTTGAGAGCTTGCAGCATGCATTATTGTACTAATGCTATTTGCAGCTTGAACAGACATATTTGTACATTTTCCGTTTTTGGATAGATGATATGACCTAGAAAACCATAAGAAGGCTTTTCATTTCATTAAGTACTGACTTGATGTTTAACGGGACAGCAACATCTGTAATCTGTGTAATTGTAAAAGTCTATACCACATCAATATTAGAGATGGACTTAGCCCTTCCATTTTGCTTTGTGGGAATGTGATGTTAGTTATTAGCACTCTGCTTGTGATAAGCTTGGCTGCTCTTGGGATTTTGTGTTAGAACTTTCTGATATATTTTACCTTAAAGTGATGGAATAGGAAGCATACCATTTTTCCACTCAACTAAATTTATCTTAGGATTTGTAGTAGAAGCTTCTACACTGTTTGTTCTTTTTAGCACATTCACAAGATGCTTATTTTTCTGACTAGAAAATTTTATACATAGTCTTTATAGAGAAAAGCACTGAGAAGAAAATCACTTATAATCTTATCACTCAGACATAAACTATTGTTAACATGACTTTTTCTCTCATGAGTATAAGAGTATGGGTACATTTTAAAAATTAAAGTTAATGCAATGTAAATATGCATTTAAAAATATTTCTTGTGTATTTTAAAGGTCTCTGTACTAAAGAATTAATAGTGGTACATAGTGGTTAAAGTTAGGACAAGGCAATGTTTATGTGCCTAACACATCTGAGCCAGGTCTGTTAATATAGTCTGTCCCTCATTCTGATTCTAAGGTCATTGTTATGAAGAGGTCCTTGGGTGTTGGCTATGCTGCAGTGGACAATCCGATCTTCTACAAACCTAACACCGCCATGCTTCTAGGAGATGCAAAGAAGACATGTGATGCACTGCAGGCAAAAGTTAGAGAATCCTACCAGAAGTAAATTTAAGAGATCAAACTGTTGTCTAACAAAGCCACCTCTTCAGTTGTGGGAACAGGCAAATAAAGTATTAATATGTACAGCTGATATACATATCTGTAGCAAAGGTCTTAGAAGAAAAGGAAGACCTTGAAGAATGCAAAGAAAAGACAGGAAGATTTTTCATGATCAGTGATTCTTCAATTTAAAAAAAAGGATTGAAAATTCTAACCATCTTTCTGTGCATATTTTTTTGTGTGTTATAACTCAAAAGTATTTTATAAAAGGAGAAAGAACAGCCTCATTTTAGATGTAATCCATTTGGATTTTTAAAAATTCCTCCTCAGAAGCAAGTAATGTTTTAAGAAATAAAGTCTTTAGGATTTTAAGACTTACACTATATGTGGATTTGAAAAATCTGACACAGTGTAAACATTACAGGTACCTGCATTACTGTTTTTTCAACAGATATGACTAATTTGAAACTTTTATCAACTCCTGAGCTGATACTTACCATTTAACTATAATCAAAATCAACCATTGAAATTGGTTTCAGTTTTTTGAACTGTACTTTCAATTCCAGTTTTCAGGGGTATATTTTCCTACTTCTGTTTTAATACATTAAAGGACTAGATAATCTTCCAGAGATGCTGGAACAGTTAAATCATTTGCTTTGTTTGTTTTGTTAGAATACCAACGAAACATATAGTTTGAAATGAGTATTAGTTTTATTTTTTAAAACCCCATTTCTAATTGGAGATCTCTTTAATTTCAATCAATTTTTAATATGTAGTACTTGAGTGTAAATGCTAAGTGCACTTGAATGTAATTCAACTATTTGCCTAATAAAATGAGTTTATTATGTTTCCACAGTGATGTAGCAATTGTCTCTGGCGACAAAAGGCTAAAGTCTAATAGTTCTGCCTGTTAATAACATCTGGGGGAAGACTTGCTACTATAAAATAGATGAAATTAATCTGTCTTAATTGTTTTCAAGATTCCGCCCCCCCCCCCCACAATTAGAGTATATTTTGAGGTCTTACACAATTGATTGCTTTTGGGAGAAATGGTGGCAATTCTTTTTAGTTACCTCTTTGTTTATATAAGCATTAGTAAAAAGCATGCATTTTTTGCAGTAAAAGTATAGATTTTCTTTGTGACTTTGCTACAGTATGGAAGCTCGATATAGGTTGAATGCGTGATTGGTACTTAGAATATGTCTCTCTGTATAATTTGGCACTGAGTTTCTTAAAACAATTATTAACACACAAAAACTATCTCTAAACCAAAATAATAACTTGTATAGTAAAAAAAATATTTTTTACTATAATGCTCATGTTTACTGAGTTTACAACTCACAATATCTATTGGTTTGGTAATCAATTTCAGTTCTGTTTGTGTGTGTGTGTGTGTGTGTGTGTGTGTGTGCATTTTAAAGCAGAAAAGACTCCTTTTTAATTCGTAAGTGATAAATGCAATTTGTTAACACACCTCAGGTTATTAGTAACCTCAAAAATGAATTATATCATGAAAGTTCTATTACACGAAAGTAGATAGTATCTCTATCTCCTTTTCCTTTCCTCAAAGTAGCTAAAGATATATCTGGAAAGCAGCAACTGGGATTTTTTTTTAAGGTAATTCCTACATTCAATTTAAACAACAACAACAAAAAATACTTGGAGCTATTAATTTATTTTCATCATTTGTAGTAAGCATTTTTGTATATTTTTAAAATTTAGGATGATCTAATTCTTTGATACTCACTAATCCAGTTAATTGATTTGAAAATTTATGCCGCGTTTGCTCTTATTTTACCTTTTGTTAGGATATTTAAAGGATTTTTTGGAAACATTTCTTAAATTAATATTCTAAAAGGTTGGAAAGTTGGAAAATTAATATTCTAAATGGTGAAGTCTAAAATCAACAAAAATAATTTTCACCCATCCTATTTTATTATTCCTCCTTTTCTGATCAGTTTTACAACTGGTAGAATGACTTATTTTTATTCTTGTATTGCTCAATATATCTTTTTGATACTCAAATATAAGAAATTGTTTTAAATCCATTTTATCCTATAGTCTGGTACCAACAAAAGGATCACACCTTAGTGAAATGCTAATATTGATTTGTCTTCTAGGCCTTATTAACTATCCTTTATCCTTTATTTTCTCTTGTTTGTCTTAAATTGGAAATTTGTGTTTGTTACTCATCTAAGGAAAGAGTGAATTTTATTAAATGTATAAGTTTTTATACATTATGCATGTATCTGTCTATCTATCTATCTATCTATCTATCACCTATCTTTCTATCATCTATCTATCTATCTATCTATCTATCTATCTATCTATCTATCTTCTATTTATCTATGTATCTATCATCTATCTATCATCTATCATCATCTATCTAAGTTTGGACAGTCTTCTGGTATGTAAATCTTATTCTATATGTTCTTTTTTCCTAGGGAATAGAGTAGAGAAGACTAATAGAGAAGACTAATTAATCTCTTTATGCAGTAGGCTTTCAGATCTTCACTGAGTCAGGGGATGTCAGTTAAGTATTTGGTAATGAATGTGGAACATGATCCTATACCTTTCTGATTCTATCCAGATCATGACCCTAACTTTTAGATTTTGCTGTTTTCTCATCCAGCACAAATTTCGGATGTATTATGTATCAGTCAGCTTTAGAGTTTAGTTCAATTTATCTGATCTCATATCCTTATTTTGTATAATTAATAACTCACAAACCCATGTGTTCATCTGACTTAGAGGCAAGTTTTCTAGTTCCCTAAGGCATAAGTCTTATGAATTAAACGTTTTAGTACTGGAAAGTTGGACAGCTCTTTGGTACAGCTAGGGAGAATAGTTCAAATATCTAATTTGTAGCTCTTGCTGGTGTTTGAGAGTCTTTCCAACAAATATTATTGGGTCAGAATGGTAAACAAAACAAAACAAAACAAAACAAAAAAACCCCAAACTCTTCACTCCAGTGGCAGCAGCATGCATAATCCAGCTGATCTTTAGAGTCTCAAAGGAAAGAAGAGGTTAATTAATGAGGAAAAAACCCCCCCACTTTTCTAAGTGAAACTTTTAAAGTGTTGGTTTAGTAAAGCAGTAGAAATGGTAACATTTGAATTTTGAAGCACTCAAGATTGCTGTTCTTAAACTCTCTCAGTTACATATTGGGCTAAGGAATTGCACTGTTTTCTTCACAATTTATGTGATTATAGACATTTAACATGATGCATACTGTAATTCTAGATGAAAATATTTTGGATGCGAGTTAAAATAGTGATATAGATAATGCGACAGTAATTGGAATGACCAATATTTGAAGCTCTTACATATAATGATTAAGATAGTGATAGGAAAAAGTAGTGAGATCATAGTAGATTTGGGGCAAGAGTGGAAATTGTATTGGATAGGTAGAGAAAGGTCATTTTATGATTATGGAGAATTTTAAAAGCTTGAACCCTAAGTAATGGGGAGATATTACATCTCTGTCATGTTGATCATCAAAGCATCTGACTGCCTTGTCCTATATAAAATATTTGCTCTTCATATTCTTGTCAAAGATTGCAACCTTGAATTTTGCTTTCCAGTTCTTTTCAAAAGTCTATTTGTAAAGAACAAGATGAATAGAAAGATTGCTTCAAGGATGTAGAGTTTAGTTTGCCCCTGGATATTTCAAATATTGCCCATAGAACAAAACTTCAGAAAGCTGGGTATTTGGGTGGCATTGTTTGGGTCACTGAATCACAAAGATGTGAAAGTACTGGATGGAGAAGGTGAAATTAATGCAGCTCACCGAAGGTGACTGAGTTCAGGGAGGAAGTACACATGGCAGCAACAGAATGGTGAAGAGCAGAAGTGGCTGTCTTGGGCTTGGAGGAGAATTGAGGAGGGGATGTGGATTAGGGGTATGCAGGTGTCACATGGGATAGTGGTGGCTAGTTCCTTACCCCCATGACAGAGTTAAAGGAAGAGGGAAATGAGAGCTCAGAGCAGGGGGCTGGAGGTGCTCCTATCTCTCCACTGTAAAGGTCAAATACGAAGATCTAATAAAATTTTTCTCATCCTCCCACCTGGTGCGTTTGAGAAGTTGAAACACCAGTAGCAATATGATATGATGTAGACAATAGGAAAAACCCATGAAAATGGACCATTTAGAAATTGAAATGAGGCCATCCCCCCCCTGCCCCCTGTCTTCCTACTTTGTTTTCAGTTTTCTGCAGAAAAAACATAACTTTGAAACTTCTACAATAAGTTGCAGAACTAGATTTAGCCAGAGAACTTTTATCTAAACCAGTCTTTTTCTGGAACTGATCTTCTAAAAGCCGGTGAGTTGCTATCAGCCAGCCTTGTCTCCCCCTCCCCACCGCTCCGCTTAGGGAGTGCACATTCACAAGAGTACAGCGCTAAAACAAATACAGCAGGATCTCGTGCCTGGTTGATTCTATTCAGATCTTTGATTCTAGTTGCCTGCTACACACACACGGACAGCATCATCACTGGGATGGAACTGAAAGGTCACATCTAAAACTGTCATGAGAAGTGGGAGAGAATGTGAAGTAACGCCTTTTTATGTCAGGAAGGAGATGATTTCTTCCCCAGAGGGATGAAACAGAATGTCATGGTTTTATCTTTAGAATGTTTTGTCGCTATAGTAGTCTCCCCTTATCCTCAGTTTTGCTTTCCATGGATTCAGTTACCCATGGTCAATTGTGGTCTGAAAATATTAAATGGAAAATTCCAGAAATAAACAATTTATGAGTCTTAAATTATGTACTGTTCTGAGTGGCGTGATGGATTCTTTTCAGTCCCACTCTGTCCCACCCAGGATGTGAGTCACCCCTTTGTTCAGCGTCCCCATGCTGTACAAGCTCCCTGATGGTCAGTTACTGAGTAGCTGTCCTGGTTATCAGATTGACATTGTGTTCAAATAACCTTTATTTTACTTAATAGGACCCTAAAGTCCAAGAGTAGTTATGCCAGCAATTTGGATATGCCAAAGAGAAGCCGTAAAGTGCTTCCTTTTAGTGAAAAGATATATGTATAGGAAAAAACCGTATACTATACATGGTTTCTATACATGGTACTATACATGGTTTCAGGCATCCAGTGGGGGTCTTGAAACATCACTCTTTCTCAGATATGGGGAACTACTATCTCTCTGAGTTTACAAGAACACTGTGCTTCAGAAGTTAACTCCTATTAAAGGCCTTTTCAAGCATTCAGGACTTCACTGATTCATGGAAAATTTTGTTCTTGCAAATTACAGCTAGCTCTGTGGTTTTGTACCATTGGGATCTAAATGGGCATGGAAGTTTAGACATACTTCAGATCCACACTCTTATGTTTGATTGGGGATAAAGGCTTCATTAGTGTTGGGTATAATTATAGTAACTTAGAAACGTGGTCATATAGAGATTAGAATCATCACTGTAAATGAGACCAATAGAACATTCAACAACTGTAACAGAAAATGTTATGAAGATTCCATACTTGTAAGAATTTCAGAGTACCTGTGCTAGCTTTAGTTCTTGCTATAATACGTTATCCTGAATTCTGTCTGTATAAGCAGCACCAAAGAGTGGATTTTAGTGATGAGCCCAAGATGAGTAGTTCGATAATGGCATCACTATGAAGGTGTTACTGTTTTCAACCTAATGAATCACTTTTGGTCATATTTCTAAAGTGTATCACCTTTTGATAAAATAAGCGTATAGGCATTTTAATAAATATATTGCCGTGCAGGGAAGAGGGAGGAGAATGTATTATGTGTATTCCACATTGACCATATATATTCAGTACTCATCATCTGAAAGTTTATCTTAGCTTTTTAAAAGTTCTAGATGGAAAGACCCTGACCTCATTTTAGTAGCTCAATAGATGATTAATAGTAAGAATAGCCACTAGTTAATGAGTACTCATTTTGTGCTAAATAACATTTTTTTCCATGCATCCTGTGGATTTTTCAGTGCCTCCCATGTTAGAAAGTGGCAGAGTGGAACCAACTCAGATCTGGCTGAAAGCAAGGTCCACTGAACCACTTAGTTGATGTCTATTAGATACTAAAAGAAAGGGTGCCATTTATGAAAGGGAAAAACTACATCACACTAAACTAATTAAATATATATATATATATATATATTTAACCCAGTTAAATTTTAGCAAGAAGATGCCAACTACTTACATACTACAGAAAAGTTAACACCATCATAGAGGAAACAAGAGCCTACTGTTTGTATATAACACTACCAAAATTGTGTTTGTCCAGTCATGGTTTGTCCTTCTACCATTCTCTCTTTAAGCACCTGCTGCCATTTTTGCCTCATACACAGAAGCCTAAATCGTGAGGATGCTCTCTAGAAGCAGAATATTGGAGGCTTTGCAGCAGATCCTCTACCCTTCTAGGTTTTGCTTTCCAGGGGTATACCAGCTTAATCTCACCTGCTTTGACATGTGACACCTTCCCACCTGAGAGCCAGTCAGGCCAAAGCTTTCTGCTGTGAACTTTCATGTCCCAGGCCACAAACTCAGATGTGCCAAAATACAACTTTATTTTCTGTACTGAACTTCATTCTCTCAAGCTCCCATTTTTTCATGGTGTTGGAAATGATCTTAATTAAACGTATTTCCTTCTTCTCCTCCTACTCCTGGGAATGCATCTTCACTCAGAAGCAAAGGTGTGGAGAAAAAAGTTAAGGACACAATATCAAAGTTTGGAGTAGGTCGGGTCCTTGGTCTTCATGTGTCCAGTCTGGCATCCTCTGAGATGTATATTGTCCTGTCCCATTTTAGTTATTAATATCTTTGCATGTTGACATTCTCTAATTCTTCTTTGGTCTGAGTGAAATTTTAAAAAGTTAAAATGTTTAAAACAATATGGAATGGGAAGGAAGAAATTCACAAAGTGGAGGGTATGATAATCTCAACATATTTTTACAAATTTATCCTATTACCACAATTTATATTTGCAGAGAAACTTTTTAAAGCTTTTGTGTGAAAATGGAATATTAATGTTATTTTTACAAAGAATGTAGTAGGTGCTCTATTATTTACCTATTTTGAAATGGACTTGATCCAAATACTTCAAGCAAAGACATTTTAAGAAGTCATTTAATTATTCTCCTGAGACTGAATTGTATCAGATATCTGTATTTTTAAAAATTTAGTGGGACATTAAGTTGGTCTGGGGAAGTTCCCTCTGTCCTGTGAGGAATATAAAATGCTCTATTATCTAGTTTCTACTAGTTTATCAGCAGTGCTTTGGTATTAAATCTATAGCCAAAAGTTGAAAAGAACCACTCATTCATAGTTGGAACACATCTGAAACAAAGACAGAAAGGTCAAAACGCAGCCCTTTTGATAATTATTGTCTTTATAAGAGCACAAATTAGTGTTTGCAGCCCATCTAATTTTTTTGTACTAATGCAATTTTTTTAAAATAGTGATTTCTGTATGTTATTAATAGTAATTTTCACTGGAGAAATTGGAATAGAGAAACATTACAATCTCCCCATAATTGCCCTGTGGCCTATGGAACAATAAAAACCATAACTTCTGCCAATTAATTATATGTATATTTTTAAATTACAAGTGGCAGGTCATTTCAATAAATGTCATGGTTCCTATTTTATGCATAAGTGTTTTTGCTCCTCTGGAATAATATTTGTTTTCACAAAAGAAAGAAAGAAAGTTGAGCAAAATGAAATAAGAAAAACATGTTTAAAATAGTCATGATTTAATATTTTCATGCCATTACATGAACACAACATTAGAACTGATTGCAAGGGAGAACATGGGGCAATAAGGCATAGCTTAGCATAATAGGTACTCCCAATGAATGAGCCTGTGGCATGAGAAGGCCTTGTTAAAGGGAAAAGAGTGAAGTTGGGGGAACCCTCGCTTCCCACAATGTGTTGGAGGAAAGCTTCTGGAAAGAGAAGGACCAAAGAAGCACTCATGAGATGGGTGAAATGCAAATGATGGTAATTTTAAAAAAATATTTCAAATGGAGGTAAGAGATGTCAAAGGGGCAGCAAATCAGAGACCACTGGCATGAGATTTTTGGAAGGGATGTGGAGTGAGGAGTTGCAAATCAAAAGAGAAGAAGCCATAAAAACAGCTAAGGGTAGCAGTAAGTGACATTTTCTAGATTATAATGTGATGAAAGAAATTGCTTCTACTTGAAATATTTTAAATTCTGTTCCCTCCACCATTGACTTGTTTTGCTCTCCTATCTATTAAATATATGATCAAGTGGCAATGACAAGCTCAACCATTTATTATTAATTGCCAGTCATGTGTTGTGCCAAGTAACAGATATATGTGATATGATCCCTTGCAGTGTATTATGGGATGCATATAAAGACAATACAATTATAATGTGATATAAGTACAAAAATCAAATAATTTGCAAATCGTGGAAATAGCTCATAGAAGAGATTGGTTATTGTTGCCTGGGGTAAAAGCAGGAAATTCTGGGAGCTTTTGCAGAGAAGGGCTCTGGAAGATGAAAGAGAGATGGTTAATAAGACAAGGGAGAAACAGGAATTTAAATGGAGGAGAAAGCATGTAAAAATTTACTGAATTGAGAAATTGCAAAGGAAGCAATTCTCTTCAAATATGTAACAGTATTGATTTTTGTTATTAATGTTTTAAATAAAATTATTTCACTATGGTACTACCATTTTTGTGTGATTGTGAAGAGCAGGCTTGGGGTCATGACTCTTGGAATAGTCACATTTAAAAAAATTCTTCTTAATAGTCATTTGTCGATTTTAATACTGACTAATCTTCCTTTCCCTATGCTGCTTTCAAGCAAAAGCAAAACAAAACAAAACAAAAACCCCGTTTCTAGTATTTTCCTTATTTCATTTTTGTCAGAGCACAAGGGAAGGAGGAACTCTGTTCTTTGCATTATAGAAGGCTCAAGTTTCCAAGAAAATATTGAGGCAATTGAAACTGGCAGCAGCAATTCAGTAGTAGCACTTTCTCTATCTTCTGGGATGATCTCAGAAATCAGCCTATTAGGTCCGAAGCAACCCTGTTTTTGATGGGTAGTTATTGTAGTTTGTGTCATCTTAAGCTAAGCTGGAAGTATGTTTCTCAGAATTTCTTTTCTTGTCTGATTTTCAGTTAGTCCTGAGAGAAATTGAGTGAAATTTGGAAGATGAAGTGAAACGGCAGCCTTTTCACTCTGAGGGTCTGTTCAGTCTCAGGCACTGTTGCATCTTTGTGCACACTGTGCCTGGTCTCCAGGGCCACTTGTTGCCCTGCACACCAACTGAGACTCCAGCTGGGACCCCAGCTCCTCTTGCTCCTGCTGGATCTTTTTTCAGCATCTTGACATCTGGGCAAGGCACATGTATAGCTCCATGGTGAAGGACACCAGCTTTGGTAGATCACCTGTGTGGTTCAGTGTGAGAGACAGACAAAGGTTCCAGTTTGTCTTTGCTCTCCCCTACTTCATGTCCAATTGTCAGCCCTGCGCACCTATAGTCACTTCACATCCACCAGAAACATAGCCCATGGCCTTTCATAGCCTTCTTCGCAGCATCTACCTCTGTGTAAAGTTGAATTCCTAGTAAGTCTTTTATCCTATCACTTGTAGTGGTTCTGCTTCCTTGATTGCACCATAACTGGTAACAGTTCCCTTATAACACATCATGAATTCTAATGTAGGTGATTTGTGGTTATTAGTAGTGATAAGGAATTGGGATGGCATGTCATTGAAATCACAGGTGATCAAATGTCTTAATAATTTCAACCATTTCTCCTATCAAATTGTAGAATTTGGTGACTCACATTTCACCACCTTTTACAAATGTGACTCAATCCATCTTTGACTGTGGGCTTGATCATGTGATTTGCTTTGACCAGTGGGGTGTTAGCATGTGACATGCAGCCCGAGGCTTGATTAATGCTTGTGCACTGGGGCTCGGCCTTTGGAAAAAATCTTCCTTGGGAGTCTGCTGTCATGCTACAAAGAAGCTTGGGCTGAATCATGAGAGGCAATCTGAGGAGAGTCTTGTAAGATTAGAGCTTGTCTTGGAACTACCAGCTGAATGCAGCTTCACGAGCAACATTTGTGCAGTAGGAGAACCATCAGCTTAACCTTTCCAAAATTTTTATCCAACAGAATTCTGAGAAATAACCTGTTGTTTAGGGGTGGATTGTTACACAGCAATGGAAGACTGAAACAAGCTATGACAGAGTATTAATAACAAACTTTTTTTTTTAAACAACTAGGTATAATTTAGTTCTGACTATTTTTTCTTTTTACCCCATTTCTTAGATTCTTTATTCTTCCCATTGCCTCCACTTACCCTTTTCCCATGGAAGCGTGGTTGGTAATTTTTCTAGGCAACATGAGTTGGGAGACACTGGAAACTCTGCTTACTCCAGAATATCTTCCATATCAGCCTGTTTTACTAACTGAAACTTCAGTATTATTTAAATAATAATCCCTTCCCGCTCCAAAAAAAAGCTAAGAATTTCCATCTTCAAGAATGAACATGCAACTATCCCTGGACACATAACTTATTTTTGGTCATTCACCAGTAAGCCAGGGTTGGTTTGTTTGCTCTCTGAGGAAATGGCTAACTGACTGGGATGGGTACCAGGCCCTTGCTTGTCAGAGACCCTTGCCCATGTGTTTATTTGCTAGGCTTTTCCTCTATTTTATCATCTAATTTACTACTGATGTTCCTTCAGCTCTTGACTCCATTAATACTTTCTTAAAGAAGTTTCCCCGGACACTCTGATTAAGTCAATCTTCTATTATAGGTACTCATAGAACCAAATATCTCTTCTTTAGAGCAACTTCATTTCAATCTACTTTTATATATAATCATATTTATAACCCCTGGGACTATAAGCTACAATGGGATAGAGATCTTGTCTATTTTTGTTCACTATAGTATTCTAAATACTTAGCATACACTCTGACACATGTAATGTACTTAATACTAAATGAATGAATAAATGAACTGAGATTCTGAACAATTAAATTCTCACTTGCTTTCTTATGTCAGAAAGTTTTGTGCCTGGACTACATGTTTTATTACTATTGTGGGCAAGAAAATAGGTACATGGCATTCTAAAAGCTCCATGAGACATTTCAAGAAGAGAAATTAAAGCTAAGAAAGCTGTGCTGAAGTTAAGACTCATGAAAGCAATGTGGACTCCCTTACAAAGCCTGATGCATTTGAACCCATGAAGACAAACATTCCCAGAAGCAAGAAAACTAGTAAGAGCTAACATGAATACTAGCATGCATTGCCAAAACATCACTGGGCTGCCATAAATATTATTCCTGTTTTTCCATTCAATAATAGTTAAAAGCTTCCTTTTCTTTATAATTAAACAATTTGGATTTATTAAGGAAGAACTATACTACTTTAATAAACTTTACAGTTCTCAGATTTATCTTTATTAACATCTGTCATAACTTAAATAGTAAAATTATTTATAGTGGGTTTACTAAAATGAGCAGAGAAAAGGATGTGTTGGATATTTGTTTTATTTTAACATTGCTATTCTAACTTTGAATGGGTTGAGCAAGCATAGCAATCATGATTTAATCAATATTCAAATTATGAATAGCAATTTTATAATTCTCTGAAGGTTATGAAGGTTTAGAATTTGTAGGAATTAATTGACCTAGAAAAGCATTTCCCAAAATGTGGTGCTAATGGCAGATGAGAGAAAAATGGGTTCTATGGTCACAAAAGTTTAAAAATGTGTTTTGTTAACCACTTTGGGAGATATATCCTAGAGAGAAGTTTCCTTTCATTTATATGGAAAGGTATAGACACTTATCTAATCTCTAGTGACACATTTCTCTCTTGTCCTTTCTCATAACTACAGTCCCCCTGATTTTTCTGTTCTAGAAACTACTTACTATGTTCCTGATCCTGTATGTGCATTAATTATAATAATAGTGAACATTTGTTGAATACTATCTATTTGTCAGGCATGATTCTAAAAACTTCCAATGTAATAACTCACTAATCACAATGGAACAATACTTTCAGTAGGTATTCTATTTTATATTTGTGGAAGTCAGAGTCCAATTAATGAAGTAAGTGATGGAGTCAGGATTTGAACTTGAGCGGACTGGATTCACTCTGAAGCACAATACTATGCTGTCACAGAAATTATTTGCCAACTAACTTTTAGAAAACAACTTCCTGGTAGTTGGGAACTACTTGTAATTTGTGAACTCTTCAGGTTGCTAAACAAAGAAGCAAAGAAGTACAGCTTAATGTACAAATTTGACATTTGCTTAACTCCATGCATGTGTTTGGCAGAGTTAGTTTTTCCGAAAGATTTCTTCACCTTTTAGAAACACAGAATCTGTCAGTTTGGTGTGGTGCCATAAAGATCATGTGCTTCACTCCTAGGACAAATTACTCATTTTCAAATACAGGCTGGTCTTGAGTTTTCCTTTTCTTTCTTTGTTTCTTTTTAAATGGTGTAGCTGTAGACCTCATTATGTACTTAAGCATACAGATCCACACAAGGAGCTACAAATCATTCAACTACAAAATCGCATGATGGTTCTGGTGTTAACTATCACTCCTTCCCTTCTAGACAGTCATGAAGCTTGTAGTCCACTCTGGTTTGGGCAGTGTCTTCATCATGCCTTTATTTCTAGTCCTTCTCTTTGTTGTTATCTGGGCTCTTCATCATCTCCTGATCTTCTTTGTTTCATGCTGGTCCATGTTCCCTGCAGAGTTTGCTTCTTTACAGCAGAGCTGATGGAGTTTTTGCAGAAAATTGTCTATCTGCAGTTGCTCACAGTTTTAGACTCTTCTCTCCTTTTTTCTAGCCCAATAATTCTGTTAAACTGTATTCTAGTTCCTCTATATTAACCTAGACACAGGCTTTCTAATATGCTTATTTATATAATAAATGTTAAAGTGAAATAAAACACAAAAACTTATTGATTATTCGAGGCAGAACACAGCTGAAACTAGATAATAATCCAAGACACTAAAATACAGCTCTTGAGTTTTAATTATAGTTTCATTTTTGCTCTCAATTGCATAAAATTATCAGTTTTCTAAAACAAAAGAAATAAACATTATTTCAATATTAGTTTATCATCTCTACTAACAAGCTATTTTCTTTCCTTTACCAATCAAATGGGTAATTTATTTCTGCTCATACTCTCTATATTCCTCAAAAACTATTGTTGTTGGATCCTTTCCTAATTATGTAGCTGAAGCTATCTTCTTGAAAGTCAACAGTGGCCTCCTTATCACCAGATATAAATCTCAGAACTCATTTTCTTGGACATCTCTGTAACATTTGACACCACTGACCAGCCACTATAAAATGTGTCCTCTCTAGGGTACTACTGCTGTAATTAATAGTCTATGAGTACATTTCCTTTTTGATACTAATTTTTAAAATATTGGACTTAACTAAGATCTTTAACTCTTTTCTCACACATGCTGATAATTAATTTCTATCCCTTTTGTACTCTCTAGTTTTTGTTTGTTTGTTTGTTTTTTTCTTTTTAAAATCTTGACTCATATGGGACCATGTTCTATCTTTTGGAATCAAGACCTTGAGTCTGCCATCCAATGGGTTGACTAGTCCTTCTAACTGCAAACTGCAAATATGGCATCATTTTTCCATTGAATTCATGAGTTAAAAATAACAACCTTGTTTTGTAGGGCTTAGGATAAAACTGGACAATACAATGCATGCCACAGCCTATTCTCTAAGGCTAACTTAAATCTGCTAATCAGGACAATTTAGGTACGAACAGCAATGAATCTATTTTTCACATTTTTTCACTTTTTGCCCAGAGGAGTATCTTTACAAGCTTTGTCAAATGTCTTCTAAAATACACAGAAAGAAGAAACTGACTATATAAACATATAAAAACAAATGAGTTAGTTTTGGTAGGACTTGTTTCCTATGACCTAATTATAATTCATACTCAACACTCTTCCCTTTTTAAATGCTTGTAGCCTGAGATTTTAATAGTTTGTTCAGAATGTAGTTGAGGATGATTAGCATATTTCTAGTCCATCATTTACAATATCTACTTCTTGCCATTTTTAAAAGGTCAGGAATGTATTTGCCCACTATCAATCTTAGCACATTTTCTGCTGGTTTTGATTCTTCAAAGATGACTGACAATAGATTCAGCAATCTTGAGGCATGTTCTGGAGATATACTTGGAAATAATATGTACTAGTCTCATTTGGGCACATTTTAGAAGCATTAGATAGTTCTTTATTAAGTCCTCTCTTCTACCTTTTCCAGTTAAAGTTCACTGGAACAAGAAGAAAAAAAAAGGATTTAAGGAAATCAACTTTCTAATCCTTGTTATTATGGCGATGTTTACCATAGACTTGTACCTTTTATGCTCTTATTATTCTCTAAATACAATTTAAAGAGCCCAGTTTATTGTTATTCCCTCCCCCCACACAATCTTGAGCTCATTTTGTATCTTTGCTTTCTTTGGCATTCTTCTTATACCTCTATGCCACTTTTAAATACTATTCTAGATAATGAATTCTTTTATCATCTTTTGTTTACTTCTTTTTAAAGTCTGGAATTTGAGGAATGCTGTGCATTGTCTTTCTTGCATAAAACATACCCATAAGCATCAGCTAAGATTTCTACATTTTTAAAGAAATAGAGCAAGAATCTAAAAATATTTTCAAACCCATCTGAATCATAAGCCTTCCAGGTTTGTATAAGTCCTCTTCAGTCCTCTGTACTAGTTTCACTCTCAAGTAATTTGACATGAATTTTGAACTTATATTTGATCTATAGATATAGGATTTACTTAAATTGTGTAATTAATATTGTGTAGCTACAGCTAAAACTGGCATAAATGTAGTTAAGAACAAAACCCAATTGCCTCTTCTTAAGCGTTCTACTCAGCTAGTAGGAACAGAAGTTCAAGAGTGTTTTAGGGTAAACTTCTCATTCTAAGTCTTCACTGTGCAGAGGGCATGAGTAAATAAATATATTTTATAGATGTAATGGAGAGCATCAGTTAATGTGTTAAGTTGGTTAAATGAAGGTTGACTAGGAGAGCTCCTGCTGCAGAAAAAGATGTACTCCTTGCCCTCTGATGAAATTGCAAAATGTAGCCCACTCTTTCTGACCTTTCTGGTTAGAATTAATTCTACTCTATACTATGCTCTGTCATAACACCTGTAATACTTTATTTTCGTAAAGTCTGCATCTACTGGACTGTGAGCCTCTTGAGGGCAGAGCTTGTCCTTGATAAATGATTAGATAAATATGTTACATTTTTTTAGTATGACAGATGAAAAGGTGGAAGAAGAAATCAGAGTTTGGGCTAATATAGAAAACCAAACTTCAAAAACCATCCTGGGATATTGGTATAGTGAAATGTTCCACTTAAAATTCTGTCTGAGAACCCATAGTCATTGGTAATAGGCCAATGGGAATCGGAAATCAAACTGATTAAAACAAATTCAAAACAATAACAGAACTTGAAATAAACAATATTCTTAACTTCAAGTAACAGTTGCATTCTGTTTTAGAACAATGATAAAGAAAATGGTGCACATTTAGGCTTTATTTAGTATAGATTAAATTGTGATCACTAGGCAGAATTGTTCTGTAATCATTCCATTTCCTCACTAGGTGGTGCTTGTGAGCCAATTAGAAAAAAGATTGAATTTATGGTTTATTCATTTAAGGGGAAACAAGGGAAATTTATGAGTTAAATAGAATAAAGCAGTGAAAAACCAGAAAAATTTAAGACAGTTCTTTGTCATTATTAGACTACTTGAAGAAAATTTCATCTTCCTTTCTGGTAAAAATGTTAAACACTTGGAAGAAAAGAAAATACTCATTAAGACCATTACAGTCACCAAATCCTGAATGTTTTATAGACTAAGTGTCCAAGCTTAGTGAATTAAAAAATTCTCTTTATTCTCCTTAAAACACAACAGTAATCTTTGGAAGCAAAACCATTTAAATTGTTATATAATGAGAACATCATTTTATTTCATAACGTTATTTTATGAAACAGGCTGTATAGATTTAAATGGTGTCTAATAAGTAATATTCCTTTACTTTTATTCAGAGGGATTAAAGTGTGCAAGTTACAAGGGAAGTCTCTGGATTCATACTGCTTAAGTTAAAACCCCAGATCTGCTATTTACTAGCTTACCTTACCTCTCTAAACTTCCTTTTTCTTATTTTGCAAAATGTGGGTGCAATAGTTTCCATTTCATAAAATTGTTGAGACAATATATGTAAAAGAATTAAAATAGTGTCTGGCGCATAGTAAGCCCTCAAAAAATGTTAACTTTCATGTCATTCCTTATTATGTTTCCCTTACTATCGTAGACTGATACATTCCTAGTCACAAAACAATCGTGGGAAAGATCGCTTTAAGTTCATGCTTCTTACCTCCTCCTCCTCCTCCTCCTCCTCCTCCTCCTCCTCCTCCTCCTCCTCCTCTCTTCTTTTCCTCCTCTTTCTTTTTTTTTGTGTTTTTGTATTTTATTAGTACTCTGCCTCTATCTATGAAACTGAAATATTTTACCAAGTATTTCTTTAGGGAATAAGTTATCTCTTGAAATTTAGTAGAAGCATTTCTATTCTAATATGTGGTGTTTGGGACATCTTAGCTTCTTCCAACTTTTAGGAAAAGATGGTTTTATTCCTGTGATACAGTTGCTAATATTCAGTGATCACAGTGACTGATAGCATACTTCTCCCAGTGAACTTTTGTTTCTGATGTATGTCTGAAGGTTGCCATGATATTTTGGCCAATATCATAGCAAGGAAGAAGAGTATATGATGAAGAAATAATTCAAAATGAATATTCTTTTTTTCTTTTCAAAAATGTGACAATATGGATGTAAAAAACATAGAAAGCCAAACTTTCGAGTAGATACATAAAAGCTGAAGAAAGGTTATGTCCACATCTGGGAAGAATCATAAATTCATGAGTCCTAGTTTTCATTTACAGTTCTATTTTTAGTGTATATGGACCCCTGTACCCCAATTCATAGTTATCACCATGTGATGTAATTGACAGGACATGTGTCCTTTGCTCTCAAATAAGAGATGTCAAGTGAAAATCTGATGATTTCTTTGATGAACACCAAAAGCCACAAGGCAGCAAGTATTTAACCAAAAGTTACTCTGCGCGGGTGTGATGGTAAGAATTCTACCTGAAATACCACATTTAATCCTCACTACAACTCCACAAAATAGCCATTTTTATCATCCCCATTCTAGCATTGAGGAAATATTAGGTAGTCAGTGAACAATGGAGCTAGTATTCAAACTCAGCTCTGTTTGACTCTAGAGCTTCAGCATTTATCTATCACCCCAAGATGTCAGTTCAAACAAAGACATTGTTTGAGTTGATTCTGAAAGTATAGGCAGCACCTTAAATGACACATTTCCTAATTGGTCTTCCCTGCTGAGACATTAACTTGTCAACATAGGGCATTATCCTTCATTAGTTTTCCTCATGCCTGGGTAGTTAAAGAATCAAACTGTCTTTCCTAATTTGAAGATGATACCACTGCATGTGAGGCTGTGGCTGAGAAAAACCAACATCTGACAAGCAGTTCTTTCCACATCATGTATACATGCAGATTGCTTTTTGGTTTGTGGCTCAAGTCTCTGTTGGCAGAGACTCGCTTCTGTATTTTGTTCTGCCAAAGGGTGGTTAGCTGACACTTACTATATACTCATCAGGGCATCCTTTGTTCTTGTCCCCAGCCATTCTTAGCCTTGATACACCCTCCTTCAGACTGAAGAATCATTAGAAGTCTTTTGGCCTCCCAGGTTTTATATGTAAGACCTGTTTAAATACTGAGCTATGGTACTTTTTAGGTACATGTCTTGTCTACTAGACCTGGGTTGTGATGATTCACTATTTTAAAGCTAATGGATCAAATGAAATGCTGACCATGGATCCTGCCATTTGTTTTCTCAGACCTGAGATACTGTTCATGGAGCAGGAGATGGTGGCTGTGTTAGAGTTATAAGGAGAGCTGGTCACTCTTCTTGTTTTATAAAACTGCATCGTGGTCGGGGCTCTTTCAAGGTCTGCCAGTCTGTAATTCTTATCTAGATGTCCTATGACCCATCGTCCATGTACAAAGACAGCTGGTTCTGGGATTAGGAGGTGCCCTTGATGACAGCAGGTCATGATGGCTTGACATTTACCATAACAGAAAGCAGCTGCGGTGAACTCATCTCCTTTGTACAGCAGTATTTGTCCTCTGCCTCTTCCTCCTCCTCTTTCTGGGTAATGTTTATTGACTGCATACTATAAGTGAGGCGTTAGGCTAAGTTAGGTTTTCTCTACCTCAGCACCTTTAATATTTTGGTCCAAATAAACCTTTGCTGTAGGGAACTGTGCTGTGCATTGTAGGATATTAAGCAGTATCCCTGCCCTTTATCTACTATATGCCAGTAATAGCCTCCTCCCCTCCCTGAGTCATAACAATCAAAAATATCTCTAGACAAACTAAATGCCCCTAGGGGTTGAGAACCATTGGCCTAAGATATTTCAATCCTCATTTCACTCAATTAGAATTGAATCCTAATTCAATCCTCATAATAACTATATAAAATGGTAAAATTATTTATTATTTCCTATTTTACAGGTGGGGAAATAGAGGCTTATAATGTCAAGTAATTTGCCCAGAGTCACAGAAAGAGTAATTTCTGAAACTGAGGCAATAGCAAAAATCTTATTCCAAATTCTGATGGTTTCTACTTCTATGCTTTACTAATTACTACTATATGAATTACTACTATTTGAATTACTACTATATGAATTGGGTTCTGTTACTTATGCAGAAGCTGTGTCCTCTGATAATCCACTGCTTAAATTGAAATGTCTCCTCCCAGACTGTATTTAAGTACTTCCAATCCCTGAATATATTTTATTTTTTATAATTCTATGCCCTTGCACATGCTATTTCTTCTGTTTAGATTAACTTTGCTTTCTCTTTTCATCTAAGGAAAGAAAATTAATCTTTATAGCCTAAGCTCTAATGTTACCTTTTCTATGACACTAGATCTGGCTATTGCTCATATACCTACCTACTTCTGCTCCAATAAATTGCCATAGTATTATGTATTTTAAGTAGTAAACAGATGTAATAGTAATTGATCTTCTAAATGTATGAAAAAGAAAGAAAGTAGATTGTATTCTAAGAGTTAAAATAAATAATTACATACTATATCAGGTTAGAGATTTACAAAGTTACCTTGAAGAGACCAAATTCTTTCCTTGTTTAAAAATTTTGACTATTTCCTGATTAAAAAATTGCCATATGCAAAGAAAAAAAAATTGTCAATTAGCCTAGGGCTTGGAAGCATAGAAGTAAAGTCAAAAACAACCATTGATGATGTCTATACTGGCACTGATCAGACCTAAAGTGAGGCCTGTCAGGTTCATGAAAATTTCTGCTGGTTGTGTCTACTGTGGTGATTGGGACATTGGAGTGGTAGAGCTGATTTTGTTAGCTGTTTGACTATTCATTGAACCACTGTTTCCCAAAGGATAGAGCCCATACCACAGAGCATAAACAAGATGATATAGGTGATAAATACATGTCATTAAATAATGTGGACTCATATAATGAGAATGTTATCCTATCCACTTACAGTTTCTACCAAATGTTCTAATACATCAAGCAGGAAGTTTCATTTCAGAGCTAGTATGTCTCTCATACTTAACACTCACTAATCTGCCTATTAAACATAGACTTGAGATCACCTACAAATAAGTATAGATAGAAAAAAAAAAGAGGTCTTAGTATGCCAACGTTGAAGGTTTTGGAAGATAAGAAAAAATCAGCAAAGGAAACTGAGTAAGAACAGCCCATGAAGTAGAAAAAGAACCAAGAAGGAGTGATACCTCATAAGCCAAGGAAATGTTTCAAGAAGAAGAAAATAATGCTACTCCTCTGGTGGAGAGCAAAATTTGTGGTGCAGAAGTGGGTAGGAGCAACTGCAGAAGCCCTGACCTTGATTATGTGAGAGCAGATGGGAACTGTGTACACAGGGAGGAGTTGGCTCTTGATGGGCATAGGCAGTTGGCCTTTTCCAGCAGGGAGGAAGGCAGGGTATATAGAGCAGTAGATGTGATAGGAGAATATGTGGAAGTTACACTTCTGATGGCATCTGTTTTCTCAGTGAAATTGGAACTAAAGCCTTAAACTGATAGGGAGGAGGCAGAGGAGGTGTTTGATGTTTGAACAGGAAGTGTGAAATAGATCTCCTGTAGATTAGGTCAGTGAATGGACTAGGGAAATGAGAATTTCCAGGCAGCATCAAGCTCTCTTTTTCGTAACTAGAAATAAAGTGCATCGTGGTTGGCTTTTCTCTAGCCGCTCTGAATTTCTCGGGCTATGTGCAGAGCAGACAGAGAGTTGGATTTTAGTAGAATTGAGGATCTATGAGAGGGTCAAGGTAGTTGAATTTGAAGTACTTAAAAAATACTAGGCTACTAAAATATTGTTCATGTAAGGTTCTCAGGGTTTTGTATTAAATTAATAGATCAGAATGTTTTTTAAGTTAATATTTAGCTTATTGGTAAGTGGGTAATATTAAACTTTTCAGATTTGGTTAAAAAACAAAACAAAGCAAAATCTAACAACTTTAGTGAAGATTTTACATTTTTTTTTTCTAATAAATTGAGTTATTCATTCTTCAAAGACTGATTGTCTATATATGTGCCAGGGCCTAGATTAAAGCACTGGAGACACACAGATAAATAAACATGATTTTTATTGGCTTGGAGTTGTATTTTTATTATTTGATAAATAATATTAAGAGCTTGTACAGTATTTACAAGATAGAATTCTCAATACTGATAGGTGATAGGAATAACAAGAAGGTTCTGAAACCTGATTTACTGAACTCTTATTCTAATTCCTCCATGTACTAGCTATGTGAAACGCAGAAAGTAACTGAACTTTTCAAAGCCCCAGTTTCTACGTTATACACAGGAGATAATAATAGTACCATCTTCATAGGTTTGTTAATAGGATTATGGTATTTAATGCATTTTAGACACAGTAGAGTTATCAGCATATGAATGCTCAACACAGATTAGCTATTATCATTATTATTATTGTTTTTTCCCCTTTTTAATTCCCCCCCCCCGCCCCCGTACCTATGAATGTTGCTGTTTCCCCTTTAAGAACTGGATCTCTGAAGGCAGGGCGTCTCCTCACATACGTTGGCACCGTGCACTAAGGGGGCCTGGTGCACCCCACACTTGGGGCCTGGACCTGGGGTTATGGTCTGTGGCTCCACCTAAGGCATGAACCCAGGACCTTCTGCGTGTAAAGCAGACATGCTAATCACTACACTCTGGAGCCACACTACTATTATCATTATTAATATAAATTTATATAGTGTTTTGTAAATGCCAAAGGAGCAACCAACTGAAGGCATGTTTACCCTATTAGTTTGTTCCATAAATGATCAGTTGAAAAGCAATAGGTAAAAGTGTGCCTACTCAAATTATCACACATTAGAATTGACCTTACTAATATATTGATGAAGTTATACTAAAAAGAATGGATAATCGAGTATTTAAATGACACAGAGAAAAAGATAAATGCATTTTAGAGGCCAGATAATGTGTGAGCGTGCAAGGTGGGCACAGCCATAGGTATTGTATACCAGGCTGGCAGGAATCAATGAGAAGCAAAGTGATGTGGCAAATGGATTGATGGAAATTTCATGATTTGCAATTTTGGAGAACTGAGATTTCCCTGGAGCAACTGTTCTCTTTACTGTTTTCATTAATGTAATTTTGGCTTTTTTTAAAATGTAGAGTTAGATATCTGTTCCCACCACATCAGAGGAGACATGTATTCAGCATTGATAAATGATTTATAAAGTATTTTTGTTTTGTTATGCATCTGAAATAGTCTTTAAAATGGTTTGTTGAACTCCTTTTTTCTAATTTTGTAGAAAAGTAGTTTTAGAACCTCCCATCTTAAGTGGCTAGAAACATTTTATCAATCCAACTCATTTAACTGCAATAGCTATTATTATTTAGTACTCATTATGTGTTTTACTAGGTACTTTGTGGGAGCGTGTGTAAAAATTTTTTAATCCTTATAACAGCCTTGTTAAATTGGCATTTTCACATCCACTTGACAAATGAAGAAAGCGAAGCTTAGAGAAGTCAAATAGCCTGACCATGTAGTACACATTCGGTCAAAGGATGGAAACAAGATTTGAATGCAGCTTTGCCTGACTCCAAAATCTGTGTGCTTTCTATGCCTCAGAAGTATTTTTTCAAAAGTTTAATTTTTATCATTTAAAGTGGTATAACTGTTCTTAGAGCTAATCTTTGTGTCAGAATTATCTGCTTTTCAACAGCACCAAATATTTCCTAAAGGGATTTAAGATGTTGTTTGGGGATTATTTGATAGCGCTGTTTGCACATCCAGCCCACTAGCCCTGAAGTCTCAGAGGATTACAAAGTTGTCACATACCTGTCTGTGTAGTATATTTTAATGAGATCCTTCTGTGTTGTGTTCCATAAAGAAAGCAGTGGTGCCAGAATGGGGATGTAAATCCAGTTTATGAATCTTGGGACTGTTTCATTTTTCATTTAGCTTTGATATCTAAATATTCTCATTGTTCTGGAACATCTGCATTAAGGGTCCTGAAAAATACACTTCTCATCCGACAAAGTAAACCTAACAGTACCCTAAACAGGCTGGCCCTCAATCAATGCTTTTATGATGCCACTAGCTTGTGCCACCAACTGAACCCATGTTATTTATTATTTTTTTAGAGCTGTATTAAGTCCCTTATTTTCTTGGCCTGTGGGCAATGTAGAATATGGATACTCAATGAGTAAGAAAGATGGAAGATCAACAGCCATTGTATGACTGTGTCAAGAACATAATCATGCTCTATGTTTCTTAGAAATATCAGGGAAGATTAGTTAGACAGGTTCTGGGAAAAGCTGTTGATAAATGACAATGTCATACCTGAACCTGACCAAAAGTTTTAAAAATACTTTTATTATAGGACTTTTCAAACATCCGTAAAAGCAGAGATTAGTTTACTGAACTCCCGACTATGCATCAGTCAGCTTCAACAACTGCCAGCACTTTGCCAATTTTGTCTCTGCCTCTATGCCTCAGCTTGCTTCCCTTTCCCATCAAAGACTGGGAATAAGTTCCAGACTTTATATTATTACATCTATAAACATGTTAGTAGGCATTGCTAACAGATAATGGCTTAAAAATATAATCATAGGACTACTGTTATACCTAATAAAAGTAACACCAATTCTTTAATATAATCTAAAAAGTAAGGCCATTTAAAAATTCTCAATTTTCCAGTTGATTTGTTGGAAGCAAGATTGAATTAAGGACTAGATTTATGTTTAATTTATGTCTCTTAAATTTTCTTTAATCTGTAACAGGTCTCTTCTCTTCTATCTCCTTTTTCCTTAATGCTATGAATATTTTGAAGAAACGAAGTCACTGGTACTGATGAATGTCACTCTGGTTTGGGCTGGTTTCATCTTCATGGCATCATTTGGTTTATTCCTTTATCTCACATCCTTCCTATAAATTGGTTGTTAAATTTGGAGGCTATTTTACAGGAGATGTGTACTTCTAATTGCGTCACATCAGGAGGCACATACCTCAAATTGTTTCACTCTTAATGATGCTAACACTGATTAGTGAGCTTGGGTGTTTTCAGTCTGATCCCTATTTTAAAATTTCCCGACAACCTTTACCTAATGGTTTTTGCAGCCCTTAATGATGATTGCATAGTTCTATTATTCCTTCCACATTCGAGTTAGAATTCTTACCCTTATCAACAATTTGGTTGCTCTCAAGTAGAGTCTGTGCAGAAAAGAAGGGATAAATAGTTAACTATTTTCCTTTATTATCAGTTTAGTATTTCAGAATGAATTGGTACCCTACAAGTTCAACAGTAACCAAGAGGGTGGTGGGTATAGAGTTTTTAATCTAGTATTGATAAATTCATGAATTTTTATATAGTTGATGTTCATTCATTCACTTGTTCATTCATTCTAAAAATTTCTTCATTCTTCAAGAGCCCTCTTCAGTGAGTCAACTCATTCAAGTTAGTTTCTATGTCTTTATGGCATGACCCTGGTAGTCTCTGACAATCTTCTTGATTTCTGGCATGACAAGTTCTTAGACTTATCTTGTATATTACTTGCCCAATAAGTGGGCAAGTAATGTTTAGAGGTCTAAGTGTTAGATGTGCTCATTTCTACTGTGTTGTCATTGTTCCTAAGCCTTTTTAGTAGTCAGAACACTTAGCAAATATTTTTTAGAAAAAAAAGTCATGAATTCAATGCAATATTTTATATTCACATGTAAAATTACAGGGTGTTTATTTAATAACTAATTTTACAAGTATCCATTTCTCTACACTGAATATCGATTCCTAATGATGTTAATATATCATTTACTATATATGTAATATTAGTTATTTTTAATATTAGTTATATGTAATAGTTTCAAAATAGTAATGATATCACTACTAACAATAATACAGTTAAATGTAATTTAAGATTTTTGTGGCACTTCGCGTCCTTAGGATATATTCTAGTATAGATATATAATACAAATATTGCACTTAAAAATATTTGAAATAATTCTTCTCTATGTGGTTATGCCATCAACTTTATATTTGGTTAAGTTTATTTATTTTTATATTTGAGGGATTTATTTATTTTTAAATTTATTATTTTGCATCTAAAATCTTTTTAATAACAAAGCAGGATCCAGGATTAGTTTTTGTAGCCGTGGCTGGCTCTGTGGCCTCTGGTTCGCTCCAACTTCTGGCCCTTAGAGCGCACCTAGGGTTTGGTGTGGCTGTGCGGGGTTTCAGGACCCTTGACCAAATGCCTGTACACCTCTCAGCCCTTGCGAGGACCAGAGAGCAGGACAGTGCCATAGCCCTTGGGGGACTCCAGGGCCAGCTGGTCAAAGGTGAGGATCTTGCCTTCGGCCTTAAGGATGCAGCTCTGGGAGCAGCTGCTCATATGAAGTGCACATACCTTCAGTGTGGGGACCTTCTGGACACGCACGTCATCGGTTATTGTCCCTACGAACACAGCGGTTTTACCCTCCCTGCCCGGAATCTGCATCTTTCAGATCATCCGAGAAAGGGACAGAGGCGGCCCTTCCGTGTGACTTACGAACAACCGCTTCAGCACCTTTGATTGAAGATGGAGTTGGTTCGTCTAGCTGGAAACCTGTACACCTTAACCAGCAGCCTTAGTCCTGGCTCTTGGACTCCTTGCGCCGAACCTTTCCGGTCTTTGCTGTGCCGGATGTCAGGCCCCAGGATGGCACCTTTTGTTCCACCAGGTCCAGAAAAGAGCTGGGGGATTTATGTTTTAAAAAAATTTTTGTTTCTTGATTATGTGAAACATTAACATGTCCAAAATCAAAACCCTAAAAACAAGGTACATTCAGGTAAGTCTGTCTTCCACACTGTACTCTTCTTTCCCAGTTCCACCCATCCCTACCACCTATAGTTGATACTTTTTTTTTGTTTTCAGTTTATTCTTCTATTGTTTTGTATTAAAAAATGTAAATAAATACAAATATACATTTGTATTCCTTCTTTTTCTGGATAAAAAGTAGCATATTTTAAACACTTTTCTGTACCTTGCTTTTTCCAGGTAATATATTCTGGAGTGAAGCCTTGTGACGAGATTATGTTGATTTTAGGAGTGGTAAAAGGTATGTTGCAGTTTTGATTTACATATCTTTTATTATGGGTGAGATTGAGGGGATATCCATATGTTTAAGGGTTCGCTGTGTTCCTTTTTCTGAAACCATCATCTACAGGAGATTTTGCCTCCAGGGGACATTTGGTAGTATCTAGACACATTTTTGGCTGCCACAACAAGAAGGTAGTATTGTTGGCATCTCACGGATAGATGTCAGAGGGGCTGCTAAATATTGTATAATTTACAAGGCAGCACTGCTACAACAAAGGATTATCTGGCTGAAAATGTCAATAGTGTCAATGTTAAAAAACATATCTATTGGTTATCTCTCATAGAATTTTTTTCTCCTATGTTTTTTCCTTATTGCTAGAAACTCTTCATGGGGTTTGTTATCACTATTCACAAAAATTGATACTCCCACCTATAGAACTCAGCATCTTCATGAGATTTGCTTTGGCCAATATAACTCAAGAGCATTCTCAGCAGATGCTTGAAGAACCAGCCCTCTGTTGGGCATGCTCCTTTCCCCTGCCTCCGCCATTGTGGAAGCAAGTCATTGAGAGGAAGCCTCCATTAGTTTGGGTTGGTAAGGCAATATGATTATAGATCCCCCTGCTGACCAATACTGAACATATAGTGTGAGAAATAATGTCGCTTTATGTCACTGAAATACAAGCAAGGTCAAACCTATTCTGATGGATATAATTCTTTTATCTTAAGGTGTTAACTTTTGTCTGTGATAGAGATTTCAAATAATCTTCCCAGTTCATCATTTGTGGTTTTAGTCTACTCATGGAGTTTTTTTTGCCTTGCACAAATTAGTCCCCCTTATTTGTGGCTTCAGTTTCTGAGGTTTCAGTTACATGTGGTGAACTGCAGTCCAAAAATATTAGGTGAAAAATTATAAAAATAATTCGCAAGTTTTGAATTGGGCGCATTCTGAGTAGCGTGATAAAATCTTGCGAGTCCTGCTCTGCTCTGCCTGGATGTGAATCATCCCTTTTTCTAGCGTCTCGACGCTGTGTACACTGCAGATGTTCTGTTCAAGTAACCCTTATTTTACTTAATAGTGGTTCTAAAGTGGAAGAGTAGTGATGTTAGCAATTTGAATATGCCAGAAAAGCCGCAAAGTGCTTCCTTCAAGGTGAACTTTCTCGACTTCATAAGGAAAGAAAAAAAACCATATGCTGAGGTTGCTAAGATCTACGATAAAAACTAATTTCCTATCTTTGAAATTGTAAAGAAGGAAAAATAAATTCCTGAGAGAGACCACATTCATATGACTTTTATTACAGTATATTGTTATAATTGTTCTATTTTATTAGTTATCATTGTTAATTTCTTACTGCCTAATTTATAAATTAAACTTTATTATATGTATGTGTATATAGAAAATAACGTATTATGTAGGATTCGGTACTATCTGAGGTTTCAGAAATCCACTGGGGGTCTTGGAATGTATCCCTCATGGATAAGGAAGGGCTATTGTATTATCATTATTTTTTAATTTGTAAAAAATATACTTAAATACATCAGTCTTTTTCTTTATTGCTTCTGGATTTTGAGTTGTGGTTAGGAAAGTTTTCCTCCCAGATTATTCAGAAATTTGGTCATGCTTTCAAAATCTAGTACTTTTATGGTTGTTTTACACTTAGATCTCTAATTCACTTAGTGTGAGAGCTGGATATGTCCCCCTGCCCACGATAAGACTAGTTGTCACCAAACCACTTATTAAGAACCCATTTCACCCACCTTTTTGTGATGTTGTGTTTATTATATATTAAATTTCTGTATGTCTTTGGTCTCTTTCTAAATTTTCTATTTCATTGGTTTATTCATGAGCCAACATTATATAATTTTAATTATAGGGACTTTATATATATATTTGATGTCTGCAAGGCCACTCTTTATTGCTCTTGTTTTAAGTTTATTGCATACTGTTATTGTTTATCTTGTCTCTTCTTTCAAACTTTATAACAAACTTGTCTAGCTTTTGAAAAAAATTTTTCTGTATTAATTTGGATTTTATTAATATATAAATAAATGTAGGGAGAAATGAAATCTATATGATATGGGGTTTCTTTAAGAATATGGTATATATTTCCATTTCTTCTGCTTTTGTGAGTTTCAGAAAATTTTATAATTTTTCTCAAATAGGTTTTGAACATTTTTCTAACCTGCTTTAAAACCATGCTTTGAATTATTGTTTTGGTAAGGCAGGAATGATTTCTTACTGATTTTTAAAAATCAGTGGAAGATCTGAGTTTACTCTATCACAAACTGGCCACTGATTAATCTGTAACCAAATTTTACTTTTTGGCATGAAGAGAGCTGATCTTGTTTGAGATCTCAGCTAGTGGGATGATATTCTTCAAATCATCATTTTAGTTAATATATTTTATAAATAATTTCTCCTTAACATTTTCCTCTCTCAAAACACATAATCTCTTTTTTAATTCTCGCCTCATATCCCTGGCATGAGACAAATTCCCTACAGTCCAGAACACTCTGAAAAGTTGCTATAAAATATTATTAGATATATTAAGAAAGCTGAGCTCATACATTCTTAATTACATATAATCAAATATATATACAACAGAAACCTAGCCTAATTTTGTTTGTACAAATTGGGGTAAATGAAATCCTATAGGAATTAACTACAGATTATAAGGCTTATAAATGGGTGTTCCTGTGAAATAGAACCTCTATCTGGAATAGGTTTTTAAATTATCAGTACAAGTGAAATTACCCTTGGCAAATAGTTGTGATGTAACCTAAATCCAGGACACTAAGTATTAATATTTTACCCATCTTTTCTTTATATACAGAGTTTTTTCCTTAAACTGGGTTTTTGCTAAAATACTTAATATACTTTAAAACAGAAGATAGTGGTTGTTTTTTTGTTGCTATTCCACTTTTTAATTGACAGTTTTTACAAATAGCTTTTTCAGTTAAAAAGAAAGAGTTGTAGATAAGATTTTACTCTTTTCACACTGTCAGAGGCAAGTGGTGTTCAGGGCATCATAGTTGTGGTTATAAGTGTGGACCTTGAAGTTACACTGCTAGGATCAAATCCCTAGTTTGCTAGTCTCTGGCTATGTGACTTGAATGGATCAATTAACCAATTAATCATACCTTTGACTTAATAGGGTTGACTTGAAGATTAAATGAGATATCATTTAAAATCTTTAGAGCAATGTCTGACAAATAGTAAGCTGTAACTCTTTGATAAATTAAAAAAAAAAGTGTGTACTCCACTTTACTGTCTTTGTCAGCATCTTGGTTCAGATAAAATTAAATCAACATCATCACCTAAGATGTCTTCAGATAGAAGGAGAGATGAAGGGAGAAAACCCAAGCTGAGAAATGCATGGCTGTAGTACACTTGTTATAGATAGTAATGGTGGAAGGATTCACAGGCAGATTGTTCTCATACAAATCTCATGTCTGTCCGCCATCTGGTAAACCTACTTCCTTCCATCTGCTGGGAAATTTCTCTTAGTCCGTTCAGTATAAGAAGTAGAATTTCACAAAGCTTGTGGTGGAAGCAATCAGCTCAATTTTGCCACCTCTGAAGAAAGACCTGTAAACAGAAACAATAGTAAAACCATAACAAGTCAACAAATAAGCTTTTCTATTAAAAATAGAGTTAACCTTTGCTTAATGGAATCCTCAACCACTTCCCATTTCATAGAATGCCTGTTCCTTACTAGTTTACTAGCTCTCTTTACTGAAGCTCAAGTTTATATGCAAAGTCTGACTGTTTCTAAATAGGAGATAATGGGAATGTCTGTCTTTTGGATTATATTGGACTCAAAGGAACATGAGGAACAATACAACTCAGCATTCGTTTTCTATTGTTCCTTTTCATATTACTCCCAAAGTTAACAGAACACCCTTCACATGTAGAAATATTTTCTTCTCCAGTGTTGTCATTGGTCCCCACTAATAACTCTACAGTTCATGCTCAGGGAGACCACAAAGGGTGAAATTCGGTGGAAGCTCCAGTAACTTTATGCAGTAGTACAAAAGGCATAATGAATCTTTAGGGCCATTACCTGGTGTCTATCTTCATATAAAATTTTAACTTTATGCTTGTGGAGAAGATTAGTAATATACAATACTAATACAAGATGAAGTACATGTTAGAGCCAATCAGGCAAAATGCCTTCAATTACTCTTGTAAGACTCAAAGTCTACCTGTATTTTATCTACATTATAGTGTTCCTTTTAACTCCTTTTATTCATTCATTTATTCAACAAATATGTATTTAGCACCTACTACATTCCATGCACTGTTTTAGGGCTTAGGCATACTGTGGAGGACAAGGTATGGAGCTTACATTCTAATGGAGGAAAGGATATAATTATTTAATTACATAATGTAATGTCGGGTAGTGATCAGGGCTTCAAAGACAAGGAAAGAGAAAGCTTCTTTAAGGAAAGGACATTTAAGCTGAAGCTTGAATAAACTGAAAGAGGGAACCCAGGACTTCTGGGGAAAAGTGTTTAGGCATAAAGAACATCAGGTGCAAAGGTCAGTAGTTGGAGGGTTCTTGGCACAGTTAAGGAACAACAAGAAAGAGAATTTGGTTAGTGGATTGAGTGTGGGGAAAGGGTCTGGTGATAAGGTTGGAGAGATGGCCAAAGACCAGATTATGTGGGACTTGGTTAGCTTTGGACTTCATTCTTTTTGTGAATGGTAACTGTCTGAAGGTTCTGAACAGGAAATAAAATAAGATGTTTTGTTATTTTCACAATTCATTGCCTGCTGTGGAATATAATGTAAAAGGGGAAGAGTGGAAATGGAGAACAGTTGGGGCACTATTACACAGTTTGTGTGGTGATAATGAGATTGGGGAGGGACAAAGGAATAGAAAGGATGTCTAAAGAATCCCTCTTTTGTATTCTATTTGTAGTTGGCCTCATGCACTCTGTACAGATTGAGCTTTTACATAATCCCATTGCGTTTTACTTTTAATTGAATTGTACTGTTTTAAGTGGGAAAAGACAGGCAACAAAATGAATACCCATCAACAGAGAAATGATTAATTAAATTGTGAAAAATATTTACTTTGAGCTATTAACCATTAAAAAGAAGAGCTTAATATTAGGAGGGATTTCCATGATATACTCTTAAGTGAGGAAAAATATATGTATGTAGTCTCATCTTTAAAAATCAAAGAATATTTTTAGTCCCTTCATTAGTGTATATCAAATTATGTATATGCATATACATATATATGTGCTTATATATGAATATATGAGCATGCAGAAGAGTATAAAATGTACATACATGTTGTTAACAGATTGTTGACCTTGGTTACTCTGTTGAGAGGAAATAGACTTTTTAAAAAATTATTTCTTTATTTATTATAATTATTTTTTATTAAGTTTATTGGGATAACATTGGTTAATACAATTATATAATTTTCAAGTGTACATTGTAGTTTGACATCTATATATTCTATTGTATGATTACCACCCAAAGTCTAGTTTCCTTCAGCTACTATATATTTGATACCTTTTACCCACTTCACCCTCCTGAGAGAAGAGAGATTTTAAATACTTAAGTAGCATTGATGAACTTTGATGTCAGAAACCCTGAAGTAAGAATATAACCTGGTACAAATCAAGTGGAATAGACCTAGTGTAGAATATGGAGAATTGTCTAGAATTAGTTCCTTATCATAATTATTAAGGGCTATTAGCAGTTCTTCAGGAAGGGGAAATTAGAGTTGGACAGCAAAACCTAATATGTAACTTTTATGAGTAGCTATGTATAATTATGTATGGTCGAGTATATAAAGCTTTCACTTAAAAACATTTCAGGCATGAATTGACCTAAGAAAAGATTTAATTGATAGTCCTTTGCATCTTTATCATATATATAATAAATTATGATGTAAGAGCACATTAAAGAATGAAATGAATCAGACAGTGTCTCCAAAATTGTGGATGTGTTCAGCCATTTTGAATGACTAAGTGGAAAGAAAGGTGTTTAGTTTGCTAAGAACAGACTTCATCCATTTTGCCTGAAATCTGCTCAGGAGACAGGTGTGGCCATACTAGGCTAAGATTTCTTCAGCTACTATCATATACCTTACCTTTGGGGAACTTTTTTCCTCTGTATTTTTGACCTTCACCTTCTGAACTGTAGCATGTGACCGCCATTGAGAGACTTCTCATTCGGGCTAGTATGGCTTGGCCTACATAGTTCCCCAAGTTGAATATTTGGCAGTTTAGCTCACTAGTGACCAAATGGTCCTTTTAACAAGCTGTGATGATCACTGAGCTGTATTTCTTCATCTGCTTTGACTTTTAAAGTCATTATATGTGAGTAGTACTCATGGGAGATTGAGGAAAAGAGAAAGATTTTTTTACCTTTTGGAAAGGCTGCTCATTCAGTTTTTAAAAAATTGCCAGAAAACCCCATTGTTTACAAATTTTTCCATTGTGTTCTGTTTATTTGCCAAGAAAAATCTTGCACCATACCAACTTGTGTTAGTAAAACAAATGGCTCCTTTCACAATGCAGCTCAGTGTATTTGTATATTTACATGAGTTTTCCAGCATTGCTTGGGAAGGAAAGATTCAGCTACATTTGCACATGTTTTGTTTTTCCTTGTGTGTAAGCTTTGACCTCTCATACTAGCACCCAATGAACTCGTAGGCCTTGGATTAGTTGTAGGCATTTTGCTAAGCCCTCAGTTGGATAGAGTTTTGCTGGGTTACTTCAAACAAATAGTGTGTTTTCAGGAAGCATGAGCTAGTTTTGAATATCTAGATGAATAACTGACTGTGTACTGTGCCCTGTGGGTCCTATCTAACAGGAAAGACCTGTAGCTTACTGACACTTAGTTGGCCATTATGTAATTTGTATAGACTAACAAGTGGCAACTTGCAACAGACTCACAAACTTAGTACCAGGCTAGGCAGCCTTGTCTGGTCTGGGGGCAAATCTTCTGCTGTTCATGTGGCCTTTTATGCTTCATTAATTATATTCCCTAATAACATCGTGGTTGGTGGGATAACATTTATTCAAAAGTTTCAAACAATTTATAATTTATATGGTACATTTCTTGAGGAAGTTGAAAAAAATTTTCAATGGCTTCATACTTTTTTAATCTAAGCACTTTCTAGTTGGGTGATCTTAGATAAATTATTTTTCTAACTTTGGTTTCCTCTGTAAAATGAGAGTAATAAGATCAGGTTTATAAAGCTATTATGAGGACCAATTAAAATAATATAATAAAACATCCAGTATGGTGCCAGGCATATAAGTAGGCCTTCTATTAATAGGACCTGCTGCTATTATTATTTGTGTTTTGATTAATTTGGCTAGACTGATATAGATATTTTTTTCTACTTCCATGGATACAAGAGTTAGATGAGTGAAACTGGATTAGTGTGACTGAGCACACAGGTAGGTTGTTATTCTGGTCCTTGATACACCGAAGAGGCCTCTGGAAATAATCAGAACATTTCATTCATAGCAAGGAGAATTTGGCGATCTTCTGTGACATATTCTAACTTTGTGCTGGAACCAATCTCGAAGCAATTTTGGAACTCTCAGCTCTACACTGTGAAATGAAACATTATGTTTCCAAGGACCCTACTCAGCATGCTGATATTCACTGGAGTGTGATCACATCCCACCCCACTGGGGGCAAGAAAAAGGCCAATACAAACCACCAACACCTTAAGATAACATTGGCATAAAATATTGCCAGTGTTTTGTCCAGTATAGAAAGTTCCAGGATGTCACCAAAGGATAGAGTAGCATAAAAGACCTCCAGAGACATTTAAAATCAGCTGAACTCTTTATGTACAGTTTTGTATATGCCCAGTTAGAGAACAGAGAAAAGCAGCAATGGGAGAGGAGCCAATGCAATTCTCAACTCTTCGCCACTTGAGGGGGAAAGTGAAAAACTGCCACTATTAATTTTGAAAAATCACCCTGCCATGTCAAGAACATGTCATGCACAGGATTGTTGAATAGAATGTTTTCATGAATAGTGAGTCATTTTCCTAGGTGCCAATTTCACAGCGCAGAATAATAAATCATTCAAAACCACAGAGTATTGACTGCTCTTTTGGGAAAGAGAGTAATTCCTCCCCACTTCCCAATGTTTAATTCAATAGTGAATTTTCTTCTGTAGGTGTATGAGAAACTGCTTTTCAGTCAATAGCCTTAGGGCTGGCTCCAGATCACAAGCATTATTTGATGGACCACTGTTCATCTATAATTGTCATGAGACACTAGGATTTGAGCTTTCAGGATACAAATCATAAATATGTGTATGGGGAATTCGTGTGCCTCAAGAAAGCTACTCTTTTAGGTAAGTTTTAATATTTAAGAACTTGGGGACTAAAGGTGCAAATAAGCATTTCAGTCATAGCACGTGCATGTTTGCTTCCAATGTAACCTAAGTTTATCTGTTAGTCACACCTGTGGCTATCCTACAAAGGATGCTGTAATATTCATGTCGAGAACAACTTTTAGAGGTCTTCAACCTCATATCCTCAGTCTATAAGTAGTGGACTTAGTAATTTATAGTTAATTAACAATTAATGATTATACTAATCTGTGATACACCTTTTACAAGATAAAGGACACAACATGCATTTTATTTGCCGAATTCATTTCTCCCTTTCATTTTCTATCCTCTTAGTTTTTCTTTGATTTTTTTCCATATGTGTTTTAATGTTATCTTGCTATATTATAAGTTTCTTCTGAAGCTAATTTAAATCCTTTTGGAGTAAGTCATACTACTGACAAACAAATAAAAAATAAATATTCATTTGTAATAATTAGACCACCCAGTTGAAATGTGCTGGTAGTTTTTCTCCTTGAAAGGGTAATAGCATTGTTGTTATTTCATCATTCCTCATTTCTTTCTTTGAAACTATTATCCTGTGGCTTTGAAAATTTCCACAGAGGAACAAATAATCTCTTTTCTTTTAGAATTGCCATCGAGCTCATAAGAAAATTATACCAGAGGTAACTTTTGTATCAAGAAGAAAAATGTAACTTTCCCCCTCCTTTTTTCTGGCTTTCCTGAAGTCTTGGCCAAATTTTACAAGATATTTCATATTAGGAGGGAATTGACCTTTGGGCAAGTTCTTCATCCTTCCATGAATGATGCCACCGCTTGTCGTGTCAGACTGAGAGTAGGCCCCTTGCCAGGATGTGGAATGGGTCACAAATGATGAAAACAATACATGAACTTGACAGATTTCAGTAAATGGCAGAAATTACAATGTGGTCTCACTTTATTAACTGTTTTAACATTCACTTAAATTCAAGATGAGGAAGGGAAAAATGATTTAAGAACCAGACAGCAGGGTTATAGAATGACAATGAAAATTGCAGACTTTTTTCTCTTAGTTCATCTGCCAAACACCTGTAGAATTGCATTTCAATTATATGTCTGGGTCAGGTAAGAACTGGCTGGTTTCTGACAGTGGTCTTTCAGATGGGACATTACCAAAGAAGAGAGATGCACAAGAGGCTAATGTTCATTTCCTATGAAAGGAACTGAGGATGTCAAAGTAAATTGGAAAGGATAGAATCTGGGAAGGCATCTGGGACTTTGGCTTACACTCCAGGAAAATGTTGTGTCTAGATTGCCCACAATTACAAAAAGCAGAGGAAGGGGGCCCCACTTGATAACAATTGAATTTCAATAAATTTTGCTCTATGAGCCATCAGAGATAGGTTTTCTTTTAAAAAGATCTCAATAAAAGTCAAGTATTTACTGAATTCATTATTCTACAGACATCTGCATTTGAAAAATACTTAAAATTCTTCTCATATCAATGGATTTAAATGTTATTCACCAGTAATTCTTTGGGTCTTTGAAGCTTTCAGCTAAAGTTTTGGTTTATGACTCAATGTTACCTTATTTTATTGACTATCTGTTGCTATCTTTCATGTCAGGAAGCTCTTCATTTACTGAAACTATTTGTTAAAATATGCCATGCATTCTCTCAAAATAAAAATTATTTTAATGTGCCTTGTTCTGACCAAGCTTGTTTATATGTATTTGTGTTGTCGTTGTCATTTTTATATAAATCATAAGAGAGGAGGTAATAATATGTAATACCACTGAGTAAATGAAACATAAAGATTTATATTAATTTTGATTTTGATTATATTTTCTTCAAATGAAATCTCTTTTCTTTATGTGTTATGGTAAATATAACAATTTTCAAAATGTAAGTACAGGTATTGGCTTCAGAAATTATCACATTGTAAGGAAATATCTTATTCTTTATTTGGGGGTTATTTTTGGTCAACATTTGAAAGAAGAGTCTTAAGCTAAGTCACATATTTATTTAGCAATTATTTGGGATGAAAATGAAGATGTTTTTCCCTTTCAGAGCATTTTCTAAAAGTCTATTGACTCAATGTCAATTTCATATTGTTTAAATACCAGCAAAGACAGACAGCAGAGACGTGGAAATTCAGAGTCCTTTTCATTAGTGAGAGTGGTAATTAATATTATGTATTACTTTCTGGTCACATGTTACAATAATTCACCTGTGTGTGAAGTCAGTATAGCAAATTAATAATCTCTGTAGTTTCATTTTACATGGAGAAGTATAATTTTTTTGTAGTCTTGTTTTCTTAATAATGAATGTAGACTGGTGTTGCTGACACTAATACCTGTTCTTTTCATCATCCTGACTTCCTCATTGGGAATGGAGAAATGTTTTACAAATAGAAATATTTTATAGAACTGATTTTTACCTCTTACGATGATCATATATTCACTAGCACTCTCCCCAAAAAGCTGCAAAGCAATGATGCTTGAAAAGGAGATTTAAAGAAAAAGTGCCTATGTCACCTGTCCTTTTTTGCTTTTGTATCATCCATCCCAGAACATTTCTTTTGGTGTATTTAAATTTCAAATTATGGAAACATTGAAATCTCTGTGAGTTCTGTAGAAGATGGAAATATTTAAATAAAATTGTTGTAATTTGGGTGTATGATATTTATACCACTCCATGAATATTGCTTTTACTGTATATTTAAACAATGTATTAAGGATGAGTGAACTGACCCACAGAGTGTCAGCTTGACACAAACCAGAAGCAGATGCAATGAGGGGCCCATGCATTATGTCCTTCCACTGGGATGTTGTACCATTTGCAAAACAGTGTATATTTCACTATTCACATAGTAAATGACCAGTGGTGAACCTTGAGGAAGAAATGATTTAGTGATGTTGTGTAGAAGTATTACTAAAATGTAATGTAAAGACCTGTCTTACACATTCAGGAATTTCACCTTTGATGTTAAGATTGGAATGAAAAAAACTGTGGAAGAATGTAGCAAGATTTAAAAACTGTCTTAAATTATCTATGAGGATGAAATATTTGGTGGTTATGTAATGCTAATTCCCTAAAAAGAATTAACATTTTTTTCTTGTGAAAACAACACTTTATATTGCAACAACAATTAAAACCTGACTCTAACAAGTGTACACACATGTTGCACACATGTGCACACACATGTGGCTAAGGTACCTTCCTTGAATCATTTAAAAAACCCAACTTTACAAACTGGTAAAATTATTTGTCAAAAAATATAGTTCTGTCAATTCTCTCCTCACATCACTTTATAACTCTGAAATGATCAGCTGAGATCCTTTTCTGCTTAGTGTGAGAATTGATGGAAAGAATTTCTAGGCCTCACATCATTTCTTCATTAAGTTGAAGGATTGGCTGAAGAGTTCTATGATATCTTCTAAGTTCACATCCGGACTTGGTGGTAAGCAGTCAACAATGTTAGGTCAGGAGGGAAGAGGACCAGAAGGCATGGCTGAGGATGGAGGGACTAATGAGAGTTTTAGGGATGCATTGGAGGTTAGAGCCTCAGAGGTTACGCCAAGCCGGACATTTTTGGATTTTAAAAGACAGTTTGGGGTGGACGTTCAGAGGTTCAGATGAGCAGTGGTTATTGGTAAATCCATAATTAGAGGTTGCAGAACTCAGTGTCTGCCGCAGCCTGGTGGAGTGGAGAAAGGTTTATATTCAGGGATCCTAGACAGGGCTTAGTACAGAGGTTTAGGTGAGGCAGCTGGGCATAGGCAAGAATATGATTTTAATTTGGCACATTAGCCAGGCATAAGGAAAAAGACAGGAGATGAGAGAAATGTTCTCAAAAAGTTGGCTTCAAAACAATATCACATGAATCTCATGAAAGGGTTAATTTCTCTTTTATTATTTAAAAAGATTTTTCTTGGAGTGGGCTTAATTAATTAAACTCTGGGGATCTTTTAGTATTATAATTTTTTTTCTTTTTTCCATATGAGAGAAAGGAAGAATAAAGGATACATTTTTTTTAGTGTTCTGAGACTCAGTTTCCAACCAGCAGGGTTTTGGTGGGGTTGGAGGCTGCAGCGGCAGTTTTCAGACACAAGCAAGATATCCGAGAATTCAACTCAATTCTGACTCTATCTTCCTGGAGATAGTGTCAGATTCCACAATTCAAGAGTTCAGTCCTACAAGACTGCCTTCGCTCCCTCCTCTCTTCAGGTGCCAGTCTCAAGCCCAGGTTGTTACCTGTGTTTCTGACCCTCTGGCTATAAATCAGAGGTTCCTAGGCCCCCCTCCTTGAATTTAATTAATTTGTGAGAGCATCTCATAGAACTCAGAGAAACATTTCACTTATTTTATTGCCAGTTTGTTATAAAAACAATTTACTTACTAGATCACCTGAGTTATAATAAAAAGGATATAACTCAAGAGCAGTCAGACAAAAGGGATGGATAGGGCAAGGTATGGGGAAAGGGCAAGGAGCTTCCATGTTCCTTTCATGCATGTCACTCTCCCAGAATTTCTGTGTATTCACCAACCCAGAAACTCTCCAAACTCTGTCCATGTGGGTTTTTACAGAGGCTTCTTTACATAGTAGTGATTAATCAAATCATTGGACTTCGATAATAGATTCAACTTTCAGCCTCTCTCCCTTCCCTGGAGGTGGTAGTATGGGGGCTAGGACTACAAGTTCCAACCCTCTAATCCCATGGTTGGGTCTCCTGGCAACTGGCCCCCATCCTTAAGGGGGATCTAAAAGTCATCTCATTAATGTAACAAAAGAGACCTTTATGACTTTCATCACTTAAGAAATTCCAAGGGGTTTAGGAGCTTTCTGCCAGAAATGAAATGGAGACCAAATGTATATTTCTTATTATAAATCATAATATGATGGGTTACTGAAATTTACCCTTAAAAAACTTATAGTCTGATCAAGGTCAGGGATGCTGGGAGAAGGATGCATTTGTTACACAGAACCTAAAATTTATCTTCTGATATTCGCCTCTAATTTTGTCCAATAGTGGAGAGGTTCCTGGGTTACTCTGGTGCTTAAAAAAGTAGAACTTAAAGAGGAGGCATGGAAGATGGGTGGAACCTTGAGGAACCTGTAAGTTTCACTCCGATGTGTGTTTGTTGAATAATAATGAAAGATCTTTGATAAACATATAGAATTTGATAGATGAGAAACAGTTTCTGGATCCAGCTACACCTTTCACTGCAGAATTTCATGTTCTACTGAACACTTATGCTTGACCTGGTCAACAGAAATTTATTTTCTTTAACTCATGGAACAACATAAAATGAATCCTTGCACTCTTTATTATCTAATGAGTGATGAAGGAATCAGATAAGGAGTATGATAGCATAGGTTTGGTGGAGAACACCGGTTCAAAAATAAATAATCATGGGGCATAAATATGTGTGTAATGAACTTGTGGAAAGAAGGCTAGACCTTCTTGTTTTGATTATTAGCATCCTAGTAAGTACCTTAGGTACTAATGTAGTTTACACTTTTCACTTTTCTCACATTAATTTCATTTATTATATGAATGATAAATAGTAAGTTCCAGAAGGATAAGGAGAACATGTAGACTATAAAAGAAGCTCTATTAGAAAGCAGTATGTTTAACCAAAAATGAATTCAGAACCATTTTATTTTTGGAAAACTATGCTTGAAAAACATGGATAGTGATGATCTACTCAAAGAATTATAGGAAAACATTTGACAATGAAAGTAAATGAGATCACAGGAAACTATCTTGCTCATAGGCAGGAGCAAATACATGATCTGAAGTGAGATTTTCTGTTCCAGATTATTCACTTTCTAGCACATGGTATTCCAGCTGAACTGTTAAAGGGTTAAAATTCAACAGTTGTTTTATTTCATGTGTTTATCTTGCTGATTTTGGCTAGAAACTTGGAGACTTAGAAGCTCATTTTATTTTCTTTCATATCCTTATTCTGGATGTAGTACTTTTTGTAGATCAGTAGCTATATTAAACTTCTTAAAAGGTATTGTCTTTATATCTTTTTTTTTTCAGATGGTTCTGTTCGGTCTCACTAATATAAATTTCTTCTCTTGGCTAAGGATTTAACAACCATTGCATTTCTTTGGTATGCATAGCACTGTTTAGATGATGATCTCTTGGTCTAGAAAGTCGAGAAGGAATTCTTATCTTCAAAATCTCTGATAATACAGCTGCCTTGGTTGGAAACAAAAATGATCATGGTTTACTTGAGGCCTAATTCAAGTATGTGAAGCAGTAGGCATCTAATTCAGGGTCATGCTTAGCAATGCTTTGTCAGCGTGACCTGTTTCTATGTTTTTTAATATCTCTTGGAAGCTTGTTTCTGATTTCAAACTTCTCTGGTTTCTCTAATTGGCCTAATATGGACAAATATCTGGTGTACCCAGGGTCCAATATCAACAGACCAAAGACATGGGAGAGTCTCATGTGACAGGAGTAAGACCAAGTATAAAGCGGGTCTGATAGTGTGTTAGCAATGTATGCAAGGTATAAGGATAATTTAGGAATAGAGACCTTTGCCAGGAAACTATAGCAAAAGTAGAGGACAGTGAGAAATAGCTTTACACCAATTGGCATCTCAAGATATAATGCAATTATTACCTAGCTCTTCTAAAGTTTTGACCAGAGAATTATAATATATGGACCAAAAAAAATGGCTTTAAAGTTATTAAGTGTTGCTACCAAGGAAGTCCTACATATGTACCTAACTGAATGGGCCTTCAAACCCCTCCTAAATTAAAATGATAATATAAATAAGCAATTGGAAGAACTGGCCTAGTTATGTCCAAGATGGGTAACCTTGTATAATCTTCAAGTACAAAAAAGGCATCTGGATCAAGTCAAAAGAAAGTAAGGGAGGAATTGGTGAGGTGGTTTTATATAAATATGTAAAACCAAGCCTGCTTGATCAGGAAATTCTTGGGTTCCAGATATCTGCTTTTTCTCCTATTGACTGATCCAGTTTTAGTAGATCATGTCATTAACTGAATGTGTATATTGCTTCACCTGTTCTTTTAATTGGCATTAACTGCTTGAAAGAAACTGTAGTGTAGAAAAAGACAGAAGTCTAGTCTCTTGAAGTGCGCTCTAGATTAGATAAGTTTGGTGCAGTTCAAAAAGTCTAGTGGATAGCGCTTATCTCAAATGTGAAATGGAAGAGAGACTTAATATCCTGGATGTTTATACTGACATTTGGAAAGTGAATATATTTTAAAATTTCAGTGATGAGTTATATATCACACTTGAGTTACTTTATTATGGTGGTATTGTCTGCCTCAGTATGATTGATATCTCTGGATGTGATCTTTCAAAGATTCTGGGGTTCCGTTTCAATTATTTGAATCTGTAATTACATAGTTAGTGGTTTTGTCATATTTATTCATGGGATTTCAGTGTTCAATGGAATTTGATCTACTTTCTGAACTTTCCTAATTATCCTTATTCTCAAACCAAGGGGTGATAATAGACTCTTGGTTGGGAAATCACACTTTATTGACTGAGTCTCCATGAGCACGTTTGGGAAAAAATCCACCCAAGAGGAAAGCTCAGTGATTTAGTTCTATAAATGGTGCTTTAGACACTAGCAGAAAGTCCTTCTCTCCTGTTTATCACTCCAAAAAAATGAATCTGTGGAATACACATGGGAACTGAGAGTTCATCTTGGAGTAGTATCTGGGGTCATTCAGGCCATTAAAGGAGACCGAAAGATTTTCTGGTTCTGATAACCCTGAAGCCTTTAGTGATATCTGGCTCTTTTCCAGACACCCCGCTCTCAGTTTTTCAGGGAAATACCCTCCAACTCATTTGGGTGGTACTTCATTTTTATGACTTTTATCTGAGTGGCCATTTTCTCTAACTAAGGAAAGCAATTAAAAGTTCTTTCATTCCTAATCCTTTATCTCTCTTTAGTTCTTAGTTACCTCACTGGCTACCTCTGTAGGTAATACACAGCAGTTTCTGGAACTGTAGATTGTTGGGCTCTCTCCCAGCAATTAATAAATAAAGACCTAGTTTTCATTTGTTATTTTCTTGACTAGCAACTACAGTAGTCCCCTTATTTACCCCCAGTGAATGCTGAATCCTTGAATAGTACCAAACCCTATATATATTATGTTTTTTTTTCCTATACATATAGACCTATAATAAGGTTTAATTTATAAATTTGGCACAGTAAGAGAGTAGCAATAATAACTAGTAATAAAATAGAACAGAGGAAAGAGAAACTGTGGATAATGGGGATGCTACTTTATTGCCCTTGGTTAGCAGCTTTAAGGAGAAAATGTGAATGATTGAGCACCAAAATCCTGATAAGTTCCAAAACCAACTTTTTTCTTCTATGTAAATGTGATTTGGATTTTTTGAATGTTTCATCATGATCTAGTTCAGGTTATGCATTTTTCAGGCAGTATACTACATAAGGATGCTGTATTTTTCTCAGGCTATCAAATCAGGAAGTACATAATATTTGGTCTATTTTTCATTGGTGATGTTAATTTTGACAACCTGGTCAAAGCATTCCCTAGTTTCTCCACTGCATAGTTACTATTTTCTTTCATAAAACTAATATGCAATACTCTACCCTCATATTCTACCCTTTCCAGTATGTGATAGATTGTATATTTTAAAAAGTCATATTATAATGTCTCTCAGAGGAGACATTCTGAGACCATGCAAATTTCTTTCCCATCAAAATTTAGCAACCTTTGATGATTCTTACATGTACCAATTATTACTGTGATGATATTAAATACTAATTTTAAACTCTTCTACTCCCTTCACAATTATCAGTTGGAATTTTATTGTAAGGAAGGATCCTCTTTGTACCCCTAGTTATTTATTATCAATATTAACTTATAAATTTCTATTTTATTTAAAAGGTTGTAATTTATTATTTAGTATTATTTTTTTCATGCTTGAATTATTATAATTTGGCTAGTTGAAGCCCCTTCAAAATGGTTCTAGTGTCTTTTTGATATGCTCTCATTATTTTCTTGAGCACTTATTTTTTTCTACCCAATAAGACATTTCAAGCTCATATTACACTTTTCCTGACAACATTGAAGTCAGCCATTTCTCCTAGGAACTCTGTAAGGAAAGTAAGGAAAACAGAATGAGGCCCTAGGCATGCTGCTTGTTGCTTCTAGGGTTTATTGCTTCTAAAGTCTTTCCCCTTGTAACCTGGTCAACAAAATATATTGTCAAGATTTTAAATGTTTATCAGTCTAATGAGAAAAAAATGGTATCTCAGTGTAGTTTTATTTTGCATTTTTCTTATTATAGTGAACTTGATTTGTGTATAGAAGAACAGCCATAGGATAATGTTTTTAGAACAGATTTGTAGAGTCATGAGGCAATGCCTTTTGGGAGAATGTAAAGGAGCACATGGACTGTTCTTATAGAGTTGGACTTAGAAAAACAGGGCGAGTAGCAGAGAGATCATGTAGGAAGAAGCTGAAAAGCAGAGGGGTTAAGTGATATATCCAAGTCACACAGCCCACTAGTGACAGAGCTGTGGTTTAACACAGATGCCCTCCCATCCCTCCCAGCCCCTAGGCAATGATTTATTGAATACTTTTTTTGAACAACTGCTTCTTTTAAGCTGCTGTACATTTGTGTGTACGTTAAAATTTGACCTTGTTATATAACTTCTGGCACAAAAATTATTGGTAGCCTGCCTATACTCCACTTAAGTTCCTGCTGAAGTTTTTACCTAAAGAATAAAAAAAATGGTTGGATGGGTTTGGAGACACAATTCTTCTTATAAATAGTGCTAAAACTCCTTTTTTATATGGACCTGTTCGGCTAAAATCTAAACAACAAAGACATTTGATTTACTGCAGGCATTAGGTTGGAGTGTTAAGTGGTTGTTTTAATTTTAGAGTTTTTATAAAAGAGCTGCTCTCACCATATAGTTGATCACAATTTAAAAACAGAGACATATGATTTATTATAAACAGTGTTTTTGAGAACTAAACTTTTTTTAGAAGAACTAAAAATATGTATTTCAAAAAAATTTTAACTCCAGGAGATGTGGGGACCTGACTGTTTTCTTTTCCTCCTTTGGAAATGGTATGTGGTTGTTGAGTTTTAAATGTTCAGAGAGTACTCCTTGGTGGTATCAAAGAATAAGAAAGAGGACTAGGAATTTTCTGGGTTCTGTGTTTGACCATGGTGAAGACAGGGCTCCAGGTAAGCTGGGCAGGTAACTTGCAGCATGGGCTTGGTTTGTCTGGTCCATTCTTCAGTTACTTTGTCTCTTCTAAATATCCATCCCCTCCCACCAATCCCATTATCCTCTCAGTCCGCAGTGGGAACATCACTGATCAGAATGGCAGAAGAAGCATACTCACACTGTTAAAAGGTGTACTCTCTTAACTCTCAGCATAAAATGATGTTGGAATGCCAATGTTAAGTTAAGGAAAATGTACACTTCCTCTTTCGATAGAAAAGCCCATGCAATATTTGGTTTTGAAATGCTTAGATTACAGAGCAGTTGCAATGCAAAATATTTCAATTTTTTTGGTTAGAATTTTTCCTGAAAGATGAAATGATGAAATATTTTTCTTGAGAAACTATTTTTAAATTGCAAGTGAGTGTGAGGGTCTGTATTATTAAGAGGCTTTGCTAAATGAAAAATAAAAGTAATTCTGATAAAGGTGTACATGCTGGACAGAGCTCAACACAATGGCTTTTATATTCTAAGTGTCCAGTTATTATTTTTCATTTTCTATCTAGACTCCCTTTGTTTCTCATTGCACCTTGAAAAGAGATTATGTTATCTGTGAAAGGGATACACACACACACACACACACACACACACACACACACACAAGTAAATGGTGGTGTCCTAGCACTAGATAAAGACTTGGAGAGACCCCAGGTACTAGAAAGAGTATGCCTTTCATTTCTTTCACCCCTGTTATATTAGTGAACCAAATGCTAAGCCATGTAAAACCTAGAGATATGGCTCTAAGATGCTTTCTTTCTAGATTTTCTGTTAAATCTATCAAAGCACAATTCTTCTCTTTACCCGTTTTCCTTCTCCCATTTGCTCTATCCTTGCTAGAGGGTACACTGAGAAGGTTTTTATTTAATCCATTGGATAATGTAGCACTGGATATCTTCTACACAGTTCCTTGGAATAAATAGGGAACTAGTTCAGCTGAAGAGAGATTTTTTTTCCAGATTTTGTTTCATCAGAGTTAACCAAAATCTTGTTTAGGTCAACAGTTCTTTATTAAACAGAATAATAAAAATTTACATGCTTCTATGTATTGGGTACTGTTCTAAGTGTTTTGCATGTATTATTCACTTAATTTATCATGTAACTCCATGAAGGGTTTATTTCTATCCTAATATTACAGAAATAGAAACAGGGACGAAGAAATTAAAAAACTTGTTGAAGGTTGCAATCCTATTAAGAGGGAAAATTTGAATTTGATTCTAGGCAGTGTGGCTTCAGGTTATTTGCTATACTGTTGCTCTACTAAAAAAAAATGGCAAGCACTTTCATAGTCCTAGATGCTACTATAAAAACATTACATATATCGGTACTTTTAGTCTTCACAAGAACTTAAAGATGTATATTCATTTTTGTTTTACCTCTCAGACACTCTCCATCTTTCCATTCCCTGCTTTGTGCCTTGAGATGTTGACCTTGGTACTGAATATTTTACCTTATGGTCTCTGGTTGTGTTTGGTCAATGAGAGCTTCCAGCATGAGATCAGAAAGTAGAAGCAAAGTAAGGACATGGTACTTATTACCTTAATCCCCTCCCTTTTGGGTTACTATGGGTTGGCTGAATCCCTTTCTCAAAGACTGTAGCTCCTGTATATTTGGTCTTTTGTGATAGTCACTCTCTCTGAATTCTGGTAACATCTTCCTCCTCTTAATTCATTAGGTAGAGGGGTAGTAAAGTTCTTTACTGTTGCTAGCTCAGGGGTGCTTTGACTCCTGCTCTGAGTTTGTAAATAGGCCCTTCATTGCATTCTTCTTGAACAGTGTTTGAGTGTGCTGTTGTTTTTTTGCTAGTACTCATACCAAACAAGGTATCTTCTGTTATTATCAGTACCCATACTTATAGGCACAGGGAAGTTAAATAAAGGGCCCAATGTAGTTAGTAAAATTGGTATTAAAATCTAGGTTGTCTGGGTAGTCCATGCTTTTAATTACTACACTATTCTGCCTCTTAGTTTAAATATGTGTTGGGCTTTCTGGAAAAAAAAAAAAAGCTTGCAATGCAGGGTATTATATAGTAAAGGATAGTTAATGAATAGTTTACTATAGCTAATGATAGTGATGTAAAAATTTATAGCATGAAAGTTCTTTGGGGTGAATGCATTCATTTATTTACACATTTATCAAACATTTATCAAAGTTGTTCTTTGTGTCAAGCTATTTGCTAGATTTCAGAAACAAATAATCAGCAAAACAGATTATTGGTTTGGAGAAATTGTGGATGGTTCAAAGACTCAATTATTCGTTCTCCAATATTTTGGATTTGATTAGTAAGGAGTGACATAGCTAAAAAGCCTTGACATTTGATACACCTGTGCCATTACTGTCCGATACACATAACTTTTAAAACTTTTTTTGAGTCAATAATGTTAATCAGTGATTTGTGATGTGTCTTATTTTCCTAGGCAAGAACAGTTCTCCATTAGGCATGATATAATCCAGGTATATAGTCTTATGTTTTACAAAATCAAATGACACTTTTTATATGCTAGTACTTCAAATAGAATGCTAATTAACGTATCTGAAATCTTTCTTCTTTCTAATTGAAGTAACTCCTTTGGGGGATCATTTCACTATAAGCTTTTAGGGAAATGAACACTAGACTGGAATATTAGTCCTGGATTGTGATGCCAACTTTGCTCCTAACTCATTGTGAGATCTGGTTCACATAGGCTAGTTGTTTTGGACTGCAGATGAGTTTTCTCATCTGTGTGATAATGAAATTGGGCTAGGTGATCTTTTCACACTAAGGTTCTGTGACTCTTTGGTTAACCTCTATTTTTTTTTATCTCTAACAAATATAAAGAGATACAAAGAAGTTAAGGAATTCATTTAAGGTAAAAATTATATTTAGTTCAGAGCTGGAGTGATGTAGTTATCTTGATATTAGTTCTCTGATTATATAGTCTTTACAAAGAAATGTGTAGCAGCAAGTGTGACACTAACTGCTATAACAAGTACACTCAAAATGTATAGTCACTAAAAAATAATAGAAACTTATTTTAAGGTGGCTCTTCTTTACTCAGGGACTCAGATTGACTGGAAGATCTGGCATTTTCAACACACCTCTTAAGACCATTGTGGTTATCGCCTTCTCTGACAGCCAGAGTCAAAAAGAACATGAAGAAACATATTTAACATTTAAATAGGTTAGGACTGAAAGTGGCACACATCAGTTTCATTCATATTCTGTTTGCTAGAACTCAATACACTGCCTACTCAGATGCAAAGAAAGCTATGAAATATAGTATAGTTGCCATAAACAATCTTTGCCTTAGGATGTAAGTGACAGATGTAAGAATAATTTTTTTTTTATCTTCAGGGAAATTGCTTTAGTCTTTCTAGGTTGTCTAGGTTGTCATCTCATCATATTTTAATAGCTCTGTTTGGTAAATCCTCTTCCTATCCTATCTTCCTATCAAAGCAGTTACTTTGATTGAAATAAAACAAGAAACTATGACTTGAAGCAGGAATGAGAGGACTTTTTTTTTTTTTGAACTTGATCCTGAGGAAACCAGCAGAGGCAGAAGAAAAAAAGGATAAACCAACATTAAAAGAAGATGCAACAGATAAATGTTTAAAGAAGGGGATGAGAATGGAAGATTCGGCTCTAGCGGGGGCACTTATAGTGGTGCTCTGAAGTGCCATTCTTTCAAGAGAATTTAGTCAAGTCATAAGATAAAGATCGCAGTGGGGTGTGCTGCCTTCAGGAGTGTCCCTGGCAAAGGAGACCTGCAAATTATGGCTTTTGGGGTTTTCTTCTTGTTTCTTGCTAACAAATAACTAGAGCCACAAGCATATCAGTGGAACCTCTTGTTCTTGTCTTCTCCTCTCCCAGGGTTTGTTGCATGCTCTCCCCAGCAGCCACAAAATACTGAGAATGCCTTGAGATAGCACATTTTCTGTCCAAAGACATGACTCATAATCCCTTTTGTTGTAAACTAACCTGCAGAATGGAAGAAAGAAAGAAGAAGCAGACAGGAAAAACACATTTTTGGGTTTGTAATTTTGAGATGTGGGTATTGAGGCATTCCAAGAACTCTGAAATGTGACTTGTCGTCATAGCATCTTTGAAAATATAAGCAAGGACACAACAAATCAAAATAAGAAAAAGATGACCGCTCTAGTGAATCTCCCAGAAACTGAAACAGGTGAAGGTAACTTCGAAATGCAGTATAATTTTGTTTTAACCTATTATAAATATCCATTTATATACTACATATCTATTTATGTCTTTTGGGGAAGCAAGAATCAAATTCTTGTAAAGGCTAGCTCTGATATAGTTAGCCGTTTGTATGGTAGTAGCTCAGCTCCTTGTGTGTTTGGTAAGACTTGTCTGTTTATTTTTTCACTCAGAAACATGAGAAGGATCATTTGAGTCACGTGAGAGAAAGGGCACTTCTGTTAAATGAGAGGCCTGGGTTTTAGTGCTGATTTGCCACTAACTTATGTGTCATCAGGCAAATTATTTAACCTCTTTAGAACGAGGTTTCCTCATTATAGATGACGATCTTTAAGGATTCATTTACTACTGAAATTCTGCAACTGTTATTGCCTTCCTTTTTCTAGAAAAGCTTTAAGAAAGCTGATTAATAGCAGCTCTTTAATAATGTATTTTTAAATAAGACACATGGTTAGATTCTACAAATATATATTTGGTTAAAATTTTTTCTTCAATTATCAACCAATCTTTGTAGAGTTTTCTGGTTGAAAGATTATTTGTGCTTATGATGGGAATCTATAAATGATTAAATTATGGTTTCTGCTTATAAAAGGATTATAAAAGAGTAGGAGATCTAAAACATTTATTTGAATGACTATAATACACAATAGAGTGTTAAGTGGTACTAACTGCTCACTACTCATTCAGTAAGGATTCCTAGGAAAATTTCTACCTTCATTCTTTTCTCCTTCCAGGACAGATTATCATTCTAAAAATCCATGTGAAGGTAGGGTGGTGAGAGAGAATGCAGAGATCCTCTTAAAAATAAGGCCTTGACCAAGGAAGCATAAGCATAAAGTGAATTAGGTAGATAATAAATTTCAGTATCCAAAATGTAAATGTAAATCCTGGATTCTTTATCTAATAAACCACTTTTAAAAAGTGAATTTCCTATAACCACAAAGTATCAGAATTATTTCTTAATAGGAAACCACTCTGTTCTTGTTTGCTAGAGAAATAAGACAATAACATTTTTTTCCTTTTTCTGTGTAGCCCAGTGGAAAGATTATGTGGCTTTAGGAACAGAACTCCATATTTTTAATCTGGACACTTTCTTACTTACTCATGGTGTAATTTTCTCTTATGTAAAAGTAGAGGTAATAGTACTTGTCTCATAAAATTGTACATTTCAAAAAATGAATGGCACAATGTTTGTTTTCTCTTTTCATAGTTAAAAAAATAAACAGTATATATTTATTTATTTACCTGATTTATACATATAGTTATCAATTTTCCATTGATGGAGCTACCCTCATTACCACATCGACAAAAACTTAGATGATTATTCTTTACTTTTAAGAAAATATATTGGCTAAACCTTCACAACTTTAGATAGAATCCATTGGTATGAGGAATGAGACTTTGATTTGTTTTACTTCTGGTGTGTTACCAATAAATGACCAGAATATAAGGGGTTTGGCTATGATTCATCATCTTTTAGATGCAACGTCTGTGCTAAAATGTCGACTTTTGTCTTCATTTTACACATATGCTTTCCAATAGTATTAGCTGAGCAAGGCATGGGCACATAGTCTTTAAATGTTGATGTCATGGGAGAATGAATGTTTAACCAAGCAAAGTCTCTCTCCCCACATCTCATTCCTCCCTATTCTTCTCTTCTCCCCCAACAACTCTTACACAAGCCAGATTGTATATTTTCTTGCACATGACTCTGCAAAGACATCCACACTCTTGTTTTGTTGACATCTAAGGGAGAATTTCACTGTATAAGAGAGAGCCATCTGGATTATGAGAATGTGGTCCATACCACACTCACTCCATCAGTTTATCATAGTATGATAGATATCAAATAAAGTTATAGCAGCTCTTTCCTTGGAGATGTTTAACTGTTTGTTATCATTAGGGACCATCTGACTTGGGTACAAAAATGGGGTTATGTGACATCTGGAGGCTTTTTTTTCAATGCTGTTAACTCTATTTCCCAGATGTTGGAGTGGTGATTTGCAGATACTATAATCAGAAGCAGTGTGCAAAGGACAAGAGATTCCAGTTCCCTTTGTGGGCTTATATTTCCACATCTTCTTTACTCTCATGCACCTCTTGTTGAAACCTATAGAAAAGTGATGATTTGGGTGGGGAGCAAATGGCAGTGAGGCTCGCAGGAGTAGATAAGAGGTATAAACACAAACCCATGAAAGGCAATGAAATGAATCTCCATGTAATCTCATTTTTTCAAGTGATATGAATTAATTGTTACTCTCTTTTAAGGCAGACAATTATCTGTATAGGAATTCTACAATAGCAATGAATATGAGTCTTTGCACAAAAAAGTGATACAAGGCTTTTGCTCAGTGGATTCAGAAATAAATTATGTTTACAAATTTCTATTGTAGTTCAAATTATGATATTTCAGTGGCCTTGTCAGTATTAATATCTTATATAATTAGTAGTGCATGAAATAGCTGGATACAACAACTCTAGACTCAATAAACAAAACCGGATTATACAGAACAGTTGGTTCAGGACTCTGTATGGGACAGAAGTTGGGGGTTTGGCGAGGAGAACACCAGCCAGATTTAATGCCAGCAATTATAACATGTTGATACTGAGGAAATAGTCAACTATATTAATAGGTTATATTAAGGGAGTTATTTTTGAGGTCATACAGTATGAATATTTGTTACTTGAGAAATTATCTATTTAAAGTGTTATATAAACAAAAGAAGTTTTTAGAAAACTTGTAAGACAAAATGCACTATTATGGAAAAATAATTAATTGCCATGTCAGCTACCTAGCTATTAAATTTTGGGCAAGTTCCCAAGGATCTGACATGATAAAGTCTCTAGATTTCGGTTTCTTTATTGTAAAATAAGATGTTAGATTAGATGAAATCTAAGGTCCATTTTTGTTATAACACTGTATAGTTGCCTAATAATTAACAGATTCAACATTCAATATGTATTGAGAGTCATGATGATCCTAGAGTTACCCTGGGTGCTATAGACACAGAGATAAACAAGGTAATAGCTCTGCCAGGCAGTTTGCAGACCTATCTCTTCTGTGTCTGCCCATGTTCTAAAGAGCTTGTTTAGGATTATCTTTTTTTGTTTGTTTGTTTATATTACAAGATCCACATGGACTATTATAGGAGGTGTCTCTGGAGTCATGTAGTTGGTCATGAGTTATTGCAACAGAAAATGAGAGTATTAATAGGATATTAATTAGTGATAGAAAGCTCTAATGGAATGCTAACTATGAAGATATTTGTTTTCTTGGCCTAAAGTCAGCCCTAGGACATTACTACCTATATCCTGATGAATCTCTTGTTTCTGTCCTTTCTTGGCCATCAACTCCAAATCGTTTCACTAAAGTTTAAGAGCCCATGGAAAATTTAATTTATAAATTGCTGAAAGTGTTTTGGAAAGAGACAGAAAATGTCATCTTACTGTCCCAAATTGTTCCTTGTTCAATTTTGAGACTTAGGAAGTCCGTCGTGTCGTTGAAGATGGTGGTGGTAAGGGAGGGAACAATTACGTTAGTTAAGAGGAATGAGCATGAGGAGAAAACAAATTTATAAAGATAAATTTGTTTATCTCTAGGGAGATTAAAGTGGGACCTATGCTTGAAGTGGATAAAGTAAAGGTGGGTGTGGGTTTAGTAGGCAGTGACAGGCTTATTGCATTTTTACATTTTAGTTTTTTAAAAGTGGGGAAACTTCTTGAAAGGAAAAAGAGAGAAACTTTAGGAAGTAAGAAATAGCACTGTGTATAGAGCCATAAGGTTTCAGAAAAAAAATATACTCAACAACAATTTTAAATAAATTAATGTATAATAAGTAATAGTGGGTTGTTAAAAGTTTGAATGATTAAAATATATTTCAGAGATGATAACTTTGTTTTAGGATTGAATTTTTTGTAACAGCTAAGTTGTTTAGGCCATAGACCTGATTCAAATTCTCATGTTCTCTTGAACTGGCTTTTATTGTCAACTTTACATTATTTTGCAACTTAATATATTATATATATATATATATATATATATATATATATATATATATATACACACACACACACACAGACACATACATACATATATATATATATATATATATATATATACACACATGTCTATATATACATGTATTCGTGTATATACGTGTATATGTGTGTGTGTGTATTTAACCTGCTTTTTTTTTCTGCTTTATTTTTCTTTGGGTACTTATGTCCATATAACATATTATACATAGATTTGGTGACTGGTTGAACTAGTTCTTGCATTTTATTTCTGCAGTGTAAGCTTGTCAAAGACAAGGACTCTCTTGGTCTGCTTAGGCTGCCAAACAGAGTACTATAGACTAGATAGCTTAAACAACAGAAATGTACTGTTAGGCAGTTTTGGAGGCTAGAACACTGAGATCAGGGTGCCAACATGGTTTGGTTTGGGTAGAGGCTCCCTTCCTGGCTTGCAGACAGCCTTCTTCTAACTGTGTGCTCACATGGCCTTTCCTCAGTGAATGCATATGGAATCAACAGAGAGTGAAGGAGACAGATTTTTCTCTTTCTCTTATTAGGCTACACATCTTATCAGATTAGGATCCCACTCTTATTACATGATCTCATTTAACTTTACCTCCTTAAAGTCCTATCTCTAAATACAGTCATATTGGGGGATTTTAGCAGAAACTTTAGTTCACAGCAGAAACTTTATTGATTTATGGAAATGGTGAATGGAATAATTTTTTTCATGGACCTCTTGGCTTATAGGTAAATTAGAGAATGTGATTGGATACCTATATAACATGTAAGCATTCTGTGCTCTTAGAAGCTCTTTGAACATTCTATAACATTTAAATGTCTTTCAGTGTTTCAATTTTTCTATGAACTTTCTTTAATTATTAAGTGTGTATGGATTATTCATGCGGGACTTGCACATTTACACACACATACATGACTGTGTGGCTAAAAAGTGTCATAATATATATTATAGGATGATCTATTTTTGGTCTACAGATGTGTTTAAATGCTGGGCGTAGTGAGCTGAGGTTAAGTAATAAGAACAAATGCCTATATTTTCCAAATACTTAGATATAGAACTTTCTCATGCTTTGAAGTTAACTCAGAAATTTGGCTGATGATTTCAGAATTGTTAATTATCTTCTAAACTTGACATTTTGTCAATAAACAAATTAATGACTCATCAGCAAAAAGTTTAAATTTACATTAGCATAATTATTCATCCAGAAAATTTGCCAAAAGTATGCCGCTCTTTAGGTTATGATACAGAGGGATCCAGCTTTAAGCAAGCTTTATGATTAAAATCTGGATACATGAGATAGTCAAGTTGTGATTATTCTTGATTAGAATAGGATCTTTTATTTTTATAAAAATAATTACTAAATCATTTTTATTTGTAATTTATTATATAAATATAAAGATTTGCAAATCAAAAATTAAAATTAGTCACAGCTTTGCAGACTACATTTATTAAAAGTAGTGAGCCATAATATTATTGTTTGGCATGATGTAGGACCCAAAGAGCTTTTTATTGGATTCTGAATTATATAAAAAACTTCTGTCACCTGACTTATTAATAATTTATAATGCACACATATTTAAGATGTGGTGGCTTTAAAATATGTCCACAATTCTTTGTCACTCTTCTCATTGAGTGGTAGAATCTGTGTTCCCTCTCCTTAGAACTGGGGGGGCTTCAGTGACTGTCTCAACCAAAAGAGTATCAAACTTCTGCCTTGTGTGCTGGAATACTTATTTTCAAAGCCTTCAGCAGCTAGGTAAGAGGTCTAATTGCCTTGAGACCATCATGTTGAAGAAGGTCAAATTAACCCATGTAGGAAAACCACATGGAGAGACTCTGAAGCTCCATGAAAAAAGAGATGCTTGGCTAGCCCCCATTTCTCCAGTCTCTTGATGTTTGGGCCTCAGTCACCATCTCACATGCAACCACTGGAGTGACTCTGAGCCAGAAATGCCAAGCCAAGCCATTCCCAAATTTTCTCCTTAAAAACTGTGAGAGGTAATAATTTTTTTTAGCTTTATTGAAAAATAATTGATTTACATTATTGTGTAAGTTTAAGGCATGTCGAATCATTGTGTAAGTTTAAGGCATGTCGAGTTAACTTACATATACGGTGAAATAATTATAATAGTTTCAGCTAACATCAATCATCTCATATAGACATAAGAAAAAGAAAGAAGAAAAAAAGGTAAAAATATTACTTTTCTTATTATGGGAAGTTTTAGGATTTAATCTCTTATCTTTCCTATTTATTGTACAGTAGTGTTAACCATAGTCATCATGCTGTACATGATATCCCTAGTACTTATTTACTTATAACTGGAAGTTTGGATCTTTTTATCACCTTTCTCCATTTTCTCCCCTTCCCCACTCTCTGCCACAAGTCTGATCTTTTTTTCTATGAGTTTTTTTTTTTAATTTTAAGATTCCACATGTAAGTGAGATCATAGAGTATTTGTCTTTCTCTGTCTGACTTAATTCACATAGCATAATGCTTTCAAGATCCATCCAAATGGTAGGATTTCCTCCTTTTCTATAGCTGAATATTATTCTAGTGTGTGTGTGTGTGTGTGTGTGTGTGTGTGTGTGTGTGTGTACAACTTCTTTATCCAATTGATCTGTTGGTGGGTACTTAGATTGTTTCCATGTCTTGGTTATTGTAAATAATATTGCAATGAACATGGGTGTGCAGATATTTTTTGAGTTAGTATTTTCATTGGGATACATTCCCAGAAGTGGGATTGCTAGATCATATGATAGTTCTATTTTTAATTTTTTGAGGAACTTTCATACTTTTTCCACAGTGGCTATACCAATTTACACTCAATTGCTATAATTATCTCATCTCAGATATCTAAAGAATATTGGTATCAACCAGGTAGGGTTCTATAGATATGTATGTGGTGGGAGTGGGGGATGGCTTTTGAATAAATAATCAACAATATTTATGACATCTTTGAGGGTCCAGAACCTAGCCAAGGAGTAAAGTCAAGAAAAAGAGCTCAGAGAATATTTCCTTTTTGGAGACCAATTCAGGTGATTTAGTTTCTTTATTTGGGTTAAACAAGAATAAGGGCTCTAGAATCTGAAGGTTTGAGTCCTGTCTCCATTTCACTTAATTTTTCTGTTTCAGTTTCCTCATTTGTAAAATGGATTTAATTATAGCCTCACCTGAAATGGTTATTGTAAACATTAAATTAGGATGTGTACTTAACACATTACTTGACATATTCTAGTATAATGAATTTTTAAGTTAGGCTTGAAAAATGGTAGCTTTTAATATAATAATTATTTATTATTATTGTTAATTAGAAGAAGTGGTAAATATTTCACAAGTGGATCTTAAAAATTAAAGAAGACTGGATTTTTAGTGTTTGCATGGTATAAACACTTCCATTTTAGCTGATTCAAGCTACCAACATGACATCAGCCGGATGATCAAATTCCTGAAAATTTAACGATTGGCTTTCATGGGCTGGTATGGGTTAGCGCCAGCATATCACTGGATGGAAGACTGGCATTCAAAATGGCATCTGGCTACTTATTTACTCATTTTAAAATTTCAATTATTCTTGGCATATAATATTTTATTAGTTTCAGGTGTATAACATAGCGATAGACATTTCTACAACTTACAGAGTAATAACTCTAATAAGTCTAGTACCCATCTGATGCCATACATAGTTATTACAATATTATTGACTATATTCCCTCTGCTATACTTAACATTCCCAGGACTATTTTGTAAATATCAATTTGTATTTCTTAATCCCTTTCCTCTTTTCATCTACTCTTAATCCTTCTGCCATCTGGCATCCATTGTATCTGTGAGTTTGCTTCTGTTTTGTTTATTTTGTTCTTTAGATTTCACATGTAAGCAAAATTATATGACATTTCCTTCTGTGTCTGACTTATTCTACTCAGCACAATACCCTCTAGTTCCTTTCACATTGTTGTAGATGACAAGATTTCATTTTTTTTTATGGCTGAGTAATAATCTATTACATATATGATCCACCTTTTTATCCATTCATCCATGGATGGACACCCAGGTTGCCTCCATATCATGGCTATTGTATATTTGCTGCAATGGACATATGGATTCATGTGTCTCTTTGAAGTGGTGTTTTGGGTTTCTTTAATAAATACCCAGAAGTGGAATTACCAGGTCCTTCTTTGTCTCTTGTTATAGTCTTTGTTTTTAAGTCTGTTTTGTGTGGTATAAGTATTTATACCCAACCTTTTTTTTTTTAATTTCTATTTTTATGAAATAACTTTTTACATTTCTTTATTTTCAGTCTGCGTGTGTCTTTCAATCTGAAGTGAGTCTCTGGTAAGCAGCATGGGTCTTGTTTTCTTATTTATTCAGTTACCTTATCTTTTGATTGGAGCATTTAATCCATTTACATCTAAAGAAATTATTGATAGATATAAAGTTATTGCTGTTTTATTATTCTTATTTTTGACCTTTTTCTTCCTTTTTAAATCTCTCAAACATTTCTTGTATTACTGGTTTGGTGGTAATGAACTTCTTTAGCTTTTTTTTTTTGTCTAGGAAACTCTATCTGTCCTTTGATTCTAAATGATAGCTTTGCTTGGTAATCTTAGTTGTTGGTCTTTGCTTTTTATCACATTGAATATTTCATGCCAATCTTTTCTGGCCTGCAATGTTTCTGTTGAGAAATCGTCTGATAGTCTTATGGGAGCTCCCTTGTAAGTAACTAACTGCTCTTCTCTTGCTGCTTTTAGGATTTTTCTCGTCTTTAATTTTTGGCATTTTAATTATGATGTGTTTTACTGTGGGGTTGTTTGGGACTCTCTGCACTTCCTGAGCTTGTATGTCAATTTATTGTTGCTGTTTTCTGTTAACTTATCTTCTAAATTACTGATTCAGTTCTCTGCTTTATCTAATCTACTGTTGATTCCCTCTAATGTAGTCTTCATTTCAGTGATTGTATTCTTCATTTCTGACTGGTTCTCTTTTATGTATTCTATCTCTTTGTTAAAGTTCTCATTAAGTTCTTCTACTCTTCTCCTAAATTCATTGAGCATCCTTATAACCAGTGTTTTGAGCTTTGCAGCTGGTAGATTGCTAGATTTTCTCCATTTTGTTTAGTTCTTTTTCTGGACCTTTGTTCTATTCTTTCATTTGGGACATGTTTCCTTGTCTCCCCATTTTGGCTGCCTTCCTGTGTTTGTTTCAAGATATTAGGTAGGGCTGCTATGTCTCCCAGTCTTAGTAGAGTGGACTTATGTAGTAAGTGTTCTGTGGGGTCCAGTGTCACAGTCTCCTTGGTCACTTGAGCCAGGTGCTCCAGGCGTGTTTCTTGCATGTGTTGCGTGGTCCTTCTATTGTAGTAGATCTCTAGTTGCTGTTTGCATGTCAAAGAGAGGGATTGACCTTTGGGCTGATTGGTTGAGGACTTGCCAGTGACTATAGTGGAGAAGCTATTATTTGAGGGCTGACCCTATGAAGCAGGACTTACTTTAGCAGGGCTCTGGTTCCTTTCCAGTATGCCCTTTGGATGTGTCATCTTCAGATATGGCACTGGGTTGTGCTCTGACTTGGTCAGAAGCTGATCTTTGGGTATGCTGGGTATGGGGCCTCCTAGGATGGGCCCCACTGAAGGCCAAATTCAGCTACAATCTGAACTTAGGCTACCTGGCATGAGCCACTAAGCAATCTGAAGTGGCTGCCACTCACAGTGGTCTTGAAGGTGCCTCTAGAGGCCAAGCCATGGATTGAGGCAGACTCCCATTAGTGCTTGGCTTGGGCTATTCAACAAGAGGTATGGGACATGCTGAGGCCAGAGGCTGCTTGTTTGGATTTTGTGAACCTTTGAGAGGTTTTAGGAATGTTCATAACATGAGCCAAGACAGGTTGTTTATATGGAAACAGCTTGGATGGGCACACAATTTGGGTGGGGTGGAGCTCAAGGACTCATCAGGGCAGGGAGACCAGTGTTAGCTAGGTTAATAGAGACTCAGATATGACAGCTGCCTGTATCTGCATGCTGGGTGAGAGGAAGGTTCAATAAAAGAACAATGGTTTCTGTTAAATGGCTTTAGCATTTCTCTCTGGGAAAAAATCTGCCCCTTCTGCCCCTTGCACCCTTACCCTGAAGTCAGACAGTTCAGTTCCTTTTCATATGTCCCTGGCACTATTCAATCTGCTGCTCCAGCACTGGAGCTCATAGTGCATGAGTCAGTTAGCAAGTCTGTGCATGGGCCCTTTGAGAGGAATGCCAGGTACTCCAGCCACCCTCTGTCTCACTCAGCCACAATTTTAGCTCATTTTCACATACAGAATTGGTGGAGACTTCTTTTCCTGGCACTGGAACCCTGGTCTGGGGAGCCTGGTGTGGAGCTGAGACCCCTTGTTGTTCCGGGGGGACCTCCTGAGCTGAGATATCTCTCCTGATTTTAAACCACCACACCTGGGTGTGGGACCAGCCTGTTCAATGTCTCTATCCCCCTTACCAGTCTTGAAGTGTTGTCTTCTATATGTCTTTAGTTGTAGAATTTCTATTCAGCCAGACTTCCTCAATGAAGGTTGTTCTATAATTTAGATATAATTTTGATGTGGTTGTGAGAGGAGACAAGCACAGTATTACCTACTCTGCCATCTTGACCGGAAATCCCACTTATTTATTACTCTTAAATATTTACAAAAAAATTACATTTGTAAGCTTAAGTTGCATTAAAGTTGTTCTTATTGTTAACTAGTCAAAAGAAGGTTAATATAAATCTACTTAGTTGGATTTCAAGCAGATAATTTCAAGTGATAATTCTGTCATTGGCATTGCCAATGTTTGTCAAAGAATCTGGAGAAAAATTCTGTTTTTTTCTTCTTTTTTAAAAAAACATTTTGCTGAGATGTGCCCATCTAATTGTGTGCCTATCCAAGCTGTTTCCATAAAAAACATCTTTTTTTCTTTTTAAAAACAGCACTATTTTCTTGGTTATAAACACTTGATGAAAATGTTATCCTAAATGTTATTTAGAGTGGCAGATGCTAAGCTTTTATATATGTTTGTCTTTATATATGTTTATACGTGTTTCTATTTTATGTATATATATGTTTATTTGCATTGATTAGTTGAACAGTTGATGCTATTTTGTCTGGAGTTATCATGTCATTTGTTTGTTTACTTTTTTGTTGTCTCTTTCTTCTACTAGAATATAAGCTTCATTAGAGTAGGGATTACATTATTGCCTTTGTTACTTTTTATTGTTAGTACCTAGAATAGTACTTTGGACATAGTAGGTGTTCAGTAAACATTTAATGAATGAACGAATGAATGATATATCTAAATATACTCTACTTGGCCTTTGGAGACTTCATTTATTTTCCTTTCCTTTGGCATTTTATGCCTTTTAACAATTTTATTCAAGAAGGAGGTGAAAATAAGCTAAATGAACTCAGAAACTTGCAGATAGAAATAATGGGTTAGCCACTTAATTCTTACTGACTCTCTGCCAAAACTTTCTTAAAGAAGGTCAGGTGGGTATAAAGGACCAGTTTCTTATTCCCAAATGTGTAATTGTTTCTTCAAAGGAAGTATATGTAGAAAACCAAGTTTTTATTGAAAATTGAATGCTGTATTGGTAATCAACTAGGTGAATAATATTCCCTAAAAAACAAAATACGCATGATTTATAAAGTAAGGTGAAGAGTGAACCTAAAATGCAATTTTCTTACTAAAAAGCAGATTTAGGATAGAATGCTTCAAATTGTTTCAAAATCTCTAGTGTCTCTAGACTGATGGTTGGAATTTTATAATTACATCATTTTATATCTATTTAAGACTGTCTGGCAAGCTTGGTTTCTTAGATTGCTAGCTTCCTTTTTTTCATTTAATTAGTCTAAAATGGTAAAAGTCTGGAATTCATTTAGGGACTTTGGGACAGCTTTATTTGACAGAGAATCTCTTAAAATATGACTTGAGTACATTAAATGGTCATTAGGGACTGAATAGATAAAGTATCTTATCAATAGTGTAGGTTCTCTCTGAGATTGAAACTTACTCCCAGTAGAGTTTATGTTCTAATGTGAAGCTAACTAAAAATACAAATCCATAAAATTTGGAGGTATAGGGTTGGCAAAATTAGCTTTGAATTTTCTAATCTTGAAATATCTTAAGAGAGGACATAGAAAATGAAGGCTATTAAAAGCTAATGAGAATTAAAAACAACTTTTATGCTAACATTGCTAGCTAAATGTAGCTAAAAAGTGAATTTAGATAAGTTAAACATATTTCAAAATAGTACATGTTTTAAAAGTGAAAAAAATCTGAAAAAAGCAAAAAGATAATAAATAGTAAGCTTGTAAAACAGTTACATCATTTATCATTTGTTTTCTAAGAAAGATGTATTCATTTTCAGAGCAAAGGGCTTTTTCAGAAGTTAAAAAATATCTGTAACAGATATAGTACGAGATACACCTTTTAGGAATCAGTGAGCTTTGAATTTTTAGTAATGTGCCATTACTCTATTGAAAGAAAAACTTCAAAATATTTTCAAACCTCATGTACTGATGCAGAATTCCAAATGGTCTTATTAAACTAATGAAATCTTAACTGTGTCAGATGAGTCTTTAGTAATGTATTTTATTTTTGCCACAAGGAAGGGAAATATACATATATGTTTATTTATAACATACATAAAATTATATAAATATATAAATTAAAAATGCATATATAAAATCTCTACTAGTTAGAGAGTTTTTAGGAAACTTCAACCATGGTCTGAAGTTAAAAAAAACTGTTCTGAATTAGAATTGAATTTCTCAACTTTCAGAGATTTCATTATTAAATATATACACTTGGTCCTACAAGAGTTCAAACTATGTTAAAGATATTCTCTTTGAAGATCAGTTGTACAACTAGTGCTAATAGTTAACAATACTGTAAAGTACATTTAAAAATTTTTTAAGAATATAGATCTCATGTTATGTATTTTTTTACCACAATAGAAAAATATATTTATTCGAAAGGTTATCTATTATCTCTCTCTCTCTCTCTCTCTCTATCATCTAGCTACCTGTCAATCAATCATCTATCCATCCATCCACTCTCTACCTCTTACCTATGTATAAATATTAAACTAGCAGTTTATTAATATGCAAGAGATTACAAATAAAATAAGTCCCATGCCAAAAAATATTGTCTTACTGTTTTTATGATTATGTTCAAATATCTTTTTCAGGACAACCAACATCTGCTCTGTAGGTGGTTTTGATAACTGTAATCTATCAGTGAACTTTCTGCATAATCACCAGTTGAGTAGGTTTAACATTTCATGTATATAATTTAATATGTTGGTATTAAATTGGAATCTTGAATTTCATATCCTTTAAAATCAAATATTTAAAAAAATTTACTTAAATTATTTGAAAGCTCTTGATTTTTAATTAAAATAATTTTTTTCTAAAAATATTTTTTCATGGTGTTTATTTAAAATGAAAGATTTTAACAAAATTTTAACCATAAAATTAGCCTCCCTTCCATACAATTCGATTATACGGTATCATCCTCAGAATTCATCTATTTTAGAATTATGTAACAGAATTTTTGTGATATACTTATTACGTCTGTGTGTAGGGATGTGATGAGGGCAGAATAATCAACATTGTATAACTTTACTTATATATGGACTTTAAAAAGTTGAACTCATAGAAACAGAGTAGAATGATGGTTATCAGGGGCTGGGCTTGGGGAAAATGGAGGAGAAGTTGGTTAAAGGCTACAGATTTTCAGCTTATAAAATGAATAAGTTCTGGTGATCTAATGTATAGCATGGTGACTGTAGTTAATAAAACTTTTGTATAGTTGAAATTTTCTATATGAGGTGATGGATGGTTTAATTAACTTAATTGTGGGAATCATTTCACAATGTATACATATATCAAAGCAGCACATTGTGCATTTTAAACATAAACAGTTTTATTTGTCAATTATGCCTTAATAAAGCTGTTTTGGAGTCTTTTATGTCACTCTATAGAAAAACAAATATACCCAATATTTACTTATCTATTGCTGTATAATGTCCAAATGCTGCTTTTTAACTTTTCAAATACTGCCACTTCCTAAATTTAAGCAAGTTGGTGTAACATGTTTACCAAATTTTAATAAAAGCACTAAAACAAAAGCAATTATTTTTCTACTTTAGAAAAGATGTGTATTAGTAAATTTTCAGAGTACCAAGAACACTGCTGATTTTTTATATCAATTTGAAGAATGATTAAGCCCATTTTTAATAATAATAATTTTTCATTTTTAATTATAGTTGGCATACAATACTATATTAGTTTCAGTTGTACAATATAGTGATTAGACATCTCTATAACTCACAAAGTGAGTTATAAATAACCTCAATAAATCTAGTGCCCCTCTAACACCATATATAGTTATTACAATATTATTGGCTATATTTCTTATATTTTCTATCTCCAAGACTATTTGTAACTACCAATTTGTACTTCTTAATCCCCTCACCCCTTTTCACCAATCCCCTCAACCCTCAATATCTAGTAACCCTCAATATTTTCTTCATATCTATGAGTTTGTTTCTGTTTGTTTTGTTCTTTAGATTTCACATATGGCATTTGTCTTCCTCTATCTGACTTACTCCACTCAGTACATTACCCTCTAGGTCCTCCATGCATTATCCATGCATTATCTGTCCCCATCCCCTTACTTGTAGTCTGTGAGTGTCTTTTAATCTGAAGTGAGTCTTTTGTAGGCAGCATATGTAAGGGTCTTGTTTTTTTATCCATTCAGCTTCTCTGTCTATTGATTGGAGCACTTAATTCTCTTTCATTTGAAGTACTTGTTAATAGATATGTAGTTATTGTCATTCGTTATTCACATTTTCTTCTTCTTTAAGAAGTCCTTGCAACACTTCCTGTAATGCTGGATTGGTGATGATGAACTCCTTTAGCTTTTTCTTGTCTGGGAAGCTCTTTATTTGTCTTTTGACTCTAAATGATAGCTTTGTACTCTTGGTGGTAGATCCTGGGTTTGTATCACTTTGAATTTTTTTTGTGCCAGGCCTTCTGTCCTGAAAAATTTCTTTTGAGAAATCAATTGCCAGACTTACGGGAGCTTCCTTGAAGGTAACTAACTGCTTTTCTCTTGCTGCTTGTAAGATCTCTCTTTGTATTTAACCTTTGGCATATTAATTATGAAGGGTCTTGGTGTGGGTCTCTTTGGGTTCATCTTTTTTGGTTGCTTCCTGAGGTTGTGTGTCTATTTCTTTCACTAGGTTAGAGAAGTTTACCATCATTATTTCTTCAAATAGGTTTTCAACTTCTTGCTCTCCTTCTCTTTCTGGTACCCCTATAATGTGAATGTGTTATGTTTGATGTTATCTCATAGGCTCCTTATATTATCTTCATTATTTTGGATTCTTTTTTCTCCTTGCCATGCTCATTGAGTGTCTTCTGCTACACCATCCTCTGTATCAGTGATTCAATCCACTGCTTCCTCCACTCTGTTTATTCCCTCTAATATACTCTTCATCTCAGGTATTATATTCTTCATTTCTTTTTTTAAAATTTTATTTTATTAGTTTCAAGTATACAATACATTGGTTAGATATTTATATAGTTTATAAAATGATTCCTCTAATTGCTCTTTCTCTCCTCTAGCTCTCCACCGAGCCAGTGCATTAATGCTAACTGCATTCCCTATGCTATGTTCCCCATCCCCGTAACCATCTATCAACTACTAATTTGTACTTCTTTAGCCCTTTGCCACATTCTTCCAGCCCCCCAAACCCTATCCCCTTTGGCCGTCACCAGATTGTCATCTATATTTGCGAGTCTGTTTTTGATTAGTTTGTTCTTTTGGTGCCGGAGCCAGCCCGCTAAGATCGAACAGTTCCCGAGACGGGGAGTAAGGATTGAGAAAAAGAGAGAGAGAGAGAGACAGAAGATAGAGTCGGGAGGGCTAACAGTGAATACTGCGCCCCAAGTTTATTTAGCACAGCATATATATATATATCCTTGGAAGAGCACGAGAAGCAACACCCACACATATGCAAATGATTGCTGACCTTTACATAAGTTCTCTCAAAACATCCTTGTTCCTGTTTTCTTCTCTTATTCCCTGGGGCAAGGAATGTCTCTTATTCCCTGGGGGCAAGGAACATTCAACATTAAGCCAGACTTCCTCCTTCACTAAGGAGCTATCCATTAAGCCAAACTTCCTCCTTCAGTAAACGAGCCCACCTGCTCTGCAAACTTCTAGCTTGCAGGCAACTCCAACCCTGTCTGCAGGGCATTCATCAAGAATGGTTCCCAACATTTTGGTTCCTTAGATTCCACATATAAGTGAACTCATATGGTATTTATCTTTTTCAGTCTGACTTATTTTACTCAGCATAATAACCTCTAGGTCCATCCATGTTGTTGCAAATGGTAGGATTTCATTTTTTTTTTTTATGGCTGAGTAATATCGCACTGTAACTCCTTTATCCAATTATCTGTTGATGGGCATTTTGGTTGCTTTCATATTTTGACTATTGTAAATTGTGCTGCCATGAACATAGGGGTGCATAGATCTTTACTAATTATTGCTTTGGGTTCTTTGGATAAATACCCAGAAGTGCAATTGCAGGGTTGAAAGGTATATCCATTTTTATTTTTTGAGACACTTTCAGACTGTTTTTCACAGTGGTTGTACCAATTTGCAATCCCACCAACAATGTATGAGGATTCTCTTTTTTTCTGCATACTTGCCAGCACTTTTTGTTCTTTGATTTATTGATGATAGTTATTCTGACAGGTGTCAGATAATATCTGAGTGTGGTTTTAATTTGCATTTCTCTGATAATAAGTGACTTTGAGCATCTTTTCATATGTGTGTTAGCCATCTGTATTTTCTCTTTGGAGAAATATCTGTTCAGGCCTTCTGTCCATTTTTTAATTGGGTCGTTTTTGCTTTTTTTTTGGTTATTAAATTGTATGAGTTCTTTATATATTTTGGATATTAACCTCTTATCAGATGTATCATTTGCAGATATCTTCTCTCATTCAGTCAGTTGTCTTTTTGTTCTGTTGATGGTTTCCTTTGCTGTACAAAACCTTTTTAGTTTGATGTAGTCCTATTTGTTTATTTTTCTTTTGTTTCTCTTGTCTGAGGAGATATATCCAAAAAGAAATTACTGTTAGTAATATCACAGAGTTTACTGCCTATATTTTCTTCTAGAATTTATGATTTCAGGTGTTACACTTAAGTCTTTGATCCATTTTGAGTCTATACTTTTATACGGTGTAAGAAGGTGGTTTAGTTTCTTCTTTTGCATGTATCTGTCCAATTTCCCCAACAAAATTTATTGAAAAGACTGTCTTTATCCCATTGTATATTCTTGTCTACTTTGTCATATACTGAGGAAGTGTATAAGTGTGGATTTATTTCTGGGTTCTCTATTCTGTTTCATTGATCAATGTATTTGTTTTTATGCCAGTGTCATGCTGTTTCGATTACTGTAGGCTTGTAGTATAATTGAATATCAGGTAGTATGATACCTCCAACTTTGTTCTTCTCTCTCAAGATTGCCATGGCTATTTTGGATATAAATTTTAGAAATAAATTTTAGGATTATTTATTCTAGCTCTCTGAAAAATTGGTATTTTGATAGGGATTGCATTGAATCTATAGATTGCTTTGGGTAGTATGACCATTTAAATAATATTGATTCTTCCTACCCATGAGCAAGGTATATGCTTCTATTTATTTGTATCTTCTTCAGTTCCTTTTTTCAATGACTTATAATTTTCTGAGAACAGGTCTTTTATCTCCTTGGTTAATTTGATTCCCAGGAATTTAATTGTTTTTGATGCAATTGTAACTGGGATTGTTTTCTTAATTTCTCTTCCCAAAATTTCATCATTGGTGTATAAAAATGCCACTGACTTCTGAATATTTAGTTTGTAACCTGCTACTTTACTGAACTGAATTCAGTTAGAGCTGAATTCATTGATCAGTTCTAACAGTTTTCTGGCAGAATGTTTAGGGTTCTCTCTATATAGTATCACATCATTGACAAATAATGAGAGTTTTACTTCTTCCTTTCCAATTCTCTTTCTTGTTTTATCATTGTGGCGTAGAGTTCCAGTACAACGTTGAAGAGGAGTGGTAAAAGTGGGAATCCTTGTCTTGTTCCTGATCTTAAGGAAAATACTTTTAGCCTTTCCCCATTGAATATGATGTCAACCAGTGGTTTGTCATATATGGCCTTTATTATGTTGGAATATGTTCCCTCTATTCCCACTTTGCTGAGAGTTTTTAACATAAATAGATGCTGGATTTTGTCAAGTGCTTTTTTTTTGTATCTATTGATATAATGATATGGTTCTTATATTTTGATTTGTTAATGTGGTGTATCACATTAATTGATTTGCAGATATTGTGTCAACCTTGCATCCCAGGAATAAATCCCACTTAATCATGGTGTATGATATTTTTAATGTATTACTGAATTTAGTTTTTGTTGAGGATGTTTGCATCAATGTTCATAAGAGATATTGGCCTATAGTTTTTCCTTTTTTTGTAATGTCTTTGTCTTATTTTGGAATCAAGGTAATGGTGGCCTCATAAAAGGAGTTAGGGAGCCTTCCCTCTTCTTTACTTTTTTGTAATAGTTTGAGAAGAATAGGTGTTAATTCTTCTGTGAATGTTTGGTAAAATTTGCCTATGAAGTCATCTGGTCCAGGACTTTTGTTTTTTGAGAGGTTTTTGATTATGGATTTTATTTCATTGGTGGTAATCAGTCAGTTTAGATTTGCTGTTTCTTCTTGACTCAGTCTTGAAGATTGTATGTTTCTAGGAAAGTATCCATTTCTTTCCAATTGACCAATTTATTGGCATATAATTGCTCATAGTATTTTCTTATGATCTTTTGTATTTCCATGGAGTCCATAGTTTATTTCTTCTCTTTCATTTCTGATTTTATTTATTTGAGTCCTCTTTCTTTTTTTCTTGTTGAGTCTGATTAAGGGTCTGTCAATTTTGTTTATCCTTTCAAAGAACCAGCTCTTGGTTTCATTAATCTTTTATTTTATTTTTCTAGACTCTATTTTATTTATTTCCACTCTGATTTTTATTATTTCCTTCCTTCTATTTACTTCGGGCTTTGTTTGCTATTCTTTTTTTAGTTCTTCTAAGTGTAAGATTAAATTGTTTATTTAAGCCTTTTTTTTTGTTTCTTGAGGTAGACTAGTACTGCTATGAACATACCTCTTAGGACTGCTTTGGCTGCATCCATAGATTTTTTGGGATGTTGTGTTTATTTCCATTTGGCTAAAGGTGTCTTTTGATTTTTTTCTTAATCTCATTTTAATCAATTCATTGTTTAGTAACATGTGATTTAACTTCCATGTGTTTGTGTGCTTTTCAGTTTTTTTCTTGTAATTCATTTCTATTGTGTTACCATTGTGGTTAGAGAAAATGCTTGATATTATTTCAATCATTTTATATTTAATGAGACTTGTTGTGGCCTAACATGTGGTTAGTGTTCCTGAAAAATGTTCCATGTGCTCTTGAAAATAATATATATTCTACTGCTTTGGGGTAGAATACTCTAAAGATATTAAATCCATCTGGTCTATGTGTCATTTAAGGCCACTGTTTCTTTGATGATTTTTCTATCTGGAAGATCTATCCATTGGTGTCAGTGGAGTATGAAAGTCCTCTACTATGACTATAGTCTGTCAATCTCTCCCTTTATGTCAGTCAATATTTGCCTTATATATCTATGTACTCCTATGTTAGGCATGTAAATGTTTATAGGTTAAATCACTTTGTTGGATTGGTCCCTTTATCATTATGAAGTTTTCTTCTTTTTCTCTTATTATAGCCTTTGGTTTAAAGTCTATGTTGTATGATACAAGCATTGCTACCCAGCCCTATTTTCATGAAATATTTTTTCCATCCCTTTACTTTCAGTCTGTGTGTGTCTTTCAATTTGAAGTGGGTCTTTTTTAGACAGCATGTGCATGGGTATTGTTTTCTTATTCATTTAGCTACTCTGTGTGTTTTGATTAGAACATTTAATTCATTTGAAGTTACTGATAGCTACATAGTTATTACTATTTTATTATTCATATTTATGTTCTTTCTCCCTCTCTTCTTCTTAAAGAGGTCCCTTTAACATTTATTGTAATACTGGTTTGGTGGTGATGAACTCCTTTGGTTCTTTTCTTGTCTGGGAAGTAATGTCTTCTTAAGTGGTTTAACTAAATGAGTCCTGTGTCACTAGTCTCAAAATTAAAATAATATAGTTCAAACTCATTAATTTGGATCTACATTATTCAGAATCTGTGATGATGTGATGTGAGACAAACTTGAGTTTATTTTGCACAGTATCTGAGAGAAGGGATGCTGAGTAAATTATTAGCTTTAACGGTATCATAAGGAGAGTCATATTTTCATAAGGAAACATAGATGTTAAGAAACTGTCTCAAAGTCATGCACTAATTGCTAGTGGAGGCATGGATCCTAATTTTATCAGAGACAACTTATCAGAAGGAAGTTTTCAGGCAATTAAAAAATTTATTTGTATATTGAATTTGATGAATCTTACAAATTTTCAAATTCATCTACATTTTACTATGTGTACATACACCCACAACTCTTATATAACACAATATGACTATTTTACCCAATTTGGAGGTACATATTTCTAACTAAATGAAGTTTGAGAGTAATTGAGAGAGTGAGAAGACCTTTGTAGAACTGTAGTATCATTGTTAAGCAACTCAAAATTAAATTTAGTCGTAGGGTAAACTGATATGAGGGTTGTGGCTAATGTTGTCTGAGGAAATGGAAAAACAAGCAAAGAGTTTATGAAAAGGATAAATAAGAGGTTATGGAAGTGTTCATTTATTTAGACATAAACTGGCCTACAGAATGTTAAATCAGTTTAACTCCATGTTCGTATACATGGTAGGGACTGGTTAGTTACCCAATATGGACTTTAAAAGAACAAACAAGAATGGAAATACTTTATGTCTGTGTTCTGAGTAATACAGAGGAAATGGTTGGTGATGTAGACATCAGGGACTGATTAACGGAGTGATAGGCATCATAATTCTGTTAGATCGTAATTGAGAATCAAGTGAGACCCAGAAAAGTAATACCTAGGCTGATGATTACCAAATTAGAGTAGAGAAAATGTTAAAAAGAAAGGTGATACTTAAATATACAGTCAAGGAAGGAGGCTCAGGAGGAGAAAACTAAAAGTAAAAAAAGAAATGGCCACCAAAAACATTCATTAGTTTAGTTTTAAAATTTTAGAGTAATTAAATAACATTTTATAATCCAGGGAAATTAAAAATGAAATGTGTGAATTAAAATATAAAATGTAGGTGGGGGCTAGGAAAGATTACAGAAGGAAGCTAAAACAGAATAAAATGATAATAGAAACTACATTGGCAAAAGTAAATATCAATGCACAAGAAGCTAACATAAGTATAGTAAAACTTTTTTCAAGATCCTACCATAGCAAATCTCAGAGAGATATTCAACCAGCTCTAGAAAAGTGGCAAGTAAAACACACGGATAGAGGAAGTGGGTATATTGTTAAAATAGGAAAATAATTTTTAAGTTGAGTTGACAGCGAATAAGCTTACCCTGCCCTCTTAGATTTGATAATACAAATAATTATTCTACCTAGGGACAGAATAAAGATCATAATTTGTTTGTGCTTTAGAGAGATTCTGTGTAGAGCATCACGGAAAAATTGACCTGTTATGAGCTGGAGGACTTTGCAACTCTTCTGAGGATGTGGTGCTTCCTTTGGCAGAACTGATGTAGTGGAGAAGGTGTTGGCCCTGGAGTCAGCGGGCCTTTGTCTAGTTCAGGTATGCCACTCAGAAGCTGCATGAATTTGAAGAAATTATGTTCATGATGGGTTCAATTTCTTCAAAGTTATTTGGTAGATAAAACCATGTCTCAGTTCCTTTTAAGCTTAAGTATATGGAAAAAGAAATGAAAATGAAAACAAAATTGCCCTTTCACCTGTTCCTGTGCAACAGAAATCTGAGGCTTAAAAAGAGAAGTCTCCTGATTTCTTTCTTTCTTCCCTGAGCTCTGTTCCTAGTAGTAACTCTAAGACCAAATGCCAGGTTGGGAATTTCACAACAATGCAGAGGAATATTTTGTGAGTTCTGAAAATCTTTCAATTTTGTCAAATCCTTGCTTAGAGGTGGGTTTGGGAAGCTGAGGCACCACTGTGTTTTCCCAGGGCACAATCATTATACTCACTCATCTATCAGCAGAGCTTTATTTAGAGCCTACACAATGCTAGGTGTGTATTAGGATGGTTGGATACAATGTAATGAAACACCACTCTTAACTCCTGAAGAACCCATGATAATAAACTGAATTCGTGCATTACATCAGTGGAAATGAATATGGTATTGTTGAACAGTAACTTGGATACTTTTATGAAGGAAAGTTAAAAATTAGTGTGCTTGTGTTTTAATAACTGCTACTTACTGCACCTTTATGAATTGAACATTATATTGATATCATTAGTTATTAGACACATCACCAGTATAACAAGTACTTTGTTGGGGGGAAAGAATAAGCTGCCATATCTATGTATACATTGATTTTCAGGCATATCCCCATCTTTGAACTCTTAAGATATGAAAGAAGTGTGATTTAAAATTCAAGAAATAGAGTGGACCAACAAAGAATAAAATAGTTAATTCTTGTGTACCTGGTTTTGGAGATGAGTTCAGCTACAGAGAGTGATAAATCACAAATTTACCCTAAACTAGAAGTATTAAATAATGCATTAAATAATGCACTTAGAATAGTATATAGAAAGACATTTGACAATCCAGGCATCTGTAGTCTTTCAAACAAATCACAAGACTATTTGCAAAAATCTCATTTGTAAGGAGCTAGAAAGCAATGCAGCTTTCTCATGTCAACCTGTGTTATTTATCTCAGATACACATTCCCCACTGAATAGGCCAAAAGGCTGTTGAACAGGCCAAGCTGAGTTGCCACTTTTGGGTTCTAGTTTAGAGTAGAAAGTGAAGGTATAGAGGGAGAGGACAGAAAAAATTATTTCTTTTTATATATTATCTACACATCAGGGATAATTACAAGTCATAGATGTAAATAATTGAACTGAAGAGGGTGGCAAGCTATATAACCAGCTGCAACTATAAACAGGATAGGGAAGTACATTTCTGAGCTGTTGCTTTGAAAATATTCTCATCACTCAATGCACAGAATGATTGATATATTTGTTTTTTGTTTTGTGTTGTGTGTGTTTTGCAAAAATCACATTTCTTGTTCCTCCAAAAATATACCACACATATAATTATACATATTTACTTTCCATGGGACTAAATGCATGCTCATACAATTTTTACAGCATAATTTCTTGGAGAACTAGGTTTTAAGTGATATGTATTGTAAGCTTTGGGCCAAGTAGATGTAGAAATGGATCTTGAGTGCCAAATCTGATTTGGACAGCAAATTGTCTACAGAAATTGCTGCCAAAATTAGTAGTAGGTCAGAATTTCTTTTGTATAAGCTTATGTAAAATTTTCTGCATCAGGTATATGCTATGTCATATGACTAAAATCATGTTAAAATAAGCCAATAAACTATTTGTTTTAAAATATGCTCATACTTAACATATTTTAACTTAACTAAAAGCCTGTGAGTTAGAATTATGTCATATCTAATTCTGTAGGATTTTTCTTATATAAATTATGCATCCATTCATTCAATTATTTATTCAGCTAAAATTTATAGAACATGGCAGGAAATAGATAGTAAAAATTCTAAAGTAATATAACGGTGCTCTTATTGTTGTAAATACATAGTATGGTGGGTTTTCCTGACTTGGTCTAAGGGAAGAGGGGCAGAGAAAACTCTGCAGAGGGATGAGAAACATTCAGTTTGATGTGAGAATGCATGATCGCATTAGCATGTGAGATTTCTTCACAGATGGTGCAGACTCAGCCTTACTGTTAAAAGTAATAGGTCTATAAATTGTTAGTTACAAGTCCCCAAAGAGATGAGCTTGTGCCAGGATTTAGAGCAATGCCTTGGTTCCTTCATTGAGAAAGAATGATTACCAAAAGAAAAAAAAAGAGTGCTTAGTGACCTTCTGGTGCAAGTTTCTTATCTCCCTATGAACAAGAAATAAACAAGTTGCAAACTGTCATCATTGGGGACCACAATTTGAGGACCATTTGAGTAGGAGTTATACTGGAAAAGAAAAAGACTGACTTGAGAAATTTAAATTGGAGATATTAAATAGATCAAACCAAATTAGTGTAATGCCAGCAGGAATAGGAAGGATGGAACAAATTTCAGGAATATCTAGGAAAAATAATATATAAAACTTGGGGAATAATTGGAAATAGGGTTGAGGGTAAGCAAGATTGAGTATTTCAAAATAGTGGCATAGGCAATTGGTATTCATCAACATAGGTATACATGAAAAGTTTAGTGGCAAGATAATGGGGTTCAGTTCTGAATACGTTGTGAGTGAGATAGATAACTATGAATATGTAGATATTTGGTTATATACATCAGGATCTCAGGCAGGAGGTTTTGACTGATAGATTTAAAAGTTAATAGAATTAAGTATAGGTAAAATCTTGGTTGTATATGAGATTACCCAGGGAGAGTAAAATAAAGTAGAAAGAGAAGAGAAGCAAGGATTGCGTTTGGGGGACAACATTTTCTGAATTCTGGAGGGATCAATTAGGAAGAAAAAGTAAATGTTTCAATTCTGTTTAGAGATATACCATATAGAAGTACCGTAAATCGTACATAGCTTAACAGAAAAGGGAAAAAGTTTTTCTTAAATTTGGAAAAATAGAACATTAAGGAATGAGTAATGTTTCAAAGAAAAAGTTGTAAAGAAAATTATAATCATCCTTATCAGTTCATTCAATCTAGTATTGTTAATTTTAGTTCTTCTTGAATCCAGTTGTTCTGATCTTAAAGATATCAGAAACATATTCTCTATACACTTGTAAGAGTGCTTCCATGAATCTCTCTGAAGACAAAGCACCTTTGCAAAAGCATCAGAGTAAAACAATAACTCAGTAAATGACACAAAGGCTTAAAAAATTGGCCATTGTTAAAGGTCTCATAGAATTTATTTGATGAGGAAATGAAGTTATTTCTGTGGCATACAGTAATTTGGGATAATAATTGGACAATGAAAGTCTTGACAAATTTCTAGAAACTTCAATTTCTGGAATACTTATTATTAGTACTTATATCCATACACATACCTTAAGGAGGTAAATTACCAAAAGTTAAAAGAAAAACACCTTTCACAATCTCTTATCAAGAGCACACCTATAGTCCAAGAAAACTTTTTTTTAATTGAGATAAAACAAAATTCTTGTAATTTTAATTTACTTTTAATTTTAAAACTCATTCTTTAAAAACTTAAATCTATTTTAATTTTAGTCAGTTTGGTGACTCATAAAACTTTTTTCCTAAGTTTCCTTTTCTACAGACCTTCTGCAACTTTTTGAAAATACATTCAGGTTTTGTCCTACAATTTTTTATCTTTCTCATTCTGGAACAACTAGTCATTCTACTTTCCTTACTTACTTTTCATACATAGTTGTTCCCTTTCACCCTTATTATTTATAAGTCTTTTTAACCACATATATTGATTATAATTCTTAATATTTATAATTCTTTATTCCTAGTGAAAACAAAGAAATAAGCAGTGTGGTCTATTTTACTAGCATTCTGTGGATTGGCAAATTTATAAATACATTTCACAATTTCTGGAAGTATATTCTTCCTCATAGTAAAATTTTCAGTGTGGCACAAAGCATACTTATTAATAGATACAAATATCTTTAGTTCCTCTGTAAAAGGAAGCCAAAAGGGAATAAAGCTGTGTTTAGTAACTATTTCAATATCACATCTTATTTGCAAATAAGTTAGAATGAATATACTTATCACAATATAACTTTAAGGTTTCAAAAAGGTTTTTAAGTTACCAAAAAGATTTTAAAAACTATTATGTGAACATACTATAAAGCACAATTATTGTTGAAAACTTCATTTATAAAGTTTTATTATACTTTTATCTATTTAATCCACTTGTTTTTAATAATTATGTTTATATTACTCATAATTTCACAAGACATCAATAGCTAACTATTATCTTTCTTGCTGACAACTTTAGTAACTGAGCTAACATGAGCTTTTTTGACTTTTGTTAAACCTAGGTTTAATAAAAATGTATTTAGTTATGATAACTCTAAAGACATGCCTATTTTAATTAAACTAGATTACATAAACTTGAAAAACATTTTCAAAACAAAAGTTTCTGTATTCTAAGAACATACTTGATTTATATAAATGTTTGTTTATCTTCAAGCCAATTAAAGTTATTTCCAAATTAATTTTGGCAATACCATATCTGGCTGCAAATGAGGTACAACCTATATTTCTGTCTGGTCATTTTTTTGGGGGTCCCCATCCTGGGAGTTAGCCAAGCCAAGTTCTCAGAGAATAAAGTGAGGCAAACAAGAAGAGAATAGCTGCCCTAGGGAGAGGAAAAGTAGATATCTAATGTTTTTCCTGCCACTCTGAATTTGGAATAGAAGGGACAACATAAAATTTCACCTTTCTCTTTCACCTAAGCATCACAGGTAGAGATCTGGGAGAGCTAACTTTGGTAAGAATTCTTACCCTTTGCCAAATTATGCCAATTTGCCCAGGATGAGAATCTGTAGGCTCTGGAGCAACTGTGGGTATCCCAGCTGGTCTTATCCTGGTCACCAGAAACTATAGAAAAGAAAAAATAATTTTTCCTCTACTTTATATTGGGTACCTGGCAGAGACCCTTCTTTCTCTAGGGTACCTGGTAAATAGATATACTTATCTAAGATGGTTAAAAGTCTCCATTATAATCACTGTATTTCAAGATGATCTTTGATAAGGTTAAAACAAAATCTTATTCACCTGAAGCCTCACACTGGATCCAGTCCAGTTTAAGTCAGATTCTGTATGACCCAGGACCCAATCCAGTTTGTAGGTCAAACCCAGTTTAGTTTTTAAGCTGGACCCAGTTAGACTCAGGTTGGTTCTGAAAAAGGAATGCTCAATTAAAGTCTGAAAGCCTATAATACAAACGCTGTAGAAACTTACCCAAAACCTTTAGAGGTAGCAAGAAAGCAAGGAGCTCTAGTTACCTATGTCTAGTTGCTCTTGGGGTCTCCTTTGGTTCCTTCTTCTGCTATCAGAAATGTTAAAAGATAAAGCGAGGCATATTAAAACATTTAAGAGTTTCAGCAAAAATCAATTCCGCTTGGCCAGCACCAAACCAGAAGTGGTTCAGAATGCTCGCATTTTGATAACTTCTATGAAGCAAAGCTATATGGGGACTCTAATAAGTTCAGTGAAGAGGGGAAGAGCAAGATCCAAATTAGTGAGTACTGTCATTGATTTATAGTTTATTATTGTTTGGTAAATTCATTTCCTATTTTTTCTCATAGTTTTTAAATTCCTTGTAAATGTTAATCCATAGCTTTTACTAGAAGAATAATGGTTTAACAAGTAGATCAACATCCTGAGATACCCTGAGTTCTTGATTCACCACTTAACTAGTTAAACAAACTTGGAATAACTCTCTGAGCCTTAAACTTTCTTATAGAATTTTTAAAGAGGTTGATCCAGGTAATACATTTGTAATTATTTTGTAGGATAAATAGAATAGAACAAATACTGGTAGTTACTATTTTTGGAAGTTATTTCTATGTGGTGTATAGAAATTTCACTGGACTTGAGTGTTAGGCTTGAGTTATTAGTTGTGTTCCTGGTTCTGTCACTAATGATATAAAGTTATATAGTTACTTATTTTGCTCTTAGTGTCCTCATTGGTGAAATGAGAATAATAATACTTACCACAGAAGCATGTAGAAAGTAGGAAATGCTTAGTGATGCATCAAGCATGGTTGGTCAATCAAACCCCAGTATTAGCTCTTTCACATTCTGGGTTTGTAATTTGTAAGTGGTTATTTAGTTTAAGAAATGACAAATAAGAGTTATTTCACCTTGTAGTGGGCCTAACCTATCTAGGCAGCTAGCAGTTAAGGGTTAAATACTTGCTCAATTTTCCAGTCTTGTTCTGGGCAATTTCCTCAGTAGTTCCCTGGGTCCAGCAATAGTCAACTAGTTGTATTTGTCTTAATATTGCTCCTGTGCTTCTGTATGTGCTATATATTCTGTGCAAAAAGACTTTTCCTCTTTATTACTTCAAAGAACTCCTACTCATTCCTTAGGATTAAATTTAAGAGTCACTTCTCCAAGGTAGAAGTGTGTATCTATTCTCATAGCATTTACAATATTGAATTAAACTGTTGGTGTAGTTGTCTTCTATATATAGGTGGTAACAAATCCCTTTTGTTTTAATGATTGTTTTTTATATTTTAAAATGACCTCACCAGTAGAATATAAATGAGAAATTGTTTTGAGTTTTCTATTTAAAATGTCTGAATTCTCATAATTATAAAAAGTTATCAATTTGTATTATATAAGGAGCTTGTCAGTCTTGACTTTCTGACCTTTAGAAAATTAGGCACTTTCTTTTTATTTAAGGGGATGAAAAATGGTCAGTTCTACCTTTTAGGGGTGAGAATAATCCACAATGGAGGAAATACAATTTATATTGATAGTTTGTTGAATACTTGGCTAGAATTTTATAAAAGGAGAATTCATTAAGTGTCATTTAAGCCCTGCAACTCTCTGTCATTTTTATCATATTTTATGCCAAATGAGAAGATAACATTTTTATAGAAACATAAAGATAAGGGACCCTCGGTTAGAGGGCATCTGGAAATAAATAAGTGGATTCTGTTATGGGATTACAGTGGTGCAATGTTTTCTGCTCTGCAAAAATGTCTCAGTTGGGTTTCCTGATTTTAGGATGTGGCAGGCAGGGCACTATTGCAAAGCTCTGTACTGCTGGGCTATATTTCAGAATGGGCAGTGTGAAGTACAGAAAGAACATGGATCATTTCATAAACTATATAAATGTCTAACCAATGTACTGTATACTTGAAACTAATAAAAAAAACCATGGAACTCAGTGTCAGAGATTGAATTCCAGGAGTTGGAATTTTCATTTAGCCTGTAATGAGCTATACGACTCTACTTTTTCAAACTCGCTCTCTTTATTTTTAAATGAAGTCAATGGTGTCTGCTTCATTGGTTTGTGCTGAGGACTAAATAGAATTACACAAATAAAGTGATATACAAGTGGAATAATTTTGATAGGGATCTCTTGAAAATGCAGTCATTTTAAGCTAAAGAAATTAATTTCTTGTTGTTAAATACTGGGTTCTGTGCCAGTAGGTGATAGTGGAGGGGGCTATGTTTGGGCAGACAATGCTTTCTTTCTATATTAAGTCATGCTACATGACCAACATGATATAAAGTCAATAAAATGCTGGAGCAATGATGAGGATATAAGATTGATTTGATATGTCATTAGAAATAGGATAATTTATTCTTTCTTCATTCTATGGTTATTTTACTTTCGAAACTTTTAACATTTACATATAAAGGTTAACCAACAAGAAAAAAGTAAACAAATGTATTGACATTATTATTTTATAGTTTATCTCATTGATTCTGTCCTTTTTCCTTCATAAAAAGATCAATCAATTAAAAAAAGACTAATTTTTAAAAGAATGGTAATGTCCAGCTACATCAATTACATAAACTGGTTTTCTAATGACTATTCTGCCTTTTGCTTAATCTCTCAGTGAGTCATTTGGAACTGAGATAATAGAAGTATTGAGAGAAAGATAAGTAAGCAAAGCAAGCAGGTAAAAGAAGTTACAGACAGCCAAGGATACTTCTCACTTGAAAGTGCAGGGAAAACCTGGTAGTTAGTCTGGCCATGGCAGGATCACAACCTGTACACTGGAAGCAGTTACCACAATACATATGTGAACAATCTCCTGCGGGCGGGTGATGGTATGGGGTGGAGTGGATTTATGGGGTTAAGTCAGACTAATTTTTTTTCTGTTACCCATGCCTTGCATTGGAAATGAGTGTGTAGCTGGAATCTCAGGTTTGGTAAGCTGCAAAGGTTAAGAGGAAGGGGAAAAGGGGGGTAGATGTAAAATAAACTGACCACAGCTGGAGACATATGGATTCCTCAAGGACCTTGAGGCCTTTATGAGAGTAAAAGAGGAGGAAGGATTAGAATGTGAGCTTGGAGGGCAAGTTGGGATAGTGGCATGTTTGACAAAGCCTTTTGATGACAAAGCTCAGCTATAAACTGAATATATAGTTGACTTTAGCAGGCCTAGAAAATATTGCAGAAGATGGTGTTTTTCTTGATGCTCTGTATTTTTTTTTTGAATCTATATTTATTTTTCACTTTCTTAACTTTCTTCTGGACACAGCTGTATTGATTGGTTAGGAAGAATTTATGACTTTTTTTTTTGGGTCACTCTTTCAAAGAATTCTCACATGTTAAATATATTTATTAGTAGAATGTATTGATTAGATATTGGTTTAACTGGATGTTGAATAATGGAGGTTGAAAACAGTGAGGCTAAGGCAGGTGTGGTGACTCTGCCTAAAGAGTAATCAGAGGCCTGGATTTTACTATATTATTCCATTCGCAGCATTGCTCTCATTTGTTTACCACCTTGTCCTCATTCCTGCCAACAGGAAGGAGAAAGTAGGAAAGGAGAAAACGAGGGCATACCTTTTCCTTTTAAGGGCCTGACCAGGAAGTTGCATTTGCATTCCTTTGGTCCAGACTCATTATATGGTTACACTGAGATAAAGGAGACTGGCATTTTTTTTTTCCTGAGTTTCTGATTTAGTCAGCTTGAGCAGCTATAACCAAATACCATAGACTAGGGCTTAAATAATAGACATTTATTTCTAATAATTCTAGAGCCTAAGAAGTCCAAGATTAAGGTGCTGGCAGATTCAGTTCTCGGTGAGAGATTTCTTCCTGTCTTTCAGATTCCCATCTTTTATTATATCCTCACATAGTAGAGAGAGAGAAAGAGAGCGTGAAAGCTCTGGTCTCTCTTCTTTCCTTAGAAGAACACTATCTTGTCATTAGGACTGTGCCTTCATGACCTCTGTAAACCTCATTACCTTTCAAAGATCCCACTTCCAAATACTATCTTCATGTTAGGAGTTAGGGCTTCAACATGAGAATTTTAGGGAAACATACAGTTAGACCATAATGGTGCCTACTCCTGGCTATTTCAGTGGAAAGGGAGAATAGATGTTGAGTTATTAATGATAAGTTTCTATTTCAGTGGAAAGGGAGAATAGATGTTGAGTTATTAATGATAAGTTTCTGTGGCATTAGTTGAGAAGCTAATGCTTACTATGGTGGGGTAAAGTTTTAATAGAATTTTACTAGAAGATAAATTTACTGAGAAATCAGGTGGAGTAATATCCGAAGCTTTATTCCTTCATTCAACAAATATTTAGTGAGTATGACAGGTACTGTGCTGGGTATTGGGGATACATTAATGAGCAAAACATACATGTTTCTCACTTTCATGAGTCTTACATTTATAGTGGGTGTGAGAGAAATCTGTAAAATAACCACACATATAAATATATATTGCAAATGGTCGTGTTTTTTAAGGAAAAAATACAGAGTCCTGTGACTCTGCATAATAGGGTGACTTTCCTTTGTCCAGAGTCAGAAAAGGCTTCCTTGTGTGAAATTTGAGCTGAACTTTGAAGAATAAAAAGGATAGAAGAAAAAGCATCTTAGGCAAAGGAGAAAGTGTGTGCAAAGTCCCTCAGGTGGAAAGGAAGCATGACTTGTTTAAGGAACTTAAAGTGGTAGATGACACATGAAGAATATGTAGTGAGGCTGTAGACATAGAAAAAGGCTAGATTAGGCAGAGATGTGAATGATATCATAAGAATGTTGATCTTCATCCTATGAGCAATATAATATTAAAATATTTTTAGCCAGGATTTACATGATCAGATTTGCATGTGGAAAAGCTCACTCTGGTGGCTTGGGGGAGGATGGATTCTAGTGGATTTAGAAAGGCTATTAGGAATTGATTGGAGGAATCCAGGTGAGAGATTTTGGTAGCTTTGAATTAAGCAGTAGCAGTAAAATGGAGAGAAATAGAAGTATGCAGGGGATATTTAGGAAATTAAACAAAGGTCAACACATCTGGTGATATATTGAATATAGAGGATGTCAGGGAATAGGAATTGGAAATGACTTTTTGGTTTCTGGTTTAAACAATTGGATGAATGGTGGTGCCATTCACTGACATGGGGGCATTGGAAAAGGACCAGGTTTTAAGGGGAAGGTCATGAGTTTGGATATGTTGAGCTTGGGGATCTTTGAGATATTTAGACAGATGTCAGAAAGGCAGTTGTTTATACGACTAAGAGTTCAGAGTGGTTTAGATGGAGATATGTCTATTTGTGCAACATTAAAAAATGAGAGGTTATTGAGACCATACTTTGTTTGGTCCAGAGAAAGAAGAATGTCTAGGGAAGCACCTGGGAGAAGGAGAACATTTAGTTTGAGTAGGAAGTGGATAAAACAACAAAGCAACTGAAGTAGAAAGTAAGCAGAGATAGGGGACAAAGCAGGGGTCAACGATATTACAGAAGTCAAAGTTAAGAGTGTTTCAAGAAGAAAGTGTCAAATACTAGTGAAAAGTAAAATAAAAGAAGAGTTTGAACATGGATGAACTTGGAGGACATTATGTTTGGTGAAACAAGCCAGAAAGAAAAAGGCAAATACTATATGATCTGACGTATTTGTGGAATCTAAAAAAAAAATAAAATTGAACTTATTAAAACAGAGACTAGAATGTTAGCAGGGGCTGTGTGTGTGTATGTGTGTGTGTAGTGGAAGAGGAGATGTTGGACAAAAGGTACAAATTTGCAGTTATATAGGATAAGTAAGCCTGGAGATCCAATGTACAGGCATGATTGCTATACTTAACACTGTGTTGAACATGAGAAATATGCTGAGGGTAGATTTCGGGTGCATTCAGCACAAACAAAAAATGGTAACTGTGAGGAGGTGATATGTTAATTAGCTTGACTGTAGTCATCATTTCACTGTGTGTATGTGTATCAAACCAACATTTTGTACATCTTAAAAATATACAACTTTTATTTAAAAAAGCAGGAACCCAAAATGTCCTTATAATTTAGCAGACTTACTTTGTTTTCTTGCTGTATTATAGTTATTTCTGTTTTCCTAGGATAGAAACTTAGTTTTTTTCCAAGTCTTTGTTACATAAATGATATGTGTATTTTGTACTTGATATAGGAACTTCTCTAAGATGTATGCCTAGGAGTGGATTTATTGAGTAATAAAGTATACACAGACTCAGTTGCATAAAGTATTGCTGAGTTATTCTGTAGAATGGCTTACCAGGTTACTTTCTTGTCAGCTTTGCATAGGGTTCTTATTTTCTCCTATGCTCTCCTCCAGCATTTAATTCTGATATTGTTAGGGCATTTAGCATCTTTGATTTGTAGAGATATTATAATGGTGAATATCATGGAAGTAAATGTTTAGATTAATAAGGCAAAATTTAAGAAAAAAGGGAATATATGTACAATTAATTCTCAAATATTTTACAATAAATTATTAAATACTGGCCAATTTTTCATTGTAGCCCACATCTCTTATTGCTTGGATTATTGTTCCTCTTCATTTATTTTATGTGCTTAAAGAATCCAGGAACTAAATAAAATATTTATAGACAAGTTTACAAAAGTCATATTTTCTAAAACTTAAGTAAAAAGAACAACTACAAGTTAATAGTAGGCTATTTGTCTAATTATAAGAGTTATATTAAACCCTTAATAGAAAGCCGCTTTTTAGATCTGTTTCCAAGTTGACTTTCTTTCAAAGTTTTGAGTTGGCTAAGAAAATTGCCTGAAATTTCTGGGAGCACTCGGAAATGATGATAAGGTTCTGAGTTACCTAGGTCCATGGAAGTCATAGAATTAAGATAAATGAATATATAATTTATATTCTTGTTCCCTATTTGTGTGTTTTATATTTATTTTGTAATAATGTAAAATATTCATTTTGTATTTATGTTGGAATTTATGATAACTTTATAACCCCATCTTCTTCTCTTTCCATTGGCTATGGATGGACTTACTTAAAAAGTATTTCCATCCTGTTATATGCCACATTACCTATCAGAAGTTTGTTTCAGTTTACCCACTCAAATTCAGATATTTCTATATAAAGATTTTAAAGAACTATTTAAATAGTAAATTCAGACTATAAGTGATTATTAAAAACAAGCATATATAACTTGTAAAGATAGCTCTCAGTTACTCATAAGACTAAGGTTTGTTTGGCCAGCAATCTCCTCAGTGGTGATTCGCTGTAGGTTCATATACTAGGGACTTGGTTTATTCCTCAGCTTATTATTTAATTTTTGACTTTTTTTTTTGGTTTTGATTATCATTTTTTATCTCATTAACCCTGTTAACTGAGGAAATAGTTACCTTTTAGGTTCTTTTAACTTGTGAGAAACAGAGACATGCTTTGATTGTCCTACTGGGTTTATTTTAACAACACCCCGGGAAATAAGGAAGCAAGAAATAGTTTCAATCACCAAACATTCAGGCCTCAAGGAAACTGCAATCTACTATTTTAGGATACAATTCTTAATAGCTCTGATACCCTGAGACTCAGAAAGCCAGAAAATCATTGCTCCTTATTCTATGTGTCACCTTTAGGTTGACATTATTTACAATTTCTGCATTTACTAGTCCTGACACTTCTCCTTGACCCCTTCTTTGTAAACGTAAAATTCAGACCTCCCTGCCAAAGGATAATATAGTTTAATCATCATGAATTTTAGAGTGCTCCTTCAACCCTCACACTGGGCTGAGTTCTCATATGAGATTGCCTCTAAATGGCTGCCCTTAGGTCAGCTACTCATTCCTGGTTCAAACATTGTGATTAGGATATCAGGATAGCTTATGTGTGAGTACTGTATATGGGTATGGGAGGATTTGAAGACTTTCTCGAAGTCATCAATACATTTTGAAAGTACCTTGCTTGACCAGACAAATACAAATTATATCTGACTATTTTGTTAAGCATATAGGAGAGACTTATATACTTCATCTGCAGGAATTTCAGTGTCTGAGATGACTACTTTCTACTTTTTCAAAGCTAGTATATATAACCAACTTGTCCTGGATGTTTCTAGATTCAAGTGCTGAAAGTCCCTCTTCTAGGGAACTTTCTCAGTTCCAGACAAACTGGAAGGATTGGTCACCCTAAAGCCTTATTTTTTTCCTTTTCCTTTCTTTTTTTTCTTCCTTTCCTCTTCCACAAATGTTTATTGAATGCCTGTTGCATCAATTTCTGTGCTGGGTGGAGAAGAAATATAAGTGGTGGAGAAATAGCAGTGAATGGGACAGACACATTTAATGTTCCTTTTAAACATACAATCAGTGGTGATAGACAGAACCCGAACAAGTAATTTAAGTGTGAAGAGTGAGTAGAAAGGCAAAGTACAAGGTATTCTGGAAAAGAGTAATGGGACCTATGGAAACTCCATTTGGTTTAATGGGTAGTGAAGAATCAACTGAGAACAGGAGGAAGTTCTTACTCTCATAGATCACATTCAAGTGTGTGTGTGTGTGTGTGTTTGCACATGCTCATGTGTGTGTAGGCAGTGTTGGAGGACATAATTAATAAGTAAAAAAAGTGAATGCTCTAAATAAAATAAAACCAGGCAATGAGTTAATAACTTGGCAAGAGGTCAGGTGATTAGGGAAATTCTCTTTCAGGTGGCATTTTGTCTGAGACTTGCACATAGGAAGGAGGTAGCCATCTATAGCCATGGGAATAGAAAGGAGGCTAGTGTTATTGGAGTTACAATAATGAGTGGTAGGAGATGAAGGCAAATAAAAAGGCAAAGTCCAGATCACAGAGGACATTGGGTTTTATAGGCAATGATAAAAAATTATATTCTAGGGGTAATAGGTGAGTTTTATGTGACCTGAACTCAATTCAAGGCATGGTTCCCTTCTTGAGTAAGATGATTAAAGATAGAGGTAATATCAATTATAGGATTTAACTTAGAGGGATTAGAAGGTTGATAGTGTCATTCAACATCATAGAGAATTTTAGAAGTGATAGCTTATGGAGCAAGAAATTGTTTCATATTCAAGATGTTAAATGTAAGAGGGGCAATAAAGCATAAAAATTATTGGCTAAAATTTTTAATTTAAGGCTAATTTTAAACTAATATTTGGAATCCACTGTGTATTTGTACCAGTGGTTGAAGAGATATGATCATATTAATTTTTCAGAGCAGTGAGAACAGAAAGAGAATATGAAAGAACCTAGGATCATGTGAGAAGACAAGCCCAATTTTACTATATCAAATGTTTTAACCTTGGTTTTGAGGCATTTATAATGGCAAAAGTGTCTTGAGCTCAGTAAATAAATGATCAATAACAATGGTTTACAGACACTGAAGACCTATATTAGACTGTGAACAACCCTTGCCTCAGGAAAGATGACCTGATTCTCAAACTTTTAAAGTAATGCTAATTGTCCATGGAAACTTTATTTCAACTTTAATTTGAGCATTTACACAAAATAGATGACTAGATAGTATTTTTTTCAGAATGGGAATATTTTGAGTGATGTTTTAACATGGAGACTATAAATTTTATGGAAACATCATAGACAAATATCATGAGTCTAGTCTGGGTCAATTTGCTGCTCTTCTTTAAGTAGCCTATTTTTGGTGAAAACTTAAGTCCTTTTAATGAGATAGTCAGAACAATTGGCAATAACTTCAATAGTCAGAACAATTGGCAATAACTTCCATTTTATGTGGCCATGAATCAGCAAGATCCAGCTGATGCTCAGCTCATTGTTCAGAATAAGACTGATAAAGGAACAAATGAAGTGGTAAGAGAAGAAAGAGGAGGGACCAGTGAAGAAACAAGGAGTAGGAATCTGAGAGCATGCGGAACTAGTCTAAGGTGATCTTTACATGTTACTTTAAGAGGTAAGGAGTGGAGTAATGGACTAATCTTCTTTACCAGTAAAAGCTAGGACAGTCACAGAGCGAGGAATAAGAGGAAACTCCCATTTCTTGTGTTATCATAACAAGTAACCTGAGTTCAATAAGGTAGATATGAATTCTGTGTGTAGATGACATAAGGGCATGGTAATATGTATAAAATCTCAGAGATAGTAAATATGAGGACTAGAATGAGAGCTATAGCAATTATGTGTTCCTAATTTTTCAGCAGAATCATGATTTCAGATTTTTGCTAAATGATACCCATGGAACATTTTTATTTGTGAAATCAAATGTCTTAACTTACTAGAAACCATATATTATAGGTCCTGGTCCCTCACTCTTTCCACTATACTTACCACAATATCTCTCAGAGGAAGTCTGTCAAATTCTGTTACTTTGATGCATATTATCCAACAAAAGGTTTACCCAACTGATATCTAACAGAGAAGTGAAATTCTTCTCAAAGTTGAGAGAATTTATTCTTAAGTTGTGGGTGACCACTGGGCAACCTATTTGAGATGGAAACTTCTGAAATATGACTAAGCTATTAACAAAAAAGCATTTATTTTACTTCTGCAGTAGGTATCACGGGAAAACAAATAATTGGTTTTGTATGAAAGAATAAGGGGAAGCATTTTATCTTCCTAACTAAAACATTGGAACATTTTGGCAGTGTAAATGCAAAAGATATTAGAAATAGGACTGAGAAGTATATCCCAGAAAGGGATAAATGCCTTGGCATAATACTAATTTACTTATTCTTTAAGGTGAGAATGTCATCTATGATTTGATGTTTAGGAACTATTTTCTATTAAAAAACAAAATTTTAGGGCAGAATCATTAATACTTTGGCCATTGGAAATTTCAAAGTTTAATAATGATTCAAGAACATAATATAATGTATTTTGAAGCAAAGCATCTTTATTGGTGAGAAATTCAAAATGTACAGACCATATTTATAAACAGTAACTTGTTTTGGATGTAGGTAATATCCAGAGTAAAGATTCTGATTTATGAATAGTAGAAGTCTTTGAAAGTTTAATAACTTCTAATAAAGAGTAGAATAGTAGGTATACTCTCTTACCTTAGAAATAATTTCTTATAAGAATGTCTTATCTGTTTATCCTCCATTAGAAGCACAGAGTGTCATGTAAGCTGGCAATAATTAGAAAAATAGGTCTTATGGAGAATCTATAGTATTTTTTTTGCTGGACAACAGATGGTTGAGTTCCAATACTCTTATTAAATATTTCACTTGGTAATGTAGAGGATTAAAACTAATCTCAGAGGGGCCTTTGCCCTCAAGAAGTTTATAGTCAAGTAATAAAGATAAGATATATAAATATAAACGGCCAATCAGTCTCTCTTTGATTCTTATCTCCATTTACTTCCTATCATCTATATAATTTAGCAAACTGTGTTATTCCTATTTCCACAAAATACTAAACACACTTGAATCTTCTTGCCTTTACTTGCACAGTTCTCATGTCATAGAAAAAAACTCCCTCTCTTAATCTGTGCATAGCCATATTCTATCTTTCTGGGCCAATATGTGATTATATTTAGCTAAGATGAAAGAAAGGACTTTAGAATTGAGAAAGGTGAGAAATTAGACATTGAGGCATCGAAATTGTTGAAGTCACTGAGAAATGATGACTGATGGCAAAGTAGAAAGGAGGATTATGAGCAAGTGGTAGACACATGAAGAGATGAGAGTGTTTTAGGAATTGGTATTTGATGGAAAAGAGGGTGAGGAAAAGATGGCATAAATGGAGAGTTTCCCTTTAGAAGAGGAAAAACAATTGAGAGGGAATTGTAGAAAAGTGGTTTGGTAACAGAGTTGGGAAGGAAAAGAGAACTTTTTAATGAGCCCAAAAGTGGAGTATTTAATACTGGATATGTAACTATCAGCTTTGTGGTATTCCCAATTGATAGTATGGTTACATTTAAGAGCTGAGGTGGAGAGGCCCACCAATCAAATAAAAGCCTGAGGCTATAGAGATGTTAAGACTTTGTTCCTGATTGAACAGGATTTCTACAGAGCAGAGTGCTAGGGACAGATCAGACAGATTAGGTGTTGACTTTGGATGGACCATGCAGAATAGGAAAAAGAGTATGGAGGAAATTGAAGAAGGTAGAGGCTTGCTCTGAGGATGAATAACTGATCAGAAAAGGCAGCAGATTAGGAGACAGCTGAGAGGATATAGTAAAAAAAGCAAGACATGGATAGAAAGAAGTTGAAACTCTATATTTTTAAGTATTATTATTTACTAGATTTGAAAACCATGGGCTGTGGATTCCAGTACCAACTCTATCAACGAATAGAGCTTTCATGCTAGTAAATTAACACGTTTAACTCTTTCTTAATCTTTATTGGGATCATGGATACTTGCCACTCATTTCTTATAAGTTGTCTTGAGAGTTATATTAAATATAACAATGTTAAATATACATACTGTTTTAGGGGAAGTAATCCTATTTAAGTTAAATTAATTGGTAAATTGTTGTTTAAATTGAACAATTATATTTATTTTTTTTCTCAGGTTAGAATTGATCAACCTAGAGTTCTAAGTGGAATGATGATATTCATTCGAAGAAATTACTTCCTCCACTTAGGATATCAGCATTTCCTTCTCAGGTGAATTGCACTAGGTGAAATGGGGTTCAGCAAAGTTGCCACAGGGAATTGAATCTTGGAATCTAATGAAAGATGGAAGGAGCTTAAAATCAGTGTGGCCCTATGAACTGTAATTGTTTTTTAAATCTTGAGGTTTTCTTGGAACTAAAAAAAAAAGAAAAAAACAAAAACCTTTATGTCTTTTTTTAATCGATCATTAGATATCTGCTTTATCCTCCCATGTTCAAGTTGATCATTCTGTTGAAAATTGTTGCCAGTGCTGTGTGCAGTGTTTAGGGAAAGGGTGCTAGAGGGGAGTAATTACAAGTACTTCTGGCCTTTCATCCAAACCCAGGAATCTTAAGTGACAGCTGTTTGAGGGACTTGTCATTCACTTAAGTGGTTGGAAACCCTCCCTATGGGTAAAAACCTGTGGTTCATGGGTTCGTAGCCACTCCGGCCCATACTGTCTCACCAGAGTACTCACATTTCATCGGAAACCACTGCTTTGTTGGGGCAGAAGGATGCTGGGCAGACATCCTGACCATGATGTTTATTTCTGGAGGGCAAACATCACGATGGAAACTGGACCTGAGTCTAGCAGAAAATGATCTGCGCCCCCCAAATATATAACATGGTAGTTAGAAATGTAATATTTGTATATGCTATTAGTCCACAGTGAAGATGCTGAAGGGTTAGTACTAAAGGAGGGTGAGGTTTGCTTTATATATTCTTTTTTTCATTCTCACCAAGAAGACTCCATTTCTACTTCAACCGATAATGACTAAATTTCTCTTTCACAAATGATATCACACTAGGTGCATGTGAGATGAAACGAAAGTAGAAAGCACTTTCTAGAATTTGCAAATTACTGGCATAGTTACAATTGATAAGGAACAATTTCAAGGCAATTTGTAAGCCCCGGTGAGATTGTTAAGAACTGATAAAGTCTGCATGAGCTTAAGTTAGGAAATAAGCTCCTTTAAGTGTGCTTTCTAATAAACAAGTTTTTCAGGGGGAATGACAATGCCATGAAGCCCATGCTATAAGAGATGGAAGTAGTGCCTCCCTGAACTAGTTCTCTAGAATCAGTCTGGTCCATCTCTCTTTGTTACCTCCTCTGTTTTTGTTGGCCTCTGCTTTGCCTTTTTTTTTTCTTGTTGTAACTGTATTGCCCTACATGTGGGAGGCCAAATATTTATTTATTATCCATTCTCCATGGACGCATATTGTTTTTCACTCTGAAAAGTGGTTAAGATTATCTCAATGAGGTCTCTTTCATGGAATAAATTTCTAATCTTAAGAACTTTTAGTATATTATGTCAAAACCTTTTAAGAGCTATTATAGATAGATAAATAGACTTATTTATAATAAATAAATATAATAGAAATAAATAATACATAAATGATTTCTTACAATTTGCTGTATAGGTTGGTAGAAATTATGCAAAATGTTCTTACCTCAATTTTATGCTATTGCAGTTAAAAAAAACATATTGGATGACTGTTGTGGAACCAACATAAGATAAAGATACTTAAGTATAAAAAAGCAAAATGAGGTTAACCTACTCTTGTTTTATGTTCTTCATTGATGTCATCCAAATTACCTATTGCCAGAATTATATTGCCTTTCTTTTAAATTGGTGGCCAAGCAAGAAGCCTTTCTTATCAATGCCTGTCCTTGCACCACCAATTTAAGAAGCCTATTCTGTGAGAACAAAGGACATCCCCGTTCACAAAGTTGCCCCCTGTAACCCTAACCTGATACCTGTTTGCCTTTAAACTTTCCACAGTAGATTATTCCTCAGGCTCACAAAGGCAGATCCTCTCCCAGCTCCACATTTATCAACAGAAAAAAAGCAAACATCGCCATTTCGCAGGTACACAGTGTCTCCACACCTATTACAGCTGAGGGCATTGGTGACCTCACCCTGGCCCAAACCACCCACGAGCAGTCTTTGATGTTACTGGAGCCTCATGTTTTAATACAGTCTAAATACCCCACATTTGAACTGCAAGAGTCCTGTTTCCAGCCATGTTAGAAGTGATATCAAAGACAGTCACATTTTAATGGTCTTTCAGTCTCAGACAAGGCAATGGGCAGGGGAAAACTTGGTGAAGATGTGTTTCTTCCTTGTTTTTAACTCTCCTGCCCATCCCCACTCTATTTTTCCTACTCCATACTATCCAGATGTCACACGTCTGTCATTGGAGGGATTGACTGCTTCTGTGAAAAGAAAGAGCTCTCAGAGAATTTGAGCCCACTTCTTTTTCCAAGTAAAAAAATTCTTAAGAGATAATTCTACATGGACTTTTCCCAGCAGAGTGGCTGACATTCATATTTGGGGTTAGGTGCTTGGTGGATTTATAGCACAGTGGGAGAGTAGTCACAATAGGTCACTAATTAGCCATTGGCCCAGGAACTCAAGAGTCTCAGACTTAAACCTGATGATCATTTGAGCAGGAAGAAAGTTTAACAACCATATTGTATAAGAAATTTATTTTATAGGTAAAGGTTTTCTTAGTATGAAATAGAGTCAGGCCCTTTATGGAAAAAGGATCAGTGATCAAAATTATTTCAGGTGAGGGATGATGTTGAAAGGCTCTGAGGAGCTATCTGTCATTATAATACACATTCACATAAGGTAGTTAAATTATACGTTCAGACCCTTAAAGGTCATTTTTGTTTATGGACTCATAATAATAATAGCACATTCTTAACTATATGGTTATATGTCTTATACTCTTCTAAGCCCTTGATAGATTTAATTCATTTAAACCTCACTACAACACTGTGAGGTAGGTACTATCATTATCATTTCAATTTTCCAGATCGAACAACTGAGGGATAGAAAAGTAACTACTTCAAGATCACTGAGCTAGGAAGTGGCAGAGGTAGGGTCCTAAGCCAGGCTTTTGGCCCCTGAGTTCGTGCCCTAAACCACCACATTACATTTGTCTCTGATAATATCTGACATAGAAGGTCAGAAATATATATATTTTAAATTTCTCACCAGTTTTAAAATTAAAATCATTAGGTTAGTTTTTTAAATAAGAAATATACACTTCTATGTGTGTGTTGCTCTCACTGTGTCAGTACAATGACAGATAAACATTCAATTGATTAACCTCTGTGTTTTCTTGCCAAGCAACAATGTTAACAAGGAAGAAAACTCTTCCAAAACTTTGACTAAATTGTCCCATTTGTATACCTCTGAAAATTTCTTGACATTACTTTCTTTGAAATTGTTAAAGTCTTTTGTTTACCAAACAGTGTACACTGTTAAAAGTAAAACTTCCTCTGTGTTCTAAATTTTTGCCCAGTTGGTTAATCTTTCAGAAGTGTTGAAAACTGGGCTTTAATTAGCAATTTTATCAGTTAACCCAGTCACTCATCTCCAGTGCTTATCTGAATCAGTGGTAGTGCAGGCACTTAGGGACATCAGAAAAAGGCCGACTTGTCAGTGTGACAGTTGAGAGGACTTCTGTGGAGGAAAAAAGAAAGATCTCAGAAATGAACAGTATTAAATGGAATCTGATACCAATCCAAAAGAAATTATCTCACCAAAGGAAGCTAGAACAGGACTCGGTTTCTCTTGTATTTCTCTGTAATCCTCTATGGTATGTCACCTTTGTTAGTCAAGACAGAGTCAGGGCTCCTGTGTAATATGAAGATGGGACCTAAAAAGGGAAGATTTCTAAACCAGTTAGTCACTGAGTTGAACATAACCTGGAGTGGTTTTTCACTATGCAAAACCACAGGATTGTTTGGAAAATTAACATAGAACTTGAAGAACTCAGTTTCCTTGTGAAAGTGAGAAAAATGCCAATAATATGAAGTATGTAAAAAGAATATTAACTTTTTCCATCTCTAATGCAATCCAATCAAGGATACTTGAATCTTCCTGAAAACACATTATGTTATCTTGTGATATCATTTATTGGTTATATTCCTAATTTACTAAACATCTTGTTTTTTCTGTATTTGAACTGTATTAAAATGTATCATTACTTGGAAATAAATCTCTACCCTTAAGAAATGAAAAGCACTTAAACTATAAAAAGAAGATCCATAATTTTGTTATCTCAGCATGGGCCTGCAATCATTGCAACAGCAGTGCAAGTAACAGGAAAAAAAATTCCATAAGGGATACATTGAAGCCAGGAGATATATATGCTTGCCTAAGCAGTTCTGATGACTTGATAGTTGAAATGTTTATGCTTTTGTTCACTTAGATAACGTACTTAGGACATCTATTTTAAACAACAGATAATCGTAGTGTTGTGCTGAGGGGGCTGACATAGTGGTAGTTGGTATCTGAGGATTATTAAAACAAACAGACGGTTGTAGCCTAGGGTGACTATTTTTGGCAAAGCAATTATTTAATGTTTCATGCTAAAAATGATAATGTTTTAGATTTATTATGAAACAACAGAAAAATACATTTTTCTTCAGAAGCAGAAGGGTGGAACATTATTTAGAGCTTAAGGAAACTTAACTTTGTTCTTATTTTTCTTCCATCCAGGTTTGAAAGTAAAATTGGTATATAACCTTATTTTGTCTTTTATTCTATATATGTCCCTGTTTATTGTTTAATACAATTTGAAAGTCGCTAAAAGTGTGAAAATCAAAGACTAGGTTAAATTTTCCCTGAAGGATATTGAATGTCATGATCATTATTCTAATAATAATAGGTTTATTTAGCTGCTTTGATTTCCACAAGCTTGATAGCCCCTGCTCTGAAGAAAAAAAATGCATCTACCTAAAGTTTTCTCACAAGTAAGAAAGCTAAATATCACGCCAATCTTTGAACTTGTAGCAAGTTGGAATCCCTGCTGCCTTAAATTATTTATTGAGATATAGGGAATTATTAGCAAACAAAATGCAAAACTTGGCTTAATAGACTTTATTAGGCTGTGTTTTTTACAGATATACATTATAGAAGACTTGAATTTTATACTTTGCTAGTTCTAATAATGGAAACTGCAACATAACTCCTGACTCATCATAGCATTAATGGTTTCTCAGATTGATAGGATGACTATAATTGTCATACATATATAACATATAATAATATATGCATATGAATGATAATAACATTAAGCAGTTATGAATCTCTTTCCTCATAATTTTCCAGCTCACACCCTCTTGTACCCAGACATTGACATCCACCTGGATCTACAGTCTGTTGTTCCATCATCTTTCATTGTCCTTTCCTACTCTCATATCCCTCCTTTTCTCTTTATTTGACTTACATTCTATTATTATAATCACTTACTTACATACACCTTCAACTCTTTGCCCCTTTCTGGCTTTGTTGTACTGACTTCTTGCCTGCTATGACCCTGTGCAGCTAAAAACGGCTGGACCACTAACCGCAAGTGAGCATCAGGATGACCACAATCTGTTTACATTTTCCTAATTCATTTGCTCTTTTGTTTCTCAGTAGAGTCAGTGGTTCTTAACCTCTGGAGGACATTGGCAATGTTGGGTTGTTTTTGGTAGTCACAACCTGGAGGAGGACGTGCTACTGGCATCTAGTGGATAGAAATCAGGGATGCTGCTAAACATCCTATGATACACAAACAGCCTTCCCCCACCCCCAACTAAGAATTATCCTGCACCAAATGTCTGTAGTGCCAAGGCTGAGAATCCCTGTGTAAAGCATTGAAATTTTTTCTCTCTTTAAACTCACAACACTCTCTCTTATCTGTACTTTCAGCTAATAATCTTCCTTTTTCATCTGAGAAAATAAAAGCTCCCTCTAGCACACCCATTCACCTTCCTGTATCTGTGCTGTCCTTTTCGTTACTGTGGAACTCCTTCTCTGGTCCTGGATAAGGCTGATCCTGCTACATGTGTACTAAACTTCATACCTTATACCCTACTCAGGGGCAGAATGACAGTAATTTTCCATTTTCTCTCTTGAATTACCAATTTCCCCTTGTATTAGGTCATTCTCATCAGGAAAACAACTTGTTGATAATATCTTCTATCTTAAAAATGAAAACAAACAAACAAAAATGCCAAATCTCTCAAGATTTCACATTCCCCTTTAGGGGCTTCATTGTCCCTAATTTCCCCTCTCTCACTCTTTCTTGAACATACTCCAAACAGATTTTGATCTCCTCAACTCAAGAAAAGCATTTTTATAAAGGTCAGTAGTCATGTGCCCATTGTTTAATCCAGTAATCATTTATTTGTCTTCAACTTTCTTGTGCCATCAGAGACTTTTTATGCATCAATCACTCTCTCTTTCTTGAAACTCGTCCTTCACTTTGCTTCAGAACACTACTCTCTTCTACTTTTATTTCTTCTTCATCTGTTTCTTCTCTCTGCTTTCTTTGTTGGTCTATCTGTATAGTATAATAAAAAAAAATATTTGATCTTTGTCCCTGGGTTTCTGGTATTGAGCTCCTAAAATCCTTAGAATTTCCTGAGTGATAAGGATGGTAAGAGCATCTTTTATTTTAATGAGGTGACTCTTTGTGTGTTTCTAGATAGTTTCAGGGTGGGGGATGGTCACCAGAAAAACCAAGTCTTCATTAAAAGCATAAAAATTTAAGCCCCCATCCTCTAACTTTTGGGGAGGGGAGAAGAAGTAGAGATTGCATTAATTACCAATGGCCACAATCATGCCAGTATAATGAAACTTTCATAACAATCTCTTAATGATAGGACAGACAGCTGCTGAATTGGCAAATACACCCAAATGTAGGAGAGTGGCATACCTCCGCTGCATGGGGACAGAGGCTCCTGTAATTGGGACACCTCCAGACTTTGCCCTATGTACCTCTTCATTTAGATGTTCATTTGTATTCTTTATAATAAACTATAATTGTAAGTATAGCATTTTTATGACTCTGTAAGTAACTCTACCAAGTTATTGAACCTAAGGGTGAGATTTGCGGGAACCCCTGACTTTTAGCCAAGTTGGACAGAAGTGTGAAAGTCTGAAATATGATATTGGCAACTGGTGTCTAAAGTGAGGGTAGTGTGGAATTTGAGCCCTTACGCATGTGGAGGATAAAACTAGCTCTGGGTTGTTAGTGTCAGAATTGAATTAAATTGTAGGATACTTCATAGGTGTCAAAGGGTTGGAGAGGTGGTTGGTGTGAGAAAAAGTCACTCATTTGGTGTCAGGAATGGGATTTGCTAGAACAACCCTGGTTCATGGAAATGTGGTTTGGGAAGGGAAAGAATAATAGGGCAGAGGGTGTGGAGCCTTTTACTCCTGGTTAGCCACTGTTGACCTCTGTATGGTGTGGAGCAGCAACTGTGCTGTGATCAGTTACTAAAGGTAAAAGTTACCAATGGCATTTAGAGATGGATCCAACACCCAACTGATTAGTTCACTGGATCCATAAGAAAAAGAAAAATATAAGAAAAATAATCAAAGTATACAATCCCTTGGTTTTTATTACCTGTAATAGCTAAAATAAAATTAAAAGAATGCTGGGTCAGATCTTGATGCTAGACCAAGCTCAGATTTTGGTCAGTCTAAGCTTTGGCCACTAGCCTCAAAGCTGCCTCCTGAAGGAAAAATTATGTTGCACAATAAAGAGTACTTCTAAACTCTCTGGCACCAAGAAGGTTGTCATGTTGGGGAAGGCAAAACCAAGAAATTATTGAAATGACGGGGTATGGTGTAAAAGAATTTTTTACTTTTGTGAACTGGTATCATTAACTCCCTAAAGAATCTTTATTAAAATGGATTGTGAAAGCAACAATTTTAGCAGAAGTGTCTTTGTTATTAAGTGCTATGACACATGCTAATAAAAACATTAGATCAATTCCCAATAGAATAGAGGCAGAGGATAGAGTCAAGGGACTTGTCACAGCAGGCTGCACATCTTTAGAAAGATTAAGAAATCAGTTGAATAAAATAGACATTGATAGGGTTGAAATAAATATTTTAATACTGTCAAAGATTAGCTGGACCAAAGAGATCCCCTGATGGTCCTCCAACATTAAAATGCCCTAAATATACCTCAGTTTGGAGAAATTTAAAAAGTCATAAGGCATATATTATAACGAGAAACCTGATTTGCAGCCACTTGGGACAATATTCAGGCAGATAATCAACATAAAGATTGACAAAAGGTCTAGGGTCCCTTGAGGCCCCTAACTTGATGATTGCCAAGCTAAGTTCTCAGTACACAAAACAAGACAAACAAGAAGGCAATAACTGTCCCTGGGTGAGAAAGAACCAATAACAAATGGGTACCCAAAAGCAAATTCATAAGTCACAATTCAAATATCTAATTTTTACAATAATTAATTTGCCTGTCAATCAGAATTTGGAAAGAAAGGGACAGTGTGAAATTTTACTTTCTTTCTTGAACAGGCACCTCAGATAGAGATCTGGAAAAGCTGACGTTAGTGAGCTCTTCCCAGGATGCCATGTGCAGGCTCTGGAGCAAGTAGGGGGTTCCAGCTGGTCTTATTCTGGTCACCAGAAACTGTAGAGAAGGAAAAATAATTTTCCCTTAATGCTTTCTGGTGAGTTCTTGGCTGAGACCACTTTTTCTCTAGGGCACTTAGTAAATGGATAAGCTTATCTAAGATGGTTAAAAGTTCCCCACTGTGGCCACCATGATTGAAGATTATCTTTGGTTAGATTAACCTGCTGTTCAGCCTTAAAACAAAATTTTATTTACCTGAAGCCTCACACTGAACCTAGTCCAGCTTAAGTCAGTCGGAGTGTGATCCCAGACCTGGTCTGGTTTCTAAGTTGAATCAAGTCCAACTCTAAACACAGTCTTGTTTTTATGTTGGACCCACTCTGACTCTGATTGTTTTGAGACCCAGTCAGGATAAACAAAAGCTCAAGTAAAGTATGAAAGCTCATAATGCAAAGCTCTAAAGCTAGGATCTGAGAAGGACTTACCTTTGACCTCCAGAGGCAGAGAGAAAGCAGCGAGCTCAAGAATCTCAATGGGTATCCACGCCTGGTTGATTATTACTTCTGGGGATTGTCAGGGGTCTCCTGCAGTTCTTTTTTCTGACACTAGAACTGTTAAAGGTAAACTGAGGCATATTAAAATCATAAGAGTTTATTTGAACAATAATTAATTTGAATTGGGCAGCATTCCATAGCAAATAGAAAGTAACTCTGAGGAACTATATAAATTGAGACTTAAAAGCAGAAGGGAATGGGAACAAGAAAGTTAGTTATAAGAGGCAAAAAAGTGGTTGGTTAGTTAAGTTACTTTTCTTTAGGGGTCGGCAAGGGTTCGTCAGGCAGATTACCTTACTAGTGCCAATTAGGTGATTCCTCATTGACTGGTTTAAGATTCCATTTCTGGGAGAGCCAGAACTGTAATTAAGTCAAGTCTCAGTTTGGTGATGTGAGGCTTAGCACAAATGACTCCATTTTGGGCTTCTTGTCTTGTTTTTAACACTGGCAACTAGTGTTTGAAGTGAAGGCAGTCTTGTGGGACCAAGCCCTTAAACTTGTAGATTTTGATGCTAGCTCTGGGTACTTAGTGTCAGTATTGAATTGAATTGTAGGACACGTATTTGTTGTTGGAGAGGAGGAGAACTGGTTGGTGTGAGAAAAAAACTGCTCAGTCTGGGTCTGCCTGACCTCCAGACACTGAGTGCCACATGACTCAGCCTCAAATCTCTTCTCTGCTCTATCTACACTGGCTGCTGATTGCAGATTACATCTAGTTCATGACTTTAAAATATTATCTATACATTCTTGAATTCTAGGTTTTGATTACCAGTTTAAATTTTATTGTCAATTTCAGACTCTTTTATCCAGGAGTCTTTTTTTTTCTTTATATATTCACTCTTGATATTTAGTGCACATATAAAACCTAACAAGTTGAAAACCAAACTCATGTTCTTTTCTCCCCCAAATTCTCTTTTCATAGTTTTTCTCAATAATTGGAAAATTTATCCTTTCAGTCGCTATTGGCAACAGCCTAGTTGCCATCCTTGTCCCTTCTTTTCTTGTGATCTCGCATCTTGCATTCAGTCTATCAGCAAATTCAATTAGCTCTGCCTTCAGAATATTGGAACTTGACAGCTTCTCATCATCCCCACTGCTTCCATCCTGACCAAGCCACCATTATCGTTCACCTGGAATACTGTAAAATATACAACATTGGTCACCTCTCTTTCACACTCTCTGCAATCTACTCTATTTTCAGATGCCTCCCATATAACTCAGAGTAAAATCCACAGCCCTTAAAATGTAGCCGCCATTCTAACCTAAGAATCTCCTACCCATTAATGACATTACATCCTTGGCCTTGCTGTTTTTCTAACGTGCCTTACTTGCTCCTATCTTAGGGCTTTTACACTTGCTTTTCCCCTCTACCTGTGATATTTTCCCCAGATATTTCAATAGCCCTCTCTCATTTTCTTCAAATATTTGCAGAACTATATCCTTCTCAGTGAAGCCTACTCTGGTCATCTTATTTAAAATTGTAACCACAACCCAGCATTCTATGTCACTCTTATTTCTTTTTATTGAGGCGACATTGGTTAATAAAATAATATACATTTCAAGTATATAATTCAGAAATATGTATATGTATATGTATATTGCATTATGTGTTCACCACCCTAAGTTAAATTTCCTTCTGCCACCATATATTTGATACCCTTGACCCTTAACTACCTCCCCACCCCTCTCCTCTAGTAACTACTAAACTGTTGTCTGTGTCCATGAGTCTCTGTTTGTCTTGTTTATTTGTTACTTTCAGTTTTACATCCTGCATATGAGTGAAATTATATGGTTCTCAACTTTTTCCATCTGACTTATTTTGCTTAGTATGATAATCTTAAGATCCACCTATGTTGTTGCAAATGGCAGTATTTCATTTTTTGTTAAGGCTGACTAATATTCCATTGTATATATACTCAATCATCTATCAAAGGGCACTTGTCATTCTTTCTTATTATGCTTTCTTCATAGCGCTTCTACTAAAATCTTGTACCATATGTTTTACTTTTTTGAAAAAAAATCTATATTCCTTGATGACCATAGAAGTATCATATATGTCAGGATTTTCTGGTTTTATTTTGTTCACTGTTGTATCCTTAGCACCTTGAACATTCCCAGGAACATAGTAGATATATGACTAATATGTGCTAGAAGGTAAATGAATAAGAAAATTGTAACTGGATACCATACAAACTATTCAGTGATTATAAAGTCTGTCTGGCTTAAGAAAAAGCCCTAAATGACAGTATTAGAGGGATAAATGTTTCAGTGAAAATAGTGGAGAAAAAGGAATGAATAGTCATTGACTATTTACTCTGTGTCAGATACTATGTTAGTTTCTTTATATACAGTATCAAATAAAAAATTTATAGTAATTCCTGTGATATAAGTATTAAATAATTTTATAGAAATATTAACTAAGAGGAGTAAATTGAATAGTTGAAGGTCACATGGTTAGTAAGTGGAAGAACTGATATCAAAGCTAATACTCATTCCAGCTATCAAAGCTTTCCATGTTAATATACTTTTTACAAAGAGACAGGGAAATGGCGAAAGACACTGAGATGGGTTATTAGTGCCATAGCTTTCTCTGATGGACATCACTGAGTTCTAATTTTTTTTTCTAGAGTTTCTTAAAAATATTCATATCCAAAAATAATCAGATATCACAGGATTTGGGTAATAGTTATAGGAAAATAATCAAGTGTTTAACAAACATTATCATAATTATATTACATTCTTTATTTTAGAAACTCCTTTTGGAAAAATGATCTCAAGATTATACTATTGTATAGAGTGAAATTCCATTGAAATATTAACCACAACTTGGTGGTATTTCTTTTTGAAGATGTAGAAAAACTTTTATCTTTCTGACTAAAGTAATTTTTAAAAGTTGTATCACTTTATACATTTTGAGATAGCCTCTGTTTTCTGTTCTATTATAACCATGCACTATACAAAATACAGTGCAACACTATTCACTTTCTTTTGAATTTGTTGCTGTGCACATGGGGACATTTTCCAATACCTACCCTCACAAGCTTCAAAAAAAGATACTTTTACCCTTTTAACAGAGAAAGTGAAAAACAAGATAGTATTTAATGAATTCAGTTGATTATATGGATGTGTTCTCTTTTGGAAGAGGAAAATTAGATAACCCCATAATAGATTTATATTTGATTTTTGACTTTACCATCTTCAATTTAGGGCAGAGAAATTAATCATTTTGTATGCCAATAGATGTTATAGAGCAGTCAGTGATGTAATACCAATGTTTGATAATTCACACTGGTTCTTTTATTTTGTAACCTTTTATAGGACATTTATTAACTTTTGCAGGATACCTTTCTATGGGATGTGAGAAAGGTTTATCAGGTGGAACAAACTCAAAGGAAGTTATTAACTTGTATGTGGTTGAAGAGCACAAAATCAGTGGTTCCTTACTCTAAATGGCGGCTGCAGGGTCAGCACATGATGAAGAAATAAATTTTTATATGATTATAGAATCACAAAGTTCTTTGAATCATGTAATGTCAAGTATTGAAAAATGGAAGTTATATAAAAAGGTGAAAAATTAAAAACAGTTTTACCATGACTTGTAACATCAAAGAATCATAAAAATTATAATATTGAATAATTCCATGAACATGGGAAATTGTTCCTAATGTAGTGCCAAATCAAAAGACTACAAGACAATGTGTACAATGGAGCATACTTTTTGGAAATATATATCCACATTTGCACATAAAGATGTTGAATGTTTATACTTAAGAAATGGTATATTCCTTAAGGTAATTCTGTAGCCACATTAATTTTATTAGATCAATTGCTGGCTGGAGGGACAGACAGTTTGGGGTGGGCCTATTCCACATAGTCATTCAAAGATTTGGCTGATATAGGTTCCACCATCTTTAACTCAGGGTTTTCAGTGTCTCCTGGACATTGACAATCAACTGGCACATGGGAAAGAAGGAGAGTGGAAACCTCTGGAGGGTTTTATGGTCAGGCTAAAAGTGGAGCAAATCACTTCTTCCACTTTGACCAGAGCTCAGTTCTATGGCTTCAGGTGTTCCCATATGCCCAGGAGATAAAGAAAATGGGTTTTAGTAAACATAGAGCAGTTTCTGTCTCAGGTAAGATCCTGGGTAATATGTAGCCATTTCTATACTTTACTCTGTTTTTAAGGGTCTTTGGATTTCTATGTACCAATAAAGTCCTATAGATTGAAGGCACTGTCTCTGCCTCTCAGACTTGATAGTAGCACCAATCCTTACTATCTTTGCCACCACCAGAACTTGAGGCTGGCAGTAGGGTTCTACATAAAGGGACCTAAGGTGGGCACTACCTAGGATTGGCTTTTTTAAAAAAATTATTAAATTTATTAGAGTGACATTGATTAATAAAATAATATAGGTTTCAAGTGTACCATCCTAGAATACATCATCTGTATATTTGTGTGTTTACCACCCAAAGTCAAGTCTTCTGTCACCATATATTTGACCTCTTTTACCCGCTGCTATTTCCCTCTCCACTCCCTTTCCCTCTAGTAACCACGATACTATTTTTTGTGTCTATGAGATTTTGTTTATTTGTTTGGTTTGCTTGTTCATTTGTTACCTTCAGTTTTAAATCCTATATATGAATAAAATCATATGGTTCTTGACTTTTTCACCTGACTTATTTCACTTAGCATGATATTCTCAAGATCCATTCATGTTTTTGCAAAAGACAGTATTTCATCTTTTCTTATAGCTAAATAGTATTACATTGTGTATATGTACTACATCTTCTTTACCAAATCATCCATCAAAGAATACTTAGGTTTTTTTTTTCATATCTTGGCCACTGTGAATAATGCCGTAATGAACATAAGGGTACATATTATATGTTTTGAGCTAAGTGTTTTTAAATTTTTCAGATAGATACCCAGAAGAGGAATTGCTAGGTCATATGGTCAATTTATTCTTAATTTTTTGAGGAAACTCCATACCATTGTCCACAGTGGCTGTACCAATTTACATTTCCATCAGTAGTGTATGAGTGTTACTGTTTCTCAACAATCTCTCCAGCACTTGTTATTTGTCTTCTCGATAGCAGCCATTCTTTAAAATATAACATTGGCCATGAATACTCTGTTGTGTCAACCATTATTTTATCATGAGTCAGTCTGGACAACTTGTCATCAGTTCCTTGAGTGTATAAACCATAAACCATAACAACAAATAACCACAAAAATGAAATGGCTGATTGCAGCCACAAATGTTTTCTGTACTTGATATTTGGTGCCTTGTTGGTGCTAGAGGCATGCTTGTTCCTGACTGATAGACTTCCTTAGTTTTTCCGAGTGGTGTTCTTTGCTGTCCATATGCCAGGTGCCCCTGGAAGTCAGCAATAGTGCTTCCATTTTGTACATCTCTGTTGGTGCTTGTTTGCTTATTAGTTATCAGTCTTGTGACACATGATGGAGACTCTGTAAGTGTATATTGTTAAAATCAGATGGAAAGATCTCTGTTTTTAGAGGTAGAAACTTAGCTTGGAAAATAATCAGCCCTATAAGAGGTCCATAGACACAATGGCATTCGTTAAGTCTTTTTTGGATGATTTGGGCAAGTAATTTCTCCTCTCTGCCAATTATTTCTTCATCTCTAAAATTAATATAATACTAAACACCTGCTCTATCTCTGGTATCCATGTGAAGATCAAACTTTTAAAAATTTTTAATTATGAACTTAAAGCATGTATGTGACCTATCTAGACTTTAGAAATATGGACATTTACAGTATTCAATTAAATTTTGTTGGATGTTCTCCATTTGCCTTTCTAGATCTATTATTCAATCTTCTCCAACCTTCTCTATTACCCAGGAGGCTGATGTCTATAGATTATTATTAGCTAGGCACTCTTGAACAATGGGTTAGGCCAAAGGGAAGTATAACTACAGATTGGATGGTTTGAAAAAAGAGAATTTGGGGTTTTTATTCTACAGCTTCTTCCCCTCAGGATTGTGGGTTGGCAGTGGCTGTGCTCCTCTACCAAAGATGGCAGCTCCTGTCTGGTAGGTCTTTCCTGTAGTTATAACTTTTTTTCAGGTTCCTATCATGTCTCTTTCAAGCCTAGGGTTGGTAGTAGTCTCAAGATTGCTAATCTTGCATGTTTTTATAATCTTTGGTTGCTTTTACTTCTGCCCATACCTTTGTTAGTGGCCCTTCATTAAACTCAGATCATTCACTCCTTTTGAGTGTGCTATCTCTATCCCTCTGGGACTGACCTATACATACTCCAAAGACATCTGTGCTGCATCAGCTCACATAATGTGCCACACTTAGGAAAATGATAGTGCTTAATCCATGAGCCATAACAAGAGATTTATTCAGATGTAGAAGTAACTTTCATAATCCCCTATATGGATTATGTAGTAGCAACACAGGCTGAGCCTGAATACAGGAAACTGAACAAAATTCCTGATGTGTACAATTTTAGGGCCTTAAAACTTCACAGACACCATCAATTTGGAAAGAAACAATGAAAAGGCATATAAACATTGAGAAATTTCAGATGCAAACTATTTACAAGTTGTGCAAATATTGTGCATGCCTAACTATATAGAACATTACACATTTATCGAGGTCAACTCCTAGGCAGAAGGCTCTTCGATTTCCTCCTGCTCGGGTAACTTTTAGCCACCTCCTCAAAGAAGTTAAGTTTTTCCCCTGAAGGGTTCACCTTTGGTGTCCTTTCCTCAAATGTTTCTCTGGCATAAAATAGGGGTTTAATATATAATTAGATTAACCCTACATTTCAGTTTGAGACAGTTTCAACTTAATTAGGTACCAGTTTAATTATTAGTAGGCCCTCCTTATACTCTGAAAAGTTTCCCTGTTTGGAGGATAAATTATATAGCTCCCTATGTATAATGATCCTTTAGTGCCATTTGTGGAACTCTTGAGCTATAAGCTATCTATAATCTGTGTAAATTTCAAATAGCCTCATTCTGCTATACCATTTCATTTACACATACTTTTCTAGTCTGTGACTCTTGGTTTGTTTCTGTGATTGGCTACCCAAGTATGATACACTTTATTCTCTGGTCAGTTTTTCTTTTTTGGTCCCAGGTTTAGCATTGAATTCTATATTAAAATAGTTTGATCTGTAGGCATTTAAACTTTATATAAGTCCTGCATTCCTTTCTAAGGCAGCAAAGTTCTTTGCTTTTCTTAACTACAAGCAGTTTTTCTCTGATAGTTTGACTAGCAATTTATTATTTTTTCCTCTTATGGAAGTCATTTTGAATTGTTTTATTTCTTTGCTTTCCCTGTCTCATTCTGTTCTCCAGTTTTCAATGTATCAAGACGCTTCTGGATATCTCTATGCACCATGTAGAATTTCAGTTTCTCATTCTTCAAGTTTTTTATGTTTTTGAACTCTTTCTCTCTGAAAAGCCTATATTTTTCTTTAGCAGTACACTTCCTCCTTTAAACCATAAATATAGTTCTCCCACACTTTTTCAATATAAACATTCATCAATTTAAAGTCCACATTACATTATAATTGTGTTAACCCTGGGAGATGGCAGACTTTTGATTATTCTGGGGAGTTTGAGGAAAGGAGTTTTAACCATGACACATCATTGAAGATTTCTGAAATATGAATACATAGGCAGAATTTTATCTTTTTCAGTCTTTACCACATAGTCAGAGATAGAACACTTATTGAAACTTTGAGATAGGTTGCATGGAAGTTAAATAACCTGGCAACTGCATGAAATTTTTTTCTCTAGCAAAGAGTATTTGTTAAATAACCATCTAGTAATGAAACATATATCATCTATAAAATATTTCATGTTTTCAAAGATGTTGAATAGTACTAAAAAGCTGCTGTTCCAGTTTCTATATATATTTAAAAAATAATTTGATTAGTCAAATATTTATCTTGTTATTTATTTATCCATATACTTCTTTAGTTAAAAATTATTTATGGAGCACTTACTGTATGGCAGGTACTGTGTAAGGCTCTGCGGATAAAATGTCAAATGAGTAAGACACAGTTTTTGCTTTCAAAGAGCTTACAGACTGGGAAACAAGGGGTACCTAAAGAACAGTGTGATAAGAGATGTGCAGATGTAAAAGTTGCACTTTAATTAGAACTAGCTATCAGACATGGCTTGCTGAGAAAAGTTCAGTTCAAGCTAGGCCTGAAAAATGAGTGCGAGTTAGCTAGGCCAGAAGTGGAGGGGTTGGGAGAAGGAAAAGGGTGAAAAGTGTTCCAGGAAGAGGATAATATGCATATTTGTTCATTGGTTGGGGAGACTGGGACACATTCAGGAAACCAAACAGTCTGATTAGAATGTAGAGTGTAAGGGGCTAGGAGAAGTTAAGATGGGGTTGGAATGAAAGCAGTTTTTAGCCAAGAAGAGGAGTTCAGGTCTACTGGTAAGGCTAGTGGGGATATATACCCTGCTTGACATCCAGAGCTTTCAAGAGTCTGACCCAACATAATTTCTAGGACATATTCCTACCGTTGATCAATATGAGCTCTAGGGTCAGGCAAAGTAGACCAGGGGCTGTTTCTCTTTCAGGAGAATCCTCTTATATTCAACTTTCTATTATTTCCACAATTGGAAAATGCCTTCTTTCTGTATACTTCTTTTTGAGGTTTACCCCATAGCTTTATGTTTATGGCGGATCTTATCTCCCCATTGAATGATGCTTTGAGGAAAGGGTTTGTCTTATTCATCCATTTTAATATCTGATAGAGATTGTCTAAGAAAAATATTACTTTTGTTTGGTCCATATTCATCTCTAATGAATCCATTACAGTACTCATCCTCACACAATTCAGATGTTGGATTTTTGGGACCTTCTTTTTCTCTATCTTTTTCTCTAAGTATATTTGTAGTACCCTTGGTATAGAGGAAGCTGGTGTGAATATCATTAATCTGACCTCAGCAGAGAAAATGTCAAGCACCAGTGGCAACACTACCTTTGGGGGCTGTGGAAATGCTTGCTCTTCTGCTATTGCAGTGACAGTCCACCTTGGGGCAGGAGAAGGAAAATTGGTGTAAAGTATAGACAACAAGATTAGCTGATATTTATTTAGCCTACTAGACAAGGTCTGTGGCCTCCCAGGTCTATTAGGGAAAAACTAGAAGATTAGAATTTTTGTGAACAGGTGGCAATTAAGCTAGAGAAATGTTTTTTTGTCAGATGCCTTTATGTTCCAGTTTTTAACAGGCTGGTGTGCAAGGTAAACACAATTACCTATATTCCATTTCATTTGTTTCCTCAAATGCACATGTAAATATCCCCAGGAAGGGGACCCTAATCCTATGGGACTATTGAGCTGCATGATTAGGGAAGCATATGCCCTTGGTGTGATAGGAGCTGGTGTATAATAGCAGGATGACATTGCAGAACCTGTCTCTAGCTCTAAAACACCAGCTCACATTGTGTTGTTGGTGGTTGGCATTAGCCTCTCTCCAAGGGTGATCTGGGTTCTGGGGTCCAAGCAATGTAGTTGCAGTGTATGAAGTGACAGATTCTTAGCCAGGTCAGCCTCATCAGTATTGAAGGGAGCATCAATCCTTTTCTTGACCTGACAGGGAGCTCAGGTCCAAACCTTGCTATTGACCAGTTTTGATTGTTTTAAACACTTGGCCATAGTCAGTTTCCATAAAGCTGGTTACCCTCTTTTTTTTTTTTTTTTCATAATGAGGTTACCGTTTTTTTTTTTTTTTTTGAGACTTCACCTGTAGGTAACATATTTTGGACAAGTTATTTCTAATCTCTCTCCCTTTCCAAATAAATGGAGTTAAAGATGTTGAAAAAGTTTCATTGCCTTTTTATAAATGATTTAATTATTTTACTCTGCTTTCCAATGTTTAGCTTTATAATAGGCACAACTCAGTTCTTAGTTTTTTAAACTTAAAAAACATCTTTATATTGCAAAAGTAGTGATGCTCTGTAGAAAAATTGAAAAATTCAGATAACATAAAAGAAGAAATTGAAACAGAAGTTGTGTTTCCACAGTTTTTTCTTTCTCTAGTGAAAAGCATACACAAATAGATTTGTATGCTGATGTATATACCCATTTTAACCATAATTTTCTTGATAGTTTGTAGACTTAATATAAAATGATATCAGATATTTAAATATTGATGGTTTATACAAGAATTTCATTCACAGAGAGTGCACATATATATGAGCAAACTTAAGAGAATATTAGGAGTTACTTATGGTTAGATAATTAAATTAGATTATAATTGTTTATAACCAAAATAAAGAAGACCTACATAAAACATAGAATAATTTTGGCAACAAAAAGCTATATGTTAGCAGAATTGTAAATACATTTGGAGAATTCTATAAAATGGTAAACTTATTAACTAAGAAATAGTGTCTAATTGTATAGAGAGCTCATACTGAGAAGCTATCAAGAGTCACCAAGACATAAGGACACAGGTCATGCTGGTGGGTTCCCTGATGTAGTGCCCAATTTTTTTTCTATGTTAGCCAAGGCTCTTTTCAGATGGGTCAGCTGAAGAATCTCCAACTGAGCTTTTACTGTTCCATTTGTGGAGAAAACACTTCACCAGGCAGGTGAAAGTTATTGAGGGTTAGCTTGTTGAATCTTAGTATTGATTATTTTCTCTGAGGCAAGGAATTTTGGAGCAATTTGTTAGGTTATAATATATTGTTTAATAAAGTAATGTTAAAATAAATTTTTAATTTTTTCTTTCTCATCACAGAGAATTTTAAAGGAAAGAATGTAAGCCACAGAAAAAATATTGACTTCCAACTATATAAAAGGAAAACACATGGATGGAAGAAGGAGTAATTTGTTAAGAGAAAATGAGGCAATTCATCTATAATATGTAGAGATCATCAAAGTGATGTTCTTGGATGGAAAAATTTCTTGGTGGCTGCCAAGCTTGTATGGCGTATCAGTGATATTTAACATTTATTATTACCAATATTACATGGATTCTGGGTAAAAGCATTGCCTTGAAAACTTGAAATCTAAGTTAAACCAATTCTAATAACTGAAGAAATAATAGCTTCAGGAGAACCAAACTGATTCAAGATGAGATACCTACAAAGAGCTTGCAATGAGCAATTTCAGCCCCTTCAAGATAAAAATTTGTAAAGGATAAGAAAGATTTTTTTAAAATCAAAAGTTCATTTTTTGAGTAGTTGACATCTTGTATGTGAATAGCTTGTTTATATGGAATGGGTTATGCAGATTAAGGCAGTTTTCTATAGAAGAAAAGTTTAACATATCAATGCTTTTAATTTTAGGTATTTTTATTATTATAAATCACATACCTAACTAGGAATTTTATTTTTTTATTTTTTTTAAATTGAGTTTATTGGAGTAACATTGGTTTATACAATTATATAATTTTCAGGTGTACGTTATAATTTGACATCTGTATATTCTATTGTGTGTTTACCACCAAAAGTCCAGTTTTCTTTAGCTACCATATATTTAATCTCCTTTACCCACTTCACCCTCCCCCTACCCTACTATATTTGATTCCCTTTATCCCATCTATCACCCCCTCCTCCCTGACTCCCTACCCTCTGGTAACCACTAATCTATGGTCCATGTTCATGAGTCTCTGTTTGTTTGTTCTGTTCATTTGTTGCTTTTAGGTTTATATCCCATATATAAGTGATATCATGTGATTTTCAACTCTTTCTGTCTGGCTTATTTTGCTTAGCATGATCATCTTGAGGTCCATCCATGTTGTCACAAATGGCAGTATTTCATTTCTTCTTTGAGTTGAGTAATATTCCATAAAGCTTTAGCCAATCATCTACCATAGGACACTTTGGTTGTGTCCATGTCCTGGCCACTGTGAATATACTGTTATGAACATCAGTGTGCAAATATCTTTTTGGATATGGGTTTTCAAGTCTTTGGGATAAATACCCAGTAGAGGGATTGCTGGATTACATGGTAGATCAATTCTTAGTTTTTCGAGGAACCTCCCTACTGTTTTCCATAGTAGCTGTATCAATTTGCAGTCCCATCAATAGTCTAGGGGTTTTAAATACTTGAGAGATGATATAGTTCTTTTTGATCACTTGGTGTCACAAAAATGAATAGCAGATATCACTTGAGTGTAGAAACAACAATGTCCTGAGAAACTAGAGAAGTAGGTAATAATTTTAAAAAATCCCTTCCTTGAAAAATTAGAATTCACAGCCCTCTTCTCTCATGTCTTTCATCAATGTGATTTCTCACTGTTGTCATAGTATGGTACTACTTCTAAACTGCAGTTTTTCTATTAGTTTTTTAAATTTTTTTTTCCTGAAAAAAATTCTGCTTCTTTTGACAAAGTTTACAAGTTTTGAATATGCTTTGTTTTGAGGCCTAACTACAGAGTTAGAAGTATGGAATGAAAATAAATGACTATTTTATTTATCTTTACCAGGAAGAGTTTCTCTATAATCACTTAGAAAAACTAAAAAAGGTTTAGTGCCTACCATCTAACTGTTAAGATTTATCAGATAAATCCACAGAAAAATGAAGATATCATTTAAGTCCTAGACTTATAAGCTACTTCTAGTTTTTTTGACATTGACAACTGGAAAGATTATTTGGAATTTTTGCTAAGTTGATGGAATAAACAAACACAACTAAATGCTCTTAAATTTTAAGTTGTTTATATTGTACTCTGTAAATATCTGTTATTGTATAATTTTAGATGCCACTGATAGTATTTTATCTGTTTTGTCTGAATAACATCACAATCAAATCTTTTATTTCTCTTTCACACATGGTACAAATTCAATTAAATGAGTTTGAATTCAAAACTTTGTTTCTTTATTCTCTTTGAACAAGTTGTTTTAAATTTCTGCTTAGTAAAAATCTAATCTGATGAATTCATTCTAGGTTCTTAAGTAATCTATAAAATTTGCTGACTGTTATGGATGTGGTGATTCCAGTGTATCTTCCCTGTTGACATTTGAGAAATCTCTGCCATTAGCTCTTTTTAGTATGAGTATCATTATCCGATTATTTTGATATCTCCACATTACACATATTGTGCCAATGAAGGTTAATAACTCTTCTATTTCTGAAGTTTTGCTAGTGTGCCTGTACCTGCAGAAGTAGATGGGAGGATAACTATATTTTGATAGAGGTTTGAGGTGAAAACTAATTTGAATATACGTGGCTACCCGGGAGAGCTGGATATGATGGCACATTCACAGTGACACATAGTATATTTATGCCCTTTCATGACTCCATCTCCTTTCTTTTCTGCCTCCTCTCAGAGGTAATTGTTATCATGAATTTTGTGTTTCTTATTTCATTAAGAATTATACAGTTTACCATATTTAGTTTTGCATGCTTTTAAATTTTGTATGAAAGGAGTTATACTTTCATAACTTGTTTTTATCACCCAACATGTTCCTGAGATTCATTTATGCTGATTTATGTAACCATAGTTTATTCACGTTAATTGCTCTGTAGTAGTGTATTACATGAACATATAACAATTTCTCTGTAAATATATTTAATTTTATCTATATAAATTGTTTTTGTTAATGGTTGTAAATAATGCTGCTATGAGTATTTGCTCTTTTTAAAAAAATTGTTTTTCAGTCACAATTGACATACAATATTATATTGGTTTCAAGTGTAAAACACAGTGATTAGATATTTTTATACCCTGATAAGTCTAGTACCCTTCTGACACCATCCTAGTTATTACAAAATTGTTGACTGTATTTTCTGTGCTGTACTTTATATACCCGTAACTATTATTATAACTGGAAATTTGTACTTCTTGCTCCACCTTTTTTTTTTGGTCAGCTTACAATCGCTTATTTTTTATATTTTACTCGTACAGCACCTGGTCTTCCTAGGTGATCTCCCAATCAAGCTTAGCTTCTGAGATCAGATGGGATCGGGCTTATTCAGGGTGGCATGGCTGTAGACAGTTTTACCTTTTTCATCCATCCTTCAATCATCTTCCCATCTGGTGACCATCAGTTCTCTGTATTTATAAGTTTCTTTCTGTTTTGTTTGTTCATTTATTTTGATTTTAGATTCCATATATGTGTTATTATATGATACTTGTTTTTCTCGGTCTGATTTATTTCACTTAGCATAATACCTTCTAGGTCTATTCATGTTGTTGCAAATGGCAAGATTTTATTCTTTTTTATGGCTGAGTATTTTTCCATTGTTTATATGTACCACATCTTCTTTACTCATTCATCTATTCATGGACACTTAGCTTACTTATGTATTTTGGCTATTGTAATTAATACTACAATGAACATAAAGGTGCATGTATCTTTTTAAATTAGTGGTTTAGATTTCTTTGAATAAATATCCATAAGTGTAATTGCCAGGTCATATGGTAGTTCTATTTTTAATATTTTGAAACATCTCCATACTATTTTCTGCAGCAGCTGCACCAATTTACAATCCCACCAACAATAAATGAGGGTTCCTTTTTCTCCATATTCTTGCTAATACTTGTTTGCTAACTTATCGATAATAACCATTTTGACAGGTGTGAGGTGATATATCTCATTGTGGTTTTGATTTGCATTCCCCTAATGGTTAGTAATGTTGAGCATCTTCTCATGTGCCCGTTGGCTATCTGCATATCGTTTTAGAGAAACATTTATTCCATGTCTTCTGCCCATTTTTTAATTGGATTTTAATTGGATTGTTTGTATTTCTGATGTTGAATTGTATGAATTCTTTATATATTTTGGATATTAATTCCTTATCTGATATATCATTTGCAAATATCTTCTCCCATTAAGTCAGTTGCCTTTTTGTTTTGTTGATGATTTCCTTTGTGGTGCAAAAGCTTTTTAGTTAATGCAGTCACATTTATTTATTTTTGATTTTATTGTCTTTGCCATTGAAGATATATCAAAAAAATGTTGCTAAGACCAATTTTAAAGAGTTAATTGCCTATATTTTTTCTAGGAATTTTATGGTTTTAGGTCTTACATTTAAGTCTGCTGTACATATCACCTGGTGTGTGCTACTTTCAATAAGGTTGTTTTTTAAACTGTGGTTTGTGACACTTAACTGAATTATAAAATCAATTTAGTGGGTCATGAGTAGCATTAAAAGGAAATTCTTACAGTAAACTAGAGTAGACTAGAAAATGTCAGAGTGAATTATATATATATGAGAATTATTTCATAAAACTTTTGCTGTAGTATGTGTAAGTGCATGTGTATGTAACATTTATGCATGCATTGAATTGTGATATAAAATTGTGATATATTTTTATTGGGGGTCATGGCCCAAAATTTTGAAAGCTACATGGTTAGGAGTAGATTTTGATGTCACAATTTACATCTTTTTACATTGTGTGTCCATTAACAATTTATTTTAGCTATAACTATTTTTAATGCTTCGTCCTTTAATCTTTATATGAGAATTAACCAATTAACAGACCACCAGATTACAGTATTAAAGTATTTTACCGGTTATTGTATATTTTTATATGTTTTCATGTTACTAATTAGCATCTTTTCATGTCAGTTTGAAGAACTCTATTAAGCATTTCTAGTAGGGTAGGTCTAGTGAGAAACTCGCTCAGCTTTTGTTTTTTGGGAAAGTCTTTATCTTGCTTTCATTTCTGAAGGACGACTTTTTTTGAGCAAAGTGTTCTTGGTTGGTAGTTTTTTTCTTTCATCACTTTGAATATATCATCCAACTGAGTCCTGTCTTGCAAAGTTTCTGTTTAGAAAGTTGCTGGTTGCCTTATGAGGGTTCCTTTGCATGAGAGAAGAATGTCTTATGCTGCTTTTGAAGTTCTCTCTTTTTTGATTTTAGACAGTTTTTTAAAATAATGTGCCCTTGAGAATATTGTTTTGGATTAAAATTATTGGTGACCCAATAATTTTCTTCATGAACTTGGATGTCTCAATCTTTCCCTAAATTTAGAACGTTCACATGCATTATTTCTTTAAAATGTTTCTGCCCCTTTCTCTTCTTTTTCTTCTAGGACTACAGTAGATTGTTCTTAATGGTGTCCTAATGATCCTGTAGGCTTTCTTCATTTCTTTTCATTCTTTTTTATTTTGCTTCTCTTGCTGGATTATTTCAAATTACTTGTATTCAAGCTCACTCACTATTTCTTTTGCTTGGCCCAGGCTACTGTTGAAGCTCTCTATTAAATTCTTCAATTCGGTCATTGTATATTTAAGATCCAAAATTTCTGTTTTTTAAAAAATCTTTTTGTTAAATTTTTAATTTTGTTCTGGCATTGCTTTTCTGATCTTATTAAAATGATTAATTGGTATTGTTTTGTAGCTCTCTGAGAATCTTTAAAACAATTATTCTGTATTCTTCATTGGGCAATTCATATATCCTTATTTCTTTGGGTTTAGATATTAGAAGTTTACTGCATTCCTTTGGTGATGTCATGTTTCCTTGCTTCTTCATGATCTCTGTAGTTTTGTGTAGGTGTTTGTACATTTGAAGAAGCAGTTATCTATTTCAAACTTTATGTACTGACCTCAGTAAGGAAAGACCTTCACCTGTGGGGAGGGGCAGGTGCTATGAGTCTATGTCTAGTGGTATTGGGCATCAAGTGCAGAGTTTGTGGTGACTCTGGTCCAGCGGGTTGTGATTTCTCATTGGCCCAAGCTCCTGAGATCCACAGCAGCAACAACTGCATGTTACTTGACAAGTGCTGTGATGGATCCACAGTGGCTTAAAGGGCTGCTGGAGTTCTCAGTAGGACCTCCAGGTATAGTCTCTAGGGATCAAGGCAGACAGAAATAGTTGTCAGATCTTCACACATTTGGCTGTGGGTACCAGCTGCAGGGGCCTGTGTGGTGATAGGGACTGGTTGCAGACATACACACAGTGATGGAGGTAGGGCCAAGAGGGACCCTGGTTGTTTGTGTGCCCTCTTATGATATTAAGATCTCACCTCAAGTGTATACACAGGAGTGGAGTTGGGCCAGTAGGGTATAGGTGCACAGCTGGAAGGGCTAGTTGTAAGCAAGCCCAGCAGTGAAGGCCAGTGATAGGAAATGGGGCCAGAGCTGGGTCCATAAGCAGCTGAGGGAGTCTTGACTGTCGGTGTGCACTCCTGAGGTTATAGTGTCTCACCCTGGGCACAGAGCAGTTTAGGTCAGTGAGAAGAGTAAGGCTAGTGATATGCAAGTACATAGCTTGAGGACCTAGCCCCAATTGTGTGTGTATGACATTGAGGGTCAACCTCTGGCGTCTATGCTAGTGTTTTGCATTTGCACAGCTGCAGAGGCCTGAGCTAGCTGTGGGTGTACATTCCAGGCACTAGCAGGAGAGAAAAGGAAGGGAGTGAGGATAAACTCACATAGCTGGTGTCTGTAAATATGAATATGTGTTGGGTAAATATTGGTGAAATCTACGGGGGGTCCTCCACAGCTGTGCTGCTTGCCTGCAGAGCAAGTCATTGGAACTGCAGTTGCTTCTGCTATGTGGCTGGTACCAGTGACTCCTGCCCTTCTTCCTTGTCCCCACTTATCTTTATATATTTCATCTTTGCTAGTCTCTGGGTAGGGTGAAACCAAACTAGATTCCTTCAGATGGTGCCTGGAAAGGCTGAGAAAGCTGGTTGCTCAGCTTGCTCTCCCTTTCCTAGTGAGGAAAACTCTCTGAGAATCTCCTTTTGGCTCTGAGCAGGGCTGGCATAGGAGGTAAAATGATGCAGGCAAAATGAAGCTGTTTTCCCTCCTCTTTTTGTGAAGTTTTTCTCTAGTTTGTTTGTTTTGTTTTTGTTCCGTTGTATTGTAAAGTTTCTTGTGTGGATTCCTGAGCTCTCCCAAAGGTTTTTGTTCACGGATATCGAATTGTTCATCTTTATGGGTGGATAAAGTTTGGGGTTTCCTACCTTTTTTTTGTCTTTGTGGTTTTACTTTCTTTTTGATACTTTGAATTTATAAGTTTAGAGACAGCTTTATGTTGGTGGATGAAGTGATGTCCTAGGATTTCTATGTAATAGTCTCAATTTGCACTGAGATATGTCACATCTTACATTGTTACTCACATCATTCTTTCCTCTAAGAGTAGGTAGTCCTATGAAATTGTAGTCCTGTATGCTTTGATTTGGCAGTCAATAGCTTGGAATACAGATTATTTGGTTTTAAATCTCCCTGAATTGAAGTCATTTAGGTAGGTTATTCTTGGTCTTTGTTGATGATTCATTAGTCATTAATTGCTAGAATTCTCTTATGGACACTTCATCTCTTGGCAGGAGGAGGAGGAGGATGACGAGGGAGGGAGGTAGAGAGAGAGAGAGAGAGAGAGGAGAATCCATGATGTATAAAAATAACTTTCAAGCCTGCCTTATATATTTTGGCAGTCAATTTCTATATTAAAAAATAACAACTCAGTATCTATATTATCTCATTTCACCTTTATTTTATTATAATCTTTCCCATCATCTTCAAATAGGCTTCCAAATTTTTATAAAATCTTTTTTGCATTTGTTCTATAAAATACCAGCACTTCAATAGAAATTACTCATGTGGAATCAAGGCACATATTTTAAAAATAATCTCAGACTTAGAATCACTATTATTTTCTGAAATATATAAGGTTATTAAATGAAGAATCACTTCTTAAACATGATCTGGACCGTCTAAACCATAGCATCTCTTATGCAGTTTTATAAAAGTTGTGGGTTCATTAGATCAAATTGATATATTGCTTTCAAACTTCAGACATGAGTGAATTTAAAAAGTAAGAAGATATTTACCATAAGTATGGCAATAAAGGAATGAGAAAACTCCAGGGGGCTGCTGTGGCTCCTCACCTGGCCCCTCTTGGGAAACAGGAAAAAGAAAAATGAGAGATCAGGACAGAGTCTGAACACAGCCTGAGGCTAGGATTTGCTAGAGGGTAAACAGCTTCTGCCCTGAATTTGGATTTCTAGCATCTGTCTCTCAGAGAGAGACCAAAAGTATTAGAGTTCTATAACATTTCCTTAGCGTTTTCCTAAATAGGTAGTCCTGTTTTCATTTCAGTATCTCTACACTAATCAGCTCTCTGCTTTCCTACAAGTTGCTCACCTGGCACCTTCTTCTTACTCTTTATGTCATACTTCAAAAGGTACTTCCTCCTTGAGGCATCCCTTTATTACTGAGAAAGGCTCTTAAGCCCTCATTGGATCCCAGTACATGCTCTACATATGTCTGATAACTGAATGGATTATTGCCATAGTGTTATGCAGAACTCTATTTCCTTGAATTTCTTTTCAAAACAAAGCAAGCAGGCAAGTGAACGAACAAACAAACAGCTCAACATCTGTTTTGTGGTCAGCTAATTTTGGGAAATTTATTATAGACTCCTCTTACATACTTATTATACAGATTTTAGTATTAATGGTTCAAGAAGTCATTCAAGAAAGGAACTTCATTTTACCCAATATTCCTAGAATTAACTGACCATGAAAGATCTCTTTTGAGAAACATTTGTCTGTAGATTTCTCTGGAACAAGTTTGGGAAAAGCTGTCTTAATGTATGGTGATTTGTTTTCTTTGCACTGCTTCTACACTAGGCCATAATTACTGGTATCATCAGTGCTTGGTACAGACAGAATCTGGCACATAGTGGGTCCTTAATTAAATTATTTGTTAATAAAATATGGGACAGAGAAAAGGAATGACTTCCATCTTTGAGGCTTGGGCAAACAGTTATTTATTGTTGTATAACAAACCACCCCCAAATTTAGTGGCATAAAGAAATCTTTTTTTGTTTTTAAATGTTCATGATTTTTCTGGGTTTGGAGTTTAGAAAGAGCACAGTGGGGACAACTCCCTATTTGCTTCAAAATATCTGGGACCTTTGATGAGATGACACAAATGGCAGAGTGGTGCTTAGAGTGGCTGGAGGCTGAAAGGCTTGTGCTAGAGGACCATTTCTAAGGTGGTCTCCTCACCCACATGAGTGGCCAGAGCACTTACATATGACCCCTCAAGCATGATGGTTTTAGCATCATCAAACTTCCTGTATCATAGCTCAGGGTTCCAAGAATAAGTGATTTCAAAAGCCAGGCAGCAGCTGCTAGTTTTTTAATGACTTGCCCTCAGAAATCTCACCTATGTTATTTATAGCCATTCTTCAAACTGTCACAGCATCTATGAGGACAGTGATGCCACTAATTGATGTAAGAGATTCAGGAGAAGAGAGTTTGCTGGGTGGGAGAGAATGGTAAAAGAATGTGTTTGAGTGTGAGACACATGTGAACATCCAGGTGGGGATGTGTAAGGGCATCTTAAGTATATCTGGAGCTCAAGAAAAAGGTGGGAATTAAAAATTAGGGTTAAAGTTTAACCCATATAGTTGATGCTGCAAGCATAAATACAATCCTTTAGGGAAATTTTGCAGAGAAGGAGAGAAGAGAGGCTCAGACACAGACTTGGGCTGATAGAGACTGAATATGTCCTCCCTCAAATTTATCTGTTGAAATCCTGATGCCTAATGCAATGGTGTTAGGAGATGAGGGCTTTGGGATATAATTAGGTCATGAGACTAGAGCCCTCATGAATGTGATTAATAACCTTGGAAAAGAGACCCCAGAGAGCATTCATTTCTCTTTTTGCCATATGAGGATACAACTCAAAGACAGCAGTCTGTAACAAAAAAGAGGGTCCTCACCAGACCCCGACCATGCCGGCACTTCCAGCCTTGAACTTCCAGCCTCCAGAACTGTGAGAAATAAATTTTTGTTGTTTATAAGCCACACAATTTATGATACTTTGTTATAGAAGTTCATACTCACTAAGACAGCTGGGTAATGCCAACACATAAGGGGAAACTGGAGGAAAATAAGCAGGGAAGGGAGATGAGAAGCTGCAGCCAAAGTGGTGGGAGGAATAGGACAGCATGGTCCTGGGCAGCCCAGAGAAAACAGAGTTAGTTCCAAGGGCAGGATGGTCAACAGTATCACATGCCTCAGGTGGGTCAAACAAGGAGGGCCAAGAAGTGTCCATTGGGTTTGGCAATAATAGAATCCTTTAATAAAGGGAGTTTCAGAGAAGAGAAATGGGGGTCAGAGGTGGTGGTGGGGACAGTTGTTGAGATATTGGGATGGGGGTTGGTGGTGGGAAGCTTGAGTGCAAGGTACTGAGGGAGGAAGCTCTGCATTCACAGTTGAGCTGCATTCAGGTGGAGAGAGAGCTCCTTCTCTACCCCCCAAAACCTTTCTTTACGATTGCACCATGGAGTGCACCTCATTCACAATTGTTACAAATGTGTAAAAATCATTGAATGGAAAAAGCTTTTAGGAGTGCAAGGCAGCCAGGATGAATCACATAACAGCCCAAACAAGTGACACATCCCTAGATAAGCTTGAAGCCACAGCCAGTAATAGCTCTGGAATCTGCCAGGGAGTAGCTGATGCGAGGAGCAAATATACTTCCTCTGTTTGGCATCCGCAGGCTGCTGAGAATGGCTGTTCGCCAAGTCTGTTTTCCTGAAGGGTTCAGTGTAGTATGGGCTCTGTGATTGTAAAATTATGCTACATGTGGGGACCAAATAAGGACTGTTGGGACAGGGAAATGGTATGTCATCTTACACTTTCTACTAGTCCTTATGACATTTCTCTTTCAGGAAAAGGCAAACACAAGCCTATAGTAGAAACAATTTTAATGTTCCATCTTTTTTACTCTTTGGAACTTGAACATGGCTGTTGCAAAAATTTTGTTGCAGTAGGTAAATTGTGATTAAATGAATTAATATACCTAAAGCTCTTAGAACAATGCCTGTTTTAAGAATAAACACCATGTATGTGTAAAGTATTACTATTGATATCATTTTATTATTATGTCATAGCTTTAAATACAGGGTTACAATTTGATTCAAAGGAAATTCTTCTTCCCCCTTATCTTAAATTTTATAGATAAGATAAACTTCATATTATGAACCTTTTCAAGAAACCTTATAAAGATGGGGGTAAAATTTCTTTAGCCCTAAGTAAAAGCACTATTACCAGAAAACAAAGTGACAACCATCCCTGTGTACTCAAAATAGTCCAAATTAGACAACTGAGTGAATATATTTAACCTAAGAGAATGTTCTTTGTGGCTGGTGGGCTTTGATTTCAGTGACTTGTTTTTAACTCTTATTATCCAGCTTGAGAGAGCTCCCTTTGGGGAAAAGCAGTGTACTCAAATGATAAAATGTATGAGTGTAAAGTGATCCAACTTGAAGGCCTACTGAAAATTAGGAGCCCCATTGTCTTTTTTTGCTCTCTCAGAGAGAGAGAATGCTAGCAAGTTCGGGTCAGAAGCTGTTTACTCACTAGCAAATCCTAGCCTCGGGCTGTGTTCCTGATCTCTCATTTTTCTTTTTCCTGTGTTTCCAAGAGGGGGCCAGGTGAGGAGCCACAGCAGCCAGCTGGGGAGGTCTAGAGTGAGCTCTATGGGGATTATTTTATCCTTTTATTCCTACTCTGAAAATAACATTTTATTTTCCGAAATCATCTCCTGCTTGTGCTTTTGAGGGCAGAATTCTGTTTTGATTCAATGCCTCAAAAGTATGATTTAAATCCACATCATGCTAGGGAAAAAGTAGAAGATGTGACTTCTGACTTTAAGAAGTTCATAATATATTTTAGATATGTTGAAATTCACAGCTGTCTATCTGTCTGTTTACCTACCTACCTACTTACCTACCTACCTACCTACCTACCTACCAACCATCTATCATCTATCTGGTATCTATCCTATCAATTACTTAGAAACATGAGTGCCATCACGGGGCTTTTCCAGCATTTTCTGAGTTGAGGATGAGGTTGACAAGAGTCATCTATTATCGTAAGAAGGATGCTGTGACCTGACAAATATATGGATTTATTCTTCCAGAGAACACAAATAGGGTGGTCTCTGATGCTTAAAGTAGAGGGGATTTAAGTTAATCTCAGGGACAAGCAGTGTGTTTTGCACACAGCAGGTGTTCTGTAAGCGCTTGTTGTTCAAAATGCAACTTGCATCTGAATTTGTAAGGGTTTCATGGACACTAAATTCCTAAAATGCCTTTATTCTTTTGCTGTTAGTGTGCTCATACATGCTTGAAAACCTCCTGGAAGCTATAATGCTATGCCCAGACTGCGAAAATGTCATAGATATGTCTAATTCTTCAGCTTCTTAAGAGAATAGAGTCCACAACAGAATTTTGGGGGCCCTTCAATCCAGGTGATATGTCTATGAATATTGGTCCTCAGTAATTTACAAAGCTAGGGTCTTTTACCTTTTATAATGTTATGTCTAAAGTCAGCTGTTCTTAAACTTAATTTTATGGGACTTTGAATATAGTTAATTTCTATGTCTCTGGAACTCACAACGTTGTTAGTCTAGAGATTAGAGTTTGTATCTTTAGAAAATGAGACAAGACCTATTGATGGTCAGAAGCATTAATAGTAAACCCATCTGCTCAAGTCAGGTTTAACCTGATGAATGTTTGTAGCAACATGAAATGGAATGCCATATTATTTCTAATTTAATTTTTAATTATCCAGACCAATGGCGATAAACCAAGAGGTAATGGAATGCTACAGGGGAAAGTAAACTTTTTCTTCTCTCTCTCTCTTTTTCCTCTTTCTCTTCTCACAAATGCACACACATACACATATATACATTTGGAATTTAAGTGACTCAAGAAGAAAATAATTAGCCATATTGGACTTTGCATCTAAAATACTCATTTGAATTAGCTATCACTAATTCTAACAATATTTTATAGGGGGCATAAAATTGTTTGGTGACCAATGAGATAATTTTCATCATCACAGTGAATGATATACAAGATAGTGATACAAGATACTACTCAGTTAATGGTCTAACCCAACGTACAAGTCTTTGATGTCCAATATAGCAGTCACCAGCCACATTAGTACTGAGCACTTGAAATATGGCAAGTGTAATTGAGGAGCCAAATTTAAAGTTTTATTTTAATTATTTTAACTTTAAATTAATAAAACTGATACATGGTTCAGTTGTTGGATAACTTTTATAAATGTTTGTAACAACTTGTGTATGTCAATTTACTTTTTGAATGAATTCTATGAAGTGTAAATACAGAGCAAGAATTTCCTATGAAAATTTAGTGTCTGGAATGAGATGTGTTATATGTGTAAAATACACACTGGATTTTAGAAACGATACAAAAAATAATGTAAAATATCTCCTCAATAATTCTTTTACATTAATTACATATTAAAATGGTAATATTTGGTTTTTTTGAGTTAAATGAAATATATTATTTCATTTAATATTACATGTTTCTTTTAAAGTTTGTGATGTGGCTACTGGTAATTTACAATATAATGTGGCTACTGGTAAATTTAAAATATAATATGGCTCACATATTTCTATTGGAATAGGAAGTACATGGTACAGTATTTAAAAACAAAAAAAATCAGTAAAAGCATGGAGAAGATTTGGAAATAACTGAAGCTTTTCAGTACTCAAAGGAGAAGAAACATTCCATATAGAGGAAATGATATGTGCAAAAGACACAGGTGGGAGTGTGTGCATGAGGTTCTCTGATGCAGAGTGTGTAGTGTGTGCGCTGATTTGATGGGAAGTTCAGTTGTAGAGATAAATACTGATAAAGACTGATTGTATAGGGTGCTGAATGCCAAGCTAAGGAGCTTAGGTTTTACTACTCTCTACACAATGAAGGAGTAATTATAGGCTTTTGAGAAAAAAGACTATTTTCTGGAGATTAATTTTTTTTTATTTGAGCGAAGCAATATTGGACAGGAGAAAACATCTCAGAGAATATTATAATATTCACAATGTAACCTGATTTTAATTGGATGGTAGTATTGGAAATAGAACTAATGTTAATGAGAATAATAATAGCTAATATTTATTAAGGGCTTATTTTGTGCTAAGCATTGTACTAAATGTTTTTGCATGAATTATCTTATGTAACTCTCATACTACTTCTCTAAAATATGTTCTATTTTTGTCCCCATTTTATAGCTGAGGAAACTGAAGCATACAAAGTTAAGCATCTTGATGACAGAGCTAATAAGATCACACACTAGTAAAAGGTAGAACTAGAATTCGATTGAACTATTGAGATTGACCGATAAAGATTAGGTTCAATTTTGGAAAATAGATGCATCTTTTTTCCTGTTTCTCCTATCTTCTTGGAGAGTATTTACTCTTAGGGAGACTGGAGAAGGGACACTTTTCTCTGTCATCTTATATGTAGAGTTTGAGGAAGCTCTGTTAGTCGTAAGCACACACTGGCTCTAGGATTTAGGTTACCAGCTATCAGATCAACACTTGTGTCTTGGGACTTGATTTCTTCCTCTCTTTTTTCAGAATGTTGGAATATCAGACATTAATCCCACAAATTGTAATCAAGGAGCATAAAAATTGAAGCCAAAAGACCTGAGTTTATTCACTTTGACCAGGTAAGTCAAGGTGTGAAGCTTTAGGGTCAGGAAGTTTCCCATTCTATATAGTCTATAATGTACTAAAGACAGAGGTAACTTGTGAAAAGAACAAAGGTTTGTTTCCAAACTTGTCATGGGCCAAGTTTCAGATTTTCCAAGTTTTGGTAAAATATTTTCTGGTGTTGACTGAGCATTTTGTGACATCAAGCCCTGTCTACATGAACAGTATCAACTACATGAAAAGAGCTAAGTATGAGAGATTGTAAGGGATGCTCTGAGGTGCTGTGCAGACACTCACTTCAGGACAAAGCACTCATTCTGCCAGATGTCTGATAGTTGAAACATGGTATCTCACTGTAGTTTCATTTTCCATTTCTCTTACACTGGAAATTGTCCTCAACCAGTGGGTGCCACCTCACCCAAAGTTAAGCCTCTTCCCCTGGGGCAGCCCACATTCAGACTGATCAGTGCAGGGTGCAAAAGTTCAGACTCTTTGCCTCAATGTGGTACAGCTCTGAAGGGCCATCCCCGCTCCAGAGCTTGTTGAGGGACTGGCTATGCCCTTTCAGCAGCTGCATCACAGCTCAATTTCTCATTCTGCTCTATTGCCCTCATTCCTTTACAGGTGTTGTTCTTAAGGTACTCCTCAATAAACCTCCTCCAAAGGAATCCCCTATCAGAATCTGTTTCCCTAGGTTACCCAGTTTAAGGAGAATGAGGTTAGTTAAATTAATCCTGTCAAGTCAAAAGAAACTTCAGACAGGGGAAAGACAATCATAGAGGTTTTGGAAACATACATGGTTATGCCACCAGTGGGTATCTTTCCCTCTTTTTTGGACTAGCAGGAGGTGGAGGTTGTTCTTTTATGTAGTTGATTAAGGAAACCTTCTCTGACAAGGTAAGATTTGAGTAGAGTTCTAAAAGAAAGGAGAAAGTAAGGCTTATAATTCTTTGGCAGAAGAATGTTCCCGGGAAAGAGATCATTAAATATCAAGATGGTGATGTAGGATTATACTTGGCATGCTCCAGGAATAACAGAGATCCTCAGTCCAGTGTTGGCTGGAGCAGAGTAAGTATGCAGGAGAGTCGTGTGGGAGATAAGGTCATAAATGCAAGTATGCCAGATTAGGTAACATCTGATGCCATTATATACTTTGGATACTGAGACATTAGAAGAATTTTAATAGAAAATTGACTTCATCTGACATATTTAAAAACACTCTGGCTAGTGTTTGAGGTTCAATTTCATGGGATAAAGATGGAAGCCAATGAGGAGGAAACGGTAGTAATCCAGGTGAGAGATGATACGGGTTAAGAGCAGCATGATAGAGGTTGAGGTGATAAGTGTTTACATTCTAAATACTAAAACCAACAAGATTTGCTGATATATTTAATATGGGGTGTGAAAGAAGAAATATTGTCTAGGGAGACTTTAATATTTTTGGCTTGAACACCTGGAAAGATGAAGTTGCCATTTTCTGAAATGGGGAAGAATATGATTAAAACAGTTTTTTTGGGGGGAAGACAGAAATCAGGAGTTCTGTCTGGAGCATTTAGAGATTTCTATTAATCACCTATAGTGAGATGCCAAGTAGACAATATACTATATGAATCTGTAGTTCAGGACACATATTTAGGCTGTAAATAAAACTTTATTACTAATGCTGTCATTAGTAATATAGTTGGTATATAAAGTAAGAAACTGGATGAGATTGCTGGGGTACAAGTATAGCTAAAAAAAGATGTGAGGTCTGAGCCCGGGGATGTTTCAACATCCAACATTTACAGGTTAGAGAGATGAGGAAAAATCAGCAAACAGACTGAAAAGAAGTTGTCCATGAGGGAGGAGGAAAAGCAAAAAATGTGATGTCCTGGGAGCCATGTGAAAACTGAGTCTAGGAGGAGAGAGTGATCAAGAATTCCACATACTGCCATTAGGCCAAATAAAATGCCTTGGGAAATGTCCATTTGATTTAGCAAACTGAAGGTCACTAGTGACTTTGACAAGAGCTATTTCTCTGGCGTGTTGAGGAACGAAGACTGACTGCAAAGTTCAGAAGGGAGTTTCGAGGAAGGAAAAGAAGATAGTGAGTAAAGATGTTTCCTGTGCATTTTGCTGTAAAGAAAAGCAGAAAAATGAGGTGAAATCTGGAAGGAGATATGAGGTCAGGGAAGATTTTGGTTTTGTTTTGTTTTAAAGAGGGAATGTAAGGTGCCTGAAAGTAAATGATTATGTGCGTGTAAGAGAGAGGAGAGATCCGCTGGTGTTACATCATTGAGCAGCTGAGAGAGGATGGACTCTTGTGTACGAGTGGAGGAGATGGCCTTTAGGGAGAACAACGGTAGTAATAGGCATGATGTTAGATTCGACAAGTCGATAGTATCAAATCATTAGTAACCAATTTACCAAATTGTACCTCAGATTTTTTTTTTTAAATGTATTCTTCAACATATCTTCAGTCTGGCAAAGATAAAGTTTGATAGCATACTATTGGAAGAGTGTATAGAAATTACTTCTCTCATACGTCACTGGTGGGAGTGTAATTGGCACAGCCTGTATAGGGGAAATTTAAAAAATATTTGTAAAATTTACAAATACAAAATACACCTTATACCAGAAATTTCACTACTAGCTTATTCTATAGATATACTTACCAATGCAGGAAATGATATTTATTTAAGAATATTTATTGTACCATGTTTGTTAGTAGGAAAAGATAACCAATTGAAATATTTATCAGTAGTGTATGTTGTCCACTGATGTGTAAGTTGTGGTGCACTTATGCAATGGAATTGGATACAGCTGTAAAACAGGACTATGGAAGCTCTTTATCTATGGATGTAAAAGATCTCTGAGAAGTACTATTAAGTAACAAAGTGAGCTATGGAACAGTGTATACAGTTTGCTACCTTTGGTGAAAAATCAATATACACATATAATTTTTATATATTTGCATATGTTTAAATACATCTGGAAAGATCTGCAAAACATTTAAAATAATATTACATAGAAAGTACTGTGGTAATTCATTGTTCATATGATAATTCTGTTTTAATCATGAGGTTTATTACTACAAAAATGAAAAAAGGGAAGTATGAGAATTAAAAAAAGTAAACAAGTTTATGACTTTAGTACTTTTGATCAACCAGTAGCTAAATATTTTAAATATAGATAGCTACCAATTTAAATCTAAAAACCTCAAGAAATGAAAACATGTATTACCATTAATAAATCAAAACAACCAATTTCACATTTACTTTAAGCAATAGTAAGAATATTATTATTTTTAACTTTCAAGTAAAATATAAATTATAATTTTTATAATATGTGGTATGTCTTTAAAATATTTTAACAAATTACATATAATCTAATTTATTACATTTAAAATTATATTCAACAGTATATTTAAATACATTATTCTAAATATTTTAATAAAACATTAAATGCATTGATGAATTCAATTTCAGTATTTACCAATTTTCTTAGATTTTGATTTTTTACAAGTATATATATGTTTTTATTAATTATTGCAGCATTGCATCAGAAGCAGGCTATATAAATACTAGAAGAAAGGGCGGTGCTATTCTTTTAATTTAACCATCTTTTTTTGGTTCAGTTATATTTCTTTCAGATTTTAGGCAATTGGAACCTGGCTTTGATTTATATATTTTACCTAAATCAATACAAGGAATTTATGGCCATTTACTTTTTCTTTAATTATTTAAATTGGCTAATTTTTTTGGCTTCCTTTTGTCTGGGGAACAGAGGCTTAATATGTAATAAATATGTCATAACAAATGCACATTGAAATTATACCTGAGAACAAATCTTTTAGATTCCTTAAAGTGATCACACCAACCAATGCTAAATATTTATACATTTTGGAATGTCAGATTCTGATTTTCAGCACTAGTGACTGTACTTTCTGAAGTACCAGTTGTCAAATAAATTCATTTCTAATAGTCAATAAATGTTGTTAATTTTGAGATTTCTAAAATATAGTCTTAAAACACTAAGCGATATCTTTTGTCAGAACAAAGTACTAGTTGGCAATTCAAAGACATACCTATTTTTGAATGGTGTATTGTTAAGAGGAAATACTTGTGAACAAAAGGTGGAAATAACTGAACTGGGAATCAGGTATCACAGGTTGAGAACAAGAATAGCAAGTAGAGTATACGGGCAAAGTCTAAGAGCTTGAATGACAGCTCAAAGACAAGATGGGATTTCACCCACTTTCAAAACATTACTTTTGTGTTCTACTTTAAAGCACCGGCTTCTTTTCTTTAATTCAAATGGTTGTAAATGTTCAATGCTTAAGCATATATATATATATATGAGTTTCCATAAACCCAAGGGCTGTAGAAGTATCTGTATCTAATTTGGCTTCATTCGACAACTAGATATAATCTTATTTTTCCTCAATGGAAATACTAGGATTATAAAATAGAAAATATTATAGTCACATAATTAAAAAAAAGAATCTATCTCTAAAAGCTGAAGTCAAGAGATAAAAACACCTGTCAATGTGTTAAAGCATGTAAATAATTCTAGCTGTGTAATTTTGAAAATACTCAGGAATATTTTATGTTCTTCCTTTATAATGGTGCTCTTCTAAGAAACTCATTTGTGATTATTTAAGTGATGCTAATAAAGGCAATCTAGAGATCTGGAGAGCCCTTGCAAAATTCCTAGCAGAAAGAAATTACTAGACATTTCAAAGACATCAGTATTATGACTGGTGTTTTTGTCAATGAAAGATAAATATCACATTATCAGGAAATAAATACCCAGGGAGATAATAAGGTAAAATAATGTAATATAGGGCAAAAGACAACAAGTGTGAACTGCTCAATCTGAGGTAATTATACCCCTTTTCTTTCTTTTTAAGGGTCGCAAATCCAACTAATACAAGATCAAGGTAAGTAAAATGAAATAATATGGAAATAATATGGTAGAAGTTGGCATAGGATTGTGAAGGTAAGGTCATTTTTAAAATATGAATTTTATGTTGTGATAGTAATAATGAGAATATCTAATCTATTTACATTATTATGTATTTTTTTAAAAAATAGAGTTCCTTAGTTAAAGCTAAGAACATTTGGTTAGTTAAAATCATTTGAAGAGGGATAGTCAATTGGCAAGTTTTTATTTTGGGTATTTTACTGAATAATTAGACTACGAGAAAAGTTAGCTTAAATATAGTTGACCATAAAATTTTAACAGAGGAAATAGAATACAAAATTAATATAATCAGAGATGTCATCCTTAATATATTTATGCAAAGAGCATTTTGGGGGTTCCTTTAAGGCAGATTAAAATGAGAACAACCAAAACAAAATAATTTTGTGGTGAACTTGAAAATCCTAGCCATTACTCTATCTGAGGACATTTTCATTTCAGCTTCTTAACATTTTCCTTGAAGGGAACTAGATTGGAATCTACATACTGTATATTACTGCTTCAGAAAGGGAAACTCATCTTCAACCCATAGGATTACTAAAAAAGGCTAGTACTTTACTGGATTTTGGAAGACATATATATTTGTGAATTTTAGAGCAAAAGGGAGGAAACTTTGAGATTTTAGAGTCATTGGCTGTGAGAAGCAATCTTGGTAGACATTTACTATGCCTCATTTTGATATAAGAAATAAATGAGGTCTAGAGGGATTAAATAATTTTCCCATGGTAATGTAGCTAGTTAATGGCAGAAGTGGATAATGACTTGCGCTTCCTTATCATCTTCTGAAATTTTGATTCCTTCTGAGGAGCATTCACATCGACATGTGCCCTTGCATTCTGGGCCATCATCCTGCTTGTGTCTTCACCATCTTCCACCTGGTCTGCTGCCACAATGCTATTTCTAAGACATGTGTTTCAGACTATCCTCTACGTAAAATCAGTGAACTAGCAATGACGTGAGAGGGTGAGGATAGATAGTCCGTCTGGGACCCATCCTCTATTCATCTATCTGTTCATTTGTAACAGAATTCTTCCTTACTGCTTTTATACTCATCCCTCTAGTGGTATGTTGCATACTTTCTTTGTTTTCCATGTTAAGACTGCCCCCAGTGTACATGTTAATTTGATTTCATCTAGTAAAATGCTCCAGATTTTTTTTTGGAGTAGGGAAAAACAGAATGATCATAGTTAAAATATGTCCTAAGCCCATATCTTTCAAATTTGCCCCATCTGTGATACCTATATTTGCTAACACCCCATCTCAAACTATCTCATATACAACTTTCAGGTTAATTATCTTAAAGCACACATCCCCAGTGTAATTCTTGTTCTTAAAATGCTTTTTATAACATATGTGCAAGGAAAAATAATTTATTAATTTTATTGATAATTAATTTGGTCTCTCTACTCAACTCTAGGTAATAGGTACCTCTGTCCCTGAGATCCCCTTATCTCGAGTAACAAGACTAAATGTTCAGTTGTCTTTAAAGCTTAGACCAATTGTAATTTAAATATCCCACTTGAGTAATGTTCAATCTCTTCAGGATCAAATGCTCAGTATCTTAGATGTTGTAATCTTCTATTGTCTCTCCCTGCTTCTTTCTATGATGGTATCTGTGAGCAGTATAGTTATGTCAGAGGGTAAAACTAGGGCCTTTGGGTGGTGTCTCTTACTTCTCTGGTCTCTGAGTCATTGTCACATACTCATATTGTTGGTGCTCGTCTTGCTCACTTTTGTAGGTGAAGTCAGTGTCTGGTGTACTTCCTGGACTCCCAGGCAAATTCAGTTACATCCCATCTATGATGGTACCACAGACTTCTTTAGGCCCTTTGTGCATGGTGAACTTTGTAGTTGTTAATCCAGAGGCTTCTGGGCTCCCAACATCTGCACATTCCCCACACAAATTCAGCTCTCTGTGGTCCCATTAATGCTATGTGGAAATATAGCTGAGAAAAACCACCTCTAGGATTTTCCTCTACCTAACCATAACACATCATTTTCTTAACTTTTTGGGACTTCCTTTCTGCTGTGGGGCTCTCTGTTCAGAGTCCCAAACTGGAGGAAATGTTGGGGAAAAGACCTGCCTGACCTTCTCTCAGTGCTAGCTCCCTTGTCTCATGCTTCTTGCCTTTCCAGGGCAAACTTGGGATAATGTCTTGTCTACTGCTGTGTGTCTCTCTTACTGCTGTCTCTTATTTCATAGCGTATATTTGTGCCCAAAGTGACTAGTCTTTGTCATGTCTTCTAACTTATAGGCCTTTGTTGTCACCTATAGAGAAGCATGCTTCATGGCCTAGCTGCTTTGCCTTGTGGGTAGGCTCTCTGAATCATGTCTACAAGTTGGGTCCTGATATGGGCCGAGAGGTGATTGTCTCTTTGTACATAGTTATCTCTCATTTCAAGAGCAACATGTTTTAAAGAGAATTTTCCTTCCTTGTGCACTATTTCTGTTAATGGCAGTTTGTAAGAAGTTTTTAGTTTCTTATTCTCTAAACTCTACTAAATTAACTTTTAACTTCATTTAGCTTCCTTTGAAATGATGTCTTTTTAGTTTCCTTTATTCTGCCTTTTCTTATTTCTGAACCTCAATCCTCTTTCTCCTGTGTTTCCTAGTTTCTTAACTGATTTCTATCTCTAAACCATTATCCACACTCCTACACTGTCAGAATAATAAAATACAGATCTCAAAATTTCCATCCTCAAAAATATTTGGTTCTCCATGGTCTAGGTATAAATACATTTGCTTGGCAAATATTTATTCAGGGTCTCCTATGTTGTACCTGCCTTTTCAATAGCTGTCAAATCTATTACTTCTCTCTCCATCCCAACCATGGCTATTCTATTATCTTTTACCTAGATTATAACACTAGCCTCCTATCTGGCTTTTCTGCTTTCCTCTTGCTCATCTCCAATCCATTCTCCAAAGAGCAGCTGCAATAATCCTGTACCGATTATCGTTCCTATATTATATTTCCTCAAAAAGTGTTCAAGGAATATTCAGCAATTCCCCCCTAGTTTCTAAGTGTTAATGAATATAATAACATTTGAATTTTAAAAACTATAACTTAAAACTATAAATAATATTAGAAGCTAATATCTACCATATAAATGGACTGAGCATGAAGGAGGGAAAGTTCAGGATGACTTAAATGTATTCTGTACTTTGTCTGGTTTCAAATGACACCATTTCAGGCACATTTCCTTTGAGACAATCTGTCACACTCACATGCTATACCTTGCTATACTTATTGCCTCCCAGTAAACACTAGAAACTTTCTTATACCACCTTTGATTTTTGTTATGCACTAAGCCTGGAATTCCTTTCTACTTACCATTGTCAAAATCAAAGTAATCTTTTAAAATCAGAGAGAAATATTTATTCTTTCCTCAAGACTTTCTTCTTTCTTTCAGTTGAAATTAGTCATTTCTTCCTTGGTGTGCAATTAAAAACCCAGGTTTTGGGGAACATACATGATAGATTACACAATGGTTAGGATGAATTTTTTATGGTGCTCTAGAGTGTAAGTTTAATTGTTGAGGGAAGACATTCTATCTTATCTGTGTATCTTCTCTAAACCCTGGTTCCCTTTACTGAGTGCACTGTGTGTGGTAGCACTCAATAAACATTTGTTGTTTCTTTCTTATATTACCTGTACTAAAGACCAGGCATTTCATAACGATGCCCAAATACACACTGGTGGCTCCATATTTTGAGATCACCAGTTTTCTGGGTCATGATAATAAATGACCATAAGGTCAGTAAATATATGCTTGCCTTTCTTATTTGCTATTTTTTTCTCTTGTCCAACTGCTCATTTTTTTTTTTAATTTGATGGAAGATTTCGTAATAATGATTCAGAAGTTTAACTCTATGGAAAGTAAGTCATGAAAGGTTTAGGCACTAAAAGTTTATGGCCATATGATTACCAATAGTAATTTAATCAGTTATGAAATGTGATGGAAGCCATTTTAATTTTTATAATACTTTATGTAAAACTAGCCTTACAATATAATCCATTTACTAATACATCTTTGGGAATGAAGGCTATTGATTTATAATGACTCTGGTTCATCTGCCTTGGCCCTTCAAGACTTATAACAAAGTCCAGAGCATCTCCATTATACAATTAGAATTGGAACTCATAATTTGGTGTGGTTTTAGAAGTGTCCACAGACTGCACTTTCCTTTATGGTTCCTGAAGTTACTCATTAGTTTAAGTTAAGGTATTTAAAATACAATTATGGTCATTAAAACTTGGAAAGTAGTTAACTAACATTGATAACCAATTTTTGAGAAAATATAGTATAGAAAAGATAAATTTTGAAGAAAAGTAAAGGTATTATCTCAGAGACAAGGATTCTTAATTCTTAGTTTGAATCCGGCAGGAGATTGGAGTATAGACTGCTGAAACAGAAGCATAAATAAAAAGAATAAAACAAAGCAGAAAAAGGGGAAGAGGAAGGGAACTGATATTTGCTGAATGCTTACAATATGTCAAGTGTTGTGCCAGACTTTTGTTAGATCATTTAGCCCTAAGGGAGTCATGAAGACTAGCTCTGCTTAATTTATAATTTTATCTAGTCTTTCCCTGACTAAATCTGTTTCTTATAGATAGCCTTTTACTCATTTAGCAAGAACTTATTTTTCACTTCCTGCACTTTATCACTTTCACTAATGACCTGAATCCTTCTTAAGTATTCCCAGTATTATCCATGCCCTTCAATAGAGCCCTCTTACACTGACTCTTAGTAAGGCCATGGGACTTACTTTGGCCAGTTGACAATAGCACATGTGATAGAAGTAGAGGCTTAAAAAACACTTGTACATTTTCACTTGTGCTTTGCACTACTGAGCTCGCTTGCTCTCACATCTCTTCCCAGTCATGAGCTAGTGCCTAAATTAGCTTGATAGAGGGATGAGAAGAAGTGCACATGGAGAAGAGCTGAAGCCAAATGACACTGAAGATGTAACAGAATAGCCAGGGAACAGCAGAACCTATCCAGTCCACTGCTCACTGCAGATTCAAGAGTGAACCCAGTTATGACTAGGAAAAAAAATACTCAGTGACCTGCTGACTTATGAGTGATAATAAATGATAGATTTTTAAGCCATTGAGTTTTAGGGTGATTTGAAACACAGTATTATTGTGGAAATAGATAATCTGCTACATACCAGATGTTGTGACATATACTGAGAATACGAAGATAAATAATAAATGGCCCTGTCCTCAAGTGTTAATTTTTTGGTGAGGGAGCCAGTAACAATGAGATCACTGCTATAAGAATAATAGTAATTATAATGTTATGGGAATCAGGTGGAGGAGCACCCAGGCACCTGAGAAAGTGACATTTAGTAGATTCTTGAAGAATTGGGAAGAGTTGCCCTATGAGAAGAGAGAACATTTCAGATAGAGGGAAATATATGTACAAAGAACTAGAAGTATGTCAAAAGAAAAGGCAAAAGGAATTGTAGAAAATGAGGCTAGGGACAGTGAGTGGGACCAAATGGGAGGGATCTGGGTGCTTTTGGTATTCAAGTTACTACTGGAGAATCCAGGACACATGTTTGTTTGTAAATGTTCATGATAAATCCATTTTATATGTCCTTGTGTAAACTGTGGTCATTTTGTTCATTCTATGAAACCACCATTATTGTTAGTAATAACAGCAACAACTGAAAATTATAAATAGTAATTATAATGAGAATCAATAGTATTAGGTTTATAGATTTATCTATGAGAAAAAGAGGAGATGAGATTCTCTGATTGGGTGGTAATGTTATACACTAATTGCTTAGAAATAACTCCCCCCATTTTATAACATCTATGAGGAATAACGACTTCTTGAGAATCTATAAAATCTCTATTAACCATTGTTGTTCACAAAGCATGATTCTCCTTTCTCGGGAGATCATCTTGTCTTCCTCTTTTCAATGTCTCTTTTCACATACTACATCTGTTACCTTGAATATTCTTACCTGGTGTGTAAAGTGAAAGTTTTTTTTTTTTTAATTTCTAGTATATGTGACATAAGAGGAAGAAAAGAAAACTCGAGGTTATACACAGCAGTGACTGACACTGCTGCTTTCAAGGGCTACTTCTGCTAGATTTCTTCTCCACCAGTTTGGATTGAAAAGTACCTTATAGGAAGAGAAAGTGAAGATTCTTTTGAATAGAATGCTATTCTGCCTTTTCTGTAATAAAATGCAAAGCCCTCCAGGAAATACTAGGTCCTGAATCAATTGTCACAGAAACAATGTCTTGCACATTTCTTAGCAGTAGAACATCTCTTGTCAGTTCTTTAAAAAGTCACAACAAAATTACTATAGAACAGCATAAATGGTGGAAAGGAGCAAAGTGTGAAGATACATGCTGCTCATATCACAAGTGAATGGCCTTTTTTTTTCTTTAAATACAGACTCAGTCAAATGAATTAATTTTAAAGGAGGGTTGAAAACTAAAACTGTCTTTAAAGTGGAAATATCTTTTTTGGTCGACTCATTTCACTTTCTCTACATTCTGGATAACAAGTGTTAATCTTTTATAAGCAGTATTTAATTTTGGAATTTTACTCAATTTTGGTCCCTTAAAAAACAAAACAAAACAAAACAAGAATTCTACAAATTCATAATCTTATCTCTTTCACTTGCATTTTTCTTTTTTTCTTCTTAACATGCACAATTTAGGTATAAGAATTTTTGTCATTGTTTTTGGTATCCCGGAATTTATATTTTTAAAGATTGATTTACTTTTTGTTAGATGGCTTAGGGCAGTGGCATTGTTTTAGTCCATGAGGTGTATTTATTAGTTTTATCTATCTCTGTTTTTTCAAAGAACTCAGGATACAAAGAATTTAAACACACAGCCCTCCTTTAACACAACAAACAGTAGCAACAGAAGCAGGGCTGGAGAAATGAAAAAAGAGCATTTTCTTTTACTTCATAGCTCTTTGTTCTGTATTTTAAGGTGGTAATTTTTAATTCTGTGGAAAGTTCAAAAATGCAATATAGAGAATGCATAAAAGTTCAAGTTGTTCAATATTATTTTTATCTTTTAAAAAAGAATAATAGCTAGCATTTACACTCAAATATTGACTCATATAGAATACATTTAGTACACTAATTGCTTTTCTTCCTTTTAAAAAACTTTTAATTAAAAATACATCTTAAGGAAAACTTTAGAGTAGCATATCAGTGATTGAACCTAATAAAATCTTACCTTCAGGCAAGCCTCTTGTATATAAAATCAGAGACTGTAGTGCCAGAGCTTTCTATTAGTACCATCCATTTTGTTAGCATTTTTCCAATTTATCTTGCATTACTAACTCTCAGCGTACTATGCCTATTGTAAATATTTAAGCATTTCTGTTGACATAAAGATAATACTGACAAATTGAGTTAACATTTCTGTTGAGGATTACCGACCATGTGTAGCTCAGAACAACTTTAACACCCGCACCAAACCCTATACTCAGGCCAAATTGTGTTTAGTCTACAATACAGCTCTGTTCCTCAAATGAATTTTTAGCTTTGATTTACACAAAACATGAAACAACCTTTCTTGCATCAATTAATTGTTTGACTTTCCTAATACATTTCCATTTTAACTAGATTATGTCTGTATCAAAGGAAAAGGGATGTGTGCAAGATGTCAGGGTCATGGGCTCACATGCCCACCCATCCTGGTGTATCGTGGCTTTGTGTGATCTGAATAAAAGCAAAACTGTTCTATTTCTCAGCACTCTCACCTGAGACTGCTCTCTCTGTTGCTGTACCTCAAATTATATACATCTTTCACATTGTGACTGGCTTTAATATTATTTACCTGGCTGTAATAGCTTACACAAAAGGGAAATAATTTGGAGAACTTTATCTTGTGGAAGAATGCCAGATCCATCAATGAAAAATTATTAAGTGAAGTGAGAAAGATTGGCAAAAGGTGAAATCTCATTAATATACATTGATATATTTCTGGTAAACTATTGCCCAATTAACCATAAAATGGCCATTGTGAGGTTTATTTTAGTTGTTATCACAACAATCTTTATATCAGTCTTAGCTTCATATTTATAAGATAGTCATATCAGTAAATATATATAGAGAGAAAGTTTTATAAAAAATGCAATGGCATTCTCACATATCACTTAATTATGAAGGCATTTTGGAATCCTGAACTTTTTAGACTATAATATGTTAATAAATTAGCATGAACAATTCTCTTTCCTGTTTTGATTAAAGTCATCCTCCACAGAAAAACTTCCTACTACCAGATTGATCAAAACACACATTAATTTGAGTTATTTCCTTTTTCTTAATTCACTGACTTATTTGAGAAAATGGTAACAAAAGCCTGGTGACATCAGGAAGGCAAAATTATAATTGGGTTAAATTGCATCTTTCTTAATTGCTTTGCAATTTAATTTGCCTCATTGCTTTAGTTTAGAGCCCCGGGACTCTACAATTATAGCTTACCCTACAAAGAAGAAAAGCTATATTCTTCAGCTTATTCTTATAAAATAATTTCTGCATCTACTAGTTTATATTTATTTCTTAGAAATTTTCCAAGTGGCTATTTTGACAAAAAAAGCCCTTTATTAAACCTTTTTCTTTCTATATATTATAAAGTATCTTTCTCAAAAGCCTATATTCAGACCTGCCACATGAGGTAACTTATGTTTTTTTTTTCTTAGAAAAATGTCATTATTACAGGATTAAAATAAAAAATTTAGATACTATTGCAAATGTTTTATTTCCTCAGAATACTTCCTATTTGTAACACAGTGGTTAGAATTAAAATGTATTAAAAAGATAAATATGAGCAAGATACCACATTTTGAACTGTCTGACTAATGAAGCTGTTAAGAAACAGTTGACTATTGAGATGCTCTTCAAAAAAGGAAACTCAGTTGAGAGAAACTCTAGAAATGAGATAGAGGTCTATGAGGTCTAAGATGCCTGAGGTTCTAGTTTCATTAATTCCTTGGAGAAATCTATAGCCTTCTGTTGGGAAGCAAGTGGCTTTGTTGAGACTCATCAGGCTTTGTGACATCAAATAGCTCTTACAAAACAGCAGCGGTTTGAAGAAGCAGAAACAGATGGATTGAATTTCCTTTGAAACACAATAGGGTTTAAAAATGATGGGGAGGAAAAATAAGGACAAATCCTTAACTTTTATAAAAAAGTTTGAAGCATTTTCCAGCTTCAGAGTACTGTCATGTTCACTTATCAAAGCACATTGACAGGATCCTGTGGAACCCCACCTGTCTGTGAAAATGCCATAATTGAATCAGTTATTTAGCTCCCACAATCTCCCTGACCAGGCCATAGACATCTCATTTCAAAAGAAATTATACTTTCGCCTTATACTGAACTCCAGTTTTTCAAAGTCACGAGTGAACGACTTTGGTAGAGTTTTTAAGTTTTTAATTTAAGAACAAAATGTATTAATGGCTGGTGTTTCCTTTTTTGGCTTTGAATTAGAAAAAGAACCAAAAAAGGATAACTTCCATGGCCCTGGCTATTTGAAATATTGATGACAAACTGGGGAGGCATCTCATATGGGGTTTTCAACATCATCATAAATAAGAAATGCTTTACGTGCAAATAAAACAAGTTTTAGGAGAGATAAATTTAATAAATACATTTTGATGATTCAGATGGCTGATAAATGGAATTTGAGCAAAGCATTGTCATGATATAAGTTTAATTAAGATTAGTCTGGCTATAATATATGATGCATTGGATCTGGGCGAGGTAGTAATGATATCAGCAGCTAAAATTTACTTAGTTCTCTTAGTTGCTGAGTATGGTGCTATGTCTTTTTATATGCATTATGTCATCTCATCCTCTTGACGACCCTATGAAGCCATTTTAGAGATGAGAAGATTGGAGTTTAAGAAGGTAAACTTGCTGAAGGCTACACATTTTGGTCAAAGCCAGTCCTGGAATTCAAGGCAGTATTTTTCAACATTTTGCTGTGGAGAAGTTTCGAGTATAGTATATATAACAAAAATATTATAGTTATTAATTCAAATGCTAATGCCCTAGAGATGAATACATATTTGGAAGAAGATATTTATAGGAATGAATGAAATAATGAGAGAGAAAAAGGCAAAGTTAGGATGTCAAGGTTGAATTACCAGGAGAAATGTGGGACTTTTAATGGATGATAAAGGTGAATTGGTTCAGAAGTGAGAGAGAGATGATGATGAATTCTGCTTTAGAGTTTTTAAAGATTTAAAGAAGATTTTTAGATTGAGTTTGAGGCATCTGCAAGACATCACATGTCTAATAAACAGAAAGAGAAAAAAGGGTCTCTTTTAGGGGAGAGAGAAGGCCTGCAGCTAGAGAATATTGAGAAAGTAATGGACACTGGGAATATGATGAGCTCTTAGATGGAATGATCATGAAGAGGGAAGAATCAAGAACTAAAAATTTAGTCTCGAGGGATGCTAAAAATATAATATCTTCCATTTTGTTCTAGAATATTTCTCTGATGATTCAATATGGGAAAATAAATGGTGGAGGGGAAACTTTCAGGGTTCCTTTATGGGATGTAAGTGATCTCTGTTTGAGTAGAGACACATTCAATGTTCAATATTTTTATAGTTTTGCTTTTAACAATAGCTGATACTAGTATAACAACCTCTCCCATATAATATTGATTTATTTTGTATTTGTATAACTATGTTACTTTCTGTTCCTGTGTTGCATTTCCTCTTTTTTCTTTCATTTTCAAAGAGAGGTTATGGAGAAAGTGAAATGTGATGGAATCATGTTTGAGCCATGATTATAGCTTCAGCTCTTCATTAGGAAGCTTTCAATGTTTTCCTTATTGTCTGATGTAAGACAGAAAAACACACCACATTCTAACCAAATGATGACCACTGTGCTATTTCATTGAAATAGATGCATTTCAGAAACTTTTCTAAAATGGAGCAATAGGAGGTCAAAATGAACATTTGGTTAATTATTTCTAAGTCAAAAATATGCCAGTAATTTATACAGAGAAGTAGTATGAGTTAGGAGGAAAATTAATAAATCAGAGCTGAGAACAAAAATATCTGTGTTAATAATTATGTAACTTATAACAATTTACTAAATATTTTTTATCCCTCAATATTACTGCTAGAACTAATGAGCTGTCTCCATTTGTTTTTCAGTTTGTGTTTGTTTCTTCCTTTTTGTGCCCACTATTTCAGCCTTTTGCTGGGGTTATTATAATTATACCTGGTCTCTTCCTTCTTCTTTCAATATCCTTCAATTCATTAGCTTATTGCTCCAGAATAAAAATTTTTAAATTTAAGTCTGATAATTTCACTCTCCTGTTTATAGATCTACTATTTTCTATAAAATTACATCCAAATAAATTAGTATGGCATATAACATCTTCTATTACCTGGTTTCAACTAAATCTCCAGCCTTGTCTTTTTACTACTCTCCCTCACATTTCAGGAATCTAACTGGATTCCTGCCAAGCTCTCTAGACAACAGAAATTTTCAGCCTCTGGACTGTTAATTATTGCAGAGCCAGCCTTTTGCCCCTCCTTTTCTTACCTGTGGGTCGGTTTTATGTGAGAGAAGCATCTATGAGAAGGCTTTTTGAAGGTTGTTAGCTTAGAGGAGATATATTCATTCTGTAGAATGTGTGTTCCCAGAGAGCAGGAACAGTGTCTTCTACATTTCTCTTTCCAGTTCCTAGCACAATTTTGGGCACATAGTAGAAGCTAAGGCAGTCCCAGTTGGTCTGAGATTTTCAAACTAGTTCCAGGTCCTCAGAATCAGTGTGATGGCATAATAATAATAACAAAGACAGTGATGAGCAAAGGACACTATGGTCCTGACAGCTTCGAAAAAGCTTAAGAGGCTTTTCTTTCAACAGGATTCAGGTCTGTCTTTGATTAGAGGTTATGTACAGAATCAGTCAGGATTCCAGCAAAAAAAACAGATGTCACAGTCAAAATGGTTTAAATGAAAATAATTTAATGAGAGGACTATGAATGGAGGTGTGGACAAGGTTAAGGAAACCAATAAGGGATGGTGAAATACTCAAAGACCAGTTAAGCAGGAAACTGTTATTGCCATTTCAATTTATTAGAAGAAAGAATATTCCACAATGAGACTTGCCAGCAAAATCTTTTGCCATGAAGTGACACTTGGACAGGTAGGAACCCTTCCATCAACACTTTCTTGTCCTAAATAATTTTAAAGAAAACATTCAAAGCCGTCATACTTTTGAGTGGTAATCATGGCAGCTTTTTTTTTTTCAGATATTATACAATAAAAGCCCTGCAGAAAGATTAATAAAAACATTTGTTCCCATGCAAAAAAGTTTCTATGATCTTTTACATTTTAATTAAATCTTCTAACCCCACTTTAACAGCTCCTAAAACTGTCAAGTCATCTGAGCTCTTCTCAAGATTGCAAGGTTTAAGGAGCTGCAGCTATACAGAAGTTTCTCTAAAAGTCTAACAGAAGATAATGGAGAGGCAGAGGTTAATGGGTTGACTTTCAAGACTAACTTCTTTTAAGCTTCTGACCTCTGGGCTGAAACACTGGAAGATGGTGTTTATTAGACTTGTTTGTACTGTGAGGTCAGTAAAGTACCACAATACCATCTTATTTTTATTTATGAATTTCATTTCCTAAAATATATAAGACAGTCAACCCCTACTATGTGTTATTAGAATATGATTGGATAGTTCAAGTGGCTAAATTGAGTTGGTTTGGAGCTTAGTGACTCATAACACTCATACTATTCATCAGTTAAAACAGGCCTGCCTATCTGCTTGTAATTTGGCAAGCGGCATTTTGTCTTCCAGAAGCACTCAGAAAAATTCTTCCATCAGAAGTGAAGGATGAGGAAAAGAATTTGATGAAATCAGCAAGACAGCAGCCTCAAAACTTGCGACTGGGATGCATTTTCCATGGTGATGGCCATTATTACATATAGAGTATGGAAAATTAATCTTACTGAATAAATCTTACTATGTCTCAGTCTCTAGCTGTTAAATGAGTAACGGCACCTATGCTGGGAGGATAAAATAGATGGTGACTTCCAAATAATATTGAGTTTTGGTGGAAGAAAACTACTCCATAAATCCAAGCTGGGATTAAATTCATTGTTATTGTTTTTGTACTTAAGAATAAACTTGTTTAAACAATATGATGGGACCTAATTTCCTTTGTAGTATAAATCATGTCACATCACTTACCTGCTGACTTATGCCTTGCTTCCTATTGCAATTCATGTAAAACTAAAGGTTTTCACATGGTCAATAAAGAGCTAATTGAGTTGGCTTTCCTACCTCTTCAGTGCTATCTCCAACCTTTATTCCTTCTGTTTGTAAAACTTTGGTCACACTGGCTCCCATCATTTTCCTTGAACTGGTTAAGTTTCTTCTCATTTTAGAGCCTTTGCATGCATGCATTACTCCCTAAACCTGGAATACGCTCCCTGGGTCTTCATGGACCTGACTTTATTTTTATTTAACTCAGTCCAAAGGCCATTATCTCAAAGTAACTTTCCCTACCTATCCAATTTAATGTTGCTCTTGAGATGCTCTTTCTGGTACCACTGTAAGGTGGTTGATTTCCATAATTAGATTAGCATTTCTCCAATATGTGTCATCTTTCTAAATTGACATAAATGGAAATACTTGTGAAGTATTCTTTATAGATTTTATTTTTATTTTCAGTGAATCTGTTTGACATAATAATAATTATATTTTCAACATTTGTATCAACCTGTATTAAATCATTCTAAATTTGCATGACACTTAAGTTTTGGGTGATCTGAGTAGTTTTTCAAAGGAGGCTGATGATGTAGGAGTCATACTCAAGGCATACTTTAAAGTTGTCCTGAAAAATTAATTAAATTCTAAGCAAAATCAAAGTTGGGCTCAGTTCTCTAAATAATACTAGCTACACATATATCATTGATTAAAAAGAGTGAAAAAGTAATTTATTGATTGACATTTATTAAGGGAAGGTGAAATGCCAAAATCCTCAATATTTCATGACAGATAAAAATAAGGTTTAAAATAATATCATTTTTGTGTTTATATTTTAAGAGCAATGTATATTAAAGTGCAGTGGATAAAGCATGAACTTCGATATCTGACAAATATAAATTTGAATCCTGTCTCTGCCATTTTCTAGCTATGAAGTCATAGGAAAGTTATTTTACCTTGCTGATTCTCAGTTTTTTTTTCATCTAAAAAATGAGGATAATCATACTTCTCTCACAATGTTATTGTGAGGATTAAATAGGAATATATGTAAAGCTCTTAGCACAGTCTCCAACACATAGTAGGTACTAAATAATTGGAGGCTATGATTCTTTGGTTGAAAACTTCTAAAGTCATATTTTAAATTGTCACTCTCTTATGACATGTAAAACAGATTGACTGAAGTTTGTGGTTTCTATGTATTTATAGGAAAGTTCAACTGGAGTCCCTCTTAGATTGTCTTGATCTATTTCAGGTTTGTTTTTTAATGCAGCCACTTTTTTTGTTGTTGTTAATGTAGCTTCAAGATCATTAATTCATAGTCAGTCATTTTATGTACATTTGTATAAACTTCCAGAATGAAAATAAGAAAAAACAATTTCCTACCTAGAGTCTGAATCTATTAGTTACATTAATTAGTTAAACAACATTTTAAGAGTAATCACTATACTAACATATGTTATTTTGTTTTTAAAGATTGTTGTATTCATTTGACAAAGTAATTTTAAGAATTTTATTTGGTTCAAAATGTATTTTTGAGTAGAACATAAATAAGCCATGCATTCTTATATTATCATAAGAGAGATAAGACTTATTCAAGAGTAATTACATATATTCAAGAATAAGATACAGTCACCATTTGGTAAAAAGAATGTGATTGGTTCAGAAATATTTGCATTTAGAAAAAGAAAAATGACATGTCTGTGAAAATTTTAATGGAAAGCATGCTATTAATCTGAGAGATGAATAGTAGGGCACCCAGGAGAAAAGAACAACATAAATAAAAATGTAGTAGAGATGAAGAGAAAGATCAGCTCATATAGGCTTAGGGGGATGCTGAGGGGTAACTCAGAGGTCCCTGAAATAAAGACAAGGAATATGTACCTTTTAATAGACCACAGGAAACTCTTAATGGCTATTCTAAGTCAGGAAGTAATCAATTCTAGTAGCAATGTAGAGGATAGGACATGTTAGAGAAAATTCAGGCAGGATAAGCTGTTGAGAGACAATTGTAATAGTCCATACATGATGTAGTAGGACCCTAAAGCAAATGTGGAGGCAGCAGACCTGGAAAAGAAGGAAAATAATGGATGGACCTTGAGAAATCATGCTAAGTGAAATAAGCCAGACAGAAAAAGTTGAAAACCACATGATATCACTTATATGTAAAATATAAACCTAAAAGCAACAAACAAATCAGACTAACAACCAGAGATTCATGGACATGGACTATAGACTAGTGGTTACCAGAGGGTAAGCGGGGAAGGGGAGAAGTAGAGAGGTAAAAGGGGTCAAATATGTGGTGACAGGAAGAAATCTAACTATGGGAGGTGAACAAACAATGCAATATATATATATATATATATATATATATATATATATACACACAAATGCATATATATGTATATATATGTATATAATTAGTGTGTGTGTATATATATAGTGTGTGTGTGTGTGTATATATATATATATATATATATATATATATATATATATATATGCCTTACTGTTGAATTGTACACCTAAAATTTACTGGATTTCATTAACCAACGTCACCATAATAAATAAATAAATAAATAAATAAATAAATAAATAAATAAATAAATATAAAAAAAGAAGGAAAATAATGAGAGATTTGGTATCTGATTGAAAAGGTAAATGAAAAATGATACGGTTGAAGTCTGAGAGCTCAAATTTCTACAATAAGAAAAATTGTTCTACGATTACTAGTAATAAAGAAGTCAAGGTATGAGTTTGGATTGAGAGTGCATATGATAATGTGAATCAAAGTGTTAGCCAAATAATCTTTAGCACAAGCAATGATTAAAGGTTTTTTTTTTGTTGTTGTTTCTTTGTTTTTTTATGAGTGATGTAGATAGGGGTCAAAGTGTCTATTATTTGGATCTTAGCCTTTATATCTAGACCCAACTAGTCTGGAATTTTGACTCAGAACAAACCACTTTTTGCCTTAGAGCTTTTTCCCCAGTAGACTCGGTGTCACATCTTTTTCTAGAAACCTACATTTGGGAGGTTAAATGGTACTGATTTATCTGTTATTACAGATAATTCTAGTTTTTTATGAATCAGGTTTTAGTTCTATATCTATGTCTCATATATTCATTTTATTCACATGATTATTTTTCACTTAATGTAATTATTAGTGAAATAAAGTCTATGCATAAATGTTCCTAGCATTTGGATCATTTGATAAGTGTTTGCGAACAAAGAATTGACATTCACATGGATTTTCTAAAATTACCTTTTGGGTAGGAAATTCCCATGCTTTTTCTTAATTCAAATATGAATTTTTAAAGTTAGGTTTCTGAATCTGAAGCAATGTAATCTGTTTGGTTCACCAAAAACAAAGAACTGGGAACAGCTTAAAAACTGTAACTTTCCATGTGGTTTGTGCTCACTGAGAAAGAATCTCTTGGTTAATTTGAGAGAAAGAATGTTTAAATAAGAAAGTTAGAAGTGAATCAAAAATAACATTTCAATATGAGAAGCCAGAAATGCCCACTTCCTTTAGTTATGAAACTACTTCTGTTGACTATAAAGTATCATAAACATGCATTGTCATCATCAGTTGCATTGTGTAGTCTGTGCGAATGGTTTATCAGTCTCCATATATGGACCCATTTTCTGCAGCAGTGTAAGTATTCTGTAAGAATGCTGGAGAAATAGAAATTATCTTCTTTTATCTCCCCATTTCTTCTTTTCTCTCTTCTTGTATTTACTAAATGGAATGGTGGATGTTACTAACATAATTTATCAAATTATTTAAGTGAAATAAAGCAAGACTGGAATGGATATCACTGTTACTTTCTTCTTTTAATTGGTAATGAGTTCTTTTATGGGGATTTTATTTGGGAGAGTGGGGTTTATTCTGAATTTAGATCCTGTGGTAGTATATCACATTTTTAACACTTAAAAAACTGATAGTGACATAAAGTTGTCTTGAACAGGGTTCAAAAATTCTGGTGAGTCTTAGCATTTTACAGTAAATCTCCAGTTATATGTTGTTACTGCATTATCATGAATGGTATCATTTCCCGAGGAATTTTTTTATAAATGCTTTAGCCTACAGAACCTTCAAAAGCAAAGTGGGAACTTTTTTACTCTATGGGGCCTTATTCAATAATTCCTGTTTATACTGTATTCTCTATGTACTTAGAAAACCAGTGACCTATATCATACCATTTCCTTTTGATCATATATTTTATTGTTTTTCTCATTAGACCTTAGCAGTGGTCCCCTTGATATATGCCTTCTGATATTCATGCCCTTGTGTTATTTCCTCTTTTTGAATGTGGGTTGAAACTGTATCCTGCTATATATTCAATAGAATACACACAGGTGTTGTAATGTTACTCTTTTGATCAAGCTCCATTTGGGTTGCAGATTCATTCCAGATAGGCACTTTCTTCTTAGTTAACATAGAGGAAGTATATGACCATGATGTGAGGCATAGAGCTTAGTGAAGCCCTTATGAGCTGAGGGAAACCTCCAGATGATAGGCAACAAGCTAGTACCCTTACTCTGAGAGCCACAGGAAATAAATTCTTCCAACATTCTGAATGAATTTGGGAATGGATTCTTCCCCAATTCAGCTTCCAGATGAGAAGGAAGACTAGATGACATCCTGATTGCAGTTGTGTGACCCTAGGTAAAGGACCTAGTTAAGCCATGACTGGACTCCTAACCTACAGAAACTATGAGAGATAGTATATGCATATTGCTTTAAGTACTTAATTTGTGGTAATTTATTACACAGCAATAGATAACTAATGTGGTCATGTCCTATTTCTCAAATAAGTTTGGGAAGGCCTTGTGGAGTAAAGCTGTTGGTACCTCAGTTGGTACCTCACTTGGTACTATATACATACCAAGAATACAGTAGATGATAGGTAAACACTTGTTAAATTTTTATCACAAAAAATTCTACAATCTAAAGCAACATATTTAATTGTTCAAGTCAATTAATATAATTGAAGCAATATTGAATGTATGTAGATATTTTGAAGACAGAGACCCTGTCATATTTATCTTTGCATCTTCTTTGCCTGACAGGAGTCTGACACACATGGCATTAAATACATATTGTATAAATTGAAGTGCAGTCAGTGAATTATAACCACTATGAGATATAGAATATGTCAGCAGATGATGACCCACTGGTCAAATCTGGACCACTGCTTATTTTTATACAGCTTTTGAGCTAAGAGTGCTTTTCACATATTTAAGTGGTGGGAAAAAAATCAAAAGAATAATATTTTATAATATGAAAATTATATTAAATTCAAATTCAATGTCCATAAATAAAGTCTTATTGTAACATAGCCACATTCTTTATGTACATGTTATCAAAGATTATGTTTATGATAAAAAGCAGAGTTATAGGTGTAAGAGATATTGTACATGGTACTCTCCTCACTTTGTCCTGCTGCTTGGCACACTGAAAATGACAGTGTTGCAGTTATAACTTGGTAGTGTTCAAGTACCATGTGTATTGTCAGCTTGTGATATTAAAAAAAATTTAAATACATATTTATTATAGAAGTGCATACTTATTGTGTCAAACCAAAAAAAGTAGACTTTGAACATTGCTCTTTCAAGGCACAGTAGAGTGTGAATTATTTTGTTATTCAAGTAGATAGCAAAGCACTGCGTTTTTGTCTAATAATACTATAGCTGTGCTAAAAGAATATAATGTATATTTTGGCATTGTCAGACTAAGTACTTTTCACAATATTTCCAACTCATCAGAAGTCAAAAAACAGAAAGATTTGATAATTTAAACTGGAATATCTTATTGCAGGATAATTTGTTCAGAAAAATAAAAAAATGAAAATGAGACTACAACCAAAGTAAGTTTCCGGGTATCTCATTTTTTAGCAAAGCAAGGAAAACTGTTTAACAATAGTGAGTTAATTGTACTGTGCTTGACTGCAGCAACAAAAGGAATGCATTAAGGGAAAATAAACTTGTTTAAGACTGTTAACCTTTTGGAGAGAACAGTTGCTTGGAAGTTGAAGATATTGGGAGCAACATCAAATCAATTAAAAACAAGGCAATGGATTTTGAATGTTTTTCCTTGGCTCTTGTAGAATCAATAGATATTACTGATACTGCTCAATTGTTTATTTGGAGTCAGTGCCAAATTTCAGTTCATTGAAGTATTAACCCCTATGAATAGTTTGTGTGGAACAGCTACAAGTGACAATACTTTCAAAGAATTTGAGAAAACAGTAATTTAGTACAACCTGAAGTGGAGTCTGCTAAGACGTACTACTACTAATAGCGATAAGATATATGTGGAGCAGAGAAAGAGTTGGACAAATGGACAAAGATCATAAAAATATAAGGTGTTTAAAGTCTGTAGTCTACTCATCAGAGGCATTTTGTTTTTAAATATTTAAATTTATTGTGTTTTTTAATCCATGACATCAGTGGTAAACTTTGTTAGCTCTTATAGACTCAACCATTATCAATTTTATAAATTTTAGTCAGAAATAGAAGCTGGATAATCTAACTTTTACCACATAGCAATGTAATGGCATCAGTGCTAAAGGTTTACTGTGATTTTTTTTTTAAGCTCATGGAAAAGTGTGAAATATTTTTGAACTGACCTCATTCAGTATTTTTGCACACTGCATGACTTTGGAAATTAGCTTTTGCTGAAGACTTGATAATGTTTCTTAATGAATTTAACTTAAAATTACGAAGGCAAAACAGCACTTATCTGTTACACTTATACTGTGGTTAAATCATTTAAATGACAACTAATATTGTTTCAATCACAAGTAATGTTAAACTGCTTTATACACGTAAGTACTGTTAAAAGTTAAAACGAGAATCGTGATCTTTATTTCCACACAAATTTGTGGCAGACATATTTTCTAAGCTTAAACTACAGTCCAGCAGCTCTTAAATTTGTTTTTACCATGGTAAAATATACACAACATAAAATTTACTGTTTTAACCACTTAAGTGTCCAATTAAGTAACATTAAGTATATTCACATTATTGTGCAACCATCATCACTATTCACTTCCAGAACTTTTTCATCACACCAAATTCTGTACCTACTAAACAATGAGTCCTCATTTACATCTCTGCCAAGCCCCTGACAACCTTTATTCTATACATTTGCCTATTCTCATATAAGTAGAATCATACAGTGTTTGTCCTTTTTTAATCTGGCTTATTTCACTTAGCATAATGTTCTAAAGGTTCATCCACGTTGTAGCATATTTCAGAACTTTATTCTTTTAAAAACTAAGTAATATGCCTTTGCATGTATAAACTACATTTTGTTTATCTATTTTTCTGTCAATAAACATTTGGATCACTTCTACCTTTTGATTACTGTGAATAATGCTGCTGTGACATCAGTGTATAATTATCTTTCTGAGTCCCTACTTTCACTTCTTTTGTGTATATACCTAGGAGTGGAATTGCTGGATTGTATGATAATTCTGTACTTAGCTTTTTGAAAAACTGCCACAGTGGCTGTACCATTTTATATTCTCACTAGCCACAACATGCAAGGATTCTAATATCTCCATATTCTTGCTAATATGTGTGTTGTGTGTGTGTGTTATCTTCATCCTAATCAGTGTAAAGTAGTATCTTAGTGTGGTTTTGACCAATTTTTTTGAGTTCATTAAAAAGGATGAAATTTTTCTGAAGAATTGACCTCATTCAGTATTTTTATACACTGCATGATTTGGAAATTAGCTTTTATTAAATAAACACTTGAGAATGTTTTTAAATAAATTTAACTTAAAATTACAAAGACAAAACAGCACTTAGTGATGTTAAACACCTTTTTATGTGCTATTGGCCATTTGTATATCTTCATGGAAGAAATATTTATTCAAATCCTTTGCTCATTTTTGGAAATGAGATTAAAATTTTGGCTTAAGTTTTTCTGTTTTTCAGTTGCAGTTCTTTATGTATTTAAAATATTTTCTTGTCAGATATAGGCTTTGCAATTATTTTCTCCTGTTCTCAGCAGGCACTATTTAACCCAGCAACTGGAAGTAATTAACCTGTAATTTAGCGATATGCTAAAGGGCAAATATAAAGACAAAAATCTAACAGACCTCTATGAATGCCTTATCAGTGACGAATATGCTCAAATAATATTGTGTAGGGGTAGGGAACACTAACTTTGAATCTTAATTAAAAACAATGTTCACCAAAATATTATTCTTTTAATTAATAGATATATTATAAAAATTGTACTCAATTATGATTATTTTATTTTGAATTTCATCAATAAAAATTTGTGAAAATTTGTTTCTCTCTTGTCATATGAATATTACTTAATATAATTGATTTTGCTTCCTGCCTTGTGAAGCCTAAAATGTTTGCTCTCTGACCCTTTATAGAAAAAGTGAGCCACCTATCATAATAGATTTATTGTAGAAATGAGACCTTACTCAATTTTAGGAAGAACTGGGAAAGTTGTAGTCAAGGAATTTCTTCCCATGCCGTGTATAGTCAGGGTAAAACTGAGAAATCCATGTTCAGATTAATAAATTTATGTATTCAAAATACATAAATTGTATTTTGTATTCTCCAAAGTATGTGGAGAAGAGGGAATGGTGCTGCTATCCACACCTCTGTGGTCCTATACGAAGTATCTGGTGGTGTATCTGAGCTGGATATGAGATACAGACAATTTAGAACCCATGGATCCCTTTGAGACTATCACAACAACTAACCACAGTGACCGACCTTCAGAAAGTAAGGCTGCTGCCTCACTCTGCCTTCCAAGTGTCATGCAAATTCCTCTTTTTGCCAATTCTAACTCAAGGTCATAGAGTAAAAAGGATTGATAAAATAATTCTAGCTTAATCAAATTAATATATATATAAATAAAATATTGACATACATAAAAATGATGAATGAATAAATGGATGGTAAATGATTGCAGGTTTCAGTTACATTATTTGGGCTATTTGGGTTAATACCCAAATCTTTTTATCATTCAGCTCTTTTTATTTTACCACTTATTTATAAAATAAATATTTTCCCTTTAAAATCAACTTTATTGAGATATATGCAATAAAATGAATGAATTTTACATGTACATTTGGATGGGTTTGACTGATGTATATGCCTGTGTAACCACCACTCCACTCAAAATATGTTTTCATTATTCCAGAATTTTTTTCCATGATGTTTATAGTCAGTCACTATTCCAGTAGACCTAGACAACTACTCATCTGCTTTGTAACACCAGATATTAGATTTGCTTTTACAGTTTCATTAAAATAGATTTATATAATATGTACTCTTTTCTTGTGAAGCATTTTGTTTTTGAGATTCATACATGTTATGTGTATCAGTAGTTTGTTTCTTTTATGGCTGAATAATATTCCATTATTTGAACAGATGACCTTTTAATTATCCATTCACATGTTGTTGGACATTTGCATTGTTTCCAGATTTGGGCTATGATGAATATTTGTGTTCAAGTTTCTTGGTATACATATGCTTTAATTTCTCCTGGTAAATATTGAGGAGTAGCAAGTTTCATTTATCTGGCTAATGTTTAACCTTATGAGAAGCTGCCAAAATGTTCTCCAAAGTAAATTTACTATTCTGCATTTCATCATCAATGTATGAGAGTTTCAGGTGCTCCACTTCCTTGCCAATACTTGTTATCACTCTTTTTAATTTTAACCTTCTATAAATATGCAATATTAGTTCATTGTAATTCTGCATTTTCTTGATGACCAGTGCTAATAAATTATCTTTTCATATGGTTATTGGCCATTTGTATATATTCTCTAATGAAGAGTTTGTTTAAGTCTTTGGCCAAACTAGAAAAAAAAAAAACAAAACTAGATTGTCTTTTTATTATTGAGTTTTATGTGTGTGTGTGTGTGTGTGTGTGTGTGTGTGTGTGTGTGTGTGTTCTCAATATGTTTCTTGTCAGAAATATTGGCCCTCACCCTTCCCCAACTTTCCCCTCCTCCCCGTTATGGCTTGCCTTTTCATTTTCTTAATGGCATATTTTGAAAAGTATTAGTTTTAAATTTGATAAAGTCCAGTTTATTGCCTTTTTTCTTAATGATTTACAGTTTGTGGTGTGTGTATGTGCGTTTGTACACATTTTGTGTTGATTAAGAAGTCTTTGATTAACCTAATGTTCAAGAATATTTTTTCCTATGTATTATTTTAGAAGTTTTACAGTTTGGACTTTTATGCTAAGATCTACAATCTATTTTTTAAAACATAATTTTTGTGTAGCATATGATATAAGGGTCAATATTTTTTATATAGATATCCAATTGTTTCAGCATCAGTTGTTGAAGACTACCTTTCCCCCATGGAGTTATTTTGACATCTTGTTTAAAAATCCATCAATCACATGTTTGTAGATCATTTCTGAACTCTTTATTCTGTGTAATGATCTTTTTGTCTATCCTTATGCTAATATTACATTGCTCTGATTGCTATAACTTTATATAGTAGGTCTCAAAATCAGGTAATATAAATCCTTATTTTTGTTTATTTAAAAAATTTTAGCTAATCTAGGTACATTGCATTTCTATATAAATTCTAAAATTAACTACTATTGGAAAAAACAATTAAAACAAATAACCAAAAAAACCCCACCCTAAAACAAACCAACACAACAGCAACAACAAACCCTAAGAACCCAATTGATCTGAAATTTTGATTGAGAATATGCTCAATTTACAGATCAATTTGTGAACTGACATCTTAATTATATTTAGTATTTCAATTCATAAACATGGTATAATCTTTCTATTAATTTAGGTCTTCTTTCAGTTCTCTCATTAACGTTTTATAGCTTATCCTTAAATATTTCAGGCTTTTAGTTGCTATAATAATTATATATATGTTGTATCCTGCCACCTTGGTAACTTCATTTATTAGTCTTAACAGTTCTTTTGTGAATTACTTATAATTTTTAATGTATATGATCATGATCATGTTGTCTTTGATTAGACAGTTATTATTACCAAATGCAAATATTCATACCATTTACTTTTAATCTAATTTTTTATATTGTCGGTTTTAAATCTACTATTTTTTTCTTTTGTTCTATATGTTGTTTGTTCTTTTGTTTCTCTTTTCCTCTTTTATTGTATTTTTTATGTATTGAGTTTATTTTCAGTGTTCCATTTTATCTTCTTTATTGCCTTAGTTAGCTATTCCTCTTTTTTTCTAATAACTTAGTAGTTACCTGAAGGTTTACAGTGTGCATTTGTAAGTTATCACAGTCTTTCAAATAACATGATACTACTTCTTAGACAAATGTTTTACAAATTACTTCTTTTAAACTTGTATTTTACTTAACTATTTTTATTATTTTAATTAAGAGTTAAACTACTAAATCTATTTTTGAAATGAATCACTCAATTTTGCAATGTTTTCTTTCTTTCTTTTTTTTCACTATTTGTCTTTGTGTGAGTATTCTGCATACACAATCACCTCTTGCTATGGGTCTCTGTATTTTCCAGGATGAGTCACCATCATTCCTACCAGACTTTATCTAATCCCTTCCTAAAGTTCTGCTAATGTTAGCTTGACCATCTTTAGCAAGTTTATTTCATAGATCAGCTGGTCAGATTGTGAAAAAGAGGTATGCTAAGGGTAATCTTCAGCCAGCCCATGTGTACTCCTTTTTAGACAGTGGGAACTTATTTTTATATTATGTTTTTTGTCTACTCATTTGATTACCGACAAAACTGTTACTGATTTCATTGATGGAGAGACTTTTGCAGAGTGATGATGATCCCTGAGGAATCTTGAGGAAGTTTCTCGAACTCTTCTGAGGTTGGGCATGACATTCTACAATAGTAGTTTTACTGTATTTATTTCTACTTAAGATAAACTTTTCAGCTGAAGTAATCTTTGAAACAAAATGCCCACATTCTTTTTTAAGGTATCAATGTAGTTAGGGGCATTTTTGAGTCTTAACTTTAGTATAAATTGTTATTATGTGAACAGTGGTAATTTGGAAGAAAATAATACATATTTAAATAATTCAACATTGTCGGAAAGTTGTTTTTCATATAGACATAACATTTAAATCTTTGTATTTTAGAGAGTCATTTCATCATATGGTGAATAATTAACCTGCATGGCATTCTCATATTACTGGATTTGATAGTTAAGATATTAGCTAGGTAACCTTGGGATATAACATAAATGCTTTGTGCTTTAGTTTCCTTATCTCTAAAGTGGGAGTGATGATAGCACCTAGCCCATCACGTTGTTCTGAGGATTAAATAAATTATTATATGTAATATATTTGGAAGAGTGTTAATATGTACCTATTATTATTTTAGAAATATTAGTGAGCAAGAGAAGAGAAAATAAAAAAACCCCTAATCTACCTGGTTAAGGGAATAAAAAAAGATCAGTAAAGAACTTTGGTGGGTTATTTACCAGAAAGAATAGGAAATGAAAACATAAGATTGTTTTGCTTAATGGAGAAAGTCTGTCACACTACTTTTTAAACAACAATAACAACAATAACAATAGCGACCAAACAAACCAAATAACCCCTTTGGGAAGCTCAAGTTATTAATAGTTGAAAGTCAACTTGGATTTGCTGTTTGAAATAACACTTTTTCAAATATTTGAAGTTTGCTTATTTTAATTATAGTTACACAATTTGACATTTATTTGCTTTTCATAAACAATAGGAAAACAAGGTCTATTCAGTTTATACTTATCTCTGTCCCACATCAGTTCTTTCCCATTTTTCTTTATTTGTAGTTTATAGTAAACTCATAAAATAACATCTTTATTGGTTCACCACCACTTGTTACATTTGTTTTTATTTTTCATGTATTGAGAGTTTTGGGCTACATTCAGGTTCATTTGTTATAGTAAATTTCCTTTTGTCTGAAAAAGGTCTTTTGGGTTTTATAACACTAACTTTTCATGATGAGGATGTTGTGAATTCTCCTCTCTTTTCTACCAAGTAAGAGACAGGCTCGATCAGAGATAGTCCAGTGAATGACTATGATTGGTGTAGTCTACTTAGATTTAATATTTGCATTGAATACATTAAAATTATTTACTTGAATATATAATTCGTAGATTTTTTACTTAAAATTTATTAATTATATTATAGGGATATTTATAAGGAGTGTACTAAAAGTTAAACAAAATACCTACTTATTCATTTATCATATAATTTGGGAGGCTATATTTGGTTACTAATTTATCCTCGTTACTCTCGAGTATGCATTTTTATTCCTCTATCAGTTCCAGAAAGGTTTTGAGGATGCCAGCTGCTTGTATTGACATGAAAATGATGGAATCATTATAAAAAAGGGTTAAAGGACAATATAATAAATATTGAATTGGAGAGTTAGAAATGCTTGCAAACTTTGGTTAAAAGCAATTACTGTACTAAAGTGTTCAAATCAGTGCTGAGTTTCCAAATAAATGAAGCATAAAGGTATTAAGGAGAGACAAACATTTTCCTATGACCTATACTAAGAAGAATTTACTACATGAAACTTATTTAGAGGCACTGATAGTAGCAGCAGTTTCACTGAAGACAAAAATATTCATCATATTCATTCATCATATGAATACATCTTTCCTCCTTCTTGTTTAGAAAAGTTTTAATGAAATATAATCTATATACCAAAAAAAAAATATAAGCACAAATTGTAAGTATAAATCCCAATGAACTTTCACAAAGTAAACACATCCATATAACAAGATTTCTAGATCATCAAAAAAAAAAAAATCATAGCCCTAAAAAGCTCCTATTGTATCTCCCTGTAGTTATGGTCTTTCTCCCCAAAATAACCACTGTTCTGAATTTTAACAGTGTATATTAGTTTTGCTTGTGTGAACTTTACATAAAAGGAATCAAGAACTATGTAGCCTTCTGTGTTGGTGCACTACTTTTTTCTCTCCATGTTATGTTTGTGAACTTATTCACATTTTCCAGTGTAGTTGTAGATCATCAATTTTCATTGCTGTTTACTTTTCCATTATGTGAATATAAAGCAATTTATTTGGGCATTCTGTTATTGATGGATATATGGGTAGTTTCGAGGATGGCTATTATAGATAGTGCTGCTCTGAACATTTCTGTAGATGTTCTTTTGTGATATATGTATTCATTTTTGTTGGACATATATCTGAGGGTAAAATTGCTTCATATAGCATATACATACATTTAGTTTTAATAGATATTGCCAAGTAGTTTTTCAATTTTCATTCCTGCCAACAGTACATCAGAGTTTCATTCTCAACACTTGTTATTGACCGTCTTTCATTTTGGTAGGTGTAAGATAGTATCTTATGGTGGTTTTAACTTCTATTTCCCTGATAACTAATGAAGTTAAATATCTTTTTATATGTTGATAAGTCATTTGGATGTTATCTTTTGTTAAGTGTCCTTACAAATCTTATGCCATTTTTCTATGAGTTGTCTGATACGGTCCTCATTAGCAGTTCATTTGAGTCTGGGGCCACTGAAAAATCCTGAAATATGAGAATTCTATACTCTTGATTGTACAGCAAGACAAATAGTTTAGATGCCAGGCATAAAGGCAGAAAAGTTAATACTTTATTTTGAATATTGTGAAGACTGATGAAAATTATTACCTAGTAGAGAGACCATGTTACCCTGACACAGGCTTGGATTGAAGAAATAATTGTTCAAAGGGCATCTCCATTGTAAAAAGAATAGGTTGAGGCACGGAAGAATAGGTTGAGGCACATTATTCACATAATGTCAAAGGGCCTGACAGCATGAGTTGGCTGCAAATATGCTCCTGAGAATAAATGAACTGGCTGTTGAATGGAGTTTTCTAATCTTTTAAAAGTTATTATTCATCTCAATACTGAAAATTGTCTGCCAAAATGATGATTTTGGCATAGATGATATATAGACATTGAAATAAATTGAGACCAAGGCCTACAGTCTATTAAGGTTAAAAATTGCATGGAGATTTCAGGAGTAATCAGTTTTGATGCAATGTGGCTTCCTACTCTTAGCTTACAAATGGCTCTTATCCTTTATATATTAAATGAGTTAACATATGTTAAGTGGGTAAGAGTGCTTGTCACCTAGTAAGCATTCAGAAAATTTTGATTGTCATTACTATTATTATATTCTATTTCTTCTGTCACTTTGCTTCTGCTGCTTGAAATTGGTCATTGTTTGTGAACTTATCTTATCTAACTTAACCTTCCAGTGCTGCTTTTGACATCTCTAGGAAAGGTCTATGATGTGTAAGATGATGCAGATCTGGAGTCCCTCTTCTTATCTCTCACCTACTCCTGATCATGTATTCAGCACTCCCCAAGAGACAGGCAGGGCTGGCATCTGCCTCTTCACTCTTGTTTGTTTAGTATCTAGCACAGTGCTTAGCTCTAACAGGAACCTCATACATGCTTTCCAAATGTTTGTTCCACTGTATCTGTCACTGTGTCATCTGCTGCACTTGAGATGTGTGAACATCTCCTGGGTTCAAGGCGCATGTGAATTGAGTTTGAAGAAACTGTTGGCAGAGTGGGAAAATGTGGGTTTAAGATTCAGGTGGGTCTGACGTGATTCCACACCTACTCCCCCTAGTTATGAAACCTTGGACAAGTGACTTAAATTCTTAGAAATTTGGTTTCCTCATTAGTTAAATAGAAGTAAAGAATTCCAAACTCTAAAAGTTATTGTAAGGACTAGGCATAACCTACTTAAAGGACTAGTAAGTACACTTCTCAATATCTAATAACTCATTTTTAAATTACTCACTCTAACCTGTGCTCTGATCTTCCCAGTATTCTTTCTATTTCACATCCTTAAGTATTTTTTTTGTATTATTTTAATAAGGACATGAAGCTCAAATGTCCATAATATATAATATGACACTGATATTCCTTTGGTTCACCCTTTCTTCATAAAAGTACATCAGGAAATGGGACAATATTTACTAACTGTTCTGGCCTACAGGCCCCTCTCATATCCTCTCATAACTCATAATAAAAATAATTATTTATTTTACAAATATTAGGAAACAATGCTAAAGTAAGAGATTTATAATTCTCACTATATCATGGTTTGCAGTAGAACAGGTAGTTTAACAAATGGCACACCAAAATAATATTCCATCATCTATTCTTTTACTCATTCAACAAATATTTTTAGGTGCATAATTACTACATGGCAGAAAGCAGCAAGATGACTGAAAAATTGTGCATTCTATATATTGTAGTGAGGTTTCAGCGCACTGTGATTATATTAAAGATGAGGAAAAAATTATTTAATTTGTGATATGAGGAAACTAAAGTTTATTTATTTGATTTCAAAGAGTTTTATTATGTTAAACATAACTATTTAAAGTGCTCAGACACCTATAATTCCTTTAACAAGCAATTGCTATTAGAAGCAACCAGATTGACTGACAATCTTGTTTTCCTAGCCCAACCGAAGAGTTTAACAGTTCACATTATGATAGAAAGAAATGAGAATGATGCCTTGTGAATCAGACTCCATAAGTGTAGGAAAGACACACAGTTACGTGGTGGAAAGTATAACAAGAAGCCTAGGGGGTTTCACAGAGGCATATACCAGAGACAGCCAAGCCATTGAAGGGAATTTGTGAGCCACACTTTAACATTAATTTTAAAATGTGGTACATACTAGGATGGCAAACTTACATATATAAAGAATGTATGAATTTAGTTGACAGCACTTTCATATGTACGTAGAATTTTTTTTGCATTATTTTTATATACACATTATACACATAAGCTCTTTCAGAATTATAATTCCAAAATAATATCTTGAATGAAATATAAATATTTATTGCATTGCATAGTTTGTCACAGCTAGGCTACTAACCTGACACATTTCAATCCCTAGAGGCTGGGGCTAAGAATTTCAACTCATTATTCAGATACTTAAATATTATAGAAAACTATATTTTAATATGGTATTCACACACTGTTTGAAAACATTTATGGGGAAATATAATTTGGGGGAATATTGCTGTTGTGTTATACATGAGCTCTCTATAGGCTATTGGACTATATTTGTTCACTGTTATTTTGGAAATATTCATTTCAGTTAAAGGTTATGTGCTTAATTACTGTCGTGTTTGAATTTTTTCCCCTTTTGAGACATTAGGCTCAATGAAGTTTATTTTTAAGTAGATAGAGACTTCAAAGAAAAGAGGGCAGGGTTGCAAGTGTATGAGAAAAGATGACCAAGTTGATGCAAAAGTAGGAAAACCCTAGGAAAATATCAACATATTCTGCACAGTCAATCACTGAAAAAGTGTTGGTAAGAGTGATGCCATTTTGAATAATTTACAAAGATAGCTAAAATAAATAATATAAGAAAATTCAGTTGAACTCCTAAGTCTGACCTATCTCTTAAAAGAAAACAGTAAGAAATGAGACTGATTGTATCTGAAAATTTGTACAAATTACAATAAAGCAAAAATATTTCTTGTAGTAGGATATTTTCAATCCTAAAATTTAGCTATCTAGAATTATTTTTAAAGGACCATACTATTAAATCTTTTGAAACAGAGAATTGTTCTTTTAATAGGAAATCTATATTTGACTGTAAAGATGGAACACTATGTCCTTGGCCTGGCTGTTCTTGAATTGTAGGCATAACATATAGTAGAGGCTGGGATTTCAGTAAACCCTATTTCAGGCATAAAAACCTGAAGGAATAATGCATATATATAAAGAGAAGAGTGTAACAGTGTAATATCTACTTCTATTATAATGAATTCTATGTAAGTGATGCCATCAGACTCCTTGTTTCATTATTGTGACGCTGCAAGAATGGAGTTAATTCAGCAATGGCTGTAATTAGTTACTGGCAAATTAGACTGCATAATGAGATGCAAAATAGCTCATTGGCAAGTTTATGCAATAAAAACAGTCTGCCAAGAGACAGTATTTTGCTTTTTCCAAGAAAAGGAAATCATGTACTACTCTAAGACAACATGAATCTGTAATACATAGAACAAATTTAAAAGGAGAACCAGAAGTTCAAAAATAACTCCAATATTTTTTAAAGTGAACTCTATTTTATTTTTTGTGTTTAAAATCTATTCAAGAGGTTAGTAAGTGGTGGTACAATGCTGGTATATCTTCGGCTAAGGTTTACAGTTTTCAAGATAAATCAGAAAGGTGGCATAGGATTTATAAAAACTGATAAGATGAAGACTAAGATGAAGTCACTAGTCATATGAGAATGGTGACTTTCCCAGTTGTACTCACAGTCAGTGCCTCTCCTTATGGCTTATGGCCAAGGATCTTGTAGGGCTGCAGACTTTAAAGATGATAATGTTTTGTAAAGGAGAGACAAAGCATTGTGGACGAATTAGAGGTTTTTTTTTTCCCCCTGCTGGAAATCTCTAGAGATTTTATTCTTTCCCCTTGGGATCTTTAGCCTTTTAAATGGTATTTCTAAGACTTTTCACTTCTTATTTTTCAGTAACAATAAACACCTGAAAGACCTGGGGGGAGAGAATAAGAGGAAGTTGGAGGGTGGTATCTAAAGGAAGTTATCCATATTGACAGTATATGTAAGTGAAGCTGAGCATTTTCCAGTGACTGCCAGATAAATATTGGTAGTGAATTTTTGATAGTTGTAAAGCTTGATTTTAAGTTTATCCATGGATAAAAAATGTTTGTAATGCTTTCCTACTCCTCAGCATTCTTATCAAATGTCTATGTACATTTTAAGTCATAGTATCATGGAATTATAAATAATTTTGTCCGGTGAACTGACAAAATCACACACATAGAAAATATAAATGTTTCTGACTAGAGGAGAAAAGTAGAAAAAAAGCTATAAAGTTCCCCAAAATTTCAACATTCAAACAGAGACTTTGCCTAACAAGATTTAAAAACTTATTCACGAAATACAAATGTTAGTAACTTAAATTTATTTGTTGTGCAGAAATCGGTCCGATATTTCAGAAACTTGAATATCTTGTTTAGGATTAAAAAAGTCCCATGAAAAAAGAATATAAGACAAAATTAGAGAAGAGACTACTAGGGCTATTTTAGAATACAATATAAATCTTATGATAATTATTTAGAAAGTTTAATGCTTTAATTATTTAGAAAGTTTAATGCTTCTGATAACATTTCCTTATATGATAAAACTATTTAGACAATGTCATATCTAGATAACATTCAAAATATTTTTAAATGTAAGATTTTAAAATATATTTTTGGCTGTAAGAAAATAATGACATCAAAATCCAGAGGTCTGAAATGGGTTTCAGTGGGTTCCAATGAAGGTGTCAACAGGGCTGTATTTCTTATTGGTATTGTTGCTAACCCTATTTTCGCTTTATATGTTGTAGTTAAAATGTGGGATGAAGTGTGAGGTATAATTTCAGTATTTCTGAACTTTGTAATTCAGTAGGTAACTTGAGATCCAAGACTTGAATGTTGTCTCTTCTGGCCAGTTTACACAATTAACAACCCAACAGCCCAAGATTTGACCACATCATGGAAGAATGGTAGGACTAAGGTTATATTTTAAAATGGCACAAGATGTGCATTTACCAGGGAAGGAGAGAAAGTAGGAATTTAAAAAGTGATGGAAGCAAAAAGAGGAAAAGGAAAACAAGGATAGAGTATTTTTAAAAATGAGTAAAAACAGAAATGTAAAGATGTAGTATAATGATATATATTAACAAAAGTAATGGAGCAGAGAAAATTCACAGAAGGAAAATGAAAGTTATACAGCAAGTACAGAAACTTAAAAGAGAGTTTGAGGAAAAACAGATGTAGGAGAAAAAAGTTCAAACACCTAACATTGGGCAATGCAAGAGAAAGTCCAGTAAAATGGTGGCGTAAATGTGAGCCAGAAATACAAGAAAGGTTAAAATAATGTTTGTTTTGCTTAGCCTTAATAACAGGAAAGGGACTTACTGCCTTCTTATAGTTTTCCATTCAAAAATTAAAATTTGTGGCTAGTTCTACAAAACCTAAGACCTTAACAACCACTTGCCTCCAAAAATTTCTACTTACTCAAAAAAATATATAGTAAATTTCATCATTTGGAAGAGTTCCTTGGGAGTTTTTTTTTTAACTCTGTGTATACATTTATTACTATTTTAATTTGAATATATCATTATGTTTTTTAAGTGAGTAAAGATAAAAAATTTTAAATACATAAAATTACCATGAAACATTATTTCCCTGCTAAGAGATGACACGTATAGTTTGACATAAAACTTGGCCAAACACATTGATTGAGATGGACTTGAAGCCATGAGCCCTGTTTGCCTGGACAAAGTGGAGATGTGTCCTGTTTGCAGGCAGATAGGTGGGTCAAATCACACTTTTGGGTTCCTTCTAGTTTTAATATGACCAGTAAGATTACAAACTGTAAACACACCATTTTCTGCTCATGGATGAGTCAGTGGTGGCTGAAAGCACAGTACGCTTCACTACTAGCATTCCGGCTAAAAGAGATTTTCCTTCAGCTTTTGCTGTTTCTCAAACATGCCAAGTATGTTCTTTATTTAGTGCTTTTCTATTTATAGTTCTCTCTTTCTGAAATATTCTTTCTTTAGATATGCATATGGCTTTCTTGTTCAGTTTCTTTAGGAATCTGTTCAAATGTCACTTTCCTTAACCCTCTTATGGAAAAGAATTATACATACCCCATTCACTCACTGTCTCCCTTGCTCTGTTTTATCTTTCTCTGTATCAGTTATCAACATTTAATTATCTGACATGCTATTTACTGGTTTATTTGTTTATTGTCTGTCTCCATACATTGGTATAAATTCTCTGAGGGCAGGAATTCTGTTTTGGTTACTTGTGTATCTATAGTATCTAAAACAATATATACATATGATGGGTAATCTATAAAAGTTTGTTGAATGCATTCATTCAAGATCTTTATGTATGATGCAGGAGTGAAAAAATACCACCTATTAAAAATGCTGCCTGCCTCTCACTTCCAAAGGACAGGGTAAGTCAGTTAGCAGTGCTGCCCACTATCTTCACTTTACAGCCCCAAACTGAGTATCAAAGATATTAAAGTTGAAGGTGGTTTAGCAAAATCAGTAACTCAAAATCACATCTGTCTGGCTCCTAGGTGCTATATCAGATGGTATAAATTTCTATTATTTTCTTGAAGGCTTTGGAGAGCATAGAAGTTCTGTGAAGGGGTCTGAGGAACAGAGCAAGATAGGGTAGAATGGCTCCAGGGTGATCTGAGTAAATCTTAGTAATGCAGAGAAGCAAAAGTCAGAGCAGTGCCCATCATCTAGTAAGCTGAAGACAGAGGCACAGGTATAAAAAGGAAGTCTAATTATAGAATCCAAAGCTAGAAGTGTCAGGGGAGGTCAAGATGCCTGGGGCAAAATAGGACAGTACTAAGGCTAAAATGATGCCAAGATGTCAGATGCTAACTTCTCTGTGAGTGAATTTGAAAGCTTATGGATGGCATAGACCTAGATGTGGAATTGTCAAAACGCTCCTTTGGAATTTAACTCTGCATGCATTCTCTGATTAGTGATATGGCTATCTGCTCCTGATGTAAACACTGTTATTTCATGTTGCTCCCCTCGCCATGAGAGCCTATGCAGCGAGTCTGTGATTTCTGAGTGATGCAACTTCATCTCGTTTGCTCCTCTTGCCTGGCAGGGCTGTATCATGACCAAGCAAGCACCTTTGCCTTTGTGGGACTCTTCATCCATAGGTATTAAAAATTATATTTTATGATTCTGTTATTCTAAAGAATATGTTAATAATATACAGTAAAACATTACCTTTAACCTAAGAGTTTATTATTTTTTTTCTGATTTCAAAAGGAATTAAAAAGTATTTTGGGGCCCCTAAAAGTATTATAGGTCCTAAGTACTATGTCGACATGGGCTAATTGATAACATGGTCTTGATTTATGAGCTGCCTAGTTACTTTAAAATATAAAATAATCATGATATTCTTAGTTACTGTAACCCTTGGACCTTAGATTCTCTGATCATAACTGAAACAAGTGCATACAACATTTTTCTATCTAGCTATAGTCAATCTTTGTCAATATGGGGTATCTAAAAATATCTGTGGAGGATATGGAAGGTATCTTAAATTTCCTGGAAAAACATAAAATATCAGTATCTCATTCGATTGTGAAATTCACTTTTAGCTCTCTATGGCTCTTGAGAGCCAGCAGCTTGATCAATAATTTCACACAAGAAAAGTAAGAAACTAAAGCTAAGAGACTTTTATTTCTAGAAATGCTGAGACCTACTGAATTTAAGATTACCTAAGGAGATGTTCAAATTACTGAGAATTGCTGGAAATGGGATGGTATAGTTGTAGTAATAGCAATAATGATAATTAATGATCAGCATCATCTGACCCCCATACATTGAGTTTCTACCAGTTTCAGGCACTAAGTATTTAATGTATTTTTTAAACCCATTCAATCCTAATAGTTACTATTATTTATCTTAATTTATCAATGAGGAAAGAGGATTCTAGAGGTTACATAACTTTTGCATTGTCTGACAAAATCAGGACTCAACTAGTTTTATGTAATGCCAGCAACTATGCTTCTAACCTCATTTATCTACTATGTTTCCCATTGCTTCTTAGAACTATTATGTTGTTCCTGGGAACTTTAATAATTTTTGGATGCAGCCATGATGAGATTGGTGGCGGAAGAAGGGTGTTTAGTTTAATAAACGCTTGGGAGCATTGCGAGGACTTTAAAAAAAGCATGATGATTTGATTTGACCTCTCTCAATTAATTGTGGTTTCTCTGAAGGAATAGAAAATGTCCCCATTTATCTCAATGCCTGACCTGTCTCCAAAATAATCTTTCTACTAAAAATGAACTCATTTTAAAATTAATTCTTTTGGAAAGTATAATAAGAAATATTTGCACTAACACATGGATAGTTTTTATGTAGACAACATGTATTTAGCAAGAGTCAATTATGTGTGTGATGTGGTGCTAAATCCCAAGGGGAATGCTTTGGCTGCAGTACTGTTATTATGCTCCAGATCTGCACTATTCAATAGGCATATAATGTGAGTCATATATGTAATTAAAAAATTTCTAATTATATAAAAATAAAAAGAAACAAATGAAATCAACTTTAATAATGCTTTTAAACTAATATATTATCATTTTGGCATGTAATTAACATGAAAGTTACTGAGATAGTTTACCTTTTTTGTATACTATCTTAAAATTTTAGTGTGTATTTTACATTCAGAGTGCATCAGAATGCCAATTTTTTTTTTTTTAGAAATACTAAGATGAGTTTATATTTCACAAAATCAATAGTTGAAAAAGTAGATTCATGTACCCAGGTTGTTTCTAGCATACTTGAAAGTTTCCAGATTAAATGGATCATGAATTTTTAAATTTAATTTAGATTAATTAAAATAAAATAAAAATTTACTTTCTTAGTTCAGCTAGTCACATTTCAAGTGTTCACTAGTCATTTGTGACTGGTGGCTATCATATTGGACAATTCACATCTTAGAAATTTTTTATAGCTTATGTTCTTCCTGAGAATCCTACTTACAAGGGTTTATTTCACTTATTGACTGGCATTTTGCAGACAAAAGCCGTTTTCTGTATTCAGAGTTTCCATTATTTCATTCATTTTGTGTAAATCAGTTAGATAATTTTGTCCTATGTTTTATTTCATGTCTGCTTAGATAGCAAAAGACAGTTTAAAACAAAAGTAAACATACTATAAAAAATATTGTTTATTTTGGTATTGCTCAAATCCCCTACACTGTCCCTTTTGTACCCATCCTTATTCTTTATACTTTTTATATTTAGAAATAGGACAATATATGCAGGGCTATAAATCAAAATAATGTTAGATACTTTCTTCATCACCCTCAAAATTCTTTAAATGTCATTGGCAAGCTCTAGTTATTAGTAACATAAATATTATCCATTACTAGAAAATGAAGTAAGTATAAATATTATTTTTTAGCTATTCTTCTTTTGGGCTTTAACAAATGCTATTTTTGGGTTCTTTGTGGTAATATTACTTTTTGAATGTGTTTGTCTTTTGATTAGTACTTTTGGTGACTAAAACTCCCTGAATGGTATTCAAGATGGGAGACATTGAGAGTTGTTGGAGGCTGGGCATGGAATGCTATGGCAGTATAGGAAGCCAGACACTGAAATGACAGCAATTGAGTAGTTAGTATCAGGGTGCTCTATGGAATATTATATGTTGTAAAATTCTATACATACAATGGACAACAATGTAATACTTATAGCATGTATAAACAACCTGGAGCTAGGGTATGGCAGATGTGGTTTTCATTAGTTCCATTCATTAGCTTCTGTTGGTCACTGGGTTGACTTTAGACATGATATTAGTTTACCCTTAGCTGGGAGGATTCTGTGGGCCCATCCTGTGGGCCTAGGATGTTATAGCTATGCAATTAGGGAAAGGCATCTTAAAATCTCTCCAACTCATTGGAGTACTGCTAGAGGGACCACAGAATAACTGCCATCTTTTGTGGGGGTTGTTAGGACCAAGGACAGTACAAAGATTAAGATCAAGGACAAAAGGGCCTGATGACTTAGGCCCACGTAGTCTGAAACTTTATCTATTAATTTGGGTGTCATTCTAGGGGCAAAAAAAAAGTCTTGCTGCTTCCTATCCCTTGTCTTCTCAAGTGTGGCAACTCTCAGATTGGGTAATTGGGCAGCTTTTTTTTTTTTTTAAACTTAGACTTGATAGGGATAGTATTACTGTGACCACCAGTCTCTCTCTCACCTTACTTCCTTTATGTCACTGCCATGACCTCTGTAAAACTTCTTAAATCCTTCTCTGGAAGCACCACATATTTATTTGGAAAACCTAGCCTGAGTTTTCTGGTTCTGCTGTATGAAGATATATACTCTCTACCATATGTCTTCTCTTTTTCCAAGCACTCCCTGGATAGCTTCAGTATTTTCTGAGGGACTTGGAAGAGTGGACTATTTTGTGCCTCAGTGTGTGTATCATCTCATAGGAGACTATGAGAACTTTCATCTACTTCAGTTGTTGCATAGTCTGTCTTTGTTAATTTTAAAGTAAGTTTTATATTGATACATTCCTTATGGTAAGAGGTCATAATCTAACTCTAGTTTTTGTTTTAATGGAACTGAGAAGATGAAGCCAGAAAACATGGTGTTGGGAATAATTTTACTGTCTCTGGACACTCTATGTCTCCATATCTAGAAAATGAAATATTATCTGGCTTTTAAGAATGCATATTTTAATTTTCACTACTTTTTGATAGAGGTATTGGTGGACTGACACTCTGCTATTAGTGCAATCCTTAAATTTGTCTCAAAAATTGAGAAAGCATGTAAGAGCAATGGTCCTCAATGCATAAAGTCAGAAAAGGGCTCCTTACTTCATATAATAGAATTCCACTAAATTTCTATAATTATAAAGTAATTTTTGTTTTGAACACCTACAGCACCTAGTATTCCTAGGTGGTGTCCCATCCAAGTACTAACCAGGCCCAACCCTGCTTAGCTTCCGAGATCAGATGGGATTGGGCTTGTTCAGGGTGGTGTGGCTGTAGACATAATGTGAAATTTTAATTATTTTTCACGGATCCTATTCAAAGTGTTATTCATATAAATACAAGTAGGGTATTATGATTATAACAAGTCCCTGTATATGTTATTAGAATACTACTATATCTAAAATATAATTTCTTAGTTAAAAACAAATTAATTAATTAAAGAAATGATGAGCAGTAGAATATAGGACTGAACAATTGATAGAAATGAGACATATAATTAAGTAAATAAATGTGAAAAATTACAATAAGTTTGAGATACGGATGTAGTATCAACAGATACCAAGAATGTGAAATAATAAAAAAAAGACAAGTTAAATGGATAGATATTTATAAAGTGTAAGTTTTTCTTAGTACTGAATCTTGAGCACCTATTAGAAAAGATTTTAAGTGTTACTTAAATTCTATAAAGTAATTTCTAATGTAGAGTTGTAAAACAAAATATGCAGATATCCTGATTGGAGTACAGAAGAGGGAGTATTTGTTCCATTTTCAGGAGATTATTCTTCTGAGCACTATTTTTATGCAGGGACTTTACCCAGTTTTAGCTTACTGTGATGGTAGGTTGCTCATGAGAGTTTATCTGGATTTCCATGAAAACAAATACTTAACTGTTATGAACATGAGCAGAGTAGAAATCTTTGTTCTTTATAAATTGAGTGATAGAACACAGATATTGTGGTTTAATTTTACCACATGGCCATAACCAGTACTGATGGGAAATAAAGATTCTAGTGGAATTGGACAAATCCACTGTAGAATTCCCAGCATCTGTTAAGCTAATCATCATTATCTCATATGCTGGTGGTGATGCTGAAATGTAGAGAAAAGTCATCAGGATTCATAAAATTGCAAAATAAAATGAAAATGGTCTTTTTGTGTCAGGGAGTGTGCCAAAATCAATTTGGATTAACTAATACCATCTTTAGCTTGCACATGAGAAAGAGAAAGTTTGCTTAAGGGCTTCTAAGTGTGGCCTTTAAAAAATTGGGTGTTACTGTTTCATAATGGAAAGGGAAAGCAGTCCATCATCTATGGCACTGGGAATCAGATTGACCATCGCTTGACATACCAAATTCTTAGGAGTATGGATGGAAAGACTGAATCACATTACATGCATATTACATATTTTTATATTATGTATCTACTAACATATTTTTATAGTTATAATTATTTTTATACTTCTGTCTTTTAACTTCTATGCAAGAATTAAAAGTGATTTGTGCATCATCATTCAGTCTTCTTTTTCCCCACCCCGGGGAGCTCCGAATCACATGGTTCTGTGCTAAGAGGAAGGATTACGGTGAAAGTGTGCCATGAATTGTCATATAGCATTCAATGCAGCCGGTTTCATACCAGCTTGGGGAGTAGGAGCCTCTTAACTGCTTCCTGAATTTCTCATAAAGGAAATTGGTTGGTGTATTGTAGTTGAATCAGTGTTTTGGTGAGAGGAAGAAGGATTTGGGGTTTCCTACTCTGCCATCTTGCTGATGTCAAATACTCTGACTGTATAATTTTTAAGGCAACTTGTTCATTGTAGATTAGACCCTAGTTAGAGGCCTTAGAATGGGCTATTGTATCACAGTATCGAGGCTGGTATTTTATTTCATAAAACAAAATTTTATTAAGAGAGTAGAATTTCAATTTTTATTATGGCGATTAGATTTGTGTCTGTGTCAGACACTTTTGATCTCTGATACACATCTTATTCATTTCACTTTTGCTTTCAGGCATAGTGACTATAACAGACAGTTTTGTGCAAACTCCAGATTTATCTCACACTGGTAACATCATGCCTTAAGTACTCATATAGTTCTTTTGTTTTCTGTTCTGGGCTGCTCCAGACTTCAAGTATGTACCTGCTGGTCAGAAGTGTGGGGGCGCTGACACTCTCCTAAGGGCATCCTTAACCAATGAGAGGCAAGAGACAATAGACAAATAATTCTAGTTAATCCTTGTGTGGGCAATTCTGAGAGATATTTTATAAGCTCCTTAAAAGTTCCAAAGTGGGAATAAGCTCTGTTTTCTCAAATACCAGCAGTGACCTTGGTAATGAATTCTTTTATTGATCTTTACTCATTTCCTCATTCTCTCTGGTCTGTTTTCCTGCTCCTTGGGATTACTCTCAAGTAAACAGATTGCACAAAAATCTTTGACTCGGACTCTACTTTTGGGTACAGCTAAGGAAGCCAAGGCTTTTAATCTAAGTCTTATACCACTTTATCAATGGTCACCTCTAAGGATTTTTTTTTAAAAACTATTAAATAGTAAGGTAAAATCCACAATGACCAAGTTCTACAAACTATTGGCACTTAAGTATTGATAAAAGTTATCCTATTTCAGACTTCGGAAAAAGACTGATATCAGTGACCAAACAATGGCTGAACTGGGGACAACTCTGAGACAGGAAAAAGTGTTAAAGTTTGGTGAGCCTGAGGGTCCTGGCTGAGTACTGACTGGAAGATGATGGAAGGACCTTCCATGCCTCTTACTGTTACCTTTGATGCCCTTTTACTTCTGATTATCAGCTTTGCCTATTTCACTCTGGGAGGAAATCCTGCATTTGTATATGAAGGCAATGAAGAGTATGTCTTTAAAGTGATATTTTAGTCACAAGTGAGGGTCACATTACACTGGCCACTCACTCTTTTATCTTGTACGAAAGCTCGTCTTGATGGTCTGGGTCAAATCAATATTATTGAAGGAAAAAATCTATTGTATGACATTTAGTTAAAATAGTTTTTCTTTTCAGATATTTTTAGGTTCTTTAACTCTCCCAAAAGTACCATAAAATGTTATTTCAATACAGCCTAGACAAGCTGAACTATTTTAGGGGAGTTAGAAGATGTGATAGAGCTGGCTGCTCCATGAAGATGTGAATCCTGGCTAAAGACCACTCCAGTTATGGACAGCAGACTTTACCACAGCCTGTCTTTCAGACTGGGGACCCTCCAAGGGTACAACAGAGAGAGCTGTTAGGACTATTTCAGCAACATGGAGGATTAAGCAATGCTAAATATTGCTGTTAGAAGTTCAATTTTCCTTTCAGCACTTTTCTAGAATTGATTTCCAACATGCCATATTGGCCAATTCAAGAAATTTTATAGCTACACATACTCTGCAGCAAACTGTTCCAGATTAACTATTCCACATTAACTGAAGTGGTTAGACATTTATAAGCTTATGAGGTGATCCTGCTGATAAGTCTAGTACCTGCCTGGCATTATACATAGTTATTTAAATTATCTTATTTTGTATAATCTGTGCAGATTATCACATTTTGAAGATGAAATAATAGAGGCTCACATAATGTAGCTTATGAAGCTTATGCAGTAAGTAAGGGGAAAGTCTGGAGACAAATCCTGTTTACTGTTTTCAGGTCCAGGCTTTTTGAATACACATTTCTAAACAAAATTTATGCCCAAACACTGCACACTATATGCCTCTGAAACCAATCTCACTGGTTTGTTTGAGGAGTTCCCTACATTCATAGACACAGAATAATGGAAGATAAATAGTGGAGATACAGACATGAGTGGTGTATAGATGGGAAAGTTAGCTTGAGCCATGAAACCATGTTTGGTACATTTTGCTCCAGGTTACCTTGGCATTGGGGTTGGGAATGGAGGAGTTAGAGTATATAAATCTAGAGCAAGACAGAGGGACACAGCTAGCTCAGGCTTAAGGCAAAACATGGGGAGAAGCTATAACTAGATTGAGGGGATCTAGTGAATGTTGACAGTAGATTAGAAAAAGGCTGCTTTCATGTAAAAAAGAGCATTTCAAAAAGAAAATAATTATTAGGCTGTTATTTTATTTTTTAAATAATTAGAAAAAAATTAAATTACAGTTGGTATACAATCTTATATTACTTTCAGGTGTACAACATATTGATTAGACATTTATATAACATAACAAAATAATCACCCTGATAAATCTAGTATCTATCTGATATCATACATGGTTATAACAATATTGTTGATTATATTTCTTTTGCTGTACTTTGCATCTCCAAAGTGACTATTTGTAACTACCAATTTGTACTCCTTAATTCTTTCCTATCTTTCATCCCTCCAACTTCCCTCCAATCTAGCATTTAAATGTTCCTACTAGTTTATGGTTACAGTAGCTTCTGCTCCAGATAAGTAAATATCGATTGTGACTCTCTGAATTTTCCTGTCTTTCCAGGTTTCAAGGTGGCAGTTTGCCTTACAACCTTAGTTCTCTCATAAGTCTAAGAAAAGTAATCAATTTTCAGATTTTTCATTTTTTTTTCTTATTGTAAGGATGAAGCTGACAACTTCCAGGCTCTTTACATGAAGAAGGTGAAACTACAAGTCTTTTCACTAAGGCACATCAAAGGCCAAGTTTAAAAAGGTGGATAATAGGGAGTAGTTATGAAGATGTAAGAAAGTGAGAATTCTTATACAGTGCTATAGAGAGTATTAATAGGTATAGAAGTTTTGCAGATACCTGTCAGTTTTATTTAAATCTTCTTTGACCTTTTGAATCAGCAAGGCCACTCCTAAGTATGTATCCCTATAGAGAGGATGTGTCTTAGTATATTTATTTTTGGCATGGTTTATAAGCACTTGGAAATTGTCAAAATGGGTATCTATCATTGGTGAAATGAATAAATAAAATATTGTTGATGCACACAGTGAAATACTGCTCAGCTGTTGGAATCACTGTGGATAGATACTATAAAGACAGTGCTGAAAAGTTTGAAAGAGAATCATATCTATAACATAACATTCACATAAATAAAATAAGAAATATTTAAATAACACTAAATATATTACTAGCATGCATGAATATTTAAGGACATATTTTAAACATATTAGAATTGATGTCTGTGGAAAGGAAGGGAATAAAAGTGAAGATGAATAAGAAGGAAGAAAATAAACAAGAGAACAGCCTTCCATGGCTGATAAGGATAATATGCAGTGAACTGAAGGATAATATGCTATGAACAGAAAATATAACCACTCTTTGCAGCTGAGTTCTAAAATTCTAACGAACCATTAATCACTCCCCCCAAAATAAATCTAAATAAGCATAGCATTTGAAAGCCCAGTCAAGCATAAATTTAGTAATGTGAAGCTGGACTCAAATGTAAGAACTATATGTTTGTAGAAATCAGCAAAGGCTAATACTAACATATTTACGGAACTTAAATTTGCATATGTATTAGCCAAGAATTTGTACAGCTTACTTAGTACTGTATGATATAGTTGGCAACTTTAAAACTGTTCAAAAGTGATGAAAATTATTTATTTTTTACTTGCTCATTTTCTGAATTCAGACTATATATGATAGGTATACATTGGACAGCCTTAAACTTAATTCCACTTTAGTTCACTTAATTCCACTTTGACCAGGGGTAAAATTTCCTTTGATGTCACCATTATTCCTTATGGAAGGCAAGTCTTTCACTATCTATACAAGGAACTTACAAGTGTTCTGTTTGGTTAGTTATTCAAAGGAGAGTACCATGTTAATTGAGGAGCTGTGTCCTTCACTGAGCAGCCTTCCCCATCTCCAAACATTGGAGTGCTGTTATTCCTTTCTTTCAGTTTACATAGACTCTCCATCACTTTCTGTCTCCTCCAGAGACTCTCCTAAGAACGAAATAGCTCAACTTGCAATTCTGTACCTAATATTTTTTAGAGTGCATAGTCTTTTGTTATTTTTTCACTGAAGGTGACCTGTCTTTTCTAAAGTTTGATGGAGGAGAGGACCAAAGGGGAGAGGATGATGTTAGGTGAGGGGTAGGGCATTGTCGGTAGCAGGTAGGAAGAAAATTAATACTTGGAACTACTATCTCTGTACATACCTAAATACAAATATGAGAGGCATGGTAAGATATACAAAATGAATAAAACAGAGATGTTAACTTTGAAGACCTTACAATATAGTGGTGCTATTCCTTCATTCCTTCATATATAGAATAGTTATTTATTGAACACTGTTCTGTTCTAAAGACTGCACAATAGAAACAGTGCCTTCATTCAAGAAGCTCAGTCCTTCGAGAGAGTCAGCTATGCACAGGAATAATTCATGTAGAAAATAACAAATACTAAAATAGAGTTGAACACAAAGTAATGTGGAAGCTCCAAGAAAGAACGTCAAACTGTTAATCTGTTAATCTTTAGAAGAGGTTGGTGAAAGGTGGCAAGAGCCAGCAGAGGAATAAATGAGTTTTAAGGAAATCTTAAGTAAACAGAAACTTTTTATTTTGGTATTTCACATGACTTCAGATTATTAATACTGAAAAGAAGAAAAACATATGAAGTAGTTATTTAGGTGAGTATGTTTTAAAAGGGACAGCCTGTGCAAATGTCATTAATTTGTTCATTCATTTATCAATTTATACAACAAATGTGCCAGTTAATAGTTAAACTATGTAGATCCATTTCTGAAAAATAAAACAAAGCACAACTCCCTCCTTCAGGGACCTCACAGCATATTTAAACTTTACCATTGTTTCCAGGAACATTCTCCAGGTGTAGATTTTTTTTTTAGGCAGGAAAATTTCAGATTAAAGAAACATGAACTTTTTTAAAGAAATCACTATTTTTCAGGCATTCTGCTATTTGCTACCTATGTTTTCTTAAGCATGCTACCTCATTGCTCTGGATATTTTGATGAAGTAGATATTATTATTCCAGTTTTACAAATGAGGACTTGCAGTGCACCTGCAAAGTAATAGAATCAGAATCCTCTGTATCTGGGTCTTTAACTCCGAAACTAATATATATATATATATATATATATATATATATATATATATATATATATATATATATTTGTTTCTCTGTCCCACTGCCTCTACTTAGTTATTTAAAAATACTTATTTTTTTCTTATTATAAAAGTAGAATGTATAGAAAAGTGTAAAGATGAAAACAGAAATCACCCTATACTCTATTCTTGAGGTGTACTGTCCAATGTGATAGCTATTAGTTACCTGTGGCTATTGAGCACTTGAAAGGTGACTAGTCTGAATAAGATGTGCTGCAAATGTAAAATATACACCAAATTTCAAAGACTCAGTGTAAAAAACTCAAAATATCCCATTCATATTTTTAAAATATTGATTACATATTAAAATTATATTTTGGATATACTGAGTTAAATAAAGCATACTATTAAAATTTATTTCACCTGTATTTTTTACCTTTTTAAAGTGAATATTAGAAAATTAAAAATCACATATGTGGCTTGCATCATATTCCTACTGGACAACGTTGGTCTGCAGGATGTATGCTGTCTTTTTCCTATACATTTACATAAATTAAAAAGTTTGATATTATTATACTGTTTTATTTTTTATTTTTTATTTAATAAAGCATCAAGAACATTTTTTAACATGTTAAATGTTTTCTTATTACATCAGTTAAAACTACTAGATAGTATTCTATTACTTTTGACATAGCATATTTATTTAACAAATTCCTTATATTTGGACATCGAGGTTATTTCCAGTATTAACTCCAGAATGAGAACTATGTATATTACTCTATCTGCATCTCAGTTTACTCACTAGGAAAAACTTATAGAAATGAAATAACTATAAATGTTTTAAACATGTTTAAGGCTTTTGGTAATTATTGCCAAATTGCCCTACAAAAAACTGTTTTATACGCCCACTTCCAATGTTTAAGAGCGCTCATTTCTCTCAGCTGTTTACTTGATTTTTGCTAAAGGATTTCACTTAGCTTTAGAGGAACAGAATTTCATTTGAAAAATAAAGAGCTATTCTTTGGAAGTAATTTTTGTTTTCTGAGAACCTTTTAGTTTGCATGAGGTTTAATTATTCTGAATCATCATGTTGTTGCTTCAAATTATTCTTGAGCTGTATCTTCTAAGTGAAAAAAATGAGTTAACTATATATTCTTTAGGAAAGTGACCAAATATAATTTTATGCAAAGGATTCTTTTTGATGGTCACTAAAAATATTTTAAAAATTGATTTTTTAGAGGTGTATTTTTGTTTTTAAGCAACTACTTTCTTTCCTTTTTGTGTCAGATTAATTTAGTGCTTAAGTTTTTTCTCAGAGTAAAAATGTCAGAAAAATCTCCTCCTTCTGGAACATGCAAAATAAACATATCTCCACTGGGGTTCATGGGCTGCTGGAGTGATATTTACACCAATGGGTTCATTGAATAGTGGAACATGCTGTTTCTGTCATATCAGACTTGAGCCAATCTGATAAATATGCCTAATGGCTCTGTGTTTTCAGCGAATCTGAGTTACTCTAGTTGACATTCTCATAGTCAAGACCAGAAATTACGTCACAGGTGTGACTTGCCTCTCCAGGCCACTTCTTCCTATTGGTTTGCCTAGAGTTCAGAATTACAACTTGAGTACTGTGTGCCTCAGCAGGCAAACACCATGTGCTATGGTAGTTCAGGCTGAACTTGATCATTACAGGATGTGAAGAGGGCGTTCTTGTTGGCTTTGAGTTCTGTTTGACTGCCTTTATCAGTGTTCATATTTATCTGGGACATTTGGAATTAAAATTGTCCTTTTAAGGAAGGGATATGGAAAAAGAGACAGTTTTTCCAAAACAAAGTCCTAGTGACAAAAAGGATTCTTAAAAACAGTGTGACCACTGGTGTGTGTGTGCGCGCGCGCGAGTGATTCCAATCAATTTATAATGAACTCAATTGGTTTGGAGCTTCCTAATGATTTTGTTGTGACTAGATGAGTTGAACAAATATTTTGAAATGTATTTTGGCCAAAATAAGAGTTTGCAATAGTAAATTTTAATGGGGAACTGAAAACCACATGTGGAGAAAATGTTTATTTCTTTAAATCTCAGCCACTGACCATCTATCACATAGAGCAAGGCTGTCACATTTATTGCTTACCTAACTTGTGGTTCTTCATTGTCTTGTGACTTCTCTTAGGAAACAATTCTGTCCATCTGGCTGTGATTTTTCTTTATGTGCTTTTCTTTCAAATATCACTGGAAAACCAAAATTCAGGAGATAAAAATGCGCACCATATCTCCTTTGGGATTAGTATAGAAAAAACTATTGAGGTTGCATAGACTAAAATTGATGTTGGTAACATAAAGAAAAAAGAGATGGTTGAATTTAATTAGCAAGTAAGAAAACTGTATGCTAGTAGGAGAGAGAGCTCTTGTTATTGATGTTATGACTCATAAATTTCTCCTTTTGCCTATAGTTGTTAATTCTTTCTCCATTATAATCTAATGACATAAATACTTTTTTGGTATAATAAATACCAGAAATGTCTGGTCATAGGAATAGTAATATTGGTAAAAATCCATAAATGCATTAATTCTTGCATCTAGTACACTTAAGAGTTTTTCTTTAGTATATATGTGGTAGATAATGAGTGAAAACAAATATTTTTGACAGAGATGGCCAATGACATTATGGTAGCTGTGCTGAATTAAGTTTTTGTAGAAATGAAAAAAGTGTAATAGTTTAAATCATTTTAAATTGTGGTACAATTAACAGAGTTGGGCGTTTATTTTATTTGTATTTTTTAAAGTAGTTTGTATGCAATATTAGTTATATGAGTTTCAGGTGTACAATATAGTAGTTTGACATTTTTATAACTTGTGATGTGATGACCCCACTAATTCTAGTAATCATCTGTTACCATGCAAACTTATCACAATATTACTAACCGTATTCTCCTTCACCTTTTTAAAGCTATCCTCGCTCTGTTAATCATTCCGTTAGTGTCTGAGTCTCTTTTTGTTTTGTTTTGTTTGTTCATTATTTTTTGTATATTCAATCTATAAGTGAAACCATATGGTATTTGTCTTTGTCTGACTTATTTCACTTAGCATAACACTGTCTAGGTCCATCATGTTGTTGCAAATGGCAAGATTTCATTTTTTTTTTATTGCTCTATAATGTTCTGTTGTGTGTCTATATTTCTATCATCTCTATCTATCTATATCTCTATCATCTATATCTATCTATATATCTACCTATCTCTATCATCTATCATCTATCATCTATCTGTATCTATCAATATTATCATCTATCTATACCATCTATATCTATATCTATACCACATCTTCTTCATTCATTTATTATGTTGATGGATACCTAGATTGCTTCAGTATCTTGGCTATTGTAAATAATGCTGCAATGAACATAGAGGTGCATATACCTTTCCAAATTAGTATATTAATCAACAGAATTAAAAAAGAGTAAAAACACAAGAAACACTAGAAAATAAATACACGAATAAGGAGTAGAAAGATGTAGAATTTTTTGTTTTTATAAAAGAATATTCTAACAACAAATGCTTTTTATGTCAGTTGATTTGTTGATTTTATTATATACTTTAAGATTTTCAGATAAAATATATAATTTCTGTGATACCGTCAACACAGGGATTACTTAGGGATTTTAAAGTGGAAATATGAATACTTTCCTTACTGTCTAACAAATATAGTCTAGTCAAATTTTTGGTCTAATGACTGGATTATGCTTTCTAGAAATCAGTGTTTCTTTTAGTGTATTGTTGTGATCCATACCTAACAATAACTGGTCAATTAACCCAACATACCAAGTGCCAAACATTTATTAATTCATACATTTATCCAAAAACTATATACAAACATCTAACATGTGCATCACACTCTCAATTTCAGTAAGAGATGCAATTAAAACCAAGTTGTTTTGTACCTTAGGGGAATTTACCATCTCATAGAGAGAGAAGACATTACAGCAATTGAATAATTCTGAGCTAAGTTAAGAGTTAGATCAGCAGGGGAGTTAATGAATAACTTGAACAGAGAAGAGGGAGAAACCACTATGAGGTGGGCTAGTCAGAAAAAAACAAGTTGAAAAAAGAGGCATGGTATTCATGAGCGGTTTTGTACAATTTCCATAACATCTATAAATAGTTTCATTCTAGGATTCCTCTACTCTAACCGTTTACTGGTGAAGAAATTGAGGCCCAAAGAATATAAGAAGTTTGGCTGAGGTGCAATTCAGTGGTTGTTGAAGTGTGGCTAGAACCTAGTTTTCCAGATCATTGGCCCAGCGTGTTTCTTTTAGAGCAATTTAAGAGATGTGGACCAGCACAAATGGTGTTAATTTCTATTTGTTGTTAATCTTTCTCTGATATTTTCAAAATTTTAGGTTTGAAGTTTATAGTTCTGATTTATTGTTCGAAACTGAGTTAGTGTTTCTTGAGGAAAGGCATGACCATTTATTTGCTGTTTTGCTGTACTGTGAAAGTGAGTCTCACTGAAGGTAGCATGAACTTGCAATTTAGAGTAGAAAAAGAAATTGGTTTGGGGCTTGTTACCCCCCCCCCATTCTTATCCTATACCTCTCAAGGCCCTAAGGCCTCCATTTTTTCCCTCCATAAAGAAATCTTTCAAAAGCTCTCCTACATGCCTTGTATTTTCTTGACTAAACCTACCAGGAAAGCAGTGTTTGAAAAGTTCAGTACGGCTTCCAATCTCAGGCTTTATCTTTGAAATTTTGCACACTGAGTTAAAATATTGCTACATTTGTGGCCTGGGATTGTCCCTGCTAATTCCATATGAAGCAAGAGTGCCAAAGAACTCTTAGAACTCCCCTTGTGAATTTGCTTGGTGAGCAGTTCTGGACTTGGCGTTTTAATCTCTCCATCAGGATCAATGTGATCCTGTGTTAAAGCCAAGGTCAAGTGGGATAAGCAGTTGAAATTTCTCCTTCGTCTTGCGTGGCTCGTTGAAACATGTAACCTTTATAGCTTGGTTTCTGCTTTGGAGGAGATTCTAAAGTCCAAGCAGATGTTTATTTCCCTCTTTTGGAAACCCCTTTTCATTTTCCTAGGCATGGTGTCAAAGAAGCAATTGGGGGTAGATTAGGTAGGAGGTGGAAGGTCAGTGTTTTCTTTGCTAATATTGCAAAATAAGAGGTTTTTGTGTTTGTTTATTTTTATTTTTTGCCAATTGGGCCACCAAGAGCAAGTCATTGATTCTGAAAACACAGGTTTCCTTCATGGGTCAGCAATGGCTATGGAGTCAAGGGAAGTAAAGAAAAGACAGAGTGGCAGCCATACAACCGCTTTTGGTTGGCAGAAAATAAAACCCTTAAGCAACAGGTTGTCACCATTAGAAGCTTTTCCCTCCAATGCAGTCAATGTAAATGACTCCCTTCACAAACGCTCTAATGTTTTTTGTTGCCAATAACCTAAGAATAAAACTAGTAGCTAAGTTGTTGTTCTCTTTTAATGCAGCCCTATGTTTTCTTAAATGAACCACCACGCACACATTGTTTTTAATTATGAGTGACATTTATGGTCAACTTTATAGCTCTTGTCATTTCACGCAGCTCACTAACAAGCTTTTTAAAATAACTGTCCTATAACAACCTCAAGTGATTGGCCTTTTGATTGAGAACAAAATATGGGACAACCTAGAAACTGCATGTGGTGTTTGAAGGCAGAATGTCATACATTTGATTCTACCTTTCTCTGTCTAGAGGCAACAGTTTAAAACCTCCAATTCATATTTTCTATAAAACCTATCTAGATAATGGTAAATGATTCCTTGACCAATTTCATAGGCACAAAATAACTTAAAAAGAAATGTAGAACACATATCAAAATTCTAGGAATTGTATGGTTGGGAAGAGATTTTAGTAATGAAATTGCAAATTGTTGTTGGGTACCATGGCCAGAATGACTTGCACATTTGGGCAGAAAATAAGTATGTCTGAATTCTTCTTTTAATTATTTTTTCTTATTTTTCCCTTTTCTATTAGCCCAAATTAGCTTTCCATCCCTTTGCCATCAACTGAAGAGTACTACAAACTCCTTGACTGAATAAATAAGATAATGTAGGTCAGATAATCTAGACAGAAAATGAGTTTTCAACCCTCATTGAACATTAGATTCACATGATGAAGATTCAAGAAGTACTATTTGTTATATAGGCCCTGATTCTTGGGCTTCTGATTGAAGTGGTCTGATTTTGAGGCTGGGAGGAGGATAACATTGATTTCTTTTTCAAAGATCCCTAGATGATCCTAAGGGACCAAGTCTGAAAACCATGGCAGCTACAGATGTTGAGGATACTACTTCTGTTAGGTCATTTGGATTATTGGCAAAGGTAGATTCTTCTTTTAAAAAAAAAACATAAAGAGTCATTTATTTTCTCTATATATTCACCTGCATTGTCTAGGTTAAAAATTTTTTGATAAAATTAAAAACAAGCTTTGTTTTATTCTTCGTGAACAAAAAATATATACTGACATAGATAAATATTTCCATTAAAAGAAAGTTTGCTTCTTGGTCCAGTATTGTAAGTTATGATAAATTTACAGAATTTTTTTTTGTAAATATAAACCAATAAATGCCACCCCCGCCCCCACTTTTAGCCTAAGGTAGTTTGAGTCAAGATATCTATGCTCATATTTGGGATAGACAAAATGTATTTTTTAGATGTGGAGGAATTGAGATTGGTGACTGGAGCAAAATAAAGGCTTTTTATAAAGGGTAGAAACTGGGCTGCAAGAAGTTTGGACTAACTGAAGAGAGATGAAAGAGAATTCTGAGTGGAAATCACTCAGTAATTTATCTGGATTCCACATGGATGGTGGCACAAATTTTGAAATTAGTGAAAACCCAAAGATGCTTTATTTTAGCACAATAGCAGTTACTAACATTATGGCAGCTATTACAATGTTATTATTATTACTTAGCTATGACTTCAGAGGTTCCTAACACTACATCTTTCTCTTGTTTAAGTATTTAACATTTTTTAAGTGTTTTGGGGTTGAGCATATAAATGTTTTCTGCTAGCATTTGAAATCACGTATTTCTATCAGAACTATAAGCTTCTTAAAGGTGATTTAATATCTTTTATTTTTAAACATATTTTGCAACATGTAGCTCAAAATATGGCCCACTGAATAAGTACTTCTCAATTGACTTTCAGACCTAGGAAGAGAATAAAATAGCCACTTGAACAAGATGAAGAACTGGCTATGCAGATTATTAGTTGAATATAGCTTTTGTAAAACTGAAGACAAAATAAAGCTATCTTGAAACCTCATTAGAGATCTGAGTGCTGAGAGACAAAAAGATCTAGAATGAGGTAATGAACTGAAAAAGATACTGAAGAAGTGTAAGAAATTCTGATAGTTCCTTATTTACTTAGCTAGTTTTAAGTGCAAACTTTGCAGTATTTGGCAGACTGTGAGCTATGGCAGTGTGGTCTGGTGCCAAAAATGTGGCCTTTTGACTCAGAAACAGTCAGGTTCATATCCTTTCTCTGTCATTAACTAGCAATGTGATCTCAAGCAAATGATTTAGTTTTTTTTTTTTCAGATTCCATTTTGTGAATATATGAAGAACACAATCATTACTGACCTTTTAGGATTATAAAGAGGTTTTGAGGAAATAATGTACAGTACACATAATAGATGCCTAAGATTGCTATTTGGACATTATTATAGATTTCTAGGGAAGGCCATTCTGTGAAAGACCTAAATGAGCAGTCTTTTTCTGCATTTTCTTGGTGTGCTCTGGCCACTCCTCCCTGAGTCACTATAACTCATGAAAAGGCTACATGGATCAGATGTAAAGCAGGGATTATAATTCAATGCCTACATTTGTGTAGACATAGCATGGTGTAGTGGAAAGAATATGAGTATTAGCATCTGATGACCTAAGTTAATATCCTAGCTCATATTACTGCCTCCTGTTTCCTTATCTTCCTGATCTACCTCTCAAGGGTGCTTTGGGCTATAATGACAGAACTAATGAGAAAGTATTTTTGCAATTGTAAAGTGCTGCCCAAATGTAATTGTAAAAAAAAGAATTAAAAAACAAATAAATAAATAAAGAGAGAGAGAGAGAGAGAGAGAGAGAGAGAGAGAGAGAGAGAGAGAAAGAGAGAGAGAGAAAGAGAGAGAGAATGAGAGAGCGCGAGAGCAGGCATTTCTATTCTTCTAACTTAGAAAATCTGTAAATAGGAGAGGTTAGGGCCTAATCATTCTTGATTCAGTACAGTGATGGTAAGTACACCACTGAAGATGTGATAGACTGGGTATTATTTAATTTATTCTTATTATGAGATTAGCCCTGAGAATAAACATAATTTTCAAAAGGATCTTTGGCTGCATTGAACTAGAGATGACAAAAAAGCCTAAAAAGAATATTATGATCTTATAAATAACATCAAAATTCTCACTTGAGCACAGTGAGCCAGCAAATCAATCCTTTATTTGAAAGTAATTACCTACCTTGTGGCTGAAATGTTTATAAAGTAAGCCCAAAGCATTTAGTTGCTGTTTGTTTTTGTTTAGGTTTTTTTATTTTTTTCCGTTGTCTTGTCCTGGGTCTAAAGAAAGCCTGTGCATAATAGGAATGGCATGGAGCTATTTAAAAAAAAACATGGCCAGAGGAGGAGCTAGAGCCGAAGAACTGCCACTGCAGAAATAAACAGTACCTAGTTTTATGACTTTAATAACAATGGGACTCACAGAATACCTCCCACCACTACAGGCAGGGCAGTACATCCCTTCGTGTCACATTCTACATTTATCTACCCACCAAAGGTACCTATTGCCACATCTATTTCCAATGCCAGGAACGTTTACTTTTCTCCTGTGTGCAGGTTTGGATATACTTTCTTTTTGGAAATATATCAAAGTCAGTCTCTAGCCTGCGGTCTAGAGTGCAGAAGAGTTTAGTCATAGCTTGGTCCAACTTCTGAACAACGATAGTAAGCTTATGATTTCTGAAATGTTTACGTTAGCCCTAGCCATGGTGTTTACTGCAATTGTTGACACTAACACTGTTTGGTCCAGATGAGAGAACAAGATCAGCAACTGAGATTGTTTTGTTTGTAAGCTCTACTTGCAGATGTCCTCAAACTAATGAAAGCCAGAGTGTATTTCTTTCTCTGATCACATGATCAGAAAGCCAAGGTTGTTGGGGACATCCAGGAAAGCTTTGTTTTTCAAGGTTAACAAGCTATTGAGAGAAATAACTTGCCTGAGAGGATTTAGAGGTATCTGGCTTTCTCTGGTATATTTCTGAAGCCCCTCATAAGCTTTGTATGTGTAACCGAGTGTTGTATTTTAGTAGCGTCTGCTTTGCTATTACTTTTTAAACGTCAAGGATGTGAATTGTTTTTGGTATGTAAAGCAAGCATCAAATTCAAGTAGCTTTCAATCAGCTAAAAATCTGCTTTATTTTCACAAGTTTGGCTTTGTAGACATAGTTTTGGAGCATACACTGCCTGGTCTTAGAAATATGCGTAGAAAGAACCTTGTTTTATTTTTCCTTTTGTTTTTGTTTGTTTAATATTATACTAAAGGACAAGTTGGGCCAATTAAAGAAAGAGAAAAAGAGGCAAATTAAGAGAGGGGGTGATTTTAATTAACTCTTTTTAAAGCTGCTGAAATCTGCCCCTTGGATTGGCAGGACTTTCCCATTAGAACCAGACGAACCCTGAAAAATTGTGAACTTTTCTTTTACTTTAGATTTTTAAAAAAGTAACTCTTTGGCAAAAAAGGAATGCTCTTTTACAAGCTTTCTCACATTGCTCTTGAGAAGCAGGGGTAGTTTTAGACCTTTACTTGAAGGAAAATATTTAAAGATACTGGTAGATTGCACGGGCCTTATTTCATGACAGAAAACAATAATACAATGGGAATGTTATGCATACAATAAAAACAATTTTAACTTGTACATCATTGAAGCCATATGCTTCGCAACAGGACGATAATGTAGCAAAGGAATATGGACAGCAGCTTGTGGGTTGCTATAATAGTATTTGAAATGTAACTGTCTACAAATTTTGTTCTAATCTACTAAGCTTGGATCTTTGACTATTTGAAGTCTGAAAAACACCACTTTGATTCTTTTTATCATAGTATTATTAAAGAATATGCATAGATAATCTTTTGCTTAGAACTCTATTTGATGGATCTAGCCATTAAGTGTATTAAGCTTAGTTTTTGTATGTGTTTCCCAAGCAAATGTCTTCATTTAAGAGAAACTTTAGAGTAATGGTGAGAGCTAACATTTGTTAAGTACTCATTACATGACAGGAAGAGTTCTAGGCACTTTACATGTGGCAAAGACTGGCTAATTTTCTCCTGTCCTGTTTCTTCTTGGCAACCCACGTAGTACATTTCCATCCTCATTTGTAATTAAGTGTGGACATGTGAGTTAGTTCTTGCTAATGGAATGTGAATAACAGTGATGTGTACCACTTCTAGGCCTAATCCATAAACTTTCTCACGTGTGGTGCTTGTGCTCTTTTGTTTTCTGCTTGTGTGATGCAGACAACATGACAACCTTACAAGTGATGTGTTGAAAAGGGTGGGGTTATGAGATGCAAAAGAGCCTTGGTTCCAATATCCGTTCTTGGAACATAGCCCCCTGACAATCAGGAATACCCAGTTAGGGCTCTATGTCTATGTGTGTGGGACATACATTTTTGTCATGTTGGAGTCATATATTTGGGCATTTATTCATTGTAACAGCTAACATTACTTTAATAGATATATATTGTTTAATCCTTTGCTCTTTGAGAAAAGAATAATATTTTGCCCATTCTATGGCTCTTAGAAATTAAAAAAAAATAATGCCTAAGTGGAACATAGTTCCTATATGGAAGGGCTTGTACTGGATCTATGTTTTTGTTTGTTTGTTTGTTTTTTTTTTGTTTTTGTTTTTTGTTTTTTTGTAGATACCTCTTTCTCCGATTGTGATTGCTAGTAAAAGATAAGACAATTCTGTAAGCTCTGAACCTAATAGTCTGCACTACATAGCTAAATGTTTTAGAACTGAAAAAATGTCGTGTGCCCTTTTTCAAATAACTGTATTTTTTTCTTTTTGGTTAAATTGATTATTTAAAACCTATTATGAACAACCACTTTTGTTACTACTTAATGTTTTACTGCAGTTATTTTTATTGAACTATTTCATGGTTTCAATCATAGGAAATCTTTATAGTCATTTTATGTTTGATGAGGTCTGTATTTTTAGATTTGTGTATTTCATTGTCACTCAAGAGACTGTGGGCTTCCTTACATCTATCAAGGGATAGCCCTATTAACTGCATCATGAAGTTTGGATCATTGGAAAAGATGTTTTGAACTATTACCATAGTATATGCACAATCAAGTTAATAAGCAAAGTAAATACATCACAGGTTAATATGGCTTTAAATGTAGAGATGTTGCATGCTTGCTTGCTTGCTCGCTTGCTTGCTTATTTATTTGTTTGTTTGTTTGTTTGTTTGTTTTTATTTAAAAAGAAGACAAAAGAACCAGTATTTGAAGTCTTGGATGTTAATCAAATACACGTCCAATGAGAAAAAGCCTACAGGTTAGTGGAAAAACTTGAACATCAGTTCAATCTAAAAAAGCATTCTCAAGATCCAAAACAAGAAGTGCAAGAAAAAAATGAGGACGCTCACAATTTGTATAACAAAATACTTGAAATACCAGAGGAAATACACTTTTGCTATTGTTTTATAAAATAACATATTTTTTCATGGTTAATAACTAAGTATAACATTCCATGCTAAGGACCAAAGTCCTTCATTTTCTTGTTGAAATGTTGGAAGGTTTTTCATAATAAAAAATGAAAATGAAAACTACTTCTCAGTAACAGAATGATGAGTTTGTTTCACTGAAGAGTGAGTGTTGTTTGGCAGTTTTCTCTTTATCTCGCTAAAGGCTCCCTGCTAATTTTTAGCATTGCTTGTTACTCTTGACCTCATCACTCTAGGAGTAGAGTCCAGTTTATGGGCCAAACTTCATAGAAGAACACCAGGTCCTACTCTTTTTTGCATATAAAGTTCCATTTAGTCCTGGCAATGCAGGGCTTTCTGGTTCAAAGAGAAGAGTCGTATAAGACTTCTTGGACACCAAATAACTCTTACAAAACAACATTTTGATGAATTAAGTGTAAATGAATCAGAAACATATGGATTAAATTTCCTTTGAAATATGCATGCCTTTTCCGAATTAAAGGGGAAAACGTTTGGCAAAATGTATTTCGCTGAACCCAAAACACTAGAATAAAGCTCAGAGTTTTCCCTAGACCCCCAAATTATGCTGGAATATCTTTTTTTAAAAAATTAATTTATGTTTATGCTTAATATGTTTCTTTTTTTTTTAAATTTGAAAATGGCTTTACTCTGACCTCTAATTACTTCCCTAAATTTGTGCTTTCTTTTGTTCTTGATAAAACCCCTGATTCTCAGAAGAATGCACCCAACTTTATGTTTATGTGTCATCAAACTTTCAGCAGTACACTCCACTTCCCTTTCAATTTTAATAATAATCCAATTTTAATTTTACATCTTATTCAAACTTAAAGATACTATGTAAGTTGCCTAGATTTTCCCCCTCTCTGCAGTCACTTGGACAAGGTATAAATCATAGGACTTTTTGAAGACGCAGAGGAAAGAGACATCAGGATCCAATTTTGCGGAGATAAATATAATGACAGCCAGTGAGGAAGCATGTCATTTGTTGAAAGTAGTTCTGCACTGATTCTGCTGCTGTAAAGAGTACGTCTACTCCTTGTCCCACCATCCTCATTATGCCATAGTGATAGAGGAGGAAATGAGAATAGTTGGCTTTTACTGTTTCAGTATCCTTTTCCCATCTTAAATTTAATTTACTTCTTTGGGTGGGCTTTTGCTAAGAGGAGTCAGAAGAGTCAATGCTTACAGAATTAGCTCTGCTGTATTGGCAGTTAAGAGTCTCTGGTTCTTTCACCTGAGCTTTAGATAAGTATTTCGAGACTTCTGACCTCTCCAGTTACTCCAAATACTTATTCTTTTCTTCAATAACTGTATGCAAACAAGTCTTCATTTTCTCACTTAAACCAAACTTTTCCTTCTTAAGGTCTTGGTACATGCTGTTTCTCTGAGCTTGGAGCACTCCTCTACTTTCCATCTCTCAGCCGCTCTCATGGCTAATCTAACTCAGCTTTCAAGTGACATTTGAAATGTCACTACTCCAGAGAGTTCTTTCTTAAACAGTCTATCCTGAATTAGGTTCCTCTCTCTTCCAAAGCTTTTTGTTTCCTTTAAAGCATTAAAATCACAATTTGTAATTATTTTCCTTTTTTAGGAATTTTCATCTCAGTGCCTAGCAAAGTGCCTGGCACACAGAAGGTATTGAATAAGTGTTTGTTGCATGTGTGAATAAAACGTTGAGGCATTAGGTACTCTGATTCTTCTCCTTCAGAGTTGTGACATGCAACTTTTGTAGCAAACTTGCTACAGAAATAGAATAAGTACTGGATAGAATGTTTTTAGCAGGTTTGCTGGGACATTACTAGTTTGTATCTGTTGTCCTGATTTAATTTTTAATAGTAGTTGCTTTCACTTTCAGCAGTGTCCTGGTTTGGATGATTAATTATATGGTTACTCTAGTTATCTAGTATTCTGAATCATATTTACTTCTTTTATGTAAAGGTAGGGTACCCTCAATTGCGTATGGGTATGGTACTTTGTTTGGATAGACCTGAGAAAAACATGTGTCCATCTATGATCTCAAAGACACTATACTGTCCAGAGAGGGTAAAAAAGGACAATGAAGTTGTGTATTGTATGTTTCTGAGCAGACGTATAGCAGTGATCTCAAGAAGACTTTTGATATGAATATAAGCATAGACAAATTGAGATTGAAAAAAAAGTAAGAATATACCTACAGCCAACTCCTGTGCATGTAGTTTCTGAAAATTTGTAGGATAACTGTTCAAATTCACCTCTAGCAGTCGTGATTTGATTCCTCCCAGGTGGAAAATATATCCTTTCTAAGCCAGTAGTGAGTGCCAAGTAAACTTAGTGTCCTAGTGCCGCCAAATGGGACCTCCCGGGAGAAGGGGAGAGGTTGGCTAGAACTGGAGCACTGGACACCAGATGGCTCCCCTAAACACAGGGCTTCTGCTACAAACATTTTAACCCTATTATCAATGACAACAGAATGGTTACAGAAATTAGTTGCTATAGAGTAAAACAGTAGTGGATGGGACTACTGGAAAGTGAAATGTATTCAAGAAAGGAGAAGCAACCTATAAATGAGCTTTTCTGTTCATCCTGAAGTGTTTGGTTCACTTCGCTTTTGTGAGCACATAGTTAACAAAGCTACTCTCACATTAAAAAATCAGCAAATGCTCTTTTGTAAAAAAATAGTACTGTGAGTGACTTTTAAAAATACCCGAATCATAAGTGTAGATGGCTTAAAAATGACTCAGGTATGTGCTTCATGCCTGTGTTTTGACTCTCTGACTTTTGCATGAGCAGGAAGAGGAAGTACCAGTCTTGATGATATAAGGTAAAAGATGTCCTCACACATGGTTAATGTCAGAGGCTTCACCAGCCAGCATTTGAATTGTGAATATTACAGTTGCAGAAAGAGAGAAATGAAAATAAACAAAGAATGAGGAAGACAGAGGAAGATTATAGGTTATGCCTACACAGTTTATGGCAATGAAAATCAGTGGAGTTTAGCTCAGGTCAGGGGTATGTGCAGGAAATAACTATAGGTGGACATTAAAAAAAAACACAAAAACAAATTGAGATTGATGATTCATGCAGGAAAAGGAAAGTCATCATGATCTGCACCATTTTAGTTACTGAGGTAATAAGGATGTAATGGACTCTTTTTTTTCCCCTAGTAATTGAGGGGCTGATAAGCTGCTTCAGTAGGAGACATACATGTAAAAAGTTAAATAGATAATGTATAATGTATGGAGAAAACATGCTGCAGGTCCTCAGAGGGTAGATTCAGAATGTTTGGTTAACAGGCACTAACAGAAAAGGTCTGTGGTGAAGTACTCAGAGGTTAGGTTGATAACATGGAACCAAGCTGTGAAGAATCTTCTTTGACTGAGATATGTAACTTGTGCAGAGTGGGAATGGAGAGGAAGGAGATTAGCCTGAGAGATATTTTTCCATCATTTGAACAACTCAGAAGTAAATTCAATTTCAAAATATGAACAAGTCTAAAATAGTTAGCTGTTCTGTTTTTGAAAAGTCCCAGTGCAAATACTTGTAAAATGTGGGAAAGTTTTTTTTTATCTCAACACCTTTCCCAATTTTTTCAAGGATGCAACAAATATTCTAAACTAAGTAAGTTTCTAATTTATTTTCATGTAATGCTTTCATTTTATGGATTTATAATTGCAGGACAATTTTAAGAGATTCGCTTTTTTTTTTTCTTAAGAGCCATCGCAGGTATTTGGCAAGCTGCTATTTGATTAGTATTTCCTAATATGTGTTCCATTGAACATTACTTGTGTGGCATGTTATGGGTGATAGAAAAAAAAAGGTTCATGGTCAAATTATTTTAGTAAGCTCTGAAATAAACAAAGTCGAACAGATTTCTTTTTTGAAAGAGTTATCAGCAACTTTAATGTGTTAATTTACTTTGTAATTTTAAGAATCGAATACAAGATGCAGAGTTCCTAGCACTTTTTAAAAAAAATTAAACTTATTTTTTAGAGCAATTTTAGGTTCACAGAAAAATTTAGGGGAAGGTACAGAGATTTCCCATTTACTCCATACCCCACCCCCACACATATAGCCTCCCCGTTATTAATAACCCCACCAGGTGATACATTTTTTGCAATTGATGAACCTGTATTGACACATTACAATCATCAAAGTTGATAGTTTACATTATGGTTCACTCTTGGTATCATATATTCTATGGGTTTAGACAAATGTGTTATGATGTGTACTCATCATTATGGTATCACTGCTCTAAAAATCCCCTATACTTTACCTATTCATCCTTCCTCCACACCCCTGAGCAACCACTGATCTTTTTATGGTTTCCATAGTTTTGCCTTTTTCAGAATGTCATATAGTTAGACTCATATAATATGTTTTTTGATCTCCTATGACAATCTCTTTCAATTGGTGCATTTAGACCATTTATGTGTAAGCTAATTATTGATAAAGTTAGATTAATATTTACCACATTTGTTATTTTTTCTTTGTGTTGCTTTTGTTCTGTTTTTGCTTTGTATTCTTTTTTCTGCCTTTTGTGGTTTTAATTGAACATTGTATAATTTTATTTTCTCTCCTTTCAGTTAAATTTTTTTTTTTTTTACTTTTTAAAAGTAATTGCCCTAGAATTTACACTATATGTTTATAGCTAATCTTAGTCCACTATACCACTTCATGGGTAGTGACAGTATTTCATAACAACAAAATAATTCTAATTCTTTTCTCCTATCCTTGTATTACCGCTGTCATGCATTTCACTTATGTATGAGCATACATATGTAAGCAGGCACAAGCATACGTAATTCAAATACATTATTAGTATTATTACTTTGAACAAATTGTTATCTGTTAGATAATTAAGAGTAAAAAAAATAAAAATTTATTTACCTTCACGTGTTCCTTTTTGACATTTTTCCTTTATGTAGATCAAAATTTCTGACCTATGTTATTTTTCCTTCTCTCTAAAAAAATAGTTTTAACATTTCTTGCAAGGCAAGTAAACTGGAAATATGTTGGCTCAATTTTTGTTTGAGAAAGTTTTTATTTTTCCTTCACTTTTGAAGGATAACTTTGCAGAGTATAGAATTTTAGGTTCGTGACTTTTTTCTGTCAACCCTTTAAATATTTCCCTTCACTCTATTCTTGCTTGCATGGTCTATGGAAAAGTCAGATGTGATTCTTATCTTCATTTTCTTAGAAAAAATGTTGTTTTTCCTTATGGTTTCTTTTAGGATTTTTAAAAAATTATTTTTGATTTTCTGTAGTTTGAAAATGATACACTATGAGTAGGTTTGCTTGTTTATTTGTTATGCATTTATCCTGCTACATAATCTCTGAGCTTCTTGGATCTGTGTTTTGATGTATGATATGAATTTGGGGAAATTCATAGTCATTATTGTCTCAAATTTTTATTTTGTTTCTTTTTCTCTTCTTCCTGTAATCTCATTACATGTATGTTGTACCTTTTAGAGTTTTCCCACAGTTTTTGGATATTCTGTTGTTTTTTTTTGTTTGCTTTTTGCTTTTTATTCTTTCTTTCTTTTTTTTTTTTTGCTTTTTGGTTTTGAAGGATCCTATTGATAGATTCTCTAACTGAGATATTCTTTTCTCAGCTCTGTGCAGTCTACTACGGAACTCACCAGAAGCATTCTTCATTTCTGTTACAGTGTTTTTTAACTCTAACATTTCCTTTTGGTTTTCAGGATTTCATTGCCTATCTGTTCTTTTATGCTATCTACTTTATTGATTAGGGCATTTAGCATATGAATCATAGGTGTTTTAAATTCACAATCTGGTAATTCCAACATCCCTGCCATGCCTGTTTCTAATGTTTGCCCTTTCTCTTCAAATTGTGTTTTTGCCTTTTGATATGGCTTGTGATTTTTCTTTGATAGCCAGACATGATGTACCAAGTAAAAGGAACTGCCATAAATAGATCTTCAGTAATGCGATAAAGTATGGTGAGAGGGAAAGCTTTCTGTAGTTCTATTACTAGGTGATAGAACTTTTTAGTGATCCTATACCTCTGGACTGTAAACTTCACAAGTGTTTCTCAGTTTTTTTTTCTTCCTCCCTTAGATAAGACAGAATGGCAAAGTGAACTGGAGTTGGAGATTTCCCTTCTCCTGTGTGGAAGGCTAGAGAAAGCTGAAGTTGGGTATTTCCCTTCTCCCAGGTAGGGTAAGCTATAATAATACCCTAGCTCTGATTAACTAGCTTCCTTGTGGACAGGCCCTATTAAGAAGAGCAGAATTCTCTGATGCATTTCAGAATGGTTCCTTTTCTTCTCTCCTGATGGACGCATAAAAGGATTTTTCTCTAATATGAACTGTAGGGACCTGGTTGAGTTCCTAGAGGTAAATCTCACAATATTTGGGGTGCCTCTCCATAACCGAGTATCTCTAAAGTTTTTAAATCTTAGAATTGTCCACACCGAGCCTCTAGCATTTCATCAATTATAGTTCAGATTTTCCTTTCCCAGCACTGGTTCACATGGAGGTTCCTGCTTACAAATCTCTGCTCTGGTAAGCTGTGACTTTCTGTATGTGCCTGTCTTGGAGCCAGTTGGTTTGCTCTGTCTTCTCTTCTCTTTTGAAGAGTTGTTTTTTTCATTCTGTTCAGCTTTTTACTTGCTGCTAAGATGGGTTGGTAACTTCTAAGCTTTTTACATGCAGAACCGGGAACATTTTCAGCACTTTTTTAAAAGCAGAGGGGTGAAAATGGGATTAGGCAATGGGAACTCTCAGAGTTTGGGGCAGATCTGACAAAGTCTCTGCCAGCCCTATGGATACTGGGGAGTATGGATTGTCCATCAGAGGAGTCCTTGGTTGGGCAGCCATGGCTGGGCCTTTGTACCAGTCACTGGCTGGTGGCACTCTGAGAGGATTGTTACCTTCTAAAAGTTTTATAATTTTAACTTTAGCCTTTGCATTTAGTCTTTGATCCATTTTGAGTTAGCCTTTGTTTATGTTGGGAGGTAAGGTAAAGGTTGCGAATCTCTATTTTGCATATGGATACTGAATTGTTCTAATACTATTTGTTGAGAGATTCTTTATCTATCTGTCTATCTATCTATCTATCTATCTATCTATCTATCTATCTATTATCTATCATCTATCTATCATCTATCTCTTTATATATCTATGTGACCTTGCCATTTGTAATGTTGATTGCAACCCTGGTTTCTCTGGTGATTAAGTACCCTCCACTGGCCTCAATCATCAGAGCCCCGAATATCTTCATTGCTATCAATGAGCCAAATTCTACTATGGTGTCTCTTCTCTTCAACTCTGATCTGTATAGGAGACTCACTATGAACTTCTTAATAATGATGATGCCCCTCTCAGCAGTGTACTTCTGAAGGCTTTGGTGAATGGTGTGTGCTCTGGGCTTTCTCATGGCCTAGAATACTTGGGTAGGTTGTCTGGCCTTACATAATATAGCCATGCCAGTATGCATGATTCCTTAAACCTTTTATTCCTTTTCTATTCCATCTGCTATGGCAATTTGAGCATTTCAACCTCACTCAGCATGAGGCATCAGTTTCTCCAGGCTTCTAGAAGCCATCCTAGTCACTAATTTTACAGCATCTACTCAGGCCCTTTCCAGAGCATTAAACCTATACTCTGAGACAATGTCCTCTCATCAATTAACACTTAATAAATACAGACTTATGGCACAGTCTCCTTGGTCAAGCATCCTTAAATTTCAGTCAATAGGAATTATCTCAGGTCCTGCTAATACCTACTGGCTAATTCTTGCACATCTTTTAGAGTATAACACCTTTTTCTTTCTTATCAGGTTCAGCTTACTTGGTTGGATTATTGCTATTGGTGACCTGGCAGATCCTATGCCCCTGTTACTTAGTAGGGCAGGGACTTCTGCATGTTTTTCCTATATGGGGGAAAGACTAAATCTTAATAGGGAGGGCTAGGGTACATTTGCAGGTTCTGAACTTAAGAGTAGTTTAGGGAAACAATCTTCACAGGCTTCTACCCAAGGCTTTTCATTTCATGTGTTAGGGTCCCAGTTTTTCCTATCCAGAGATCAAATTGATATAACAGACCTAAGTCAACTGAGCATTCAATTTTTAAAATTAAGAGACTCTTACTATTCAATTTTAGCTTTGGTCTTTAGCTTTTTCTGCTCTCATACTTTAGAAAAAAGAGGGAATAAAGGCTTTTTTTTTTTTTTTCGTAAGCTGCCAAAAAGGCCCTATGGCCTTCCCATTTCATTTTCAGTTGTTTAAGCGTCCTCAGTTTATCATAATTCCTTATAGGGCTTATAATTTAATAACTGCCAGACATTTCCACTGATCTTTTATTTGTTGTTTTCCTGTAGTTTTCAAACCCCTGAATCACATCACACTGGCCAGAGAGCTCTTCTCCACAGGTACACTTCCCTAAGTTTTAGCCATTGGGCTGATGCTCTGTGAAGGGCCTACCTGTGACATGTGCACCACCTGCAATGGGCCCTTATTGCCAGCCAGGCAATAAGTTACCCAGTCCTGATATCTCATTTTACTGCCTGCTTTCTTGGACCATTGTCTACTATGTTACTTAGATTTTCTGAGAAGCAAATGATGAACCAGCATTGAGATGCAAAAGATTTATTGAGGATTAACACTTGTGAAAGGGAAAAAGACAAAATAAAATTGGGCAGTAGAAAATAGGATTGCAATGCAGATCTGACAAATCTCTCAGCCCAATGGGAAACCTGAAGCAAAGAGTGCTGGTTTTAGAGGAGTCTCCTATTATATATTAAATCGTCTTGCTCAGATATTGGCTGATGCCATCTCAAAGGTCATGACCTGTACTCAACAGCTAAGGCAGATATAAAGGAGTTGACGTGCCTAGTGGGGCAGATAACTGCAGACTTCAGCTCTGGGTAAAGAGTTCCTTTTTGAGAGTTTGTCTAAGTGTTGTGTCTCTATGTCTCCAGTAGAATGTCTTGAAGGTCTAGTGTTCTACGGGACACATTTCTATTCTAGATTCAAAAAATTCTAATTCTATTCTGCTAATTATAATGTAGTAAAACAGTTTAGTCATGGAAAAGCATAATTATTGTTGAATCTTAATATAACCTAGCAATATTTATATAATTGCACAAGTTCAGTTACAACTTGATTCTTTATGTTTACATAAAACTTCTATTTCTATTCATATTTTATGAGTCAAGAATCTTAGGCTTATTCATGACTCTTGAAGATCCCCAAGTGGAGTTTTTTTTAACAGTGGGTTTTTTTTTTTTTAACTCAGCTTTGTCTTTTCCTCTGTAAGTATGGGAGTAATTCTCTGCATTTTTTTTCCCTCTTATCTCTGGCTTTGCAGAGAGAAATTACAATTACTCAATAATGGTTGTGGAGTTCTGGTCATATTCCATGATATCTCACCAGGGATATTCTGGGGGAGAGTGTAGGAAGATGGGAATTCCCTCCCACTCCCACTGGGAGCCTGTGGGGGGACTTCCACCTGACCTCATTCTTTCAGCAGACATTCTTGAACATTTTGCTTCCCTAGCTTAACCCTTTCTAATGAAGAGCTTACTTAACACAAATTTATATTTAATATACAATTTCTTCAATAGAATGTTAAGCTTTGCAAATTTTATTATATATATATTTTTAACACAGAGTTACTTTTAAATCAATGATGACCTTTTTCTGGAAAAAAAGCATTTAAAAATTTAATTAGTATTATAGGTTTTAGATTTCTTTTATTAAAAATTATTATTTCCGAACCTTTGAATTAATGATATCCTTGTGTCCAGAAAAAGGCTCCATAAGAAAATAGGAAACAATTCTGAATCCAGGCAGTGGTTAGAAAGAAGAATGGAAATAAATACAAATTATAACATTTTGTTTTTCTCCTTGCACATGGATGTTTTCCAAGACAATAAAAATAATGATTTTATAGCTAAGGGCAGAGTTTGATACCAAGTTGGGAATTGAGAATATTAAAGGAACCAAATAGAGGGATGCTGTGTGTGTGTGTCTGTGTGTGTGTGGTGTGTGTGCATGTATGTGTGTGTATGATGAAGACTTCTACTTTTAAACTTACATTTTAGAACTTCTCGTCAGAGGGTATTGTAGCATTGGATTAGGTTATTGCAATTACTAGTATATCCTCTTGCTTTCAATAAACATCATTCATGTCAAAACAATTATTGTCCCACTTTTCAATTGCTTTTAAAATGATTTGGAGCAAAATCCATATTTTTCATGAAACTCTACTAAAAAATCTAATAAATATTTTCTTGTGTCACAGTTAAGGAGAATAAAAACATTAAAATACTGTAACAAATAATTGAAGAAATAGGGTTTATAATCATAAATCCCAAGTTTTTATTTTTCCACATTATCACACTGCCTTTTATAATTCTCATTATATATTCAGTACATTTTTTCCCCTAAATCTTAAGTACATGGTGCAAGTTATTAACTAACTAGTGATGGATTGGTAGAGAAATACGTATATAACTTCTGTTTTAAAGAAGACTCTATTTGAACTATTTAGAATTTGTTTAAAAATCACAAAGTTAATATAAATTCTAACTCTAACTCTTACCTTAACACAGATCTTAATATGTTGAAACTATCTTTAATCACCTAGTTTATCTCATAAGTATTGACATTTAGATGTATAAAACATGACTTAGTTTTTCTACACTTAGAGAGAATTCTGTAATTCAGGTCACTTTACTAGGTCTTAGAGAAAGGGGAAAGCTATCATGAGAATTCATAGCTTTCATTGTTATCAGTTTTCCATTTACCAAGGAAAACTATCATGCTCTTCTTAGTATCCTATTACTTTAATGCTGATTTCTCAAAGCAACTATGGAGACTGTTGTTTCTGAAGTTGTGTGGGAACACATAATCTCCTAGGATATGAAGGAAAGTGAGTAAGCATTTTTTTATAATTGCATCCCCCTTTTTATAAAAATAATGTGTGCTGTAGTAACTTATGTTCTAGAGAGCTCTTGGTTAATATTTGATGAATAAATAGATTACTAGTGATCAGTTTCTCTCTCCACATTTTTCCAGAATTTAAGGACAAAACACAGATAACTTTTTCAAGCTTGTGTGTTAATTTCCTTATCATTTTATTTAAAGAAAATGCAGGATTTGGGGCAAGATAGTGAAGGCTTCTACTTGTTAGTACTTTTTCTACTTTTTCTTGCCAGGATGTATGAGGTATTTCATGAGTTATTTTATCATTAAACCAAAGACCAAGGGGATGTATATCTTTTTTGAAGATGTCATGTCTAAAATTTTGCGTAAGTGGTAAGAGTATTTCTGATGCCTAATTTGTAGCTAAACTTTGATGAATCACACCTTTGGTAGCTAAGGACCTTGTTAATTTTATGTATAACTGTTATATCTGGGGCTACTTGGTTTTTAGGAAAAAAAATACAATGTGTAAGAGAATGGAACTTTGGAGTTTAATCTGTAATTTTTAAAATAGTTCTATAATTTGAGGATGAAGCTAATTGAAGTGTAAGCCATCTTCAAATAATCATTTTTTGAGAAAGCCTATTATCCCTAGTTAGTACTTAATAATGAATAAGACTATATCAGAAACAACAAATTTAAATGTCTCTGGGATGGTGCAACTGCAAGGAAGTTTTAAATGACTATAGCAAAAGTGTGTTTTTAGAAACCTTTTTTTTTAAAAAATAAAACACAAATGTAGTTTTTGTACAAATTATCATTGCCTTATAAAAGACAAACGATTCAATTTTATGTATTTGTGAAGTGGTAATTGATAAACTTTTACTATAATTTCAGACATGCGGAAAATCGAAAATCGAAAATCAAAGGTTTTATAAGACCCAGTAATAAACAGAATTTTATCTGATAAAAGTATGTGTGATATATGTTTACTTTAAAACTTTGAAATAAAGATTAACTATTAATAGTTTTACTTGATGACTTTTAAGATGATTACATAATTTGGCTTACTGTCTTAGGTGCCAATATGTTCATTATTTTAACTTGAACCATAATAAATATAAAACACTTTGGATTTATCTTCTCGTATCATTTAAAATGTCTCAAAGTATATTTTATTTTGTGATTTATAATTTTTTCTCCTCAATATAAAATTGATTGTATAATTTAGTTTACATAAAACATGTTGCATTTATTCAAAAACATTTTCTAATCTCTTTTTCTGCTTAGTAAGTTCTCTGTGTAAATATTTATGAGTTTGCCCTTTAAAACAAAACAAAAAAGAACTTTTAAAATTCAAAGCAAAACATAACAAAAGAAACAAATTAGGAAAGTATTTTTTTCTTGGCAAGAGATCTTTTTGTGAATATTTGGCTTTGGACACTATTGAAAGTTGCGACATTTTATTCTTCTGGGGCAAGGGCTTCCCTCTTCCTTCCTCCAAAGTAATTCTGAGTGCTGGTTCTGCTCTCTGTTTATTTTTATGCAATGATGACAGCACATCTTTATTGACCGATTATTGACAAAAAACATTTTTAGGTAAACAGTGACAGTTGTGCTAGCAAATTTGTTTCCATTCTGTAAATGTAATCTACTATGGCAGTCTTTCTTTGGTACTATCTTCCAAATTTTCCACATGTCTTTTACTTTATCCATTTCCCAAAGTGTAAATTACTATAGTGCCTGAGAGCTTTGACTGTTATCCTTTTATGACATGTGTTTATTCCATCAAATGCCAGAAGACAGAAATTCTTAGCTACTATTCACTTAGCTCATTAACTTTCCAACTCCTAATTCTCACCTAATTTGATATTCCTAGTATCTTTGTATATATGACACTGCAACATACTGTTACCTTTTGAAAAAATTGATTTAATCTACATCTCTGCTGAATCAATCTTTTCGTAAGGAATTATTTGGAGTTTTATTCACATGTTTAGTCATGTTGGCTTTTTGAAGATCACAAAATGCATGCTTTTGGGTAAAGGGATTGACTAAAAAGCAAAGACCACTTGAATCATTTTGATTTTTACATTGTGCTTGTATAAATTATCATGAAAGTCCAAAAACTAGTTATATTGTTGACTAAGACCAATTCTTTTGAAGTGGGGAACCTTAAAACTATTATGATGCCCTATGAGTAATATATAAGCATTTGCTATTTATAAAAGACTTTCAACTTCATGAAGAAAGTGTCCTGCCAATGGCCTTATTAAGCATTGAAACAGCTTTAGAAAGAAGATTCTCCTGTAAGTGTTATTTAAAAACATGGGATTTTCACCTTTATGAAACTCTTTGAGAGGACACAAAAGTAGAGGCCAAAAAAGTTAGAGGTTCGCCATGTTTTTACCTATTGATAATATATAGAAAATGAATATTACTGTAACCATTTTGAGTACTCTCAAATCATTGGGCATTTAATGTGAAATTTTTTTTATTATCACTGTTCTCTCTCAAGTCCCCCTACATTTTCTGTTATGTGGTAGGCCCCTTTAATAACATCCCAGTTTGATTCTAAAGTTTCACTTACTTTCAGGGCCTGAAACATTACAGATTCTCTTAATTCTTATTTACTTCAAAGCTTCCTTCTCCCACTACACTTCACAGTCTCCTTCTGCACAGGCTGAACTGTCGGCTTAAAGTGCATGTGCTTCTTTGTTACAATATGCACCCTGCTCCCAAACCCTGCCCTACTTCTTTCCTAGCTTATCTCTCTGGTGCTCATGATGGGGGAGGAAAGGGGCAGATTTTACTTGGTAATATCTTCTTTTTTTGGTGTGTCATGATTGCTCTTTGGTTTTCTATCAGGCTGCTTGATGTGAATGGATGGTGCCCTCTGGTTCCACTGACAAGGGACTCAATCTTGAGGGGCTTTGTAGACTAGTGATCTTCATTTATGTCTTCCCACCAACCCCTACCTACTGGTTATGATTCAAGGACTTTTTTCCTGCCTTCAAAATAGCTTATTGAGCTTCAAGATTTCACAATCTAATTTACCCTCCAGGGCCTCAAGGCTGTGATATGGACACAAGCCCACCATGTGTCCTTTATCAGTGTTGGAAGAAGTAGTAACTTTTTTCCCTAATAGTGTGCTATATCTGCTGTAATGTCTGCATTATTTAACTTGGAAAAGATACCAATCACCACTTTACCCCTTTAGTCCTCTAAGATAAGGTAGGCACTGGTGAAGAGACAATAGCTTTCAATCACTTTGAGAAAAGTACTGGAAAGGCAGTTAAATGTTCATTCCAATATATTTCCTCACTTCTCTTTTCTCTCAGTTTTTTTTTGTCTGAAGTGATCTTTATTTCTAGTTGAGCACTGCTCCCCAGAACATTCCCAAGTTTCCTCCCCTGCCCCCACCCTGCTGAATTCTGCTTTTGCCAGATCTCTACAAGGTAGACAAGATCCGTTCTAAGTAAGTAGAGTCTATAAAAGTGGCCACAGATTTTTTTATTAGCTCATCTAAGCCAAAATAGTCTATATGTAGTATCTAAGCTTAGGTTTGAAAAGATTTAAGATTAGGAAAATATTACTAAATATGTATATCAGTAGGTGTCATCAATGATATAGGACTCATGGAAGATACAGTTGTATTTATTTACTTTAACACCTTTTTCCTACCCTGAGTAAAAGCTTTAGAGATTATTGAATCACCATTCAAGTCTATATAAATTCTATCCAACTGGAGACAAATTGTATTAGCTGCTTAAAATATATGAGGTTTTCTATATAGAGAATACATTTTCCCCCCTATATGTTTACTTACCTGTGGCAGGAGGGCAAGAAAACAAAACCTGGATGACTTAAGGCTAGAATTCACAAACCCTAGAACAGAGAAATACTCTATCTAGAGGTATCAGGTAGCATAGGCATATCCACGGGGCTCATTGAAGAAATCTGTGGAAGTCTAGTACTAGGAGGCTAAGCAGAAAGAATTAAAGGCAGAGTATTTATCCAGAAATAGGATGGGAATATGGCCAATTTTAAAAGTCATTATGTGGTAGGAAGAGTACCACCATCTGTCAGGGTGTTCTAGCCCTAGAGAAGAAGGTTTAAACAGACTATGAAAGGGTCAGTTTTATAGGAGGACCTAGAGCAACAGGCACTGAAGTCACTAAGGAAGGAAAATCAAAGCCATAGTCAAGTGGCCAAGTGAATGAGGAGTACTGGTTCTAAACCTATACATACACCAAGGTGAGCATTGGTCATGATGCTTCCTCTGGGGGATAGGAATAAAGAGAACTTAGAATGACCAAGCAGATCAAGTCTTTGTATGTGATCTAATTCCCAGACTGACTGGTATCATGGACTGTGGGTGGTAACATTTTTCCTGTCCTTTCACAATGGCCCTCAACTGAGTTAGGCCTGAGTTTGCAGGTGAGCTCATGGGGAAATCTGAATGAGGAGTACTAGGGAAAGCAAAAGCAGGAAAACAGTGGTTGTGCTAAGACGATAGAATTCTCTCCGTACATTTTGGTTTCAGGGAATATAATTTCAGTAAAAGGGTTCACAAATGTCTGAAATTGACCAAGGAGGTGAAACTATTTGGCTATAGGGTATAAGCTTAAATGTTATTCCCTTAGGGGAAGGCAAAATTTAGATAGACGCTTCTGGATAAGTTTCTGAAAAGAGCTAGAGGACAATGGAGGATCAATAATTTAAAGCAATTAGTTTGGTAGGAGGTCTTGCCATACAACATAGTTAAAAAAAAGTTATAATACTTTATTATCTAGTTATTGGCAGGTAAAGTCTGGAATGTGCAAACTATGAATATACATAAGTGTATTCCTTAGTGACCATTTTAGCTTGCTTTTATTTATTTTATTTTTGTCTCTAGTTGATGAATTTTTGGATCTACATTTAGAGGTCAGAAAAATTTCCACACAACTCAGTAGTATCAGTGTTCATCTATGCTGTGAGAATCACAGGTGCATTGAAATTTAATGTCTCCTTATGTATTTTGTTAACTGTTTAGATAACATACACTTAGAGTGTCATTTCAGTATTAGTTTTAGTTATTCAAAATAAAGCATGAGGAAACTAAAGGAAGTTACTTTAACTTGAGCAATTTTTTTTTTAAAGAAAAAAAAATAATGTTTGAGTATGGGAATAAAAACATTTTTTAGAGTGTCCTGTCTGAAGAACTAAGACTTTTGGATTTAGAAGTGATAAATCATTCTACTGATAAGCATATTTTGTTTGTTCTTAAAGAAATAAGTATATATACCCATCAAAACACTATTTCTGCCTTTTTGGAAAAATTATTGGTTTAGTTGAATTTTCCTACTTTTTTTTTTTAAAAACCTTGTAAACTGTAGGTTTTAATTATTTTAGGAGGTTTGCAGCACCACCAATTTCATGCCATTATTTGAATAAAGTCTTTGCCCCCTGTAAATCCTATTTTATTTCCTATTTACTGCATTGGGCTGTGAAAATGGCTTAAGACCTACAGGTCCGTTTGATTGTTTTTATCCACCTAAATCAGAGTCATTTGTAAGACCATCAAACAAAGATTTAAGTCAGCTAATCCTGAGTCCCTAGTTGTGATGATGGTCTTTCAAGTTTTAGAACATTACATTAAATGCTGAAGATAAAAAAAGGTAAATGTATGTTTGCCATGAAGTTCATTAAGAACAGACTAGAATTAAATTTCTCATTTTCTTAAGCAATAATTGTTTTCTTAAATGTATTTGTTTTCCCTTAGAAATTTTATTTTATTAAATTTATTGGAATGACATTGGTTAATAAAGTATAGGTTTCAAGTTTACAATTATATAATACATCATCTGTACATTGCATTGTGTGTTCAACATCCAAAGTCAAATCTCTTTCTTTCACCATATATTTGACTTCCTTTACCCTTTTCTACCTCTCCCCATCCCCCCTTCCCTCTGGTAACAACCATACTGTTATCTGTGTCTGAGATTTTGTTTGTTTGCCTTGTTCATTTGTTGCTTTCAATTTTATATCCCACATATGAGTGAAATTATATGGTTCTTGTTTATTCTGTCTGACTTGTTTTGCTTAGCATATTCTCAAGTCCATCTATGTTGTTGCAAATGATAGTATTTTGTCTTTTCACATCTTATGGCTGAGTAGTATTCCATTGTATATATGGACCACAACTTCTTTATCCATCATCTACCAAAGAACACTTAGGTTGTTTCCATGTTTTGGCCGCCATGAATAATGCTGCAAAAAACATAGTGGCATATATATCATTATAAATAAATGTTTTCAAATATTTCAGGTAGATATCCAGAAGAGGGATTGCTGAATCATATGGTAGCTCTATTCTTTTTTTTAAAAAAATTAAGTTTATTGGCATAACATTGGTTAATACAATTATATAATTTTCAGGTCTACATTATAATTTGACATCTGTATATTTTATCGTGTGTTTACCACCCAAAGTCCAGTTTTCTTTAGCTGTAGTTTTATTCTTAATTTTTGAGGAGCCTTCATATTGTTTTCCATAGTGGCTGTACCAGTTTACATTTCCATCAGCAGTGTATGAGGGCTCCTTTTTCTCCACAATCTCTTCTCTTCAACACTTGTTATTTGTATGTCTTCTTGGAAGAAGTGTCCAGATCCTCTGTCCATTTTTTAGCTGGATTGTTTCTTTGTTTGTTTTTGAATTGTATGAATCCTTTATATATTTTGGGTATTAATCCTTTATTGGAAGTGGTGTTTATGAATATCTTCTGCCATTCAGTTGGTTGCCTTTTGTTTTGTTGATGGTTTCTTTTGCTGTGCAGAAGCTTTTAAATTTGACATAGTCTCTTCCTTTTGTTTTTACTTTCCTTGGCTTCAAGGTCAAATTCATAAAATTTTCTCTAAGACCAAGGTCCTTAAGTTTAGTACCTAAGTTTTCTTCTATGTATTTTATTGTTTCAAGTCTGATATTTAGGTCTTTGATACATTTTGAGTTAATTTTTGTATATGGTAACAAATAACAGTTTAGTTTCATTCTTTCCAATGTGTCTTTTCAAGTTTCCTACCACTATTTATTGAAAAGGCTTTCTTTTTTCTATTGTATGTTTTTGGCTCCTTTGTTGAAAATTATTTGCGTAAGTATATGTGGTTTATTTCTGGGCTCTTAATTCTGTTCCATTGGTCTTTGTGTCTGTATTTCTACCAAATATGCCATTTTGATTATTGTTGCTTTGTAGTATAATTTGAAGTCAGGAAGCTTGATGCTCTGGCTTTGTTCTTTTTTTCTCAGAATTGCTTTGTTTTCTTGTGATATTTTGTGGTTCCATACAAATCGGCTGATATTTTGTTCTTTTTTTTTTTTTGAAGAATGCTATTGGGATTTTGATGAGGATTGCATTAAATCTATATATTGCTTTGAGTAATATGACCATTTTAACTTTTTTGATTCTTCCAATCCATGAACATGGACTATCTTTCCATTTCTTGTTGTCTTTTTCAATTTAATAACATCTTATAGTTTTCAGGTATAGGTCCTTCATAGCCTTTAAATTTATTATATTATTTTTCTTGCAATTTCAAAAGGATTTTTTTCATTTCTTTTTCTGAAATTTTGTTGAGAATGCAATGGATTTTTGTACATTGAGTTTTGTACCCTGCTACTTTGATGTATTTATTTATTGTTTCTGATGTTTTTTTTAAAAAAAAATTTGGAGGGAATCTAGGATTTTCTATGTAAAGAATAATGTCTGCAAAAAGAAATATTTTACTCCTTTATTCCTAATTTGCATACCATTTATTCTCTCTCTTGCCTGATTGCTCTGGCTAGAACTTCCAAAACTATGTCGAATAATAGTTGTGAGAGTGGATACCTTGTCTTGTTCCTAATTTTAGAGGAAACGCTTTCAATTTTTCACCATTGAGTATATTAGCTAAAGATTTGTTGTATATGGCTTTTATTATGTTGAGACACTTTTGATTGAGTGTTTGAATCATAAATGGATGCTGTATCTTGTCAAATGTTTCTTTGCATCTATTGATATAATCACATAATTTTTACCCTTTATTTTGTAAAATGGTATATGATATTGATAAATTGCATGAATTGAACCATGTTCCCCTGAAATAAACTCCACTTGATTGTGATGTATTATATTTTTGATGTATTGTTATATTTGATTTGCTATTATTTTGGTTAAAATTTTTGCATCTGTATTCATCAGAAATATTAGTCTGTAGATTTTTTTTGTGTGTTTTATTTTTGCCAGGTTTTGCTATTAGGGTAATGTTGAACTCATAAAATAAATTAGGAAGTATTGCCTCTTTAATTTTTTGGAAGAGTTTGAGAAGGTATTAAATCTTTTTTGAATCTTTGGTAGAATTCCCTAGTGAATCCATCTGCTCTGGGACATTTACTTTTTGGGAGATTTTTGATGATTGTTTCAATTTCCTTACTGTTGATTGGTCTATTAGATTTTCTACTTCTCAATGATTTAACTGGAAAGGTTATATGTTTCTAAGAACTTGTCCATTTCTTCTAGGTTATTGAATCTGGTGACATTTAGTCTTTCATCGTATTCTTGTATGGTCTTTTGTATTTCCTTGGTGTCCATCATAACTTCCCTTTCATTGCTGATTTTGTTTATTTGGGTCTTCTCTTTTTTCTTAGTAAGTCTAGCCAGTGGTTTTTCAGTTTTATTAATCTCTTTAAAAAAACAGCTCTTTGTTGCATTATTTTAGTTTCTATTTTCTTTTTGTTCTCTATTTTTATTTAACTCTGGTCTAATTTTTATCACTTTTTTCTTTCTGTTTACTTAGGGTTTCATTTCTGATACATTTTCTAGTTCTTTAAAATGTAGTATTAGGTTATTTTTTGGATTTTACTTGTGTCTTGAGAGAGGCCTACAATGATATATAAACTTCCCCCTTATTACTGCTTTGTCTGTATCCCAAAAGTTTTGATATATTATATTGTCATTCTTTTTTGTCTCTGTATACCCTTTGAGCTTTCCTTTATTTCTTCTTTTACCCAGCCATTATTTAGTAGCATGTTTCTTAGTCTCCACATATTTGTTGTTTTTCCTGCTTTTTTTTTCAGTTGATTTCCAATTTCAAAGCATTGTGGTTAGAGAATATGATTGATATGATTTCAGTCTTCTTAAATTTGTTGAGGCTACTTTTGTTCCCCAATGTATGAACTATCCTTGAGAATGTTTCATGTGCACTAAAGAAGAATGTATAATCTGATGTTCTGGGATGAAAGGCTCTATAAATGTTGATTATGTCCATTTGGTATAATGTATCATTTAAGGCCAGTTTTTCCTTATTTATTTTATGTTTGATTGGTCTAGACATACCTGTCAATGGAGTATATGGCTCCCTACTATAATTATGCTTTTATCAGTTTCTCCCTTTAGTTATGTTAGTAGTTACCTTACATATTTTGGTGCTCCCTGATTGGTGCATGTATATCAATAAGTGTATGTCTTCTTGATGTATTGTCCTCTTTAACATTATAAAATGTTCATCTTTGTCTCTTTTAACTTTTTTTTTAATCTTGAAATCTATTTCATTAGATATAAATACAACTACATCTGCTTTTCTCTGGTGCCATTTTCCACCTTTCACTTTGCCTTTATATTTGTCCTTGAAGCTGAGATGTGTCTCTTGAAGGTAGCATATGATTTTGTTTTGTTTTGTTTTGTTTTGTTTTGTTTTGGATACAGTTTACTACTCTGTGTCTTTTTATTGGAGAGTTCAGTTTATTTACATTCAGGGTGATTATTGATATATGGCCATTTTCTAGTCATTTTACCTTCGTTTTCTGGTAGTTTTGTGTCTTGATTTTTTTCCCCTTGTGTTTCTGTCTTATAGTTTGTCTTATAGTTTCTATGATTTCTTTTGTTTTCTGTGTTTTTTTTTTATGTTGTGTGTCTCAGGCCTAGAATTTTTTTTTTGTGGTTACTATCATGTTTATGCAAAAGGAAGTTTTATATATACAATAGTCCTTTTTATTCTGAATATATCTTATCTCCATTCCACTCTGAAAATTGAGACCTGTACCCTCTCCCCTTTTATAATTTTATTGTCGCAAATTATGTCTATTTATGCTGTGACCTCATTTCCAAATTGCAGTATCGATTTTCTTCTCTCTCTTTTAAAAATATTTTTACCTCCTTCAAACTTTGTTATATTTAAGTGTATAATGTCCTATTCTGAATAAGGGTTGTAATTTCTTGCTTCTGTCTGTGATTCCCTTACTTATATTTTTGTATCTTTTTGTCTTTTTGTTTCAGGTATAATAACTCTCTTTTGTATTTCCTGTAATACAGTTTTTGTGGTGGTAAATTCATTCAGCTTCTGTATGTCTGGAAATTGTTTATTTCTCCTTCATATCTAAAGGATCACTTTGCTGGATATATTATTCTTGGCTGGTAATTTCTCTCTTTCAGTAGATGAATATTTGATTCCACTCTCTCCTTCTTTCATGATTTCTGATTAAAAATTTGATTATAGGCTAATGAGATTTCTTTTATAAGTGACCGTCTTCCCTGGCTGCCTTGATAATTATTTCTTTGTCATTAATTTTGACAGTTTTAATATAAAGTGCCTTGAGGAAGGCCTTTTTAGATTGATAAGTAGGTATTCTGTTTGTTTCTTGGATTCAAAGACTCAGCTTTTTCCAAAGGTTTGGGAAGTTCTTGCTGACTGTTTGAATAGCCTCTCTTGTTTTCTCCTCTCTTCTTCTGGTATAACCATTATTCTTATATTGCTCTTTCTAATGGAGTCAAATTGTTTTTGTAGAGTGACTTCCTTCCTTCCTTTCTTCCTTCCTTCCTTCCTTCCTTCCTTCCTTCCTTCCTTCCTTCCTTCCTTCCTTCCTTCCTTCCTTCCTTCCTTCCTTCCTTCCTTCCTTCCTCCTTCCTTCCTTCCCTCCTTTTTTTTTGTTCTTTTATTCTTACTCTCATCTCTTTCTTCTTCCATCTGTGTCATTTCTAGATTTCTGTCTTTAATATCACTAATTCTTTCCTCCCTCTGGTCAGTTCTGTTTCCTAAGTTCACTAGTTTGTTCTTTATTTCTTTCGAGTTCTTCACCTCCAGATTTTTTTTTAAAGTTTCAGTTGTTTGGGTGAAATATTTCTTTTGTTCATTGATTTTATTTCTGAGTTTGTTAAACTGCCTATCTGAGTTTTCTTGTATCTCACTGAGATTTTTCAGAACTATAATCTTGAATTCTGTGTCATTTAAATCACCTAATTTCATGGCTTTAGGTTTATTTTCTGGAAAGTCTTCATTTTCTTTCTCAGCTGCCTAGTTACCTTGGTTATTCATAGTGTTTGATGAATTATTTCTCTGCCTAGGCATTTATAGGAATGAAATCTGCTTTTCTTTCGTTTTTTTTTTTTTTTTAAAGAGTGATACCTTTATTGAGTAGGTTGATAAGAAGAAGTTCTTCTTTTGTTTTCCAGTAAGTGGTGCTGAAGTGCAAGTTTTTAAATTTCTTTTACCCTTCTCTGGCTTCTTGAAAATCTGTGGGGTGGTAAAAAATGTCCTATATTTCCTGTAGAGGTGGGGGTCTTCTCTGTGACTAGGTCTCCTCAGTCTCAGGGCATCACCCTTTGTGGAAGAATGTTGTAGACAATTGGGTTCTCAGTCCATGAAATCTCATCGGTGTCTCCTGCAACCAGATGCTGTTGGCAGTGTTGCACTGCTTTAGGTGTCCCAGATGCCCCTACTGAAGTCATCCTAGGTGAGTTGGGGCTGAGTGGGCTGGGAGAGGCCCGCTGGTGCATTTTTGGCGTTTTTCTTCTCCCAGTATGGCAATTGCAAGACCTCAACTGCCTCCCTCTGTATCTCTTTTCTGTCACTGAGATTAGCCCAGTGAGTATCTGCCACTCAGGGAAGATGATCTTGTCTCTCAAGTTCTCAGGGATGCAGATAGTGTGCTTTGTAACCTGACACTCACTGCTACAGCTTCTTCTGGGGCCCACTGCTAGCTCTGGGAGGGTCAGAGGAGGCAGCCAGGCTCTGTGGCTTTGTTTTCTGTCTGGCAATGGTGGCTGCTAGATCACACCTGTCATACCTTTGTGTTCTGTCTCAGCCCTAGTCACTGGATTCAGCTGCAGTATGCTCCGACCACTCAGGCAGAAATCTCAGGGCTACAGAGAGTGTACCTGTGACCTGATTTGTCCTCTCTACCGAGATCCTGCAATGAGTTTCTGGCTGTTTTTGGCACCTGTCTCTGCTCTTTTTTCCCTTCCCTCCTCCCTGTTTGCTCTGATTCACCCACCTTCAGATGTTTTTATTCATGGATCTCTCAGACTTGTGTGCTTAGCAGTAAATTCTTTGTTGAATTATAGTTTTTCAACTTGTCAAGGCTAGAGACTAGGGGGATCTCTCTTGCCACCATGCTTTTAGCATCACTCTATTTTCTAAATTTAAAGACTAATTTTTATACCAACATAATTTGTGAAACATCTACATACAATCTCCTTAATAGATGGTGGCTTACATATAAGAAAACATGATTGTCCTTTTAAGGAAGGAATTATTTAATTCTTTGAAGTCACATAATTTTTTGACACATGACCTTTCTGATTTTCATAGTTCTCAAGCATTTATTTCATCTGTATTTTTGGTTATTTTTTAGAAATATGATGCCACGAATTTGCAGTTTAAAGGAGACATTTCTCTCCCCCCCCCAGATTTTTCTATTTAAAATTTCTCTTAAAGTCTGTTATCTGCTTCAAATATTGACTCAACTTCTTTGTTATAAAAATAATCCCCCAATACTGAACTTAGCTTTTGGACTAAAGTTATAAAAGAAAAAGTAATGTTTTTCATATTTTTGGTTACATGTAGAACCTCGTCTTAGACTACTTTATCCCTGTTTGGTAAAGGGTAATGAGGAATAAATTCCAGGTGAAACATTAAAGAATTACTTGGTTATCCATGCCATTTATTTAAAATGACTTAGTTCATATCAGGTGAATATACTAGATGCTTTTGATTTGGACACTTTAATTCCAACATTAAAATTAAGTCTTCATACAAACACTTTCTGACCTAAAAAGCTTTCTGGAAACTTCTTGAGGTAAAAATAATAAAATTACTACTATTTATTAAATGCTTACCATTTGTGATTGTTAAACTCATTTCTTAAAAGTAATTGTTTTATTTATTACAATATCCCTTTGAAGTAGTTTCTTTATAATACCTCATTTTATAGAAGAAGAAACAGACTCTGAATGATAGGTTGTTTGAGCTAAATGGTATGGTTAGAAATTAAATAATTTCTTATTCCAGAAACTTAAGCTTTTTGCTTATAAAGTCCCTTTTCCCTTCCTTCTGGTCTTGTGATTTTTTCTTAAAAATTCATCTACATGTCAATCAATAAAGAGACTATGCTTATTCTCTACTGCTGCTGTAGAAAATTGCTACAAAGTTAATGGCTTAAGAAACACAAATATATTATCCCAGAAGTCCAACATGGATTTCATGGGCTGAAGTCAACATATCAGCATAATTGTATTCCTTTCTGGATGCTCTATGACAGAATTCCATTTCCGTGAACTTTCTAGCTTCTAGAGGCCACTCACATTTCTTGGTTCATGCCCTCTCCTTCCAACATAATGACCAGCTATGTTGCATCTATATGACTGTTGTGTAGTCACATTTCTCTCTGATCACAACTGAGAAAATGTTCTCTGCCTTTAAGAATCCATGAGATTAGTTTGGGGCCACCCAGGTAATCTAAAATAATCTTTTCATTGCAAGGTCCTTATTGAAATCACATCACCAAAGTCCCTTTTATCATATAAGGTAACTTATTCACAACTTCTGGGGATTAGGATATAGACATCTTTGGGGGCTATCACACTGCTTACTACACTGTAGCAATCTGTTACAACAAATAGTTTTGACAAACACTGATTTAAGCTATAGCCAAAGTGAAGGAAAAATAAGTTAAGCACCAGAGTAATCTCAATAATATTAATACCTCTGAATGACCTTTGGCTGGCAACCAATTTCTTTAGCCCTGGACCTCTGTGTGTATATATATAAATAATTCATTCTGAGTCTAATGTTTTCCTTATTTTTGTTATAATTACTTAAAAATTAGTTTATTGAAATATATTTTGCATCTAATAAAACTCATTCATTGTTATTGTACAATTAAATGCATTTGTCACATTGTTTTTTACATTTAAACATTTTAAAATTTAATTTAACTAAATATATACACAGACAAGGGAGCATATTATAAGTGTAGAGTTTGATGAATTTTCACACACTAAACTCATTTGTTTAACAGTAACTCAGATCAAGCCATAATAACTGTGTCTGTGTGTGTGGTCAGCTTTATTGGGTATAATTTACATACAATAAAATTAAGTAATTTAAATTTTGACAAATGTATACAATCATCTAACTACCAAGAAAATCATGATATAGAACATTTTTGTTATTCCAAAAGTTACCTGTGCCACTTTGCAGTCAATTTCCATTCCTCACCAAAAGCCCTTGAAACCACTGATCTGATTTCTATCACTATTTTTTTGCCTTTTCTAGAACTTCATAGATAATTACTGTATAATTATGCAGGCTTTTGTGTTTAGCTTCTTTAATTTAGCATAATGCTTTTAAGACTCATCCATTTTGTTGCCTATATCAACAGTGGATATACCATAATTTGGTTATTTCTTTACCAGTTGAGGAACATTTGGGTTGATTCTTTCCAGTATTTAGCTATTATCAATATTCCTATGAAAATTGCTGTGTGGACATAAGTATTTATTTTTTTCAGGTAAATACAGGAGCAGAATCATTCAGTTATATGGCAAGTGTATGTTTAATTTGTAAGAAGCTGCCAAATTGTCTTCCACAGTGGCTGTACTATTTTGCATTATCACTAACTGTATCCGAGTTTCAGTTGCTTTCTCCATCCCATCTTTGGTAATATTCAGCATTATCAGTCTTCTTAATTTTAGCTATTCTAATGGGTGTATAGTATCTGATTATGGTTTTAATTTTTATTGTCCTAATGATGAATAATCATGTATATTTTTAAATATACTTTCTTGTCATCAGCATATCTTTTTGGCAAATTCTCATTTTAAAATTTTATGTCGTTTTTTTTTTATTAGTTGGTATGTCTTCTTCAGTTGAAAAGACTTCTTCAATATTCTGTATACAAGTCTATTGTTAGATATTTTGCAAATATTTTCTCCTAGACAGTGCCTTTCTTTTTATTTTTGAGATAGTACCTTTGAAGATTAAAAGTTTTAATTTTGATAAGTTTCAATTTATTACTTTTCTTTTAAGACTTGTTTTTAATATTTGCCAGAGAACATTTGTCTAGAACATTCTTTAGGTGAAGTTTAATTTGGCCCCATTCAGAGGTAAGAATTTGTGTGTGTGTGTGTGTGTGTGTGTGTGTGAGAGAGAGAGAGAGAGAGAGAGAGAGAGAGATTTCTTTTTCTCTTTGCACTTTTATTGAGATTTTTTGTTGACTTGTCTTCAAATTCAATAATTCAGTTTTCTGTTGTTTCCAGTCTGCTGTTGAGTCTATTTAATGCATTTTGAAGCTCAGATACTGTCTTTTGTCTTCTTAGAATGTCCAGAAGACATAACACTATTGAAATTCTGTATTCTTTATCCATTTTACCTATTCTTTCTCTCCTTTCTTAAATATATTAATCATAGTTATTTTGAATTTTTCATCTGTTAACTTCATTACTTTAATCAGTTTTGTTTCTGATTCTATTTTTTTTATCTCTCAATTATTGAACTTATTTTTTCTTTCTGATTCTTTTAACATATTTGGTGACTTTTGATTGTATAACTAATATTACGTATATGTTGTAGATGCTTTAAATTATATTATCTTCTAAAGAATGCTAAATTTTGTTTAGGCAGAGAGTAAAATTGCTCACAGATCACCTTTATTTTGCTCAGGTAGTTTTAAGCTTTGTGAGAGAAAGTCTGTTTCCCTTTTGCTTATAACCTCTATACCTAGAGAGAGAATTTTATTTCACATCAGGAGGTAGCATTTATGGGATCTCCAATGGATGCTATAGGTCTCTAACTCCTGGACCTGAACTCCTTGCCTTAGAAATCTCTGTTGTACTCTCCAGCCACCTGGTGGTTGTTCTTGATTAGGTTTCTAAACCTTTGCTCTTCATATGTGCATTTTAGAAGTTGACTAAGGACCTGAGGAGGAAATTTTATGTAAATCATTAAGGCTCTATCTCTACAGTTTATATCCACTTCAAACCCAGCTCTTTTGGCTATCTTAAATTCTTATCTTTGTCTCTTCTGTCCAACAAAGCTATTGTCTTTACCTAGGTTCTATTTCCCTAAGCTGTGGTTTGGAAAATGCCCCCAGGAAGAAATCTGGGGTTTATGTGACATTTAATTTGTTTGCTTCTTTTCTCTCAAGGACTATAGCCCTGCATTGGCTGCAGTCCAATGCCTGCAAACAGTTGTTATATATGTTTTGTCTAGATTTTATACTGTTTATAGCAAGAAGTTAAGTCCAATAATAGCTACTCCATCATAGATGAAACTAGAACATGCCCATGTTATTTCTTTTTAGTTCTGTTTGTACCGTCTCCTACTTCAGAATACCTTTGTTCTACCATTTCAATGATCAGAATCTAATAAATTTCTTTTTGTCTCCTATCATTCCTTAAACAGCTGCAAATTTTTTCTTCATATCTATAGGTTTATCTTCTAAGGCTACATTTTTTGTATGTAGGAAGTATAAAAGAGATCACCTAACAAAAAGCCTCTATTACTTTAGAATAGGACTAACTTGTGTTCTAGACTTTGGATCATAGCCAGTTTTGATTTCTACTATTTCTTATTATTTCCCCTTGTTAACCTACTGGCTTCTACTGTCTCTAATTAAGTCACTGGCTTCCTGATTCCTATGTGACTTCCCAGCTGCATACCTTTTGGTATGAAACACTGACTGAATCTAATGCAGAAATTATCTCTTGTTAGTTTCCCACCTCACCTCTTCTGTCAAGCTTTATAATGACCTCAGTTCTGACGTCAACAGAAAATAAATATTAGGTAAGAATTCATGTTATAAATTATATTGCTATCAGGATAGATATTTAAGAAAATATTTGTTTTAGTTTGAACTGCTATCACAAAAATACCATAAACTGGATGGCTTATACAACAAACTATCTCACAGTTCTAGAGGTTAAGAAATCTAAGATCAAGATGCTGGCATACTCATTGTCTGGTGAGAGAGCTCTCTGGCTGGTTTGCTGACAGTTGCCATTTTGATGTGTCCTCACATGACACACAGAGATACCATCTCTCTCATGTCTCTTCTAATAAGAGCATTAATCCCATTCATGAGGGCTCCACTCTTATGACCTAATCACCTCCCAAAGGACCCTACCTCCAAATACCATCACATTGGGTTTTAGAGTTTTAACACATGAATTTTGGGAGGTAACAAACACTCAGTTTGTAATGATATTTAATATCTTTTTGGCTTTTATTATGAGTATAGAATTCTGTATGTATTAGCAAATGGAATGGATGCATATTGAAAAGCTATCTAAACTACTTGATGCTATATATTTAGTAGAATATTTGAGGATGTAAAAAATTAATGAGGAAATAAAGACTTTTAAAAAATCTAATAGTGGATAGATGAAGGAAGATGTCCATTTGCTATATCACAGGAGAAATAAAACTAACAGGAGACATACTAATTTAGCAACACTATCCTAAAGAACAGATTACTTGAAATATTCAGTCATAAAGCTTGTCTATAAAATTTTTCTATGTCATCAAATCATCATAAAAATTGTAAAATGAGAAAAAATGAACAATTTCCAAATATGAAATGAAGAATGATAAGATTTCGGGGATGGAGAAACCATTAAAGAATAATGAGTAAAGGATATCAATTTAGAACTTTTTATTGACTCACAACAAATTTCACCTGACATTTACTTTGTCCTTATGTATTTTTCCACTATCCCATTATAGGAGATGATGGATTAAAACCAAATTTGGCAATGAATTTAGATTAATTCTGTCAACTTAAACAATACAAAAATTTGGAGGGACAACTTTTGTCTATCTATTGAACACTTTCAATAAAGTTGCAGAAATAAATTCTGTTTTTTTTTAAACCTTTATCTTCTGAAATTCAATGTAGTCATAATATTAAAATATTACACTAAGTACATACTCTTTTCTTACTTTATTTGATTTTGGACACATACTTGAACTTGTTAGAATTTAGGTGTATGTTTAAAGATCATGCTCTCAACAAAAGTGATGCTTATATTCTGTTTCTCTATTGTATTTATTTTATTTGCGTATTACAATGCAATAATTACATCTGTTAGCTATAGTTTCAAATGTCCTAGGAGTGTGTTCTTAGGAATATGAAAACAAAAATAAATTTATTTAATTTGGGGATCTATACTTTTTTTTAAACATACTGGGGTATGGTTCAACTGAGCAGGTATCTTTATGTTGTTAAAGATGTTCTTAAAATTTGTTAATTAAAACATTTTCCCCAGTTAGAATTTACCTACTACCACAGCCATTTCTTCTTTGTCTGTTTTACTACATTTTAAAGAAAGAAGAGAAATATTTTATTTGAGATGATATATTAATTTGCTGTAACAAAGTGCTACAAACTGCGTGGGTTAAAGAGAGAAATTAGTTCTAGAGGTTACAAGTCTGAGATCAAGGTGTCAGCAGGGTTGGTTTCTTTTGAGGGCTGTAAAGGAGAATGTTTCATGCATTTTTCTTAGTTTCTAGTGTTTTCTGGCAATCTTTGGCATTCCTTAGCTTTTAAAAGCATCACCCAATATGACACCTGTCATATTGGATTCAAGACTAAATAACCTAATTTTAATTTGGCTACCTCTATAAAGACTTTGAGGTACCGGGGGTTAAGACTTCAATATATGAATTTTGGTGGAACACAGTTCAAAACTTAACAGAATGAATTTTAGAATATTAATAATAGTATAGACTTTTGCTGAGCAGTTTTCATTCACTTTTTCAGTAATCAGGATAGCATTTTGAAGTAATTTTGTAATGTGTCCTGTAAGACTTATTGCCCTATCTAAAGCTAAGTACAAGAAGGCAGAAACGACACCTGTTTTCTGCTTTGTATTGTTTTACAGTAGCAGGCTCTAGTAGTAACCTTCAAGTTGTTTTGTCTGCAAGATCCAAACAACATAAAGGAAGATAGATACAGATACTCAAATGCTTAATATTAGACAATGCTTATGTTTACGAGAAGTTATAAAGATTTTTTTTTTTAAAGATTGGTACTCAGGTTATAGAGATGTGAGTAGAGAAATCTTTTCAGAGAGCAGCACAGTTTTAGATGCCATGCTTTAATGGCAGACTGATTGAAAATGGAGAACCACTCGTTATTTATGGATATTTGACATTTTAGAGAACTGGTGACAGAAGATTATTTTTTCTTACGTAAAAATTGCCTCATTAAATGTGAATGCTTTGGTAAGTAACTTATTGTGAAATTTGCCAAACGTCTGAAAATACAACAGTTCAAAATGAGGTTGAGAGAGTAATTCTGACCAGGATGTTCTATTTTGTTGGTTTGGCTGCTTTGATTAAAACCTTCTGTGAAGCAATGGCCCTTGCGTGATAGGCCCAGACACAAATTAAGACGACGACAGTATGTTGACCTACTAAACAAAAAAAGCACAACAGCTCGGTAACTATGAACAGACACAGTTACTTCACTGCTGAGTTAAACTGCACTACCACTCCCCCACCCCCAAAGGAAAGAAAACCTGTTTCAGCAGTGGCTTCTTTTGGAAGTATGCAAATCCCTTCATGGAAAGTTACAAAACCCCAGGAAATCCCACCTGTGAATGATTGTAGTATTTAACCCTGAGGTTAGTTTCTATAATTCTCATTTCATGGAAAGCCTCTTTGCCCCAACCCTCAGTTTTAGTGGTTAGTTTGTATAAGGCAAGCTCAAGACTGTAAGCCTGAAAAGCCACAATTTCCCAACAGGCAGGATTTCCAGTGAAACAGTGTGAAGGTGACAGGGTTAACAGGTTAAACTCATAATTCAGAGAAACCAAAAGTTTCCTCTAAGTATGTTATAGGCCATGATAACCTTGGAGTTCTTTGAATGAGTTTTCACATGCGACATGTTTAATCGTATATGTAATTAGTCATTAATCTGTTTCTTGTATGTGTATTCTATACTTATATTTATGTTTTAAAGCCCCAAATACCACTTTGTCTCTACAAGAGACAATACAAGTGAGTTGCTGGTATAAGGACATTGGCATTCTGAAGGTCACATGTTTGGCAACTTAAGAAAAATTGGACATAATGTTTTTTTCATTGTCCCTTTTAAAAAAAAACCATAATTTTATATAAAACTGTTTAATCTGTCTTCTGGTGGTACAGTATTTACAACAGAAAGGTTATATGTTAAATGGTTGACTTTTCAAGCAACTCAAACACCTGGTTAGCATAAATCTTTTAATAGCAATGCCACTTCATTAACTCTTTTGTTACCAAAACTTTTGAAAATCTCTTTTCTAAAGACCTGGAAAATGACTGGCCGAGCGACTGGCTGTATTGAATCCAAATAGTGCATAGTCGTGAGAAGTAATAAATACTGTTTATATTAGTACAGGAAACTTTATAAAGAACACAATCAAGTTGTTTCTGGGCTTCAGGTTATTAATCTCACTGTCCCATTTCTAGATTCCATATTCAGGCACACTAATGATTTCCATATTGGAAGTAATATCTTGAATGCAGGAAAATAGTTTTTCCCATTACAGAAAAAATTCAAGATAATAATAACACAAGGAAGAGATACACCTTGAAATATCCTCCATACAGAAATGGTTACTCACATTTTTATTTTGTGTATAATGAACCAAAGGTATACAGAGTTAGGGTGGAATATAAATGTATTTTTTTGTGTAGTCTGTTATATAATGTTAATTAAATGCAATCAATGGTTGCTTTAGTCCCTTAATGATGTGTATGTACTCTGTTGTAGTGATAATCACTTCTGGTTATAAAAAGTTAAAAGGAGTGAATGTTAATTGCATTCTGATAAAGAGTTTAGTGTTGCTGTGATTTTAATCAGAATTCCACTGCACAAGTGTGTATAAAATATACCTTTACACATACCCTATCCAATTATATATAAAACTGATAGAGACTATATTGTGGTAGGATCCAAAGTTTTATACATTGTTTACTTACTTACTTACTTATTTATTTATTTATTTATTTATCATTTATACAGACATTTAATGAGTATCTACTTCATTTCTAACATAGAGCGGAGTTCTAGAGATATCAATCAGATACTTATCAAAGAGAGGTGGTCCAGTATACAACACAGAGAGATTATTTGAAACTATAAAATCCATGATCAAGATGATCAAGAGATTCACCTCTTTGTGATGAATTCCCAGTTTCTAGCTTAAATTTGACATCACTCCAGAGCTAAAACTACCTCACAATTTTCTGTATATATTTTGTAAATGCTTATTAATTAAATTAATTTATACCAGATATATTTAGAATTTTCTCTATGTCAGGTATCATAGTGGGTGTTATAATTTTTGGCCAAATAATACATTGAATATATCTTGTTAAAATTAATCAACTTCCTTGGTCAGAACTGTGTAGTTCTTTAAATTTAAGCTTGCAAAAGTTTTCAGTCCTTAAAAAATGCATGTCCTTGATCAGAAGTTTTCAGTGTAATGAGAGCTACAGACATGTAAACAGTTGCAATGTGATATGAAAAGAGCTGTAACTACTCTGTGAACTTATGCATAAAGAATGTGGTAAATACTTCTGTCTAAGTGTATCAGAGAGGACTTTACACAGAGGATGATTTTTGACCTGGGTTTTGATAGATGAGAAGTGATGGATGGCACTAGAGGCAGAAGGATTGGCAAGTACAAAGGCCCAGAGGCATAGAGTTAATCAGCCATTTAGGCAATTGTGAGTAGCTAAGTGTGACCTTAGTGAAAGTGGTATCCAGAAATGGGTAGGCAGCTGTACTATTTCCCCTTGACAGTCAAGGGCTATCAAATCACATTCTAACTCATTTTTTTCCCCTCAGTTTACCCAGTACTATAAAGAGCCAATAATGGCTAGGTGGTACTCTCAGTTTTTATTTCAGTGAAACTTTTGTCACACTGTTTTTGATTGGAAGTATTTTTCTAAGTGTTAACATTTAAAAAAATTTAGTAAACTCTAGAGTCTCAAAGATAGAAAACATAAAAATGGCAAATGTGTCACTTGATGTAGAGAAGCGTAGCTCTCACTTCTATCCTTTGCTTCTCAGACTCAAACTTGCTCATTATGGAGAGAATAATATTGGTCCTTAGTCCAGACCATGTATCACATCCTATGGTTCTATTGACTACTCTTGAAAGACCTGGTTTCCAAGCTAGAACCATAACCAAATCTTGTCCAACTAACTATTAAGAACTTGCTCTCCAAGGATTTATTTTGATGGCCCTTCATGGCACGCAATGTTTTTATGCTTATTCCAAGAAAATCACCCACATAACATACACCAAACTTTGTCAATAGTCTTGTAATATTGTTTCTTTTATATCCTTGACTATTTAATTAAACCTTTAGCTACTAGCCAGAAATTCATGTACATCTGTTCTACAAACTGTGTTGCTCAAAGTTCTGTCTTCTTGAGAGCCCATTTTCAGAGGCACTGTCTCTCCACAGCCAGCCACGTACAGCTGTTGTGTCAGATGCTTGGAATCTAATCTTGGAAGTATACTTCTCAGTCAATTATAATGGTCACCTCATGAGGTCTTAAGTGTGAACTGAATAATGCATGGCAGTGCTGCAGGTGTGGGCACATAGGAAAGTATGAATGACCTGCCCCTACAGCCTACATCTATCTGATTTAGCACATCTATTTGATGATAGGATGTTGTTACACACGCCTGATTTAATGGCTAGGTTGTTCAGAAAAGACTGTGGTTGTCTTCCCAAATCCATTCTCCCATTTTCTCATCTTAACAGTGTTTATCTGGACACATGGTTGCTTTAACTAGAATATTTTTCTCAGTTTCCTTTGCCTATGTGTTTAAGTTCTTGTTAATGATATGTGAGTAGAAGTAATGTTTCATTTCACTTGCTTAAAAATAAATAGTCCTGAACTTCCTTTGCTACTTTGCATTCGCTGGCATGTGTTGTTGAGCCAATTTTTGCCTTGAAGTAAGTGTATACTTTAGGAGATAGTAGAGAAACAAGACAAAGAGAGACTAGTCTAGAACAGAGCTACCTTCAAATGTGGATCACTTCTATATGCCTCTGGATACCCCTGGATAAGTAAAAGTAAAAAAAAATGAGCAACTAACATTTTGGGTTCTTTTTATATCAGCTTATACTGTACTGTATTGAAATACCTGATTTATTCTTGCCAGCTCTAATCCCTTCATCACTTAGTATATCATAGTGAGGCATTCATAGTTATCAGGGCCCAACTGTAATGCTGGAGATGTTCTTAAAAGGAGACTACATAGTTAGCAAAAAAATTTACATTCTGAATATGGCAGGAATTTGCTCTGAACTTTATAGACACTTTGCTTTGCTTTGGCTCAGGATTTGCCACATACAGCATTTACCATCTGATCTTTACATACTTTTTAAAAGCATCCGGATTCTTTGTGGCAAGCCAGAGAATTTATTACTGGCTAAGTAAAGTTAAAAATGAATTCATTTGAAAGATATTAGGTGACTCATGCAAAATCAAGGAAAAGATACGAGAATCAGGTGTGGGAAACGGGTAGGTGAGGCAGTGGATACCAAAACTAATATCACAGTTGTAGAAACATGCTGGTTACAGTGCTACTGTCCTCAGTCCTGTTGCTGGACATTACTGAACATTTAATACTGCCATTGACACTGAAAGTCATCACTGCGAGTCAGTTTTAAAACTTTTTCAGCATCTTAGGTGTCAGCCCATATATCTCAGGCTTTACTATCTTGGTTTGCTCAGGTTGAGCTCTACCTACCAGTATCTACATCTCTTTGCTTGAGAACTTTCTCTGAATCTACAATAACTGCTCAATTTCCATGTGGCAGGCTGAAAGTACTCGTGAATTAATGTCTCTTAGCCCTCAATCAGTAACTGATGGGAGCTGGTATATAAATACACAAATTTCTTCTCCCCATAGGTAGAATTACTCTGTGTTTATTTTAAACCATTTGCCCAAGGAAGTTAGCTCTGGTCACTGTACAGTGGTAGCTGGGTTGATAACTCCTCCATCATTGACTGTCTTTCCTTCTTTTGTTTCACCTTTTCTCTCTGCTACTGGTGTTCTTGCATTTTCCAAATAAACTATTGGCTCTTTTCCAAATAAACTATTGGCTCTTAAATCCTTATCTCAGAGTCTGCTTCTAGGGGAACCCAACATAAGATAAAACCAGTCACTCAAAATTCAAATCCCAGGTGAGAATATTTACCTGACTGAACCCAGGACAAATTTGAAAAGTGTGTGTGGTGGGCGCTATATGGGAATATTTGGTTTCCATAGCTTGAAGTGGGTCCTTGCCTCTTTCTATGACTCATAAAAGGGAGAAGTCTTCAAAATTTGGAAGGGGCTTGGATGCTAGGGATTAGAACTACTACCTATTTCAACCCTCATTTTTCCCCAGAATATATTGCAATATCCTTCTAATTGGTTTACCTTTTCCCTTAAAGTTGAAGGATAGAGAAAGGGAAGGTTGAAGTAGGAGAAAAATACCCCCAAAATTACATAAATAATCACAACACTCAGTGCTAGCCTTTTTGACCAAAAACTGCCTTACAACTCTGTAATTTCAATTCAATAACCTTAACTAAGTATAAGAAACCCTTTCCTATGAGCAGTTTTCAAAGTAAGTATTAGACCACTAATATTTTTGTAGTCTACTTTTTTCAAACAGCAAATTTCACAGCTTGAACAAATATGGCAAGTTTTTGAGAAATTTTTTAGAATTTTTATATGCCAAGAAAGTCTTAGGAAATGTAGTGTCTGAACAAATAGTAAATAAAAATGCCCTAAGCCAAATTTTATTTTCTCAAAAATAGATTAATGGATTTTAATATGTCACAATAAGCTTAATGTTTCTCCAGCATTTATCTACTTATTTGTATTTATCTTTAATCATTTTTATTGCTCCCTTAATTTTTATTTGTCTTAAGGCAGTATCGGTATGATGTATGTACAACTGTATTGTATTCTTGCCAGGAAAGGGTGGCACCTTCTGACTGCCCCATTATTTCCCATCAGTGTCAAAAAAAAGGTTCTCTCAATTCACTTCTTCTTCTTTGAGGGGAGAAAAAAAACCCACACTGCTGTAGCTAACTCCTTAAACTAACATTAGACTAAGATGCATAACTAGGTGGCATTATAGGAAGCAGACTTCACTGATCCCTGTTAGGAATATGTCCCAAGAAAATTGCTTGTGGGAGGCCTTACAATATGTGGGAGCTTCTAGCACCTCAAAAAATCACTTCTAGAACTTTACTTAGGCACCATCTTTGACCTGGTATTTATCTAAAACTGTTCCCTTCAGAAAAAGCAAGGCATTAAGGAGAGGATTGGAGTGGGAAGAGCATACAGAGAACCACATGTGGGATGTGTGTGTTTGGTGTTTGTTTTGAACCAGAACAATTTAGGGATGTAGCGAGTCTTATTTGTTTTGATAGTTCTCTGTGTAAAATGTTCATTCATTCACTTATTCCTTCATTCATTCTTTTGTTTATTATACAGTGCTTGCCATGACTTACCACTGTGCTAATTACTAGAGATATAAGTAATAAAAATAATCACCAGGTTATTCGATTTATATACTTTGCTCACACTAGAGCAAAGTGAATAGAGTGGGTACAATGAGAGGCAGTAGGTTTTAAGGGTGGTTTACAATTTTTATGTGATAGAATAGAGCAGTCTTATTTTACATTGTCAAACACTATTTGAACATTGTTCAAGTTTACTAATAAATATATATACCAGAACTTGAGGTGGGTAAAAGGAAATTAGAATTATTTTCTCTCATTTCTCCAAGATCTCAGTCAATTCTGGCTAATGTCTTTCAACCTTGTTTTTCTTTTGCTTTTTAAATATTTTTTTAATCAAAATCATTGGGGTGACATTAGTTAATAAAATCATATAGGTTTTAAGTGTACAATTCGATAATACATCATATGTATATTGCATCGTGTGTTCACCAACCAAAGTTAAATTTTCTTCTTATCTACCCTTATCTACCATACCTCATCCCCACTCCTGGTAACCACTAAACAGTTGTCTATGTTCACAAGTCTCTGTTTTTTTTTTTTTTGTCATGTTCATATGTTGCTTTTAGTTTTATACCCACATATAAGTGAAATCATGTGGTTCTCAACTTTTTCTGACTTATTTCATTTAGCATAATATCAAGCTCCATCCATGTTGTTGAAAATGACAGTATTTCATCTCTTCTTATGGCTGAGTAATATTTGTATATATATATACCACAACTTCTTTATCCAATCATCTATTAAAGGACACTTTGATTGTTTCCATATCTTGGCCACCATGAAGGTGCATATATCTTTATGCATAAATGTTTTCAAATTTTTTGGCTAAATACCCAGAAGAGGGATTGCTGGGTCATATGGTAATTCTATTCTTAATATTTTGAGGAACTGCCATATTGGTTTCCATAGTGGCTGTACCAATTTATATTTCCACCAGCAGTGTATAAGGGTTATTTTCCCCCCATAACCTCTCCAACACTTGTTATTACTTGTTTTGTTGATGATAGCTATTCTAACAGTTATGAAGTGGTATCTCATTGTGACAACCTTGTTTTTCTTACAACAGTAAGAAAGAAACAAAGGCAGGCAAGATGAAAGGAGAAGTGGAGGTATCACAATAGCACTCCCATTTCTATTTTGCTTCAGATGAAGGAAGACATACATCAGGCCATACTTAACATTACATAATTTTGGGTATTAGCATGATAGAATTCAGTCTTTAATAAATGCTGCTCAAATCCTTGAGGAGATCTCTTTTTCCATTGGCTTTCTTAAATACTGAACCCATGACAAGTGCCAGAGTTAATGCATAATTGCTATTAGGAATATGACTGAAGGAACATATTGGTTGAAGGCAATAGGTTTTCACCTATGTGTTTTAAGAATGACCAAACTCTTTGGTTAATAACAATTCCCTTTACCTACTTATTTTTATTTTCATTTTGAAATATTTCTAACTAATTTCTCAGATTGACCTTGTGGAACTTAGAACAGAATACATGTGAATATTTACCCTTGTACTATGCTGTGGGCTCAGTGTTGGTAAGATTTTGGCAAGGGAGCTCCTGCTTACAAAACTGGTAAAAGAGTGAGAGCAGTGTCATGGGTTCAGGATCATTTGTCTTTCATATGAAATGCCCCTTTGGACTCTAAGAAACTCAGAAAACTTGGCTTTTATGCAATTGAGTTTATGCATGAGGCTCAAATACTCCTTGGAGTTTATAGAAAAATTAAGAAAAACTTGCTTCTGTGTAGAGAAAGCCATGTACCAAAGTGAATTCATTTGGAAACTTGGTAATGTGTAGTTCCCTCTGGTTGCAAAGTTTTTAAATCTATGGTACCCTATTGTTTGTTATCCTATTTGGCATATCTTTCCCCTATTATGTCTGGTTTCTTAGATACATAAAAACACAAGATAAAAACAATTTCTTCCAATCTGATTTTAACAAATAGAAAAGCACCTGCTTTGCATGTGTTGTGTGGTAGGAAGGGGTGGGTACAAATTCTTGACTATGATTTCTGTCTCCAGTTACCTCACACTTAATAAATAAGAACAATCTGCATCCTCAGTCCCTCCTCTTGGGTGGTTGAGCTAATTCAGTGGTGTTGCACATTCAAATTTAACTAAGCACAGTAAGTTATAGATTTTAAAGTTGAGTGATGGGGGCGGTTATTGAGAAAGTTTTGAATTTGGCAAACTAAGGCTTGACTAGTCTTCAAAGTTTTTATTTTCTATAATACACAATTGTATATTTTGGTAAGATCTGAAAGCAACTTTGATTTCTTTGGTTGAAATACAATTTTTCCAAATATAATTTTATTATCATTATTTTATATTTTATAGTTCTATGCCTTTCCTTTTATAAATTCGATTGCCTTTTTTATTTGGAAAGAATTGAAGTGAAGAACAAATCTGGTTGAAGAATATGTGATTAATACCAATCAAATGTTCTAAGAAAACAAATCTTGATTCTTTTACTCCAAGTTACTTTAATCACTTAATTTATTGATAATCATGCTATACATCTTATATTATTTTTAAAGAAAAGGTTGAAAATGCTGTACTTACAAAAAAAAGTTTCCCAAATACATAACATCTGGGGAAATTTGCTTTTTAAATCTGAGACATGTCTATCTGACTTAAGCTCAATTCATTTTTATTTCTTCTTGAATGTTACATTTAGGATTATTAGTAGTGTTTGTTTGCATTTACAGTGTGATAAAGAATTAAGACTTACCTTCCATGAGTAATTCAACTTACTTCTGCTACACAGTGCTTCAAATCATCAGCAGCTGAGTTTTTATAAATATGAATGGACATTTTAAACTGAGATTTATCAATTTTTAGAAAAATAGAAATGTATCCCATAAGTCCAATAATATTCACAAACTGAACTCTGAATAGTTCAATCATTTCTATATTACTCTGATTCCCAATATCATTCATTTTTATAATAAAAATATTTGCTAGAAATTTATGCAGGGCTAAATGTGGATTCCACAAACATAAATTTATAAAGATGCAAGGCAGGAATATAATTGGGTGGATCTGAATCAGAATAATCATTTTGCTGGTCCTTTTGCTTTTAGCTATTTTAAAATAAGGATTAGCTCTTATTAAATTATGTAGGAGCCCACAGTCTAAATTGGAAAACAATAAGTGTGCTATAAAGACACAGTTATGGTTTATTTTACCAAATGCACAGCATGAGGATATGATATTAATTTAATATGAATATACATTTTTTTTTCTTTTTGATAAACTTCTAGATTGAACTTTTATGGTTAAAAGGAAAATATGCTGTCAGGGAAATACATAGGAATGACTATAAATTAAGTTGATATATCAGGCATCTGCTATGGGCTAGGAACTGGGCAAACTGCTTTTTATATAATTCATTTTATTGTCTGAATACCCTACTGAAAATGCTAAGTGCATCATGAGAAGTCAGATCTCTCACATGTTATTTTCCACTTCTCCATGGAAGCAAGTGGAGTGGCTAAAAGTAGAAAAATTCAAGTAGTGATAAAAGAACCAGTAATTGATCAGAAGAATAAACACAAATAGGTAATAGAAAGCTGGCGAATCTTATATTAGGATTTCAATTAGAGTTTCAGTGAGAGAGTTACCCACTCTCACTTCTGCTTGACCTTGAGGCTCTTTGAAGAACCAGAAAGTATTTTGATTTTTTTGATCAGTGAAGCCTTCCAGTGTTCCTGGCTGTAATCCCCCAAATCCTATTGTGCTGGTCTAGAACCTTGGGCTAGGATTTGCATCCCAGAATGGGGAAGTGAAGTTTTATTTCAGGTATTGTGTGCATCTTTGCCTTTCTCAGAGGGGAACTGTGAACTCAGATACCCAGGGCAGGTATAGGAATAACTTGGAAACATACGTGCTTTTTTTTTTTTTTTTTTTTTGGCATAGCTTCTTCTCCCCAAGCATGTGTTGTAATGTCTGGCCCTTACTTTTCAAACTATCCTTCCAACTTACTGTTTGTTGGCTTCTCTTTGGGAAGTTCAGTTTATTTGAATTCTGCGGAAAACCAAGAAAAATTTCTGGCTGCTGTTGTCTAGTAAATAATGTAGTTTTTAGCATTTGCTTCACTGCATGTTTCTGGCACAGTATGCAGAAAAGACTCCTTTCTATATTGCCATATGAAGAAAACTGCCTACATTCTTTTGCCACAAGGAAAGACTCTCTACAATGCATTGATGTTTTTCAAATACTTCCTTCAAAATAATTTAAAGACAATTTTGATATTGTAAAAGATCCATTAAGTGTTCAACAGTGTACACAGCTTCACTGAATTGTATATAAGGCAATGTGATTCTGACTTTATTATCAGTTCCTATTTGCTTATGGAATCTCTACACGAGATACAAGGAAGTGTGAACTCATCATAAAAAACTCAACCAGAATTTCTGACTGTATAATGTGTATTTTTGTTTATAACATGTATGGCTTTTCTGTGTAATGTGTATTGCATGTCACAGAGGAGGAATGAATTATATGTGACAAAAGTAGTACCGTTTTTATCCTAGGAAAGGGATGATAAAAAACTGCAATTCACTGAGTACGTATTAGTAAGCTAAGTGCTGTGTACTTACACAAATTTTTCTTTTTTAATCTTAATTTTAAAAACTATAAACACACATTTTAGTATCTCCATTTTATATATTAGAATAAAGGAACCCTACATAAGCTAAACATCTTTTCATCCCAATTTACACTGGTGATGAATGAATATATCAGAAAATGAATCTCATTCTATTTGTGGCAAAAGTCATAATTTTCCCATTAAATCATACTACTTCTCTTCTTTATAAGTTATTCATTTATTCAAAAAATATTCACTTCTCATTCTATGCCAGATACTATGCTAAATTCTAAGGACAGAGAAATGGCCAGTATATACTTTTGAATGATGGAAAGATGACAATTAAAAATTAATATAAAATACTGTGATTATTTGAAGGAAGGAGAGATTTCTTCTCATGTAAAATACTCTGTTCAAATGTAAGAAAATTGTACAATGCAGTGAATGTTAAGTGATGGTAATGATTTGTGATGGATCACAATCCTTGCTGCACTACTGTACGCTCTAAGTGTATTCGATATGGACTGCTATATAGTGAGGATCCAGTTTACGTTTAGATGTATTGATTTTCCAGATTGTGTGATATTTTAAAAATAGAACTGTTAGGAGAGCTGGATTTGCACTTGCTGCAAACAGTTTTGAATTTTGCTTAGGCAGAGAAACCCTATTTAAATAGAGGTGAGGGGTGGGAAGTGGAACTCCAGGTACTACATCAGTGGTTTTCACACTTGCACGTGCCTCAAAATCTTGTAGTGGGTTGTTAAAACAGATTTCTGGGGTCACTCCTAAAATTTTTGATTCTGTAAATCTGAGGTGGGACTTGAGGATTTACACTTCTAATAAGTTTCTGGCTGATACTGATGCCACTGTTCTGAGCATACACTTTGAAAACCACTGCTCTACATGAAAGTATTTTTTTATTCCCCTTATACAAAATAAGCAAAAAATGAAATATTCTATCTATTCCTAGGGTCAGCTTGTTCTAGCAATGAGCCATTACTGCATTGGCCTTACCTGTGCAATCTAGTGATCCATCAATGTAGGAATAAGGAGCTAGAGAATCTACAAGACAGATACCAATTCTCTGTTTATAAGATATCACGTTTTAAATTTTTTGAAAGTTTTATTTTACTGATACAACTTAGAGTTTGTTTATTGATGTGTTGGAAGCCCTTGTTAACTGAGAAAATGTAAAGAGTGAAACAACACAATTATCTCTGTTTTCTCACATCTAAGTGGTAGCCAGTTGTGCTAAAAATACTTAGAGAAAGCAGACATGTTTGCACTGAGTTGGTGCACATCTGTTGTAAAAAGTATATCTCATTTACTTCAAACAGAAGTGAACTCCAGAAAGAGACACTTTTTCATGTTGCAGAGGAGCAAATTGTGTTTTCTTGTACTTGGCATTTAATCCAACCATCGAACTCAATGGGCATGAGTTGCTCTAACTTGAGTGAAGTGATAACTAATCATTTCAATCTCAGACTTGAGTGATTGGTGTAACATATAAAATGCACTCACTCGAGACCCTAATCCACATCATTCTGTAGTTTTTTCCCCCTTGATTTATGCTTAATACTTTGTTAGAAGGTTCCATTTTCATCCGATTCCACATGGATGCAATGCTTCCTGTCTCACAGCCAAAGTCAACCTTTTAAGGCCTTCAGTGATGTTGTGGGCATATAAATTTAACAAAGCGGAGAGAAGGCTGGGATCCAGGACCACCTGGATTGCCAGCAGCAGCTCTAGAACCACACAGGCTGGTCAGTATCCACGAGGGAAAATGAAGAGTATACAGGGAAGAGCCTATGAACCTGACAACCACGAAGCTTGTGGAAATAGCATTCCTTAGAATGCAAAAGGAGACTTGGTGTAATCAGCGTAGGTTAAACAGACCTGGAATATATTAGTCATGGATTTTAAAAACAAAGGTTGCTCACACTGCTTGAAAAAGAGATTTCTGCAACTTTGTTTCTAGATTTTGGCAGTCTTAGAAGGTAAAGGAGCTAGTTAACAAGACCAGAAATTTTATGCAAGCTTTTCTAAAACTGTTCGAGATTGGAATGTTGAAACAGTGTTATGGAAGAGAGCCAGTTATGAATGTAATTCAATCAAGTAGCTCTCAGAATTTATTAATCATTTTCCTCTTATGGCTTTGAAAGATTATTGGTAAAGAGCTCAATTATAAAAACTCTTCTGCTTTTTGATTATACTTATTAGATTCTCATGTGTCCCAAATTTCTAATGTGTGTCATGTGTAATAGTTTCTAAACAAAGCCTGTTATTGTTGATATAGAATATGAGACAGCAGATACATTTGATACATACTTTTAACACTTTTGAGAAAAGAACTTTCTGCAACACAGTAAAATCACAGCAACCAAAGAACAAAACTTAGGGATATAGTGGAAGTTATGTATAATTCAAAAACAATTATTTGGAGTCTGCATCATTTCCCCTAAAGGGTCATTTAATTTAAAAAGTGAGAAAATGCCTTCTCTTGATTTGTGTTACTACCTCTTCCCCACCCTAATCAAGAATCTTGGGATCAAAAAAGGGAAAAAAGAAAACTGGAATGTTTTCTATAATATGTCCAAGGATTTGTAGGGTGTTACCAAAAGCAATGAAACTGTCAACATGGTTCCTTACAAGTTTATTATGCATTTATACACTGGCATGTGTTGTACATTTGTTGGAAAAAGTTTTCTAATATTCATTTCAGGGTCCCTTTGCTGTAAACAGCTGGAGAAGTCAAAACTCCATGAGCTGAACTGGACTTTTTATTGGTCACCAGGTGTCAACTACTTAAGTCTTTGTCTGCTCCTTCAACTGGTCGCAGAATTAGTGTTTTAAAGATTTCCAGACTATCTGTCATTATATTTTTCTGTTTGCTTAGAAGTTTCAGTAACGCCTTTTAAGATTTCACAATTTATGGTTAATAATAAAAGACGAAAGAGAATATATTAAATTTTATTTTTTGAGTACCGACTGCCGGGTTTAACGTATGTTCCCTGCTCTGTGAGTTTCACTTTCTCTACCTGTACAGTAGTCCCAGAGGGAGTTGGCATCTTCCCCAGAGACAGCAGTTGTGATGAAAGATCATAGTCTTAATGAAGACTGTGAACATTTCTTTGTTCAAATATGTCTCACTCTAGGCAAAAGCATCATGTGGGGGACTTTTCTTTCAGCCGATTTTCCTTTTCTCCCCTCAGATGAATTCATTCTATTTTATTGCTAAGTATACCTTTTTATTGTCTAGGCTCATTATCTGTGTTTGCTCTCCCTAGCCTGATACACTTAATGGACTGGTCTTAGATTTTTTCATTTGGTCAATTCTGTTGGCTTCATACTGTCCTGATCCCCTTTGTTGCTTCACTCCTAAGATTGAAGTCCTTCTCCTGGGACTAAGGTGCCATTTTCTCTTATTGATGTGCTAAGGAGAGAAGGCTGGAAGATAGGCACATTCTCACTTAGAGTGTGTTTTCTGTGAAATATAATCTATAAGAATAGAAAATCACTCTCATCAAACAGAGAGCAGAGTATAAATATGTCATAGTTGTTCAAAAATATTTATTGGATAAAATTTCCTATTTGGTGATCGAGATAATGCACCTTTCCTTTCTATCTAATTTGGATAGATATTTCAATCTATTCAGATAGGATGGAGAGTGCCATGGAAGTGGTTTCTACGTGAGATGAGGAGTGACTCTTTCATTAGACTACCTAGCATCTTTTCTAATATATTTTAATGTCAGCCTGCTGACGATGTTTGAAAAGTATGCCAAGATAGAGATTTTTTTAGATTAAAGCACCGAATCCCCATTCTTAGAATGCCAGATAATGTACAATATTAATAGACACTAGAAGCAAAACAAAAGAGAACATAAGAGATGCTATAGGCATGAGAAGTAGAGGGATCTTACTTCTTCTAGAGGTCAAGAAAGCCTCCTAAGGAACAAAGGTCCAGACAGAGACATAAAGCATGAATTCATATTAACCAAAGAACTCAAAGAAAGCCTATATTGCTGAATCATAGAGGTCAAGGGGGCATGTGGTTTGAGATGAGGCTAAAGAGGCAGGCAGGGTTCAAACAACAGGGCATCTTAAAAGACTTGTACAGAAGTCTATTTATCCTAAGGGAAATGGAGGACAATTGAAGGACTTTTAACAGGGGTGTGACATGAATAGATATGCATCTTTAAAAGCTATAGTATAGAGGCATGCCAACATATTGGTGCTCTCAGTCATAAATAACTTTAATGCAAATTAATTCATAGTCCTCTTCTATTTATACATACATTGCATTATAAGAGGTAGCAATTATTGGGTACTGAGAGAATACACACCTGAATGATGGACTCTGGGATGACAAGGAATATCATAAGATTTAAGGTACATGGAAAGAGGGAGACATAAAATGATATATTTGGGAGGAAACAAAGAAGAGAGGAAGGAAGACCAAACTAGGTGCTTTCACATATGTGTGCAAACTCATTTAATTTCCATAATTCATTTTGCAAAAGAGAGAACTGAAATTCAGAGCTGTTGAGGTCAGGAGAGGTTAATTTGACCAAGATCACATAGCAAATGGCAGACGTGGAATTTTAATTCAGATTCTCCTTCTTGTATGTTTCATTCTCTTTCTAATGTAAAGGTGCTTTTTCTAGTAAAGCATTTTCTCCAAAAGAGGAAATGTACAAGAGTGAGTAGAAGTACAGTACATCTTAAAGTATAGTGAAAAGATTGAACTTACCTTTTGTCATCATTTTGCCAGAATGAAAGGTATCCAAAATGAAATGCTTCCATCTCAGCAGATCTATACGATGTTCTCTAGTGAATGGATGTTTGTATGATTTTCAAGGTAGGAAATGATTGACATTTCTGTGTTCTCTTCTACAGATCTTCCTATGTAACACTAAAGTACATTGTCAACTGTATTCAATAAGGCTTTGTCATTTCTAAATTTGTTTAAAAACTTAGTCATTTGTTATTTTCTTACCCATTTTACAAATATTTTTTGAGAGTGTAAGTTCCAGACATTGTTCAAGTTGTTGGAAACAATACAGAAAAAATTTTTTACTGCCATTTGTTTAGTGAATTAATTTATATTGTTTTCTAAGACCTCTATGCACATCAATAATTTCAGATTGATTCAAACTTTCCATTTTTAAATTTCAAGGGCCAGTGTCCACCCTTCGCTTCTCTTCCTTTCCCCCAGTTCATTCTAGAATGTGAAGATTGATAAAGAACTACATGCTGTCTATCAATACCCTAGGTGTTTAAAAAAATTTTGATTCTTCCTTCATAGGCTTTATTATTCCACATAGAAGAGAAGTGAAGCTATTTTTTTTTCTTTTTGATTAAGTATGCTGTGGCCCTCAACAAATGTTTACCCTCTGATTTTATTCTTGTTCTTTCTGATGCAATGTTGTTCTATGTTCTTATTCTTTTTAAACAACATTGGAGATATTTTACTGTCCTATTATGTCTTTTTATATGTGGTGGTGTGTCTGCATTGGTGGCACAGGTAATAGGGAATTCAAGCCAAATCTTGGCATTTGATGTAACATCTTTCTAAACACTGTCAATTCATTTTGAGGGAGCTAATATAAAAATCTCAAATGTCTACAATTTAGATAAGAGGAGGTTAATTACTCTTAAAAGATACTTATTTTTGCTAAAATAATTTGAGTTAACAGAGAAGGGTGCTGGCTTGCTACGATTTCAGCCATTTTCTGTTTCTTACTTAATTATCCACACTGTAACACTTGCCTCATTATTGTCAATTAGTCCATAATAAAATTCCTATATAACATCCAGGAAGAACTGTTCAGATATTGAAATAATGTTGATTGACATATTTATCTATAATACCTGACTCAATTTTTTTGGGGGGTGGGGGATTGAATTATAGTTTTTGTAGAACTAGAAGTCAGCAACCATAAAAGATCTTATATTTGTTGATCAGTCAAGTTTGTGATACAGTGGCTCCTCCAAGTGCTAGCAAGCAAGGAGGGTGTCACAAAGCTGGTTAAGGACTGGACTTCAGGCTTTGGGGAAAGTTCAAATTGCTTGTTCCCATTGGTTGCCAACTGCTGCGTTGGTTGACATCACAAATGGGCAAGGGTACAAGAAAGTGAGATTACCAGAGAAGAGTATTTTAAGAGAATGATGCTTGTCCTCGCTTTTGCTGAAACATTGTGCTAATATCTTGTTGGACAGGGAATTGGGTCATATTCCTGCTTACATACTAAGAAGATGTTTATCATCATCAAGAGCATTTAAAATGCACCTATGTGCATTTTACAGACCAGTATATGGTGACCAGAGCTGCACATGATATTCTTACTGAGTCCAAACCATGGTTTTATACAAGAATAGAAAAATATTTTTGTCTTTTGGTTTTATTTCACAAATTGCACACTCAATATTTTTATTTTTCTTTATATGCCTATAGCAACATACTGGCCATGTCTCTCTGAGGAAAGCATGGCCTCGTGCTCAGGTATTTTTTTCTGATATTATAGAGTTCACTGCATTTTATGTGGAGTTGAGATTTTTATTCCAGACATGCTATTTTAAACGCATTGTTACAGAAATGTGTCTGCTTATTTTCTGCAGATTTAATTTGTGGTAAATCCCCTTCTATATACTGGGGAAGGAAGAGGAAAATGAACATAACATTTAAGAATGGAAAATTTCAGAGATGATCAAGATTCATTCCCATAAGGACCGACTATTGAATCTTTCATTTTATTGAGGGAGTGGGGTGTCACGTGAATTGAATTCAACTTCCATGCCACTCTTTGGTATTGAAACCTGTAAGATCTCATAGAGAATTCTGTGGCTGAATTAATGGGCCTGTCAGAGCAAGTCCTTTCCACTCCCACTAGATTCATGAGTCTGGATCTCAGAGGTAATACTGCTAGGGAGGGCATAGCAACTTTGTCTAGCACTTGCTCAGAGGTGGGAAAGCATCTATGATGGTGGCAGCTGTCCCAAAGGAGTATCCTTAGGAAAACTAGGGGACTGCATATAACTGATAAGCTTAGATTGTCTACCTTCACCAATATTATTAATGGCCAGTGAGAAGCTTTCCATGTGGTTGTATTCATGGAGTGTTGTCAGTAGCATATATTTCTTTCTTGGTATTCACAAAAATATTTGAAATACAGGACAAGAATTTGAGGCAGAATAACTGTATTGGAAATTTATCATAAAAGCTATAGCTTACATATGTTAAACCTAAGTGTGAGACTACATAAGTACTGAGACTTCCTGGCAATTGCTGGTCCTATATATCCTTTTCCAGGCAGACATGGAGAACCCTGTGGTCAATTTGTTTTTATGTATAGCTTGTCAGTTTACCCAGGACTCCAGAATGGGAGGTGAATCTTGGAAAAGATCAAGAAATCTGTGAGTCCCATCTTACTTTATGCCACTGTTGTTCCTGCTTTTCTCATAGCTAGATCTGGCTTCTCTCTTGGAAACCATAGCTCATACAATGGCCACAGCTTGATTAGTCTACTCTTAATCTGAAGCATAATATCCTTTTCCAAGGGATAGGGAGCCTAGTTACTTAATTATTGTGGTCTCATATTGTGATTGTTGTTTTATTTTGTCTTCAGTAACCTAGAATAAATGAGGTAATCATCCTGGCTATCCTGGCCAGGTTGCCTCAAACAGCTCTAAGAAAATTATATTTTCTCTAAGAGGAATGGGAAAACTGGAGTGGGCTCAGAAGGTAATGATGAGGATGGGCAGGAAACACAATATAACAAGGAAAATTAACTTAGAGAAACAACTTACTGCTCACTTTCGTTTATTTGAATGGTTTTAATGGAGGAGAGACATAAGACTTACCTCGAGTAACTTTGGAGGAAGGAAATAGACCAAAAGGTGACAATTACAAGAAACTTGATTTAAATGCATAAAAAGAAGATATTTCTACTAGTTTGAATTGTCAAAGAATGGAAAAGAATGTTTTGAGAGAATGGCCTTAAATGAGTGGACACCTTCACTCATGCAGAAACTGGGAAGCTGGCTGACCACTTGGCCAGATGGTGCCAAAGAAATTTGTGCATACTTGAGGTTGGACTGGATAACATCAGGGATCCTTTCAATTCTGAGATTGTATGAGTTGATGATTCTGATGTCAGTAACTGAAACAAGGTATTAGGGGACATGAATATTTACTTTGTGAATGCTTAACAAAAGACAGTGTCTTTGAATGCCTTAGAGGTTCACCTATCTGGAGCAAAATATTAGACAAAAGAATCTTATGAGGCTTCTTTGAAGAGTATGATTGTCTTCTCTATTTAAAGCTAATTCTTTGGGGCAATATATATAGAATAAAAGGTAAGTTTTCAGGCAGTACTTTTTGTCTAATGATGCTAGCTCATTCCTACAGAATTGCACTGTGGTCAACATGATTATGAAATAAGCTCTCCCATCTTTAGAAACTTCACACTACAGAACCATCTGTTACTTTTTACCTGCACCACAATGGTCCTATGGCTTCCAGCTGTAGTCTCTATTGCTAATTTATTCCTAAAAGAGATTGGTAGGCCAAATAACTTTAATAGCCCTCTTGATCATTCTGTACTCTATGTTAACTTCTTAGAATTATACAGTTTCCTCCAACTTTATTTATTTATTTTTTCTGGTAGCCTGTCAAGCAAACTGTTTTTTCTTAATTTCTATATAAATTAAGTGTAATAAGTTATTTTTCTTTTTTGTAGGCATATATTTTTTAGGTATTTGGTATCTTTCTGCATTCTTTATGAAATGAACTCCATTTTCTTTATGGTTCCCCAATGACAAAATTAAAGCCAAATATTTAGGCAGTTAAAATATCAACTTGCTCCAGTGTAGCTGTGACTTTAAAAAGTACATGTGTATGAAAGAAAATAAAAATGCCTTATAATAAACTGCATTTGTTGTCTCTGTGCAAATGCCATTGAGGAAACACACATTATCCCCTCTGCGTACTGGTTGTGAGCAGTTATAGTACCTGTGGATGGCATTTATTTTGCATGGTTCTCAATAACCTTATCAATAGGAAGATTCAGTGATTGTATATTTTATCCAATTGTTTATTCTCCATTCTGTCTGTTATCTTCCCTGTGAATTCCTATTAAATAGATGATGTCTAGCCTTAGATATCATTGTGATTTCTTTTATATTTTCTATCCCTTGATCTTTTAATAATAAATTCTTGTAAAATCTATGTGTAATAAGTACATATATGTGCACTAAGCTAATGCTTAGAAATGAGAGTAGAAGGATACAAAACAATATATTAACAATAATTAACTGGAATTGTGGGAATAAAGAGAGACTTTCAAGTTTTATTCTATATTCTTCTGTTTTATCTGAAATTGGAAAAGAATGCATTTGTGAATTGCTTGTAACAAAAATTAGAGATATTCAAAATGAACATACAAAAGCAACTAAAAAAAATCAAACTTAGTCATTTTGTTGTAAAAATAATTTCTGATTTTGTTTTATTTTCTTAATATGATTGTTTATGAAAGAGGTGTTTTAAGGTCAAGTACAATGCATTTCTAATGTATTTGCTTTAAATATTTTAGTGATATTTTGTTGGCACATGTATGTTTATACCATGTTTTCTTGATATACTACATGTCTATGGCTTAGAATAGTGTCTCATTTATATTAAGTGCTCAATATGTTTTTATTGAATAAATAAATTGGTGAGATAACCAGAAATTATCTATTTCTAAATTTTAAAATACACTGAGTCTCTTGTGTCTTCCCTTTTATTTGGGGCTAGATACTCTAAGGGTGATGGGCACAACTCTTCATAGTCCTCTGGTTAAAACTCTGCTAACTCAAAACTTTGTAGCTTGAGCTTACTCCTAGTTCTTAACTGCCACTGATCATGGCATCTTAATTATGCTCTAAAACACTAATATTTTTCCAACTCTATTCAGTTTTTCCATCAAGCATATTCAGTTTCATGTGCTTTACATCTTCCCCCAAAGTTCTTGACACTCCTTTTGAGTGAACTTCATTAGTCATTTTGAATGAAAAATTTTATTGAATCCTTTTGATTTGTACATTTAGTTTTACCTTCAGGTTAGGTGATGTTTTCTTCTATTATATCTTTGACTGTTTTATTCTTCTTTATGTTCTATTCAGGAACAAAAATAAACAACATATTTTGACTCCACTGAGTATTTTTCATGTAGATCATCTATACTCATTTCAATCCCTTTGTTCTCTTTCTCTTCATTTTGACTATTTATCTCAAGTCTTTGACACTGATTGTATAACACCTATCCACCTTTCATTGTATTTTTTCCTATTTTCTACTGACTTAAAACTTGCTCTTGCATTACCCATTCATTTAAATATTTATTACATTTTAGTTTGTTGTATTATCATGTTTTTTCTAACCTCTTATCTAACTTTAACAGTACAATGCAGTTGCGATCTAACATTTTCTCCTCTTCTCAGGGGCAAAGATGCTTCAACATATGACCAAACTTTTCGCATGCTTTCTACCTTTCTTTGATTGTAGATTTATCTAAAACAATTTTTTTTGTTTTATTGATATCTGTTTGTCATTGAGGAAAGATTTTCTGTGCTTTTCATCTGACGCAGAATCATATATTGGCATTTGATTGGCTCCCTGAACTATACCTGTGCCTATGAAGGACCAACTTTGTGGGCATATGACCAATGCCATAATCTCATGTTTAGAAGAGTTTGGGGTTTAATGCTCTATAGTTGTTATCTTGAAATTTTTAATAATTTTATCTTTTGTAAGGAAAGTCCAATGTGACAGAGAAGCATGAATGAAACTTCAGCTCATATGTATGGATCTCTCTATCTTGGTTACCTGCTCCCTCACTCCTTGACACCTGTTCTTCCCCTCACCACTCCCTTTTCACCTCTATTCAGTAACCATTACGATGCTTTTCTTTTAGTTTTCTTTTAGTAGGTACCTGAGCAAGACCACGAGTAAAGTCAGGGGTCAGGCCAGGGTCAAGTGCTATGCACTATGTGATCTCTAGGCTTGGGGGAATGGAAGTGCCTGATCCTGCTCGAGCTGGCAGCTCTGTGTTTGGGGAGCCAGTCAGTGGGGGTGAATCATTTGACCAATTTCAATCTAGATACCTTGCACATTTTCACAAGGTTGCAATCCCTTAAGATCATCACGACTATGTGGGCAGAGGAGATTAACTTTCTTGCAGTAGACTGGGACACATTATGTTGGTTGGGCAACTGGCAGAATGAGGGAATCCAGCAGTAAATAGATGACACATCGGGAGTCATGGGGTTGGGTCTCCCAGTGTACCTGTGAGAGTCTGAGCTAGCCTAGTTACTGACCTTGTGCTCTAGGAAGCATAATATTAAATAGTAAATAAAAAACACCATGATACAGTTTGAGAGAGAGAGAAAACCAAAGAAAAGAGAATGTTTTATATGTTAGCACATTTAACAACACTTTTCTTCTTGCTTTTTGAACTCAGGCCCACATTTTCATTTTGCACGGGCTCTGCAGATTATGTACCTGGCCCCTGCTGTGGGTACTCTTCCGATCCTTCTCCTTAGAACTCACCCTAGAGGGTTTATGCTAGAGGTTTACATTTATCAATATGGTCATTCATCTGTCTGAACAATGTGGATCACAGGAGTAACTCTAGGAGCTTTGTCTGTGTAATTGAATCTTCAAAATCGTTGAAACTGCTGACAGTTTCCCCCCCTCTTTTATGTTGGTTTCACTTTCTTTGGTTTCAGTTACCCACAGTCAACCATGGACTGAAAATATTAAACAAAAAATTCCAGAAATAAACAATTCACATATTTTAAATTGTGTACTGTTCTGAGCAGCAAGATGAAATCTCGTGCTTTCCTGTTCTGTCCTGCCCAGAAAGTGAAGTGCTCCTTTGTCCTACATATATGCCCACCTGTTAGTCACTTAGTAGCTGGCTCAGTTAATCAGATCAGTTATGAGAGACAGAGACCACATTCACTTAACTTTTATTATAGTGTATTATTATAGTTGTTCTATTTTATTATTAGGTATTGCTATTAATGTCTTAACTTATCATAAGTATTATGTAGTATAGGAAAAAAAAAACATAGTATAAATAGAGTTTGGTACTACCAGCTGTTTCAGACATCCACTGGGCAGGGGGTGTCTTTGAAACATATCTCCCATGGACAAACTTTACTAAATTCAAGGACTCTTACTAGTCAATGTCTCAAAGAGAGTGATGCCTTCATTAGAGATTTGTGATTGCTCCCTCTTTTTTGGGATGAGTTTGCAACAGTAAAATAGACTCCAATTAGGGACAAGACTGATGCCATCTTGGCTTTGGGTGGTGAGACACAGGTACTTTTTTTTCTTAAAGCTATTTTTGATATTGTTCATGACTATTTCCCTCCTCGTCCATCTTTTCCCTGGTTTTCAGACAATACATTCTTAGGTTAGGGCTTGAGTTTCTTTTTCATAGGAGGAGCCAAAACAGCTATTCAGAAGTTGGGTCAAAGCAACACAGGGCATTTAAACTCTTTGTTTTCTCTTCCAGAGATGCTTTGTAATTTCTGCTATTATTCATCCAGGATTTAATTATTTTTCTCTTTAAATTGGGGCATATAAATAAGATTTGACAATTTTCCCTTCTGTAATACTACATTATACTCTGGAGAATGCCAATTTGGTTAAATGTTCTAGATATGGGAAAAAATCACTCAAAAGTTAAAATTATATGGTTGCATAATTGTTTAGTATTTCTTGTTGATGCAGTTTTTTTTTTTGTTCTTCCCCTTAAAATTTTCTTGTTTTAGATTGTCAGTTTTTGTTAGGTTGTAAGCCTTAGGTTTTAGCTTTCGTTTCTAGAAGTCTATCTTTTCAAGTTACATTAAGCTAAATGGTTACATAACATTCCAGTATTTCTCCTTATACTTTAATAATCTATTATTAGACAATAGTTTGCTAATAATTTTGCCATTCCAATCAATTAATGTAATAAACAACTTTGATAATATATTTTGTATGTGTTTTAGATTATTTTTCAGGGTTAGCCCCTCAAATGGGAAATATACACCTATTTATGAAGCCCTTGGTATATATTGCAAATCAGCTTACTAGAAAGGTTATACTAATTTAGATTTCTACCAGCAACCTAAAGTTTGCCTATCTGATTCGCCTTGGGTATTATCACTTAATCGATAAGAAATAATATAAATAATGTCTTGTTTTGATTTGAATTTCTTTGACTACTGGTAAGATAGGAAGCTTGTTCAAATGCTTTTCAGCCTTCTGTATTTTTTTTTCAGGCTTTTATCTGAAATGAAAAAAAGTTATAATCTTTAGAGCATAACAGGTTTTAGAAAATGTATTAAATTGTTAGTAATTTCCACCATAAGTCTTTTATTTGTGTTAGGTTTCACAAATAGAAAAAAAAAAGTATCTTAATAGGAGTGTCTCATGGTTGTCTGCAACGGTTATAGCTTACTAATTCTATTGATGGCAAGTGACTGAGGCTAGCCAGCTGCCTAAAAGAGATCTAACAAAGATAGACAAGAGACCTTCATTTGTAACTTCGACTCCTCCTACTGCCCTTATGGTTTCTTAGAAGTTGCTTAAGGGTTTGTATTTCCCTGGAGGGGAGGAATTTACTTTTCATCAAAGATTCATTTAATAATTCATATTTCTTTTATGGTCTACATATATTGTTAGTTATAACTCTTACTCAAGTGTATCATTTTTAAGACAGAAATTTAATTAGGTGTGCATTTGTGATGAAATGTTTAAGTGACTTAGGAATATGTAAAACCACATACACATATTTAATCAAAAGCGTAAAAGAAGTAGAATTTAGAAACAAGAGTCTTAGTGCTAAAACAACATTACTTATTTTTAGTTGAACAAAGAAAATTAAACTACTTATAACTATACTATTATTTGCCCTGGTGATTTAATTCTACAAATATTTTACAAAATAATATAAATAGAAGCATATGTTAAATGTTGGCAACTGGAAGCATGTCATTTTCTAAATAACCATGAATTAATGAATAATAAATTTTATACGTTTATAATGTCTAAAAAAGTAATCCAAATATAATATACATTTTGTTTAAACCAAGAAACTCAAATCTTTTGGAAATAGTAATTTCTCTTTATTGAATCAAATGAGTTCATATGCATAAAAATATATAACAAAGCCATAAGTTACTAGACAAATGTTAGTTGTCACCATTACAAATTTTTAATAAGAATTTCCAAAGAGAGTGACTGACTCAGTGAAACAAGCCAGGGAGGGGTGAATTCAGAAGCTAGAGGGATTCTCCTGGCAGAAAAATTCTTATCTAAGATCTTAAATACCACACTAAATTGAAGAGTTTTTCATGACGAATAATTACAAAACCTTGTTAAGAGGTTGAGCTAATAAATGACTTTAAAAACTTTCTATGCAAAAAAAAAAAATAAATAAATTGCTTGTTGGTACCTTATTTATTGAACAAATAATTATCTAGGTTTTCTGTGCCCAACACTGTTATAGGTGCTTGGGACATATCAGTCAATAAAATCAGAACGATTCCCACCCTCCTCAGTGCTTGTATTCTGGTGACTGAGAGATAGAAAATGCATGATGAACATAATTGATGAGCCAGTTGTAATGCTTATTAGAAGGTAAATGATATGGACAGAAGAAAAATTAGAGGAGGTAGAGGGGATTAGGAGCCTCTATGGGGGAAAGAGAGAAGTTTTACCAAAGACTTCAAAGAGTGGAGGGGCTTAGCCAAGAGGTTTTCTAAGGAAAGAGTATTGCAGACTGAAGAGTAGCTAGAGAAAAGCCTACCATTGGAGCTTCTTAGAAACAGCAGGAATGCCAGTGCCTGGAATGGAGTTATCAGACAACAGTGAAGAAGCAGATAATTTCCAGAAGCTAGTGAGAAAGGGGAATATCACATAGGGTCCTATCAGCTGCAGTATCGACTTTGGATTTTATTCTGAGCAGAGATTTGATCATAGGAGTGACTTGATGTGACTTGCATTTTAAAAGAATGTTTCTAGCTTCTGTGTTGAGATTATACTCTAAGGTGAAAAATCCAGGCAAGAAATGATAGAGGCTTAGACCATGGCAAATGTGGTAAGTAGTGTGATTAGGATCTGCCAATTTGTAGGATAAGATATGTGAGGAGTGGTTTCCAGGTTGCCAGACAGTTCCTTGGATTCTACACCACTAACTTTGTTCTTCATGTTGAGGCCTCGAGGCATCATCTGGGTTTTATGAGTCTTGTCTCTAGTCACCCTCGGTTTCTAACACTCATGGTTGTCTGCTCAGTACTGATGTACCTTTCTTCTGTACTGCCCGCCTGGTTTCAGATGTCCAGCTCCATCATTTGAACACTGCTCTTAATCCAGTCCTCAGTCATGCCTGTTATTGGCCCTGATTCCATCTTTCAAACTTTGTGGCTCAAGATCCTTATCTTGGAATTTGTTACTAGTTGCTACCTATGGTACAAGTGCTAACTATAGTTGCAATTATTATTAATTTAAGCCACAATAAAGGGAGTGGGCACAAGTTATTCTGAATTAAAAAGAAAACGATGGCATTTTGATTTCATGAACCCCTGGTTAAGCAAGACTTTATCTTGGCACTAATTTAAGCCAAACAAATTGTCCCCGAAGAATACATATATTCAAGAAGGGTTTTAATACTTATGACATCATTTTCTTTATATGGGACCAAAAAATCTACTTGGTTATGGAAACAATGAGTTAAAATTCTTTAAATCAAAAGCATTTTGAAATTCAATTGTTTTGTAATTTTATTAGTGGATAATTGAGATATTTAAATAGTTATAAGTGAAATAAAAGTAACAAACTATTTATGAAAATAGCTCTTGTGTAACAATGTTTTATCACATGTAAGGAGTTTTAGGTTTGCTCCATTCACACAATTTACTGGTACAATCTTATCTGAACTCCATTTGACCTCATCTTACTTGAAATGGACTGTATAAGAAAGCAGAAAAATACTTTTAAATAAACATCTCCTGAAATGCATTTTAACCTTGGATCTGGAAATCTATAAAAAATACTTTTTTTTCAGTACATTGATAACACGGAGAGAATTTCTTACAGCTGAAAATTATGGTATTTAAAGGTTTCAAGATGTCATTCCAGGTTTTGAGTTGGCAGCAAGCCAAAGCCTGAATGGCTATATTTTAAAAGCCCATCTTGCCTCCATTTTTTTAGGTTTTCTAATTTTTCACATCAGTGCTTGCTCCCAAAAAATATTTGATGCATTCTGTAAAGTTTATTCACTTTTCTATTACTAGATACAAAGTTCCCTTAAAAAAATCTTTGAAAAATAAGGGAAAGACATAAAAAAATCCCTGCAAATCCTACAAAACCTGACCATTCTTAAGTATATAAGCACAAATGTTTTGGCTTAGTGCCTTATAAAACTTAAATAAATGTTTACATAAGAATCTTAGTATTATAACATTATTTTCAGATCTACTTCTAAACTAGTTTGTAACAAACATGTCTTTTTGCGTGTGTGGCTTACTTAGCAATCTTAGTGGTTTAGAGCATCTGTGTTACATGTAATTTAGATACCTTTGAAATTCTCCTTCCATAAACCATTGATTGACCACATAATGGGGGAGGGACTTCCAAACTCCATTCTTTTGGTTGGTGCTCCATATTCTATTGTGTAGATTGAAAAGTGCCACATCCTCTCCAATAGATTTCACTGGATAACCATGGGAAAAACTCAATGTAAAAGCTCTGAAAATTTTACCATGAAAGGAAGGGAGATACATTTGTAACATGTCATGAAAAATGTGTTTTTGCTGTATCTGAGTAAGGTCCTTCCAGAACCAATGATGTTTTTTCTTTATTATCAGCCCTTGGAAAAGTAAAAACAAATCTCAGCTTTTGTTTCTTAGACTTCCCAAGAATTTTAATGACTGAAAAACTTGCCTCTTGTGGTCATTTGCGAATGAACTCTATTGCAGAGGATATGTGTATAAACCTGCCTGGGGACCATTTATATGAAAGTTAATAAAGTCTATTTACTGGCTTTAAGTAAACAGAATCAAAAGTAACTGAAGAACATTTCAAAATCAGGAAAAATGGGATAGTAAGAAGAACAAAAATGGAAATAGAAGTTGCCTTAATATATGGGAAAATTTCTATACAGATTTAGGGGAATGTACATTCAAGAAAACCCAGGGTTTATTTGTTGTGTAGTATTTATTTTGTATTTACAAATAGTTGTCACAATCATGTTAGGTTAATGATCTAAGGGCTGGACTTAATGTCTCTTTGTGTGTCTTTCTGTGCTCAGGAAAGCTTTTTTTCCCCCTAATACATACCAATACATGCCCTATTTTAAAATTTATCTTAACTTTTCCCTCTTTAAAAATATCCTACAGCTATTAACTTCTATACCAGCACATGCTTTATTAATGTGGCATGACTCTGCATTTGTTGACCTGTCTTCTTCTCCAGTCATTACATATTTTGTATAATTTAGCTCATAGGCCAAATTCATTGGGGGCAGAATGTATCTCCTCCCACATCCACCATTTTCTTGATATAACTTAGAATGATAATCTTCCTATAGTAGTAATATTTAACTGTGGTGTTGACTATGTTAGGTAATTCAACCGGGCATATTATTTCTCAATGGAGCACTCTTGGCACTTTGAATGGGTCGAATCTTCTACACCTATACCCCATATTGCAAGATTTGTAACATCCTTGGCCCCAATACTACATGCCAATAGTCTCTCAAGATGTTTGACAATCCATGATGCCTCCTAGGAAGGCGTTATTGCTCTAGTTGAGATTCAGTTCCTTCTGTAATAGAACAATTTGGAATTATTTATTGATAGCTTTATATGTTCATTTCCTACACTAAAATGAAACTTTAAGTACAAGTACTATTTCTTTTCTGTCACTATTGTGCTCTTGGTGCTTAGCACAATGCCTGGCACATAATAAAGTGCTCAATAATTTGTAGAATAAATATATGCATAGGCCATTCATACCTGTGGGTCTTTGTAAACTATTTTTGGCAAAACCAAATGATTTTAGCAACAACATACCAAATAGTCTGTTGATGGTCTGAGTTAAAACAACATCCACTAGTTCCAAACAGAGAGATTAGTTTAGATTAGTTCAGAATGTGGCTTTCATTAAATTTTACCACTAAACTTCCTAGGAAATCTTAGAAAAGTCAGAGATTCTTTTTATACCTAGTTTGTTTTACTATTTATTACAATAATTAGTAACACTTGCCTTTTACATGAGATAGTGACTGTTAGGCCAACGGTTACAATTATTAACAAGATACTAGAAAGAGAAGCATTGTATGTAATAAAGAAAAATGTAGATGGCTATTACCACTTAACAATGTTTATTATTAAAGTGTTTTACTTTTGAAACAATAGAGGCATCAACGTCACCTTCTATGATCCACCCAATTAAGTTCTCAGCTAGTTAAGGTCAGAGCTTATAGAGGAAAGGATATAAGCAGAGCATCTTGAAATCACCAACCAGGTGATGTTGATGGTTATCAATCTTGCACATATGTTATATTAGGCCATTTTTCTCTGCAACCTGTTTCTCAAATATCTAGAATCTACACTGAGTAGTTAAATTAACAGTACCCTTTGTCTTTATCACCTCTGTAACTTGGAAGGGTAAAAAAGTTTTGTTCTTTAGTTACTTTTCAAAGATTTATCTAAATATAAATCTTTCAATTTTTCTGAAGCAGGACTCAAAAAACTTGTCCAAGGTCAGAATTCATTCAAGATGCATTGGTCTCTTTTTGAGCATTTGTTTAATTTCCTCCAGTTGTGTAGATTCTAGGAGTAGTAGCTGTTTGAGTTTCCTGGTAGCTTGGCAGTGGTATTTTCAGTATTTTATTGGGCTTACTATTTTGCTGAAGGCTTAACAGTCTCATTTTCAGATTCTTAATCAAGAACAACTTTAATGATTGAAGGTAATTATCTCCAGATTAGAAAGGCTTTAAAAAATTTATCAGCATTCCAAAATTTAACAAATAGCTCTCTGTTAATCTAATTAAAAGTGTACACTTACTGCCAGACTATTTCGAGCCCGTTACTCATTCAACCTCTTGTATCAAACCATTATTCTTTTAAGCTGTTTCTGACAATTTAGACACAGAAGTTGGCCTGTGTTAATAATATTCATGTTGTTCCCTGTAGGATGATGGTCTGCAATAATCAGGTCTGCCTTTTTAAAGACAGATAATCCTAGTTTTCTTTAGTCCTTAAGAGGATATTTTTGTCACCCTGAAGTAGAGAGACCATTGACTGTGTAATGTACCTGTGTGCAGAACAGACAAAATTATTTTCAGCAGCAAATTAGAATCAGCTGCTTTGCATCATAATGAAAGGTTTTTCACTTTCCATTAGGTTTGCACCTTAAATGGTAATTAAATTTAGGAACCATATTGTAAAGGAATTTGGTCTAGTTTGGAACTATGGAATTTTGATGGATAATTAAACACATACAGAAAACCTCACACTGTTCATGGGAGCTGTTTATATAAGCTGGAGGCAAAATGCTTTTTCATAGTTCTGAAAATAATTTGGACTTTTTAAACAAACATTATTTACCCAAAGATATACTTTAACCTGTTGGTTTAGAACTAACTTAAATATTAAATTCTAACAATGGGATTTCTATGCCATGAACAACCAGACAAGTCTCAGTGATAGTTAAATTAATATTCCAGAAACAAAATTTGTCAGGATATCTATGCTGTTTGTTTTTAGTTCTATTGGTCCACAGAAAGTTTTTGTTAGTCTCTTCTCTCCCTTCATACTTTTCCAGGGGATTTAATGGGAGCACTGAAAGTGGATGAGATGGTGAGACAGACAGCATAAATCATATAGCAATTTAGGACCTCATCTGTGTACAGATTTATGTGCTTCCAATTATCAATGTGTGGGAGTTTTGTCAAAAAAGCTGGGCTTGTGGTTCCTTTTGTTCTTCAGTGTCTATTGTGGTTTGTGTTTTAAATGGGATGCAAATGTGATTTATAGTGCATGGCATGATGCAGTTAGAGAAAATTGGACTTTACAAGGCAATGCAAGCTTGAGCAGGGAAGGGCTGCACGTGAGCAACATGTTCTTGTGGGTGACAAAGGAACAATCCAGCATGGCTTATGGTGAGACTGGGAGTAAACAACACGTGAAAGTTTGTTCTGCACAATGAAGATGGCTTCTTTCCCTGTGGTCTGGGAACACAGAGCTAATGCCATTTCTGAAAAATGTTTAAGGAACTGTGAAGTAGCATTCCCATGCTGTTTAGAAAGGAACACACCCAACAGCAATGCTTCCCCATTGGGCAGGAGTGTATGCTCCGATTCTGTCAGATCTACGAAGTTCATTTATCACCATTCCAGATAGCCACATGATTGCAATATCCCAATTAACACTTTTTGATGCCATGTTCCTAAGAACTTTTTCAGTTTTTACCAAATGGCCATGTTGCATGAGCAACAAATTGTGCAGGCTGAGCATTCTTAAAGAGCAGATTCCAGTGGAATCAAATGTGCCAACTCAAAATTCCTGCAGATATTTAATGACATGAAATCAAATTATTGAAGTATAATTCATTCAACCACTCAACAAATCCATGTTGAGCACTTTCCATGAGAGAGAAAATAAATATGCATCCAAATAGCATAAAAATAAAATTAATTAGCATACTTTTGATTTTAAAAGCAACATTGACCTGAATACAAAAACTAGGTTTTATTTTTGGCTCTTATACTCTTATAAGTCTTGTTTCAATAATGCATATGTATTATAACTTCCAGTATTTTTAAACATATTCAACACATATTTAAAATAGCTATTTTTCTTTTAACACATTGTTAAAAACTATTTTTTCTTTTAACTCATTGTTATACATTGAGCGCATCTATTTTTAAATTGTAAAATGAGGGAATTGGGTTAGTATTGGCTTTTGGGGAGATAGTTGGGGTTCAGGTTTCCACGACAGCATGTTTTGCTGTTTTCTGTTTGACCATCTTCAAAATAGAACCTACTTCACAGGGATGTTGTATACGTGCTAATGTATGTGAACTGCTTGGAATAGCACTGTTCTAAGCTCATCTTTGATGAACCTCATCTGACTGCTCCTTCCCACTGCTGAGTTAGACTGGTGCTGAAACCCCAGGGACTAATTGTCACAGTTCCCAGAGCTCAAGGGTTCTAAGAATCTTCAAATTGTGAGAAGAGAAGAGAGAATTTAATTTTTCAGGGAAGATAAGAGAGAACTTAATTTTTGTCTCTTCATCAGTCTAGGATATTAGAATCAGCTCCTTTGGATTTAGCACGCAGCAAAAACAACATCTATCGGGAGGTTTTCTTTTACCAGGAGCAGCTGGAGCAGGCCCAAAGGAAAAGGGAGCAAGAGCAAGCACCTTCAGGAACAAAAGAAGAAAAACAATTTTCCAGAAAAACACAATCTAACATAAGTAAATTATTTTGCAGGTACCGAGCATTAAAGGAAAGGGGCAAGATACCTGCTGTTGTGAATGGGGAAGTGAGGCCAGAAGAGAACAAGAAATCACTCTGCCATGGTGTTAGGGATTTGGATCATGGGAGTTGGGAAGGAGGGATGGGTGTGCCACTGAGTGAGGCATAGGAAGAAGAAGTGTTAATAGCAAATTTCATTTACTTGGCCTATGGTTCCTTCTTCCCTAGAGATTTTCTCAGGTCTATTGTTTCCTTTTTCCTTTTTGGAGAAATGAGTCAGGAGAGGGATGGCCTTAGCTGATTCTACTGTGTCTCCAAATTAAAGAAGAGCCCAGGCTGGGGACCTAGCTGGTTTTATGTTGCCTGCACTAGCACCTGTGGTTAGCTCACTGGGCATTCTGCAAGTGGATCAGCAGGCAGTGGAGTTCAGTACATATGTCACCTGTCTGTCTGGCTTCTACATCTGGATCAACTACCTCACTCTGGTGTAAAAAGCAGACATTTTATCCAGCTTTGTTTTTAAAAAAATTCTCTCCAACCAACCTCTTAATAGTTTCAGGAGAATTTTACTAAAGTTTTATATGTTATGGGGTTGGCTGTGGAGGTGAGCAGTGTGGGTATCTGAGAGTAGCTCACAGAAAGGGATCATAGGGCAATACACAGAATCTCATCATATTAGTCAGGGTTCTCCAAGGAAATAGAACCAATAGGATGAAGATTTGCATGTGAGTCCAAAACCAGAGAACCAGGATAGTCAGTGCTGTAAATCCCAGTCCAAGAGCAGAGGAAGATGAGATGTGTCAACTCAATCAGCAGTGAAGGAAAAGGAAAAATTATTCCTTCCTCCATCTTCTGTTTTTATTCAGGACCTTAATAGACTGAATGATGCCCAACCACATTAGGGAGAGCAGTCTACCAAGGTCATTGATTCAAATGCTAATTTTACCCAGAAACTCCCAGAAATAATGTTTAATTTAGGTACCTGTGACCCACTCATGTTGATACATAAATTAACCATTCTGCTTACCATTCTACTTGGTTCTTTATTTCATGTATTGCCCCTTAATTTTCCTATTTCTCTCTCACATAGAATATATATTAATATCCTAGTATGATGCATAGTTGTTTACCAACTATCTTTGGATATTTAAAAAAATCATATTTACTAAATAAATATTGATTTTATTGGTGAGTTATTGTTTCTACCAAATAATAATTAGTTCTCTAAAAGGTAAAGATTTTTTAAAGTAAAATTGTTTTCATTCATCTTTAAAAAAGTCAATGAATCTTCTTTTAACATATATATCACACAAGACATATTCCAGATTACTGAATATTTGGTTGTAATCATGAGTTAAATTCAATTCCTATAAAATCTACATTGAACATATGGTGAATGATAAAAATCACATGATAGTTGATGCCCTGATGGTATTTCTATAATTAAATGCTAGTATTATAAAAATGTTTATTTGCTAAAGGAGAAGATAATAATAGGATAGCCATTTTCTGCCTAATGCTCATTATAGTGAAACTTTTAAATGGTAACTTCTGATTTGTGTGTCATTGATTTTGTTTTGGAACTGGTAAATTGAAAAGCAATAGGTGTTGGTCAAGAACACTAAAACCACAGACGTGAGCTAGGATAAAGCCAGAATCACTGCAATGTAGCAAAAGAAATAATATGAATACCAGTTTCATAAAAAGTATTCCCAGAGATACTGGGAACTGTATTACTACAGGGAAAGCTGATAACTGAAGGGTACCCTTCAGGAATACAAGTAATTCTTTGTTTCTACTTTTATTCTCATCATAAAATAAGATTATTCTCTGATTATAAAAGATCACACTGATTTACTGTATTTAGAAAACTGAAGACTTTAAAGGAAAAGATCAGTCTGTAGTCATCTTACTATCTATATTAGTTGTTGCTTTGTAACAAGCCAAACTCAGAATCTAATGGGTTAAAAAACAAACAAACAATAATTTTATTTAGTTAATAATTCTGAGGACTGGCTGGCTGTATTTCTGTTCTGGGCTGAAATGGACAGCTGGCAGTTTGGATTGTGACTGGCTCTTGGGTGGCTTCGTTCATTTGTCTGGTAATTGGCTCACTGGTTGGCCTCCCTACCATGGCTTGTCTCTTTTTCACATGGCTTCCAACTTTCCTGCATGTTATCTCAGGCTTTTTTACATGGTGGTCTCAGGGTTCCAGAAAGCAGCATGAGGGCAAACTCCACACTGAGCTCTTGTTTAGCCCATGCTTGCTACGTATTACCTAATGCTCACTTGTCCAAAATAAGTTTTTTGACCAAGCTGAGAGTCAGATGGAAGGATACTATTCAAGAATAGTCAATGGGAAAGGCTCTTATTATAGCCATTTTTGCAAACAATGTAAAAAACAATTTGGGTCATGATTTATATTCAGCTTTATGTCTTGCATTTTTTACTTAGAAAAAGTACCATGAGAATCTGCCTATTTAATCTTATTCAGAAATAGGATTCTTAATGGCTATATAATTTGAAAATATGTGGTTCTACTACAATGTTTAGCCACATCCCTACTAGAAATAGTAGGCAGCTTTTAATATTTGTTTATTCTAAAAACAACACACAACATTTATGATTTTGATGCATATTACTCAATTAATTTGTATAAATAATCTTGAAGCTCTAGATAAAGATTGCTAAACTGCCCACAGAAAAATTGAAGCAATTATATTCTCAGCAGCAATGTTTGAGAATATCAGATTTATTATATGTCATGAATCTAGGCTAGTATTCATTTTATAGATCTTTGTCAATTCAATAGTAAAAAATATATTTTCAAATTTATGATTTTTATTAAATCTCAAAGATTAAACATTAAAAATAAGATAGCATGTTTTCTTATGTCATTAGCTATTTTAAATTTTTTTCCATTGAAATAAAAAATTAAACATATATTTATAAAGCATAAATATGAGATGAAAAAGTTTAAAAATGTCTTTAATTACATAAGAAAAACCACATACGTTGCCTTTAGTCTTTCATCTTATAATGTATAATAATAGTAAATACAATTGTCAGAACTTTGAAAATGTTTTATGCTCTAGATTCTTTACTACCTGTTGTATATTTTAGAAAAATAAAGATTAAAATTGATGTTAAGATACCATAGTAGCAAAAAAATTTGTTTTTCATATATTTGTTTTGGAGATGGGGTAGAGGAGCGAAGGTTCTTTTAGGTGTGGAACTCAAAATATCCACTTTTAATTAAGCTAATACTTAGGATCAATGTCAAAGTAATACTTGGGAAAAAATTTTTGGCTACATTTTTTTTTTTTGCATTGAAAAAGGAGCAATAAATGTAAGATTAATTTTAACACTGAGAATCCTACAATTTCGTTTTTAAATTGAATGTTGAGGTAGCATAAAAACTAAATTTTGATAGAAACATTGAATGTCGTAGAATGCTATAAAAATAACTCCCCTGTACTGGATCCATATAATATTTTCAATCACAAGTTAGGTGATAAAAATTCAAGTTTAATGTATATAACCTGTGTGATGCATGTGAGTTAGGAGTGTGTGAGGACATTAAATTTTGCACTTTCTAACTTTAAAAACGTTTTATAAAGTGGTTTTTCAAAATGTTTTTGAAGTGCAGTTTGAGAAAATGTTTTGAGGATAGGACATTTAACATACTGAAGACAAGCAGGAGACACTAACAGCACAGAGACAAGCTGTTAGTAGCAGGCAGGAAGCACACTACTGGATATGCTTCTGGTTGGGGCTGATGATGTGGGAAGAACTGAAATGTGTGTCTTTGGCCAATTTTTAGGCCTAAAAAAGGCTGGCAAGATGCTTATCCCTCATTAGCAGTTGGCAGTTTTATAAAACATGACTTTAAGTAGGAAACAGGAAGAAAGAAAAGAGGAAGATTCTGAATTAAATGCAGGAGAGAAGGTAATTTCTTCAAGCTGTTGAAATACACTGATTATGACTCTTGTGGAGAGAAAGAGGATGTACACTCTTGAAAATAAACCACTTGTGAAAACTTAGCCAGGAAAAAAAAAATGGCAAAATACTCAGCTCCTACATCAAATATTTCTACTATGGTCCCAAAAAAGAAAACTAAAAGTACTTCAGCCTTAGGATACATATGGTTTTACAGAGTATATTATATTGTTTCATTCCCTGATGTCTTTTACTTATTCAACATTGTTTGCAAACATTTAATTCATGTGCTATAATTCAAAACATATGCCACTGGAGATCACACGCTTTTTCCCCCCTTTCTCCTATAAACGTTACAGGTATTTACAGTTTCTAGATATAATGATGTCACATTATTTCAGTTTTTACTTTGAGGATCAAAGGATGTTTGAGGAGTGAATGTCATATTTGGACAATGAGAAAACAACTGTATTCTTTGGTGACAGAATATTGACTAAAACTATGATCACTGTATTCTGGATATATTCTTGTAAGGAAAATGCTATAGCTCCTCAGAATTAAATTTTTTTTAAGTAAAATATTAAGTAAAAATGTTAAGAAACTTTAACTTTATGTTTTTTTTAAACTTTGGTTGCCCAAGTGTTCTCTAAACAAAATAGCAAGTAACTCGCACAGCAATAATAAAAAAGAAAAATGAAATATTTTTTCTCAATACAAAATTTTTTTCTACATTTTTCCCATTTTTATTTTTTATTAATGGAATGGTGCTGAAAAGGAAAAAAATAACAATGCTTCTGAAAAGTGAGAATTATCCTTCCAATGGAACTTAAGTAGATAAAATTAGGGCTTGAGTAACTTGACAATATACTGTACAATAGGTCTAGAAAATATTATGTTATAATAATATGGGCTTTGTTAAACTCTTAAATCAATAACACTTGGCTTGGTGGAATCTTTGTTAATATTATTGCCAACCCCCTCACTCCTCACTTTACTCTCCATGATCATTTAATGACAGGAATTTAATGTGATTGTATCACTTAGAATTAAGTTCCACTGCATTTCAGGGTAATCTCAAAGTGACTTGATCATCAAGTTGGAGAATCAGTTCTCTCTCAAATAAGAGAAGTCTGAAGACAATTCAGAATTGGCATGGCAACTCATAAGGGTTACAAATTTCCTCCTATTTTTTCATTCTACTTTCTTTAAAATATGGATTTTATTCCTGAGTTTTCCTGACAGTTTAAGGTGGCTGCTGGAAGTCCATCTGCCAAGCTAGGTGTCGATTGTCTTTTAAAAGTGCTTCTCTAGAATACCAAGGTGGAACTTTTGCTTACATCACATTGGCCAGAACTTAGTCACAAAGCTACCCTTCATTGCAAGTGAGGCTAGGAATATTACCTGGGTCTACTTTGTTTCTTTTACCAATGCAAAAGTAAAGAATAAATATTGTATAGGCAATTAGCCATTATTGCTTCACGCATCTATTTTAGACTCTTAAAACAGAAGAACACTTAGATCTAAACACATATGTACTTTCTCTCTTTGAAAAGACCACGCTAACATCATTTTAAACACCCATTTCCTTGTCTACCCTCTCTTACCACTTACCTCTTTGCAAAACTTTCTAATTCCTACCACTGGATGGACAGTACTTACCTGCTCTCATGAGAGAGAGATTATTCTCTCTTTGAGAAGTAAAGAAATAAAGATGTTTGAGAATCTTTTCAATGTAAAATGTGACTTAACTGGATAAATGGAATATATCAGGAAGAAAAGCAAAGTAGGTAATAAGTATATCTGCTAGGAGAATAGCAGAGTAGATGACATGGGTCATATAGGAAAGGCAAACTCTTCTGTTAATAAGGTTGAAGAACCTTGAAGATAAAAATGGAGAATTTGAAAGAATTGTTCACTGAGATGAAGGTAGAAGAGACTTCTGTTATTTGATTATAGTTACAAATGATACAGTTATTTTTATTTAAATTCACAACACATGGCAACTACCCAAATCATCAGTTTTAAGCAATACTTTTACTAAAGCATATTGAGATTCTTTATTACCTTTGCATCTCAAATCTATACCTAATTTTTATGTTCTTTCACCAAATAACTTCTCTCCATTTCAATTATATTCCTATTGCTTCAGAATATGCTCATTGGCTACAGTTAAGATAATGTTTTTGAGTATATGTTGTTACTTCCAGCATGTGTGTTCTTTATTTCTGAAATTCCTAAGTTCATTAATGCTCTACCGTGACATCCCTGGCAGAAGCTTTTTTATTGTTTTTGGAACAAAAGTGCTTATGTGACTCCTTAGATGTGCTCCCTCTAGTACTTCCTGCCATGCAGTAATGACACACTTGAAGGTAATGCAAATCTACATCTACTTTGAACCTTACACAGTCAGAGGAAATTCTGAAGAACTCAAAAAGGTTGTCAGGTCACAGGCTTAGTGAAAATCCTTTTATCTATAATTCAAGTCCCTTGTTATCTATCATATCTTTTTCCAGAAGTAAAATTATTTAAAACCCTCCCCAGAACTCCACCAAGCATGACTTAGCTAGACCTTGTGCTACTCTTCTGATTACTATTAACCTATTTGCATAAAAATGTTTTGAATATAATATTTACACAAGAAATGGAACATCTTACCTAAGTAACTGAGAATGAGGCATGTATAAGACAGTCTTTACCTTATTTTTGATAGATTCTCAATTGAGTTCTTGGTGCATGTAACTCATTTTGTAAGAAAGTAGGTACTATTCAATCTTCTTGTTACCATATTTCTTATCCAACATTGTCTGGCTGAACTCTGTGGGTTTCTCTGAATTCTTTGACTTAACACATTCTGTATCTACTAACCAATTCTGATAATATTTCACCCCCAGTGCATGGTCTCCCAGCTAGATCTATTTTTGTTTATCCTTTCTTTGAAGCTAGGTATGATTGTATGATTAAGTTCTGATCTGTGGAGTATGATAAGGAATGAGGTTCTGTTGAAAAAAAAAATAAAAGCAATGCTAGAACCTTTTCTTTTTCCCTTGCTAAAGGCTGGGACATGGAGACCACTAATGTCTAGAGCCAAAAGTTGGAAGGTAGTTTTGAATATACAAACCATTCTGCTTATCCTGAGCCATAAACCTCTGGATTACTACATGAAAAAAATAGTTTTGACCTTCCTTAAGCACTTGGTTTGTTTGAGGTGTAGGAGAGAAAACAGGAGAAGTGGATCTCTTTATCTTGGCAGTACTGCCTTTATTCTACCTAAACATTGGTTTAATTTAAGTTCTAGTTAGATCTGATTTCTCTTAAACAAGTTAGTTAATCTTTGAATTTATTCAAATATAAAGTAAAAATAATAGCACCTCTCTTCAAGAGTAGTTATGAGAATCAAATGAAATAACATATATAAAGTTAAAATATTTTGGAAAGAAAAAATTTAAACTCATGGAATGAGTATAACACAAATTAGATAATCTTTTTTATTTCCAAAGAGCTGAATCTTTGTGTAAGGAATCATAAACATTTCAGTGTTTTCAGAATAAATAAATAAATAGATTTGGAAGTATATAGAACTTGCTATATAGTACAATAGTAATAAAGTTTTTAAAAAAGCATTGTTAGTTTAAATTGCTTGAAAACATATAATGGGAAAGAATATCTGGTTGGCCTAAATCCCAGATCAAGAATCTCAAACTTAGGCTCTATCTTTGCATTTTAGAGATGATTCTGTATTTGATTTAGAGATGAACTTATCCCTTTTTATTTTCTAAAAAGTGAGAATTCTCATAGGATTTCTGGCCCAATGAATAAAAACCTGATGATTATAAAGAGTTTTAACTATACAAAGTTATTATCTATAATAACTCAAACTAGAACATGTGTAAAACACATTAGACTATTTTGTACTCTCAAGATATTCATATTATAGCCCTTTTATAGAAGGAAAATTTATAGGACTAATCATCATGTTTTTTATTAGTTCAAAGACCTAACACTACCTCATTGACTATTGGAAGACACGTTTTCATTTAGTGACATTGTTTTACTTGTGTGGTCTCTTATTTTGAATGTTCTTTATGCCCATGTATTTTATTAATACTACCAAGCAAAAATGATTTTTTTCTATTTGAGTTTGTACAACTATTTTCATTATGTCAATACTCTGTTCATGAAACTAAACTAATTTCTTCTTTGCTATCATATAAAATTTTAAGTTATTATTTTTTGTATTCAGTACCTTTTTTTTTTTGGTCTTCACTCCATCTATGAAATCTTAGATATCCATACTTTCCAGTACAAATCTCTTATTTTTAAAATGTACATTTGGAAATCTGGTGTTACAAAGAACTCCAAGTATTACCAAGAGATAATATTTTAATTAATTACTAATCTATCTATCTATCTATCTATCTATCTATCTCTATCTCTATCTCTATCTCTATCTCTATCTCTATCTCTATATCTATATCTATATCTAATCTATATCTATATCTATATATACATAACACACTGTAATTTAGAAACATCAGCTATACCACTTTAATATCTTGGTAAATATTAATGCATACACCACGTTGTGTATCCTGCAGAGCTTAGAATAAAACATATATTGCCAACTGTGTGCATATGTTTGAAGATCTTCTAAACATGTGTCATTAATTAGAAAAGTTTAGCTTAGAGTCTTTTTTTTACTTTTCTTTCATACTTCTCTATTGTGATGGGTTGAATTGTGTCCCCTCCCAAATTCATATGTTCAAGTCTTAACCTCCAGTACCTCAGAACGTGACCTTATTTCGAGATAGGGTCTTTACAGTTTTATTCAGGTTAATATGAAGTCATTATGATGGGCTCTAATCCAACATGACTGATGTTCTTATAGAAAGGGGAAATTTGGATACAGAGACATGCTTAGGGATGACGGTATAAAGAGACACAGGGAGAAGATGATCATTTTTAGCCAAGGAGAAGGCCTGGAACATATCCTTCCCTCATTGCTCTCAGAAGGAATCAACCCTGCTGACCTTGATTTTGCACTTCTGGCTTTCAGGACTGTGAGACCATACATTTCTGGTGTTTAAGCCACCCTATCTGTGGTACTTTGTTACTGCAGCCCTAGTAAATGAATATATAAATGTTTGCCAAACATTGTCCTTATTTTTTGAATCCATATATTAAAATATTTTAGTCAATAGCATCCTCTTTCATTATTTGAACAACAAAAACCTGGGAGCTATTCTTGATTTCTCTCTTTCCTTACTCCTTATTTGTGATAATCTAAATTATCACAAATATTTCTCAATTATGATCACTTTACTTAATTGCCACTGCTCTTAGGAAGTCTAAGCCACCACAGTATCTTGTCTGGAATATTGAAAGAAACTTCTAACTGATCTACTTGCTACTTCCACCTTTTTTACCCCTCATCTACAATCCATTTTTCATAAACAGAACTCTTATGTAGACCATCTCATGTCTCTTCCTTCTCTAGAAACTTCTGCTGGCTCATAGGGTGAAATTGAGATTTTTTAACTGGTTTACCAGGCCCTATATGGTCTGTGTCCTGCATTCTTCTTAAAACACTATTCAAAGAACTTCTGCTTTGGGCCTCAGAAGGTAACTATTATCCAACAATGCTCCTGTCTTAAATTAGAAAACTAGACAAACTATATATCTGTTTAAAGATATTGGGTACATTCAAGAAGAGCTCTTTTTGAATCAGAAGAAGTCTAAATACTGAACTAAAAAAAACTATTCTTGTAAACGAGGACAAAATTAATTGGGCCAAGTTCCAACTAAATGCTCCTTACAGGAGATATATGCTAGATTCAAAGATAAAAATTGATTAAAAGTATAAAGATGGAAAAAGATTTATCATGCAAAATGCACAACCATAAGAAGGCTGAAGTGGCTACACTAATATCAGACAAAATAGGATTGAGTGATAAAAATATTCTGAATCTGTGGTGATGGTTGTGAAACTGTGAATATACTAAGAACCATTGAATTATATACTTTATAAATAGATTGTATTTTTCCTAGTTGTAAATAATTCTTCTATATACATTAGGTTTATACTGAAAATATTAAACCAGAACAAAATAAAATGTAAATATTATTTTAAGGATAAAAAGATGGTAACTGTCATCCACCATCTTTAAAATTTTTATTCATCAAAACAGCCTTATTGTTTTATTACTGATTTGCCAGATGAAGAAACTAAGTGATTTTTCAGAGGACAGTTGATAGTGGGAGATTTAGGATTAGCATCTTAGCATTGAAACTCAGTTCATTTGAATATTTAAGAAGTTTGAGTTGCGTGCCTACCATATACAAAGAAATATACTTGGATTTGAAGATTCGGTGGAAAATAAAACAAATGGATTCTGTCTTCTTAAATTTTATAGTAGAGTGGGAATATAAACATTTTAATAATCACAACTGTGGTGAGTGCTACAAAAAGTGGACAGGCAGTGCTATAATACTGTGAAAAGAACTGGGCAGGCGAGGAAAGTCAGAGAAGGCTCTGCGACAATGGCAACTTAGTGATATCTGAAGGAAGACGAGGCATAGAAATGGAGAAGTAGGAAAAGCATTTGGCTGGCCCATTCAGCTATGCAACAACTCCGATCACAAGATTCATTTTAAAACTAAACCTTTGGTTTTCCTGGATATGAATTGTCTGACTAAGATAGCATTTATTTTAAGTTCTATGTTTCTCATGTCTTTCCACATATTTGTTATTGCTTTGTAAGCATCATTTTTGGGTTCAAAGCTTTTGAAATGAAATGAATAATAATTGAGAATGACATCATATCTTCTTTTAAGTCCTATGGATTAAAAGTCTGGAATAGTTTTTATGAAATTCTAGATAATATTTTCATTTTTATTATGAGATATTTCCATTTTCTTTAGAAAGCATCAATAAAAAATAGGATATCAAAATTGCAAGAAAATTCTAGAGTTAGGTATTTTTGTACTGCAAAATGGAGCAGCCCAAATTTTCATTCAGTCTTTGATGTTCTTACTAGCATCTTATTTCAATATACTTTTTCTTTATCGTTAGCCAGCAAGTGCAGAGCAACTAAAATACAATGTTGAGGGCTCAGCAGTGCATATCTGATTGAATAACCAATAAACAAAATACAGTGTTTCATTTTCCCTAAACTGCAGGCCTTGTTTCTGCAGAGGCAGATCCAGATCATGGAAGCAAAAAAATAGGTCTGATCTAGAGAATTTTATTGTTTAATTTTTTACCCAAATTTCTCTATTGTTTTATATGTTCTGTATTCTTTTCAAAAGTTGCTCAAAAAGTCTCGGTGAGACTAAAGAACAAATTTTAAAAGCACCCATTCTGTGTATTCTACAAATGTGAAACTGATTTGAAATGAGGGACAATTTATAAATAAATTATCTTATGGTATCCACAGGCAGAAAGAAGTAACTGGACCTTTGTCTTTTGATGTTTAACATGTAGGCTAAAGTGGAACTATCCATAACAGTACTGATTAAATTAGAATTTTTAATGAACATTCAAAATTAAGGTGTTACTTATATAAAACAAGAATTTTGGCTTCTCGTAAACAAATCAAGACAACCTTGCAGTGCAAGTTCTGTGATAATCAATTGGAATGGCAATTACGCCTTTTAAACAAAGAATGAACTCTCCAATTTGTTATCTCCTTGTGACTTGTTTTATTTGTTTACGTTACCTGCCAAACACCTTTAGGCATTAGATTTTTTAACACCTATATTACTCTCTGTGTGCAAAAACGTAGAACTGAATGTATCAAGAACTTTGAAGAATCTGAGCTTTACTTTACTTGCAAGCTAACAAGTTAGACTGCTGCAGTTTTATAAATGCTTGGCAGAAAACATGAGACTCTTGAGTTAGAGACAAGGACTTTATGAATAGCTGTAGCTAGAGTCTCTGCATTTTCTTTTACCAGTTCCCTGAACCCAAATTTCTATAAGGTGATTTCTGAGTGATATTGAATAAAACCTGAACTACATGTATATTCTATTTTAATGCCTTCTAGGAAGGATAAAATTCTTATGGCTGAGAGAAATTTTAGAATTTTGAAAGGTTAAAAATGTTGAGGGCAAAATGAATTTAAATTTTGTTTATAGATTAGTATTCTATATCAGGAAAATATATGTGAAATTTATGTGAATGTTTTTATCAAATCACAGTGATTTTTAACTTTTTATTTTGATATAATTTAAGATTTACAGAAGAGTTTCAAAAATAATAGTTTCTGAATACCTTTGACCTGGTTTCTCTTTATGTGAACAACATATTTATGTACATAGGACTCACTAAGAAATTAAATCTGCTACAATATTATTAATTAAACTACAAAATTTATTCAGATTTTACCAGTTTTTTAAATTAATTTCTATTTTCCTTGTCCAGGATTCAGTTAAGCACCCCACATTACATAAATTGTAATGTTTCCTTAGTCTATTCCAATTAGTGAGAGTTTCTCAGTCTTTCTATTTTGTGACCTTAACACTTTTGAAGAGAATTGGTCACTTAGATATAGAACATTTCTCATTTGGGGTTTGTCTGATGTTTTGTCAAGGTTAAGTGAAGGTTATTCATTATTGGGAGTGGTATCACAGAAGTGATGTGATATCAGAGGGCCCATGATGTCGGTGTGTATTGCTAATGATGTTAACTTTGACCCCTTAACTAAGGTGCTATCTACTAGGATTTTCTATTTTAAAGGCACTTTTATTGTGTTTGTAATTACTAAATATTTTGAGGAAGATACTTTGAGATTTTGCAAATACCCCTTTTCTACTTAAAGTTCCACTCATTTAAGCATCTACTAGTGCATCTTGCCCACAGCAATGATTAATGTGGTGTTCTATAGGTGATCTTTAATTTTCCTCATTCTTCCTACATTTATTAATTGAAATTCTTCTGTAAAGAGTGTTCTTCCCTCTCTGTTTATATATACATATATATATGTATGTGTATATATATATATGCATATATACATATATATATATAATTTATTTATGTCATTACGATCTCATGTATTTTGGGGAGGTTAAAATCCAATACTATTGTACCTTATTTGTTCAAACTTGGCTTTTAGAGATGTTTTTTAGGTCGGCTTTTGTGCCTTTCTATATATTCTCATTCTTTTTTTTTTCTTTTTTTTTTTTAGCACTCCACTTTTTGGCACAACGAGATGCTTCAGGCTTACATTAGCCCTGTGCAGAGAATTAAACAGAGCCCAAGTTCTGTCTTCGTGTTGTCTCTAGAGTTTGCTTTTTCAAACAGGATTCACAGGAGAAAAGATACGAGATGCTTCCGTGCTCTCTAACTACTTGTTCTGATTCATAAACTAGGACATGGGAACTTTTCTTTTTTGCCATAAATCCCTATCCCCCCCCGCACTTTCCAATGTTTCTCTTTCTGCCCTCAGTCTTTTAACAACTGGACAGATAACTTCAAATCCTATATTAGAGACTGTTCAAGATGAGGAAAAACTGATGGTGGGTCATGCATCTTGAGGCTTCGTTCTGCCTTAGAGAAGTGCTATGAGAGAAAGACTGTTCTAACACAGTTTGGGATTGCAGTTTTTTTATTTATTACAATTTGTTTGGGGGTATAAGAATAGTTGGTAATAAGCAAAGCAGGCAGTAATGACACCACATAAGAGCAGAATGTTCTTTTGGTTTAAAACTGATGAAAATCAGGAAAAGGGATGAACACTCAGCACCAGTGAATCTAACTAATGACTTAAAAAAATATTGACGGCTACCATGGTGAACAGAGGACAGAAAAAAAGGGCAAGTCAATAGACTGTGTGCAGATGACTACTGACTTTGTCATATTTTACTTTGTTTAAAGATGAGTAAGAAGAAAAATGTGAATTATGAAAAATATTGTTAAAAAATGAATGACATAGAATCTTTTCCAGGACGAGTTGCAGCATCTGAAAGAATATTTCAAAAAATTTTTTGAATGTGAAGCTTCAAATCAAGATGTTAAAGAAAGATAAACAATAAAACTAATGTATAGAAAACAGAATGAAGAAAATAAAAGACAAAATTTACCTAGAAAAAAAATCAAATTGAAATAAACCAGAAGTTGCTTCTTTTATAAAAGTAACAAGTTGTCTATGGCCATGCCACCCTGAACAAGCCCGATCCCATCTGATCTCGGGAGCTAAGCAGGGTCAGGCCTGGTTAGACCTTGATGGGAAACCACCTCAGGAAGACCAGGTGCTGTAGGCATAAAAAAATAAAAAATTAGGGATTGTAAACTGACAAGGTTCTTGCAATCTGTGAGGTCAACCAAGGGTTGCCTCACCTAAAAAAAAAATGTAACAAGTCTACTGAAAATGAGAGAAGATGTAGATACAACTAATATCAGGAATAAGAATAGAAACATAATAAATATGGGTGAGATTGAAATAGTAAAAAAAGTGTAAAAACAGTAGAAAGAATTAATTAAAATGGTTAACTTTTAACAACAATATTGAGTATCAAGTTAAATTAAGGAGAAAGAGGAAATCTAAGATAACAACTATAATTGAAATAGAAAATGTCAAAAAAGTTTCCCCTTAGTAATTGTACATTACTCAGCTAGTTTGACAGAGTAATCTGTTTTTCAGAGAATATTAATTCCCATCTATAGAAAAATTTTCTAGTACCTAAGAGATATAAAAATGTACCAATTTACTTTATAAAGGAAGCATAATCCTGATATAAAAATGTGATAAACACAGAATCCAATTCAACACACTTCTGAATATCAATGCAAAAATCCTAAGAAGATATTAGTAATCAGATTCTCAAATATGTTAATTATCTGCTTTATTTAAAGTATGTGGAAATGGTCCAACATTAGAAAATGTTTTTAAATATTTCATCACATAAATGAATGAGAGGGAAAATAACTTTTATGATCCAGTGACAAATGCTGAAAATGTATTTAGGAACATTTCTTAACTATTCCTTATTAAAAGTCGTTGTAAACTGGAAATAGACTTTTAATGATACCCTAAATTCTCAACATGACACATTCCACCTAATAGTTCCTTTAAGATGAGTTAATCTATTAGTTACAGGTAATTAAATATAAAAATTTAAACCACAAAATACCAGAAGATAATGTGGTTATGTAATTATATAATTTGGAAGTATGATGTCAAAAGCAGAAACAAAGTTTTAATGATTTGACTATACAATGGTTAAAAAATTCTTTACCACTAAATGTAAAGAAACAAAAATACATATATGAACAAAGTAAAAAACAAACATTACACTGGGGGAAAATGCTTCCAACATATATGACAGCATATCCATTAATATAAAGTGACTTCATACAAATTAATGAGTGATGAGTGAAAAATGAATTCTTCAGTGGCTGACTAAAAAATGTTCACGAAATCACATTTTACAAATGGAAAAGTACAGTTGTCCTATAAACATAGTAATATGTTCAATGACTAAAATTAATCTTCAATTTAGAGCCATAATAATAAATCATTTTTTTATTTATTAGAGCATACAGAAAACAATAAAAGAAATTGTAATGCACAGCATTAATTAGAGTATAAGAAAATCATTTTCACAAGCTTAAGTGGAAATTTATTTGGCTCAACCTTCTGAGTACATTTGTAACTATCAAAATGTCTAAAACAACCTAACAAGTTCACTTCTAATTTTTTTCTGAGTAAACAATTGTACAAATTTACGTAGCATCTTTTATTACAAAAAAAGTGTACATGTATGTGAAGTCACTTAAATAGGTATAGTATGAAGATTAGTAAAATAAATTATGTAATATCCATAAAATGATATACTATATAACCGTTAAACTGCTTATTTATGATGGAAGCATATACAGAACACATTAAGTGAAAATATTAGGTTATATCACTATATGTGTATGTGTGTGTGTACACACACACACACACACACACACACACACAAACACTCTTCCATAAATCTTAATATCAAAATGTCAGCAGTAGTTTTTCTCTGATGGTAGCATTATTAAGAATTTCCCTTTTGTTTTGTGTTTGCATTTTAAGTATTTTTACTATGGGTATAATTATGTAATAAAGAAATAAAAATATAAAAATTATTTTAGTTACTATCAAGAAATATCAAAAGTCGACTAAGCTTTCCAGGCATGAGAATTTGTAAATATGGAATCTATACATAGTGAGGATAAATTGTACTATGAATACTCCATGATATATCCTGTTGTTCAGGTCCTTATGGGGGCCTCACCAGCTAGCAAATTATAACTGAGGAAGTTGTTGTCTTATTAGTCTTATTTGTCCTGGAAATTCTGATGTGCTATGTAGTTTGTAGTATCCAGTCACTTTCCTATAATTCCTTGTCTCTACCCTCTTACTAAACTTGGTTTTCTGCAGAATCTTACAACTTTCTGGAAAGAGAATTCAAGTCTTTTTTATTGAACTCTAGAAATTACGCTAAACTTTCTTCTACATGTCTATACAATTGTAAGACAGAGTGTTCAGAAGGCTTTTTAACCTCACTTAAAGGTTGAAGTAACACGGACTTTCCTTCCACTGCCACTGCTTTCAGAATCCGGGAAAAGAACAGCAAAACAGTCCTTACAGAAAGTTGCTTTGAATGAGTTCCTGCTTGAGTAAGGTTTTTAGACATGTTTTTTGAATAAAGTAATGTACATTTGAAAAAGCTTCTGAAGTTAGTTATCCAAGAAAGTTTCCATACAACGCATAGAAAATGAAACTAGGATGTACTTAGAAATAGTTCATCTTCCTAAGGTGGCTCTCAGTAATTGATTCATACTGTGGTTTGTAAAATTGGAATATTTTATTTAGTGAGAATTCACACTTCTTTGAGGCTAGTTATGAAAAGACCCCCAAATATCTTTTTTATTAGTAATTTTCATTGTTTAATAACTATATGTAGTATAAATTGATTTGAGATACACTCTACTTCAAGAACCAACAGATTTACTTGGCATGTTTTAATCTAATTTTGTCTCCATCATTTCCGCACCACAAGGTTGAAATACGATCAAATGTTTGTCTTAAGTTTTTCCACTCTTTAGTTCTTTCTCCTACATTTGGAGTCATTTTTATTAGTGGGAAGTTAGGGTATACTCCAGAAAATGAAAGCTATTTTCACCACAAAAAATAAACATGAATAGACAAACAACCCTTGCAGAAAATGATATATGTATTTATTTATTATATTTAGGATGCATCCAGGATGAATGTATGTGATTAACAGCAAAATATGAAATCCAGTTCTTTACCCTTTATGAAGTCACTTTTGGATTTGCTTTAAAAAATGTTCTTTATTCTTTAGTCATGAACCCTGAATGCCTTAGGAAAGAAAAGGTCCTGTTATTCGCTGGACTAAAATGGCTCTGGGAATTAAGCAATGAATAACGTAGCCTACCCAAAGATGGTCAGTTATTATGGAATTGTACTAATAATGCCTTGAGGACTAAGTAAATTAGTGTCTTTTTTATAGAACTCAGTGTACTTTTGTATTGGTTTTGTATAGGTTTGGAGGTGGGCTAGCTACCCCTTTTTCAAACTGTAGAAGACATTAGTATCTGGTAAATGAGAAGAAAAAAATCAGTGTCTATAGAGACATTTACGATACTCAGATCTATTAACATTATTAAAAATTAAACATGGCTAACCTAAAAGAAAAGGGAGTTTGTCTAATGGTATTATAACTTTTTTAAGCCCACAGGAATGCTTTTATTTAGAACATTGGTTGTTTGTTCCTTTCTGAGTGCTTGGTCTGATGAGTTAAAAAGTTTTCCAAAGGACTGGGAACAGAGCTTAATATCAGGTTCCAAGTCTTTTCTTGACTTTCTTAACAGTGTTGCATACAAAGAATTAGGTATCCCTGGATCTCATTCATAGCCTTGCTTTACTTTACCAGCAATTGGGAGGGGATCATATGAAATGCTGTCAACACTAGCATGACCAATATATCATTGTGGGATAGGCTTATGACCTTGGTAAGCTTTTCTTGGCAGCCTAACATTCTGAAACATCTGCCAGATTTCAGGTTTATTGATGGTGCCAAGTGCTTTCATTATGTCACCGTAAAACTCTGGGTGCTCTTCTTTGTGTTAAGCTGCAGAACTCACACTTGGAATTACACACAGAAAATTAGAGCTGGAAGGGCTCAAGAAATGATCTAGTCTGGTTCTCATATTACCATGAGGAAGCAGAAGTCCAGGTGGGTGAAGAGACTTGCCCAAGATCATACCAGTTAGTGGCAAAGCCAGAGCTCAATAATCAATTCCTTTGGACTTCGACTTCCTCTTAAATGTTTATTCTATTGTGTAAAAGTCATTAAAGTTTGTCAAATAAATGGAAGCAAAAAAAAAAAAAAAGGTGAACAGGTGGAAATAGGCCAAGTAATGAGGTATATTTATTCTTTATTATTCTCACTCAGAATATAGCTTTAAAAACATTTAAAAAAATTTTTGTTTAACATTTTTTTTTACATTGGTTCACTTAAAGTCCACTCTTCAGATTTTTTTTCTGATTAACTTTTTCTTTGCTTAGGGACAGTTTTCATACAGTAAAATGCACAAATCTTAAGTATATAGTCTGATTTTTTTACATGTATATACACCTATGCATTCATAAACCAACTCAAAGTATGGAACATTTCCATCAGCATAAAAAGTTCCCTTTTGCCTCTTTACAGTCAATCCATACCTCTTTCTCTCAAGAGAGGTGACCACTATTCTGATATCTGTCATTATAGATTATTTTTGCTTGTTTTTGAAGGCCAGATAAGTAAAATTATATAGTATGTACTCCATTGTGGCTGGCCTCTGCTCAACAAAATATCTTGAGATTCTTCAAGTTGCGGTTCTATCAGTAGTTTGCTCATTTTTATTTCTATATAATATTTTTGTGTGTGAATTATACCACCCTTTGTGTACCCATTCTCCTGCTGATAAATATCTGTATTGTTTTCAGTTTGGCGTTTCTATAAATAAAGCGCTATGAATATTTTTGTACAAGGCTTTTTGTTGACATATGAATTTATTGATCTAGAGAATATACCTAGGAGTAGAATTGCTGAGTCATAAGATAGATTATGCTTAACTTTCTTAGACACTGCCACACAGTTTCCCAAAGTGATTTATACTCCTACCAATATTTCAATTGGTCCACAATTTTGCTCATACGTAATATTGTCAGTCATCTGGTTCGTATGTAGTGAGATCTCATTGTGGTTTCTTTTGCATTTTCCTAATGACAAATAATGTTGAGCACTTTTTTGTATGCTATTGGATACTCATTCATTTATTTTTTTTGTCTGTTCAAGCTTTTGGCTATTTTAAAATAATTGGTTTTGATTTTTCATTAATTTATGAGTTATTTTACAAATATAGCTATTACACATATTTACCCTTAGTGTCTAGCTTGCCATTTCATTTTATTAATGAAAATTTTTGATGAGTAGTTTTAAACTTTGATAAAATTCAATCTATCTTTTTCTTTTATGGTTAATGTTATTTATGTCCTAACATATTTTATTTCTGTGCTCTAAGGTCATGAAGATTTATCTCCTATGTTTTAATTTACAAATTTTATAACTTTAGCTTTTACATTTAATCTTTGACTATCTGATTAGAATTAGATATTGCCACTTTCTTCTGAGCTCTAACCAGTGAAGGGAATAAAATGAAAATTTTCAGATACAACCTCCTGAAAATATAATATATTGTAATATATTTCTTTTCTGATATACTGCATATGTCCCTATACAGTGGGCCTCTTTTTCTTATATTTCTTTCAAATAACTACGTACAAATGAGAAAGACTTATAGTCCTCACAGTTAAGATTTTCTCCTCTATTCAGCATGTAATGAAAGTGGCAGTTCTTATTCTGGCAGTATGATACTAAAGCTCAAGTGGCCTTTCCTATGATTGTTCATTTTGAACTTGTATTTGAATATATGCTTCCAGCTTGCTCATAGCCTCTAAAGGCTAGTGTTTGTTTTTGATAGTCAATTGTGGTGTTCCTCATTCTACCTTTGCAATTGTGAACTTAACTATTATCAGTTAAGCAAATTCTCTTACTTTGTATTCAGGATGGCACAGCATTGTGCCACACAGTTTAATGTCTCCTTCATTTTCTTTCTGATGTCATCTAATACTTTTCTATTGACTCTATGAAGTGCAAATAGAATTGGTTTATTCTCTGTGCTTGTAGTTGAACAACCAAATCTATTCTACTTGGATTACTCTCAAGTCTATGTATAAATTTACTATGCCCAGAATAAACTCTTTTCTGGGACCTGCTCTCTAACCACAACAGATATCCCATGCTGTATTCTTTCAAACAAGCAAACAAACCAATTACTCTTCTCACATTCCAGAGCCTCTCAACAGGATGATGTTGTGGTATCCAGAACAAATTGTTTTCAACTGACATATGCCTTTAGTAGTGCTTTAGGTTTCACTGAAGTCTTTTTAAAAAGACACCAATGGCTTCAGTCAATCTTTTTTTTTTAATTTCTGCTTAGCTCACTGTATGTTGAAAGTCATTATTTTCTTCAATGTACTGTATGTTCAAATGTGAATAAATTGTAGATATCCTGGGCGTACTCTGTTTGCAAGACTAAATTTTGTCATGCATGCAAGATTTTCTTAAAATAACAATTTTTTTAAATAATGAAAATAATAAATGCTAATTATACATATAACTTGGAATATAAAAAAATTAAAAACAAAGTCCTACCCCCATCTGGTGACACACATTGTGACCAATTACAATTCCTTTAAGTCTTTATTTTAAGGGGATTTACATTTACCTAAGAAGATTGGGGCTTAGGTAAAATGAGGACTTCCAGATTGAGAAAGTAGGATAAGCATATGAGAAGGAAAATTTAGTAAGTAAAACAATACTTTTTCAAATTTACTTGATGATTAGAATGTGTAAGTGAAAGCAGAAAGTGATAAATTGTGCCAGGTTGATTGGGGGAAAGAATAGGTAGAGGTTTGGACTACCAACAAAGGACTCCAGAGTTTAGAGAACTGAGACAATGAAGGGGTTCTACTGGAAGATGGTGAATCATAGAATGGATTGAAGGTATGCAGAGTTTGAAGTCAACAAAACAAGAAACAACAGAACAATTGCAATTTCCCAGGAAAAAGGTAATAGGATTGTTAAAGTGGGAGAATGATGAAGGAAAGATACAGAAGTTAAATCAGATTACTGATGTAGAGGGGAGGAAATGACACTAAGGATTTGAATGTTGTCCTTAAGGTAGCAGAATAAGGAAAAACAGTGTTTAGAAGAAGAGCATTTAGTTTAGCAATGTGCTGGGGCAGTGTTTGAGCTTGGCAGGTGTGGCTGAAATTCCAGTTTCATCCTTTACCAGCTGCCTGACATTGAGCACATTGTGTAACCTCACCAAGTCTTTCTAACTCACTTTCTTCATATGTTCAAATGAGGCTATAGCACCTGTCTCAAAGCATTGTTCTGAAGATTGTGATTTACAATATATAAAAGTACTAGTACTTTCTGGTTTGAAGTACAGTGGAATATTACATAGTCCAGCAGACTGTTTTTAATTTATTGGCATTTTACGAGAGTCAAAACTGGATTATAGGCAATTGAATGTGCTGCTACTGTCCCATTGTTAAATTATTTAACTCTGTTGGGTGTTGAATTTTCCCCCAGCTTTTGCCATGGTAGTTGAGGTTAAAGTGAATATCTTTGTATATATAGCATTTTCCTTCTGTTAATTTAACTTCTCACTTTCCCACAATACTTATTAGAGGAGAAAAAACCCTAAAGTGACAAATATCTGGTCAAATTTACAGGGTTTCATTTCCTGAAGAATGAACATTGGATTTCCTTACACATACCAGGATTGTGCAGAGGCTCTTACTATACTAACTGAATGAGAAGCTGAAATCCTAAAATGTTCATCTTCCAACTTTTTCCAGCCTGTAGTCTGTCTTTGGATCAGCAATAATTGCCTGGACAGCTATAATAGCTTCATTAATTTTGTTTGTGTTCTATGTTCTTTAAGCAGTGATGGAAGAAATGTATCTCCTGTGTCAAAATCTAAATGCGCTTGTCTAAACTGAACAACTGCATCTGATATAAACACTCCTGATCTAAAAAGAAAATTGTGTTAGGGATTTCCGCATAATCATCAGGGCAACAAAACTGAAGTTTAGCCAAAGCCATTACACCAGCTTCAAAATCAGGACTATTTACATTTAAATTTATTTTTGACTGCATTGTCAACATTTTTTTTCTATTATCAGATGCCAAAAATTCGTATTTTTCAGTACAATATCCATATTCACAACTTACAGCCCACTCAAAAAGCCAGTCGGTTGTGCTTTATTGATTTGTAATCTCAAAAGAATAGTTAACATCATGAGGATACTTTTCGAAGAACATGTTCAGTCCCTGCTGTATGTATATTTCAAATTACCTCTGTTTTCAATCTTGCGTCTAATATTCTGGTCTGTAAGACAAACAATAAAATTTCTGGTTTCTGTTTCATCTTTGCCGTTGAATCCATCAGGGCTCTGACATATATAAAATGCTTCATGTACTTTTGTGGTTTCTTTATGCTAGGCATGCCAGTCTCATCTGTACTCTACTCTAATAAGTGTGCCTCCAAAGCCAGAGCCTGTTGACTTGATTTTTAAAACACTCGAAGTCATGAGCCAAATCCACTTTTTCTAACATTCTGTGTCATGCTGTGCTCTGTGTGGAGCGAGTTCTCAATTGATTAATAATAATATCAAGTTTACTAAGAAATTAGTATTTTATAAAGTACTCTACTGAGTAGTTTATTAATATTATCTCCATAAGAACCTTACGATATTAGTACTATTCTTATCACTGTGTTGAGGTGAGAAAGCAAACTTAGAGGAGCTAATATGCTTGCTCAAGGTTGCCTAAATAGTAAGTGGCTGAGCTCAGACTGGAACCAGACTGTCTGGTTCTAAAGCCCTCTGAATAACCATTTTACTATGCTGCTTATCATATACTACACAATATTATAAATGTATTTAGAGAATATACATCATAAATATGTATAGGTCATGAATATAACTATAACAAATATGATACACTGAATATACATCATAAATATACTACATTAACAGAAAACTGAATTGTCCTTCAACCATCTGCAAAAGCTTAAAGCTTTCTATAGAGCTCTATTGCCTCTAGCAAATATTTTCATGTCCAAAGGCTAAGCAACAATATAACTTTGAGGACCTTGATAATATTCAGTATCAGTTTCTCAGAGTCTATCTTAATTGCTTTGCACTTGAACATTGTTTTAATTAAACTTCACATGTACATAAACACACATACCCCTCAAATAACTTTTAATCTTGGCTTAGTAAAACTATAATTCATTTTCAATTTACATATTTTCAAGATTTTTATTAAAATATACAATAGTTAAAAATAATATTGAAAATAAGTACTTGGTGTTATTTTATCAATATGTACACTTTATTGATTGTTTACTTTCAGAACTTGTAATAAAACTCTGTTCAAAATCTGTCTCTTGGGAACCTTCTAATTGGCTTATTATGTACTCCTTAAACATATAGCTTTCATCTATAAGTTTATTAATCATCTGTTAATAGTTTCATTGTTCACAGCCTTAGAGAGTTTAACTAGGATGTAACTGCTTTGCAGATGGTCTCATCATTACAGTGTTCTCTGCATAGACTACAGTAATTTAGGATTTGTCAGAGAGTTCCTGAATGAGCCCCTCCTGGAGTTTTTATAACACACCAGGTTAACTATGTCTCATTTTTGAGACACTGAAGAAGATTATAGAAATTTATTTTGTTGTAAATTTATGATAGTTTACAGATGTGTTTTGCAATATTTCTTTTCCAAATTAGAGGTATTTTACTTAGTTATTTTGAAAGATCAGCTTTATGATTAGCAATTAGATATCAGAATTATTCTAGGAATATACTTAAAACATACCTGTATCATCTATACATCAAGATTTGACTATCAGTTTTAAAGTCAGCTAACACTGCACAGTAGGCTAAAAATGATTTCGATCAATTTAAAGATTATGCATTTATATTTGGGAAACTTCTCTAAAATTATCTCACTGCAGAATTCATATGCCTATATGGATTCCAACAGGCTTTAAAAATATTTGATATTCTCTAAAATCAAAAAGAAAACCCAAGCCCATTAATGTTTTTCAATGCAATTACTCGATTTTTTATTCAAACTTTTTGTTGTGTCATTGAAATCGATTGTATCAAAGGTTTCTTTCTTCTCCAGTCATCTTAGATTTATATAAGTAGATGCTAACAGACTTATTACAAACTACTAATCTTTTCATGAAGATTAGTTTTATGGGGGGTGTATATTTATAGCCTGAAAATTTCGAAGTGATTAAATGTTAGCTACTTTACCACCATTTTCTTCCAGGTTTAATGAAAACAAGTTTTAGACAAAATCTGCAACATATACGGAAATTATTGAACTAACAATTTTTAGTAAGAAAGCAAAAATGCTTTATAGAACCTATTCCATAAACTTGGTGAAGCTCCAGCTTTCTATTCTTTTTGGAGCTCTACTTACTATGTTGCATAAAAGATCACTTGAGGGAGAAATGTTTCAGAGGAAGAACTCTACTACCCTGAGTGTAAACATTGGGCCTACAGAAATCCCCCTAAAGTCCTTGATACAGTACTGTTGAGGGATTAAACTTCAAGCACCATCCCTAAGGGAGAAGGGAACTACTTTGCATGACTCTTATATACTGTTAATTAAAGCATAGAGGGTTGGCTGTAAAACAGATTTAGTTAATTCACTTCACTTGAATAGCTCTTAATTTAACTTGTAATTTATCCTCCTAATAAGGAAGCCATTAATTCTACCAGTAAAAACACACTTTTGACATGTTACACAAATTGACAAAGTTGTATTATCAAGCAAGATGTGAATAAGAGAAGCATGTGTAGGACTTTGGACTTATTAATAAGATAATAACTAATCATTGCAGTATGAATTCTTGAATAGGGCAAATTACTACTAGAGTTAAAGTTTAATTAGTATATAGTATTTTAGTGTATATATAATCACACTGGTTATGGTGAGGTATTTACATGTAATTTAAAGATATCACAAAAGTTTGGATTAGGGGGAAGCAAAGAAAATCATTGAAATTTTGTGTTCAAAATTCTCCAAATTTTACAAGGCTTTATATATAATTAACAAAATTTTATGTGTTGTAAAAATATTATCTTTGTTCCAATGTGAAATATAGTTAATATTTTATCGAAAAAGCCATCTGCTTTTCAACTTCCCATTCTTACTGTACAAATATCAGAGCACTTTTGCTCCCACTGCCAGAACTCATTTGCAGCTCTCGTGTGCGGGTGTCACAGTTTGAGTACTCCCAGAAGGAGACTCTGAGATGGATGGAGTTAGGAGTGCAAAGTTTGTATGTGTATATGTGCAACATTTCAGTTTTTTAATTTATTTTTATTAGTTTCAGGTATATAGTACATTGGTTAGACATTTATATAGTTTATGAAACAACCCCCACAATTACTCTATCACCTCTCTGGCTCTACACATAGCCTTTAGAATACTATTGACTATATTCCATATCTGCACTCTACATCCCTATGACTAAGGAGTGCAAAGTTTTATTGGAGAATAATGTGTATGAAAAAAGAAAAGTATGAAAGGAGCATTGAATAGGAAGAGCTGTCAGATTGGCAGTGCCATCTGACAATCTGGTAAGGAGTCTAGGGCAAAGATAGCCCATTAGAGGAGTCTGGCACTGGGTAGAAATGGTGAGACTTTTGTTTGAGGATTTGTTTATTTGCTGGAAGCCACCCCAAGAAAAGTGTTCTGTCATCTCTCATTGCTTTGCTAAGGTGTTGACCAAGAACTGCTCTGAGACTGGTATAACTAGGGTTAGAGATTGAGGTGAATTCTGGGGAAACTAACAGCTGGAAGCTATCAACTAATCACACTCCTCATTGCTAGGCAGCATGTCCTTTCTTTAAAAATGTTCCGAGTGGTGTATCTCTGTCCACAGTGTATGCTCTGCTCTGCACTGATCCACTTTTACAAACACATTTAAAAAACAGCTTCTCCATGACTCTGGTGGCCCTTACTTGCTGAGGATAAACTTAGAAGAGAGAGGTTAGTTCTATGTTGTATGGTAGAGTACAGCCTCGTGGGTGGGAAAGGCATTCTGTATTGGTAATACGTATTTATTCCCATGAGCATGAACCATTAGCTCTTTTAGAACACATGTAGTTAATTGCCACCAGTTGGTAGGACTTCTCTAGGGAGAGTGCCATAGCAGTGGTGCACATTGGTCTTCTGTTCTGGAAAGTTGAACATTCTGAGGTGGCAACAGCTTAGATCAGTCTTGGTAAGTGGGAGTCATTGGGCATGTTTATAACCTTCATCTCTACTACTGTGACAAGATGGCTTGTGTGTTCATTGTATCAGTACTGGGTGGTTTCCAACAAGGGCTGGCTAACATCAAATGGTCAAAACATTTTATCTTCTTGAGTGTTTATAGTATCTCATCTTTGGTGAGTAGTTTCCGGTTGGCATTCATGTGCATTACAAAGATCTTTTCCCTTCATGCCCATTTTCCACGTGCTTAATCACATACCTCTAGAGGCTCTAGGCCTTCTTGCTTCTTATTTGCCAATCTTCTCCCCTTCAGGATCCAGACCAGCTGCTGCCCTTGTGCCTATTATGCATGCATATTCTAATCCTACACTGTCCAATAAGGTAACCACTATTCACGTATTGCTGTTGAGATCTTAAAATGTGGCTGTTCAAATTTAGGTGTATTATAAATGCAAAATGCAAACCAGATATATAAAATATGTAAAGAGTAAAATATTGTGTTATTTTAAAATATTGATTACATGTTAAATAATAACATTTTAGATATATCAGGTTAAAGAAATACTTTTAAATGTGGCTACTAGAACATTTTAAAGCACTTATGTGGCTTTCGTTAGTGGCTGATATATTTTTATGAGACAACACTGTTCTGTTCCTATAAAGCAGACAGCCAGGTTCACTCCACAAAGCTCTTCCCATCATGAGAAATTTTTCCTTGCCCCTATCTTTCAAGACCACTCCTATGTGGGGCTGTGATGTAGCTTCTAAGAGTTTTTGATTTTTTTATCTACTTATCAGGCATAGCCATCCATAATCCAAGGTTAGTCTTCATGCTTTTTAAGGTGACTGTACAGTAGCCCCCACTGGTTTACCATTGTAAACTGAGACATGCATTGTTGCAACTGTGATAGGTGACATGGGAGTCTGGATTGCCTGCTCCTGCAGTTTCCTTGTACTCATGCTTGGTCCTGGAGGTACCATTTTCATATTATGATGGATTATGCTAGGCCCGCTTGACTTCATGACTTGGTGTGTCTGACAGGACAGTTCCAGATGCAGGTCACTTGGTGTCCATATGTCCTAGCATTCCATCATTAACAGAGACCAGTAGCATGCCAGAGGCTGTTTTTCTAATAGTGTGTAACTCTCCATAGCAGATGTTATGGCCTTGTTCCAACCCCTAGAGCTTTCTTTGTGATTCTCACTGGGGCTTGCCATTAAATCCACACTATTTTTTTCCCACCACTGATGCCTCTAGTGCCATAGGTTCTCCTGGATATTACTGGTTCAAGTGTCAGGACTGTTTTCAATGTAGGCTGGACTTCCTGCAGAATGCTTTTTTCCCCCCCACGGACCCCACTCAAAGGTAGTAGCCTTCTATGACACCCATATATGGGCTGGAACAGTATTTCTAAGTGTTGAAATGTGTTGACTCCAGGATACGAAGAGGCCTTTCTGGTCTTATGCTTCCTTCTTCATGATAGGGAATGCAAAATGAAGCAGTTTTGTCTTCTTTGGAGGAGATATCGTGGTGCTCCTGAGCAATTAAACTCTCATAAAATTATTAAAATTATAGAGGCCTAAATCTCTACAGAGTTTATCCCTACTGTCTGGAATACATGTATCTTACCAAAGATCTCCAGTGTGCTACAACCTCTTGCTTGTACTGATTGATCAGCATAATGTCATTGATGTAATGACTTAATATGATATTCTGTGGCACATCTACAGGCTCCATATCTTTTTGGATAAAAGTATGACAGAGGAAATATAGTCTAAATTATAATATATATTTATAAATATATATTCTTACCTATTACCTATGTTTGCAAACTGTTTTTAATCCTCTTTTCTTATTTGGATAGAAAGAATGCAGTTATTATATTAGTGACCACATACCATGTACCTGAGGTCATATTAATATGCTCTAGCAATGATACCATGTCTGCTTGGCAGCTGTGATCAGGTTCTACTTGGTTGAGTTTGCAATGATACACAGTCATTCTCCAGGATCCATCTGGTTTCTGCAAGGTCAAGACTGGTTAATTAAATGAGAATACTAAATGAAATCTGACTTTTACTCTGCATTCTTTAGATCTTTAAAGGAGGCATAAATCTCCACCATCTTCCCAGAACATGATATTGCTTTTGATTTACTCTCGATGTTTAATGTATACATGGGTACTTACAAAGGCTTCTACTTGTCCTTATACACAACAATGACTCTTATTCTATAAGGTAAGGACTCAATGTGTCCTTGTAGATCAATTTCAACTATATACTTGGGGAATTGAGAAATAACTCCTAGGTGGATCTGTGGACCCAATAGACCCACTGTATTTCAGCCTTTGGCTAGAATCTCATTTGTTCTTTGGCTTCCTAAAGACCCCATTTGACCAGATGCACAGTAGTGACACTGTGAGTCTCCAGGTATCAGTGTCACCTTGGACTTTGTGCCAAATGTCTTCTAAATGGAAGGGTATTTCATTTTTTTCCAGTGTACAATCACATAAATAAAAGGTTGCAGGTCCCTCTGAGGAAGAACTGGGAAAATCATTAGTGTTTAGTTGCCATGGTGCTACAGACCCTTTTCCCTGGGGATCCTGGGATCATATCTTTAATCAATATGTCTTAGCTTTGAAAACTAGCTCAGGTTCAGAAATGGGGTTACAGATTAAGAATTTTTATTGGAGCAACTTCTCATCCCTTCTTGGTTTTTTGGACTGTACATATTGGTTTTCTTTGTTGGCAAACTGTCAAGTTTTCTCCTAGGATGATGCTGTGTTCTATTAACCATTTCTGTTAATAGAAAACAGATAAGGACTACTTGGCTGCCACTCTTATTTATTGGTCTCTACCATAATTATAACCCGATGGTATCAGATGGTTAAGGCTATCACCTGACTGCTATTGCTTTGTGGTGCTTATCAGCCCATGGCTGTTAGAAAGCCAATTTCTGTGACAGTCTTTCCTACCAGCCTGTAAAGGAAAACCACCACTGAACTTCTTAGTGATGCTGGTGCCCCTCTCACCAGTGCACACTTGGTGGCTTTGGTATGTAATGTCTTCTAAATTATGGTCTCTCCTGTGAAATGTAATCCTCTGGTGGGCCTTTGGCCTTAAGAGATATGTCCACTCAAGCATGTTCACTTCTTGTATTTTTTTATATCTCTTCTATTGTCTGCCACAATAATTCTGGCATTTCAACTTTTTCTGCATGGCCATTGCTTTTTCCAGACTAGGAGACACACTAGCAGAGAGTTTGCACCATTCCCTCAAGTTCTTATTAGTGTGTTAGTTGAGAATCAATAAATTGTCCTTCATACAGTCTAAATTCTATACCCCTTAATTAAACATTTTCAAAATCCAGTCCTTGGAACATTTTTTCTAAGACTTGCAGCTGCTTTGAGACAGTCCTTTCCTCTCTTACTAATCCAACACATCTCTGGCTGGGTTGTATGTTCATTTAATTCTGATTATGGGCCTGGCAGTCAAATGAGGTAGGCAGGAGGCTCACTTTTTGCCTGGTGAGGGAAAGTCTTCTGAAATGTCTTTTCACTTGGAGTAAAAGCTAGCTCTTAATAGGGAGTGGTAGCCTTACCATGAAGTTTCTGAAGGTTAGAGAAGTCTCGGCAATCAAATCTTTCAGGTACCCACTCAAATACTTTTCATTCTATGTGTCATTCCCAGGTTTTCCCGACCTGTTTTGGTTAAGCATTCAGTCTCTTTGGAGGTCAGCCACTATGATTCTCAAATCTTGGGCTTAATTTTTAGTTTTTTTTTTCTGTTTGCCCACTGTAAGCCATCAAAAATTCTCTGGCTTTCAATTCTCAATTGTCTGCTTATTGCTCTGTTTTTAAATATTAAATTTTTAATCTAGTAATAATCATTTAATCTTAATATCCTTGGATATATTATTTCTTTCATGTGGCGCCTTGACACTGAATTTCCCTCTACAAAGAGGCCAACCCAGATGACCATCGATGAAAATTTTAACAGTTGAGTGGCTGCCTAGTGCCAGAGGTCAACTGAGAATGACTTGCTCTTGGAGATGGAGTCCTCACTGTTCACCAGACACCAAGTGATCTAGTCCACAGATTTTATTTTACCACCTGCTAGTTGGAATTACCTTTGGTGCCAAATGTTACAGTTTGAGTTAGAAATGGGCAAAAAAAATTACTATGGAGTAACATCTGTGGAAAAAAAAGAAGAAAGTAGTATTTCTTCTTTTGCCCACACTACTCTTTGGGCAATTTCATAAAAAAGCAACTTTAAATAATATTTTAGAATCACTTTGGCCAGTTTTGGTTGCTTTACTGGGGAGAGGTTCTACAGAGCTCCTCATACCACCATTTTAGAAATGGACCTACAATTTATTTACTGTATTCCCTTTAAAAGCACAGCTTATATTTTCTATCTTTTTTAACCATGTTATGGTTTATAGTTTAAAAAATAAGGACAAACAAAAGTTTGACATTCTGTATTTACTGAATATTATGACAGTATTTTCTCTATCATACAAAAAATTCATCATTTTTAAAATGTGAAAATGTTGATGTTATTCTATCACCTGGTAAATAACTTTTATTAGTGAACATGACTTTGGTGTTGAGAGGTATTAGAAAAAGAAAATTTTGTTCTAGGTATTTTCTAAGTTGTATAAGACTAGATTTGCCATATATTAAAAAAAAACCCTTTAACTGTTTTTTTTTTGCTTTTGAGAAAAATCCAAATTATTACCACCCTATTTTATGAAGAGTTAGTCCATGAATTATTAAATGTTCTTAGTAATTACTATGGTAGAGCTTTAGATATTCAAAACAATTTTATTTAATATTTTTCTTGCATAACTCATTTTAAGTTTTCACAAGATAGAAAGTTTTGAAAAACAGCAGTAAGAAAATGCCAGTTTTCTTGAAACCCATTCTAGCCCTAAGCATATACATACATAAAAATACCATGGTTTATAAAAATAGAAAACTCAGTCAATTTATTTTTGTTGGATCTCATCAAAACACTTTCTCCCCAATAAAGCATTTGAATATAGGATATACTAATTTTAATTAAAATATATTTGAATGTACTTTGACTATAACTCACTGGGAAGCCAAAATTTAAACCATATGTTAATGAATAAGAAGGTACATCACAGGGAGAATATTGCTCATAAACTGATATTTGGTGGCCATTTATTTTCAAAAAAATTAAAAAATTTTATTAAAGGATAGTTAATCTACAATATAATGAGTATCAGGTGTACAACATACTTATTCAACTTACAAAGTGATCACTGCAATAACTTTGTAAGTTATTTGACAGAAGTAACTTACAAAGTGATCACTGCAATAAATTTAGTAACCATCTGTCAATGTAAAAAGTTATTATAATATTGACCTTATTTTATAATATTGTTATAATATTGACTTTATTTCCTGTGCTGTATATTACATCCCTCTACTTGTGTTGTAACTAGAAACTTGTACCTCTTATTTCTCCACTTTTCACCCATCCTTCACCCGCTTCCCCTCCAGCAACCATTTGTTTGTTCTCTATGTCTATGAGTCTGTTTTTGTTTTGTTTTACTTTTTAAATTTCACATATAAGTGAAATCATATGATATTTGTTCTCTGTTAGACTTTTTTCACTTAGCATAATACGCTCGAGGTCCATTTGAGTTGTTGAAAATGGCAAGATTTTATTCTTTTTTATGGCTTAGTAATATTCCATTGTGTGTGTATCTCACATGATTTTTTTCATTTTATCTATTGATAGACACAGGTTGCTCCCAAATCTTGGTGATTGTAAATAATTCAGTAACCATAGGAGTGCATATATTTTTTTAAATTAGTTTTTATTTTCTTTGGATAGACACCCAAAAGTGAAATTGCTAGGTCATATGATAGTTCTATTTGCAGTTTTTAGAGGAGTTTCCATACTGTTTTCTACAGTGGCTGTATCAGTTTGCAAACTTACCAGCCATGCACAAGAATTTCCTTTTCTCCACATTCTCACCATCACTTGTTTTTTATTGTCTTTTTTGATAATAGCCATTCTCACAGATGTAAGGTGAAATCATCACAGTTTTGCATTGCATTGCTCTGATAATTAATGATAATCTTTTCGTGTTGCCCATGTCCTATGTCCTCTTTGGAAAAATGTCTATTCAGATCCTCTGCCTATTTTTTAATTGGATAGTTTTTATTTTGATGTCACATTGTGTAAGCTCTTTATTTATTGTATACATTAATCCCTTAGGGGATATGTCATTTACTAACATCCTCTTTTAATCTTTGGATTGTCTTTCTTTTTGTTGATGGTTTCCTTCCCCGTGCAAAATATAATTCCATTTGTTTATTTCTTGCTTTTGTTGTCATTTTGAGGAAGACATATTGAAAAAAAATTAAGGCAGATGTCAAAAGTGTAATACATATTTTTTAATCTCAAAATTTTATTCTTTTAAGACTATTTAAGTCTAATTCATTTTAAATTTATTTTTGTGTATGGTTTAGAAAGTGATCCAGTTTCATTTTTTATATGTAGTTGTCCAGTTTTCCCAACACCATTATTGTCTTTCCCTCATTGTCGAGTCTTGCCTCTTTTGTCTTAGATTTGTGACCATATAAGTGTGATTTTATTTCTGGGATCTCTATTCTGTTTCATTGATTTATGTGTCTGTTTTTGTGTTAATTTTATAGCTCTTCTTACTCCTTCTCTCTGTTTCTACTTAGTTAGGCCTTTTACTAAGTAGATAGGGAAAAAGTAATATATTATGTTTTAAGAACTAAATGTACCTGTGATCCTTATCATTTCAGAGTTGCTTTGTTTGTGTCTTGTGAGAAAATCTTAATTTTTTTTAGACTAATAACTTTAGAATTATATGGTAAAACTTTAGAAGTAATCATTCTCCTAGGCTATGCCAAGAATGTTTATCCTTTTTATAAATGCAATAGGAGGCAAGTAATATAATTCAAACAAAGGAGTATTGAGTACATGGTAGATGCAAACTAATGATCATTTTCTAAGGATCACTATGGATGGGCAAGAGTAGCCTTTTATAAACCAGTTAGTTGTCTATTTTAGCAGAGCAGAAGTGGAAGGGCCAAGGAAGATGAACAGTGGTGGTGATGGAGATGGAGAGAAGATGGAATAGAGAAGGTGATGGCAAAGGAGAGATATTCAGGAAGTAAAATCATAAAGTCTTTGTGACATGTAGGGTGAAAAAAAGAAAAAAATCAGAGATCACTTTTAGTTTTTAAAAAAAATTTTTATTAAATTTATTGGAGTGACATTGGCCAACAAGATTAAGTCAGAAGTATACAAATCTATAATACTTCATCTGTATACTGCATTGTATGTGAACAGCACCAAAAATGTTGATTCTATATGTTCATTCTTAGATTGCGATTGATCTACATGTTACAGTAATAATTTATCCAGTGAGCACTAGTTTGGGGCACACAGTAAAAAAATTATTTTTTTTTAATTTGATACTATGCCATGTTTAGCTATTTCAAAACTCATCAAAATGACAGACTTGTCTTTTTAAACATCTCTATTTTGAATGTCCATTCTCACAATCCTTTAAACTTAAAAAGAATCTCCCACATTTACTATAATATTTATCTAGTCCTGTCATATTATTTTAACTATGGCTCAAAGGCAATAATATTTTTATCTTTTAAACACCTTCAGATATGTATTTGAAATCCAAGGCTTATTTTTTCATAGATATAAATTAATATATGAATTCAAAGTTTCTTAACTCAATTAGCCAGCTACATATTCAATGAATTTCATTGGATGCCTACTATATATCAAACATTCTCTTGGATTAATTGGAATCTGTCATGCTTAAATAATACATTTTAGTTAAATTTTAATTTATGTCCATAAATTTTTTGTTAATACAGTTTCTTACTTACCTATAATGATAATGTAAAGAGAGTACTGCATTGGGAGCAAATAAAGCTGCATTCATGCCTTTTGGGTGACCTTGAACAAATTATTGATTTTCAGTATTATCTGTAAAACAGGCACAGTTAATTATCTACCTCATGGTATAATTGAGAGGATTAAATAATATTAAAGATATAAAAATCTTGGTAGATATTTAGTGCTCAATAAATGTTACTTTTCTTCCTCTCTTAATTCCTTTTCTCTTTATATGTATCATTTAAGGTCTATTTAGTTGTGTTAGAGCATATGTAACTAAACAGTGTTAAAATAAACAACATTTTCTTCAGTTAAAAAAATCACATTTTTATGTTAAATATGTGTTTAATATATCTAATATGTTATTAATATATATTTACTGTAATATGTAATACATTTTAATATTAATAATATTCAATTATAAATGATATATGTTAATTATGTATTAATAAAATTTACATTACAACTTTATAGATGATACTTATATATATTTCTATAGCAGTAGAAAAATATATTTTTGCTTCTAAACTCAGGACTCATTAATTCCTTTGTTACTATAAAGTATTTTATTCTTATTATCCACATTTCAAATAAAATCATGTCAAGATTAGAGTTATAGGCTAAAGGAATGTGAGGATTGGGGCTAGAAAATAGAAAAAGATTATAAAAATTAGGGTTATAAATTCTGGGGAAAACTATTTATTTTTGTTTCAGGGGCTTTTTAGCCTCAAGTTCAGCGTGGGAAACAACTCCAGTTGAGGCAAAGTTTCTTTATATATAGCACATACAGGTGTAAAAGTAATCATGGATCATTCTATCTAAATGAAACCAAATATTTCACTATTCAGACAAACTACAGTTCCTACAAAAGCAACAGGATTAATAGGGCTGGTTAATTACATAACATAGATTGCTTTTAAGTGAATTTAGAAAACTTGCCTCTAAAACTCTAGTAGTTACTCTAGAATGAATTACAAATTAGCTTATAAATTTTATAGTCTTACATTTTGTTTCCCTTGTATCAGCAATACATTTCACATTAATTATTCTGGAAGAGTGAAATATTTATTACTCAGCTATAAGAGATGAAATACTGCCATTTATGACAACATAGATAGACCTTGAGATAATCATGCTAAGTGAAATAAGCCAGACAGAAAAAATTGAAGACCACATAATATCACTTATAAGTGGTTATAAATCTAAAAGTAATGGACAAACATAACAAACCAACAGAGACTCATGGACATGGACAATAAACTAGTGGTTACCAAGTGGGGGCCGAAGATGGGGTAAAAGGGGTCACATGTGATGACAGAAAGAAATCTAACTATGGGTGGTGAACATACAATGCAAAATACATGTGATTTACTGTTGAATTGTATGCTTGAAACTTACTGGACTTTGTTAACCAATGTTGCCAAAATAAAAAAATACTATTGACAGTGCACTTATTTTATTCCTTCTTTAAGAAAATCTGATTTTTTTCACACACAATTTATGTTCAGAAAATAAACTATATTAAAAAATTGTATACTTATTCCTGGAGGAAAATACTTTGCAGAAGGTTTTGTATGTATATAAATAGTCGAATCATTTAAAATATTGTGTGATATATGTTTATCATATTTTTTAAAATTAATACATATTGGACATTTACTATATTATTCTTTAAGATTAAATCTATTAATTTCCTTTAACAATTAGATGAAATTTTCTAAATTTACAATTTATTCCAAAGTTTTAGAAATTAGCCTTTAAAATTCACATTGTACCCATATGCAGTTAAGAAATTGCCAAACCGATATGTATATTTTTAATCATGTGGTGAAAATATTGCCTTTGGCTTAAACTATTCTTGCCAATTTTGAGGCCACAGAATAAAATTTATCCTTACTACCTTGTAAAAATCAATTGAAGCTAGAAGTCGTATAGTCCCTAAGCAATCCCTGGTATTCTAGACTCATCCCATAAAATCTTTGAGGGCTGCTGCTTCTTTGTGGTGTTACCATGTGTCATCTTTAACCAAGATGTAGAATTTGGTTTTTGTTCCTTTGTGGTTGTACGAAATTATATGATGAGTCTTTTCTAGCACAGGTAGTAATTAGGTGTTGCGGTGGCTACTCAAGTTGAATGACTATAAGTAGCCTTGCCTTGTCCTCTTACGCTGCCCTAACTTACTTGTTTTCCCCTTCCATCCCCATGTGCTATTTATTCAGGATCCACCTTTCATGAATAGAATAAAGTCAGCTTTAATTTAGGTTTAGTTTATAATGATGAAATTCTACCAGAACTTTCTTCTTTTTTCTCTAACACATCTTCATCACAACTATACAAATAATACACATTTATTCAGTCAGGCAAAGTAGATTATTCTGTGGTATATAACAGCGACATAGTAGCTTTAAAAGACTGATCATTTTTTGCTCATGTTACATAAACATCATGAGTTGACTGAAGATTCTGGTTCATGCTATTCCCACTTGGATCCCAGGCTGAGAGAGCAGCACCATCTGGAAACTTGCCAGTTATAGTGGCAGAGGAAAGCAAGAGCACAGTGAATCGTCATGCCAAACGCAACTGCATGGGAGCAGAAAATTTAAATCCTTCCATGTTTCTGGGAGAGCCATCAGTATTTGGTGAAGAGCACTAACTAATGACCACCTCAATTCCCCTTCACCCTTCCAATACCCCACATGGAGTGATATGAATACATGAAGGGTTCGAAACTTAAAAATATTTTATGGCTTTAGTTCATGTGAGAAGAATAATAACAAATAATATATTTAAATAGCCATTTGTCTTTTTAATCAGTAAAACAGCAATATCAGTTTCTCAAGTCGTTTCAAGTGTTCTGTTATTTGGATAATTTGGGGAGCTTTTGGAATTAGACTGTAGATGTTATTGACTATTCATTTTTAGGGGCTAACTTACAAAAGCTTTTGCAGAGAGAATATGTAAAATTTGGACATGGGTGACCCTCACCCTGGAATGGAATGCCCTGGACTTGGAGCTATACGCTGACATACTGCTTGCATGAAACTTTCCTTCAGTAGCATAGACTATGATTCTTTTGCTCTGGAGAAAGATTTCTGTCACTGCAGGATCAGTAGTTTCTACACAAATAACCTTGGCTTTGAGAAAGAATTTTCCTGACTACTCCATAGGAGAAGTCATAGCAAGTGCTTTTAGCAATTTTGTTTAACTTAACGTTTTCTAATCAGCCCAAATGGAAGTGGATTATTATGTTTGTCACCAGCTTTCCACTTAGGTACTTGTTCTGACCGGCCACTTGACATCCTTTAACACTCACAACCATTTCCACTATCTTGTAACATTGTTCTCTCCTAGGTTCCAGGGTGTTATTCTTTCTTCTTTTTCTGGAACTCTTTCTCAAATTCTTTCATTTGTTTCTCCTCCTCTCCTGCCCCCATAAATGTTGGCATTACACCCACTTCCCTTTGTTTCAAAATCTGCTTCAACTCTTTTCCCTTCTTTGTTGCCTTATGATGACTGCTTTACTTCAAGTTGCTCACTGGACTGTTGATTCACTTGCCTCCTAAATCTCTCCACTATGAGTCTCTGTTCATTCTGCTGTTTTGTCACTTTCAAGGACACTTCTATAAGGCAAATGTAAACTATTAATATAATCATCAAAGTAGTACAATAAGTGGCCCACCTTTTACTCTAGTTTAACTTTCTATTACTCTCATCAGATCCAAGCCTACAGTCACATAAATGCACCAGGTTCTGTTAAGGCTCCAAGGAATCAGTATGGAGCAGTGGAAAGACACAGATTTTTGGGGTCAAGTGTACCCAGGTTTGAATCCTGGATTTGACCTTGCACAAGTTACCTAATTTCAATAATAGACATGACATACATAATTGTCTGAGCATTAGGCTTGATTGTGTAAAGTACTCATCACAGTACCCGGAACAGAGTAGTTTTCATAAATGGTAGTTATTATCATCATTGTTATTGTTATAACTTCATATTCCTTCAGATAGTGTTGCTTAGACATGACACTTATAATCTTATCTGCATAGCAAACTTATATTTCAGCTTTAGAGCTAAACTGGTCTCAATGCCTACCCCTTCAACTTGCCCTTCTAGGAAAAATTGCCTTGCTCCTTGGTGCCCTACTTAATAACACTGTGAGTAGTAGTTGTGTAGGGGATGTTAGTGACTGAATCTAGAGTGGACTAAACCCCAAAACAGTCCATAAGATTGGCTGTTGCCTATAAAGTGGACTTGTGTGAAGGGTTTTGTCCGATACTCTGGTTTCTATAGGATCTGGATTAGAAAATATGGATAGGATTGACTATCCGTAGTAAGTGAACTGTCTATATGGAGGGGCCATAGAGCAGGAAGATAAAGCAAATTCATCAGTATACATACATCCTTAATATATATTAAGATAATTTATATATTTTTTCCAACATAAAGAGGATTTCTATCTATTATATTTCTAGCATATACTCTATTCTCTGGCATATAGTAGGTGATGAATGAGTATGGATTTATGAATAATAGATGAACAAATAAATAAATGAATTCTTGCTTATTCTTCTCATAGAACTCTGAAAAGCACACCACTTACAGGGTAAGTGACTTAAAAATAATCCCTGTATATTAAATTGAGTTTTTATTTTAGCTTCTCTTAGAATAAATAACATTAGTTCACCTTGTTCAGGTAAAAAGAGAGATAAGTACAGTGACAAAGCTTTATTTTTTCTTTCTAACCTAAAATTCATATAGGCATTATGTAACATGTTTCTGCTACATCTTGTGAAAATGGAGAATTATGAACTGCACTGAAGTAAGAGCAAAACTTTGATTAAGTGAATTATAGAATTCTATTCTGCATCCTAACACTCCATGAGTTTATAGGGCCTATTGTGTAATTAGTTTACAAAAGAAAGAGCATTGGAGTTATTTATGACAGATGTTCACCTAACTTAAAACAGGAAGAGTATATTTACTTCTATGTAGTTATTACAATGTAATTAAAACCATAAAACCACCTTATCTGAATTTCAAAGCTAGGGAATGTTTTTTCTTTCCTTTGCTTTATTGACTGCATTACTCTTCACTGATCATGCGAGGATCATAGGAGAGGATGGCAGGTTGGCCACTGTAGGCTTGCCAGATATTTTAGCAAGATCTTATTTATTTTGTTGCTCCACTTTTCAGTGGAGTGATGAGATAACTCTCTGAAAAGTTATATGCTTGTTGGCAGAAACAAACCTCGGATATGGCTGATGACAAAAATCACTTTTGTGCCTATACTCTGGGAGTGGTTGGGAAGGAAAAAAAGGGGATTCAATTAGCAGATACTTGAAAACAATCTGTTGTATGTATGTGTGGTTAGTGTGTAAGTCACTGCTATCATCTTCCAGACAATTGAGAAGCAGGATTATAAACATCCTCTACTCTTCAGATTGCCTTTGGATATGACTCTACATACACTTTTAAAAGGTGGATGCAGATCATCCATAGCGTGATATTTGGCATGCATGATAGAGGTGATCTTAGGCTGCCCACCCTCCATGATAAATCTGCTGGATTGAAAGTTCGTGTAGAAAATAGTAGTTGGATTTACAGAAAACATGACCTATCTCTTTATTCAATGCATGGGGAAGTATGCCCAGATGTCAAATGTCCACTTCAATCAATTCAGCTCATTCCAACCCTAATCATTTGCTTGTTAGAAGAGATTTCTGACTCCTTCATGATGGTAACTTGGATCAGGGCATTATCATTCAGGGATTTGACAACATGTGCAAACTCTTTTTGAATTAATTTTCAAAGTCTCTTGTGACGGGTGTCAATTTGGCAAAAATGTTTTTTCATATTTGTGGGCTCAAGGTCTAGGGTTTGGGGGTTGTTAATTTGAAGCATTTCCTTTCTACTCCCTTTCACCTTTCAGAAGACAAAAGTACTGTGAGCATCTAGACAGCAGTACTAGAGTTAAAATAGGGAGAGACATAAGAGTTTGGGGTTATAAGGTAAACTTTTTAACTCTGAAAAGAATGTTTAATAGCTACATAATTTTAGAGTAAAGCTGAAGCTTTGATTCTGCCTCATTCAAGGTCTCCAAAGGCTCACAGAAAAAGAATAAGAAATTTTCATATGTAAATGTACACTTATAATTTATACTACAATAATCATTATATAACTCCACTATATAAAAAATATAAATTAGTTAAAATGAAGACAAAATATTGGCTAATGTTTTAAAAGTCCTCTTAAAAATAAATTATATATGATAATTTAACTATAGAAGACAGAAAACATTTCACAGCTTAATTTTGCTCATAATTTTCCTAAAGACATCATGAAGCATTCTCAATTCTACTGCACTGGGTTGGGCACAGTATAAAGAAAGTTATAGAAATATGGCACTTTCTAACCAGAGACTTTGGAGTTATAGCTGGTGGACTTGCAAAGCTCTGTGACCCAGTTTTCCAGTAAATTTTTTTCTCGTTTGTTATTGGAGCCTGCAACTAACTTTAGAACTTTGAAGAAAAGAGGGTGTAGCCAGCAGAATGGTGTTTCAGTTAGTAGGGTGTCTTCTCTATATTGTCATTTCATTTTATGGACAGATTTATTATAGGTATTTTCACAGAGATTACTTATTTTATGAGGGGATCCATAACTTTTAAGATCCTCTCCTTTTTTTTAAAAAAAAATTAGATTAAAGATAAAAAAGGTACACATTTATATAATGTATCAAACCAGTATCCAGGTATTTTGTGGGAATGTATGATGTAAGTTTGGGCTCTAAAATTCAATTTCTTTTCTGGATACACCTTTAACCAACTAATTCATTTAATACAATTTTTAATTTCCTGTGTTAATAATAATTATTAAATCACCATCTAGTTTTACGTTTGAAATTATTTATTAGGACCCTGTTATCAGAGGAAAAAGTAATCACTGCCAATGACAGTTAATCTTATTTGCAATATTATTATAAATTCCCTTACACACTTACTCAAGTTTTAGTATAAATTTTGGCTAAATGTTTTGACTGTGTCTATCAAGGGAAATGAGAATTTGGTTAGGAGAATGAGAATTTAGTCTGGAGAACTTCCATTAATATGAGAATTTTTTAAATCTAAAAGACCTAAAAAAGATTTAATTGGGGTTGGTAGTTATAGGGATACCATTTTGCTATTATTTTGGTGTTTTCTAACCAACATACACAGTTTTTTCTTGCTAAAACGTTTGTCTATAATCATGTAGATTTTATTGCAATATCTTATTAGTTTTTCATTTTCTTTGACGTAGTAAGATTCAAGGCCAAACATACCTCTATAAAATTAGGTTTTATTATCTTCATGTTTGTTAAGTCAAAATTCCTTTCCTTAATATTGCTTAAATACAATTAGGTTTTTGAGGTTTAAATTCCTTTCTTTAGTAGAAATAGTTATGGGGATTATGTTTTTCCAAATAAAAGATAGAGCAGTGGTGATGATCCACATTTTAAAATATCCTTATTAATTATACATTTTGCTATTAACTCTTAATAACTTTAACAATAAACCTCTATTTTAATTAAAAATCTGAAGTTTACAGGTAAAATATTTGTCACCTGAAATATATAAGAAGGGCCCTGGTTTCCAGATATATTGATATCTAGTTATAGATGAAAAACCTAGTATCTGTCTCTTTTCTTATTGATTTGTTTTCCCTGATTTCTCACCATTATCATATTTCTCTCAGATATTTAATCTATATTAAAAATGTTCAAGACAGATTTGAATCAGTGCCAATCTTCATTTCTAGGAGATGTTTGTATGCATTAAGAGATGGTATGCTCACATTGGTTGTACCAATTTGCAGTCCCACCAGCAGTGTATGAGGGTTCCTATTTTTCCACATCCTCTCCAACATTTGTTATTACTTGTCCTGTTGATTATAGCCATTCTAACAGGTGTGAGATGGTATCTCATTGTGATTTGATTTGCATTTCCCTAATAACTAGCGATATTAAGCATTTTTTCATATAGTTGTCTGCCATTTATATGTCCTCTAGGGAGAAGTATCTGTTCAGGTCCTCTGCCCATTTTGTGACGGGATCATTTTTTGTTGTTGTTGTTGTTGTTGTCATTGAGTCATATGAGTTCTTTGTTTATTTTGGATATTAGGCCCTTATTGGAGGTGTTGCTTGCAAATATATTTCCCATTTGGATGGTTGTCTCTTCACCTTGTTGACAGTTGCTTTTGCTGAGCAGAAGCTTTTTATTTTGATGTGTAGTCCTATTCATTTATTTTTGCTTTTACTTCCCTTGCCTTTGAGGTCAAATTTATAAAATCCTATTTAAGTGCAAGGTTCTTGAGTTTAGTTCCTATATTTCCTTCTATGCGTTTTATTGTTTCAGGTCTTATATTCAGCTCCTTAATCCATTTTGAATTAATTTTGGTGTGTGGTGATAGACAACAGTCATTCTTTTGCAGGTGGCTTTCCAGTTTTGCCAGCACCATTTATTGAAGAGGCTTTCCTTTCTCCACTGTATGTTTTTGGCTTTTTTTGTCAAAAATTATCTGCCCGTGTAAATATGGGTTTACTTTTGGACTCTCATTTCTGTTACACCAGTCCGTGTGTCTGTTTTGCTGCCAATACCATGACATTTTGATTACTGTTGCTTTGTAGTATAATTTGAAATCAGGCAGAGTGATGCCTCTAGCCTCATTCTTTTTTCTCAGGATGGCTTTGGCAATTCAGAGTCTTTTGTGCTTCCATACAAATCTTATGATTTTTTTTTTCTATGTCTTTAAAAAATACCGATGGGATTTTGATGGGCATTGCATTAAATCTGTATAATGTTTTAAGTAATATGGTCATTTTAACTATGATTCTTTCAATCCAAGAACATGGAATATCTTTCCATTTCTTTGTATCTTCTTAAATTTCTTTTAATAGTGTCTTATAGTTATCACTATTTAGGTCCTTTACATGTTTTGTTAAATTTATTTCTAGGTATTTTATTTTATTTTTTTGTTGCAATTGCAAAAGGAATTTTTTCCACTTCTTTTTCTGATAGTTATTAGAGTATAGGAACGCTATGGATTTTTGAACATTGATTTTATATCCAAAAATTTTAATGTATTTGCTTATTGTTTCTGGTAGTGTTCTTGTGGTGACTTTAGGGTTTTCTATATAGAGAACAGGTCAATGCAAATTGTGACAGTATCACTTCTTTGTTTCCTATTTGGAAGCTTTTTATATCTTTCTCTCACCTGATTGCACTCGCTGGGACCTCCAATGTTATATTGAATAAGAGTGGCAATAGTGGACAGCCTTGCCTTGTTCCTGATCTTAGAGGGAAGGGTTTTAGTTTTTCACCTTTAAGTATAATGTCAGCTGAGGTTTGTCATACATGGCCTTTATTATATTAAGGTATTTTCCTTTTTTACTGATTTTATTAAGTGTTTTGGTCAGAAATGGATGCTGCATCTTGTCAAAGGCTTTTTGAGCATCTATTGATATGTTCATATAATTCTTATTTTTTAATTTGTTTATGTGGTGTATCACATTAATTGATTTTTGTATGTTGAACCACCCCTGTGCCTCTGGGATGAAGCCCACTTGATAGTGGTGTATAATCTTTTTAATATGTTGCTGTATTCGGTTCACTAGTGTCTTATTTAGATTTTTGCATGTTTTCATGAGAGATATTACTCTGTAGATTTTTTTGTGTGTATGTTATCTTTACCAGGTTTTGGTATCTGGGTAATACTGGCCTCATAAAATGTATTGGGAAGTATTGCCTCCTCTTCAATTTTTTGAAAGAGTTTGAGGAGAATACGTAATAAATCTTCTTTGAATGTTTGGTAGAATTCACTGATGAAGCCCTCTGGTCCTGGACTTTTACTTTTTGGTAGGTTGTGATGATTGTTCCAATTTCCATACTGCTGATTGATCTATTTAGATTTTCCAGTTCTTCTTAATTCAGTCTAGGAAGATTGTGTTTTTCTAAGTACTGGTCCATTTCTTTTAGGTTATTAAATTTGGTGTTATATATTTTTTTATAGTATTCTGGTTTGACCCTTTGTATTTCTGTGATATCAGTTGTAATTTCCCCTCTTTCATCCCTGATTTTATTTGTGTCCTTTCTCTTTATTCTTTAGTGAGTCTAGCCAGGGGTTTGTCAATTTTATTAACCTTCTCAAAGTACCAGTTCTTTGTTGCATTTATTATTTCTATTTTGTTTTGTTTTGTTTTCAGTTTCATTTATTTCTGCTCTAATTTTAATTATTTCTTTCCTTCTGCTGACTTTAGGCTTCATTTGTCCTTCCTTTTCTAGTTTTTTAAAATGAAGCATTACGTTGTTTATTTGGGCTTATTCTTGTTTTTGGAGTTAGGCCTTTTATGATATGAACTTTCCTCTTATGACCGCTTTTGCTGTGTCCCAAAAGTTTTGATATGTTGTACTATCATTATTATTCATTTCTATGTATTTCTTAACTATCTTTTCATTTCTTCAGTAGTACATTGTTTAATCTCCATGTATTTGTGGTTCTTTCTGCTTTCTTTTTACAGTTGATCTCTAGTTTCAAAGCATTATGATCAGAGAATATGGTTGGTATGATTTCAACCCTCTTATATTTGTTGAGGCTATCTCTGTGTCCCAGTATGTGGTCAATCCTTGAGAATGTTCCATATGCACTAGAGAAGAATGTATAAACAGCTATTTGGGGATGAAAGGCTCTGTAAATGTTAATTATGTCCAGTTGGTCTAATGTATCATTTAATGATCTTATTTCCTTATTGATTTTCTGTTTGGATGATCTGTCTATATCTGACAGTAGGGTATTTAGTTATCCTACTATGATATTTTTTTCGGTCTGTTTCTCCCTTTAGTTCTGTTAGTAATTGCTTTATATATTTCGGGGCTCCCTGATTGGGAACATAGATACTAAAAAGTGATATGTCTTCTTGGTGCATGATTCCCTTTATCATTATGAAGTGTACCTCATAAAAAAGTGTCCCTTCTTATTTTGAAGTCTATTTCATCTGATATTAGTACCACTACTCCCGCTTTTCTCTGAATGCCATTTGCTTGAAATATCATTTCCACCCTTTCACTATGAGTTATATTTGTCCTTGGAATTGAGATGTGTCTCCTGTAGGCAGCATATTAGTTGGGTTTTGTTTTTTGATCCAATCTGCAACTCTGTGACTTCTTATTGATGAGTTCAGTCTATTTACATTTAGGGTGATTATTGAAATATGAGGTCTTCTTATAGCCATTTTATCTTTCACTTTCTGGTAGTTCAGTGTTTCCATCGCTTCCTTGTCCTTTTGTTTTTGTTTTCTTTATTTTGGTTGACTTTTGTGGGTTTTGCCTCTGGTCCTTCTTGTTTTATGTTATATACTTTTGTTCTGAATCTTTGGTGTGTGGTTACCATTACAAATATGTAAAGGATAGCTATATATATACAGTTATCCCTTTTCTTCTGCATGTCCCTTATCTCCATTCCTCTTTGAGAATTAGGTCTCTGAATACTCCCCTTTTCAGTCTTTGTTGTCTTAATTTGTCCCTATGTATGCTGAACATTTACTACTATCTTGCTATAGCAAATCTCTCCTTATTTTTAGCTTATAATGCCTTGTTCCTAGTAAGGGTTGCACTCCTGTGCTTTTATCAGCCTATTAGTCACCTTATTCCTAATTGTGTATTTTTTTTTTTTATGTGTGCATGTGTCATTTTGTTTTAGGTGAGCTGACCCCTTTCAGTATTTCCTATAGTACAGGCCTCCTAGTGGAGAATTCCCTCAATTTTTGTATGTCTGGAAAGGTCTTTATTTCTCCTTCATATCTAAAGGAGAGCTTAGCTGGATACATTATTCTTTGCTGTAGTTCGTTTCATTTAACAGTTTGAATATTTGATTCTACTCTTTTCTGGCTTATAAGGTTTGTGCTGAGAAGTTCGATGATAATCTAGTAGGTTTTCCTTTAGAGATTACCATCTTTTTTTCCCTGGCTGCCCTGAGAATTCTGTCTTTGTCATTGATTTTTGATAATTTTAATACAATGTGTCTTGGTGAAGGCCTTTTTGGGTTGGATAACTGGGTATTCTATTGACTTTTTGAATTCCAAGCTCCAGTTCATTCCTTAGATTTGGGAAATTCTCATCACTCTTTGTCTAAAAATGCTTTGCAATTCCTGTTCCTTTTCCTTCTCTTTGAGAATTCCCATTGTTCTTATGTTTCCTCTCCTGATGGTATCAGCTAGTTCTTGCATTTCTCTTTCATTGCTTTTTATACTTCAGTTTCTCTCTTCTTCTTCTTGATTTATTTCTAGATTTTTGTCTTCGATATCACTGATCCTTTTCTCTATTTGGTCAACTCTATTTCTCAAGCTTTTTATTTCATTTTTCAACTCTTGCAGTGTGTTCTTCATCTCCAGAAGGTCTATTTTGTTCTTTTTGAGGGTTTCAATCTCCTTGCTAAAAAGCTCATTCTGCTCATCTAGTTGTTTTTTCAATTCCTGAAATTGTTGATATGACTCATTTCACTGATTTTTTTTCAGAAGTACCATCCTGAATTCTCTGTATTTAAGTTGCATATTTCTATGTCTGTAAGCTTATTTTCTGGAGATTTTTCTCTTTCTTTCTGAGATGCCTTGTCACCTTGGTTGTTCATGGTGTTTAATGGACTATTATTCTGCCTGGGCATTAATGCATTAATGGAAGTGTGTGTGTGTGTGTGTGTGTGTGTGTGTGTGTGTGTGTGTTTTCCCAGAAAGAATATTTATTACATAATTGTCCCTAGCCTATTGCAAAGAAGATGTTCTTCTTTTAGTTTCTAGTATGTGGCATATAACCTCTCGGATCTCTGCTTTATAGAAAATCTTAGTAATGTCTTTTTTTTCTTAAAGATGTTTAATCATGCTCACTAACCTCAGTCTCAGTTTCTGTTCATATTAGTGACAGTTTTGGTAGCATTAGCTCAGTTTCCCCTGGGGCTCTGCGGAGTCACATTTCAGAGGATATTGAGGGGAGGGACCCTCAGGGTTGGGGAATAGGGACTGTGGCTCAGCCTCGGTTTTGCAACTGCACTTGGTAAAAATCAAGTGTTGTTTCTCTGTTGTCCTGCTTCTCTGCCATTCCCGTTTCTCTGCCTTTTGCCCTGATGACTGGACATTGCCGCTGGCCGGGTTAGGTCACAGAGCTCCCAGGCAAGGAAGTCACCGCACCTTTTTCCCTCCCCCTCCTCCTGAAGGAGGCTCCAGTGGCTGTGAGGGGCAGCTTCTTTATTTCTCTCGGTCCACCTCCCGACACCCGGGGTTCTGGCCTGTAGTAGCTCTTATGTGCAGATCCCACGCTCAGACATGCTGATATGAAGTTTAGGTGTTTTTTTGTTAAGTTTAGATGTTCAGCTTATCGTTGTTTTCAAGGTCAGAGATTTGGGAACGTCTCTCACTCTGCCATATTTAATCCAATCTTTGCCACTCCTTATTCTTGTAATAGGATAGTCACTACCTAGGTCCCAGGGACACATGGATAAAAAAGAGTTTTCTGATTTTAAGAAAATCACAATCTTAGAGAGGCATATAAAATAGTCATTGTAATAGCTGAGTATGAAAGACTGTGATAGATACATAAATTTATTGTTCTTATGTTCAAAATGATTGAATATTGATAATTTTATATGAGCCATCCAAATACAAAATAATAGAACACAGAAGAGAAAAATTTGTTTGTGGAAACTGATGCAAGTTTCTCAGAGAATGTACTATTTAAAAAATTATCTGTGTGACAATTTTCTTTGATTCTCAACTAAAATCAGTCTATTCTTATAGAAGTCCCACTTTATTAGAAAGCTTTTTTTGTATAGTTGGTATACAAAATTATGTTAGTTTCATGTATACAGTATAAAGATTTAACATTTACCTTATAATGTGATCACCACACTAAGTCTAGTAATCATCTGTCACTGTGTAAACTTGACTATATTCCCATTCATCTTTTTTACCTATCCACCACTTCATCCCCACCAGCAACCATCCATTTATTCTCTGTATCATTGAGTTTGTTTCAGTTTTATTTGTTTTGTTTTTTGGATTCCACATATGAATGAAATTCCACCATATTTGTCTTTCTCTGTCTTACTTCACTTAGTATACTATTCTCTATGTCCATCCATGTTGCTGCAAAAGGCAGGATTTCATTTTTTTTATGAGTAATATTCCATTGTATATATGTACCACCTCTTCTTTATTTATTCACCTATCAGTGGACATCTAGGTTGCTTATGTATCTTGGCTACTGTTTACAATAAATACGGAAGCATGTATCTTATTGAATTATTGTTTTTTATTTTTTTCAGACACAAAATATCCAGAAGTAGAATTGTTGGATCACATAGTAGTTCTATTTTTAATATTTTGAAGAATGTCCATACTGTTTTCTATAGTGGATGCACCAATTTACAATCCCACCAATAGTACATGAGGGTTCCCTTTCCTCCACATCCTTACCAACACTTGTTCTTTGTTTTCTTTTGGATAATAGCCATTCTAATAGGTGTGAAGTGATATATATCATTATAGTTTTGATTTTCATTTTCTTTATGATTAGTAGTGGTGAGCATTTTTTTAGCTATCTGCTAGCCATCTGTATATCTTTCTTGCAGAAATGTCTATTCAGGTCCTCTGCTCATTTTTAAATTGGATCAATTTTTTTTTTTTTGATGTTGAGTTGTAGGAGTTCTTTATATATTGTGTTTATTAACCTCTTCTTGGATTTGTCGTTACCAAATATCTCCTTCTCCCATTCAGTAGGTTACCTTTTTGTCTTATCGATGGTTTCATTCACTGTTCAAAAGTTATTTAGTTTGATGTAGTCTCATTTGATTACTTTTGCTTTTGTTGACTTTGTCTGAGAAAACATATCCAAAAATTATATTGCTAAGACCAATATAAAAGAGTTTACTTTCTGTTTACTTCTAGGAATTTCATGGTTTCATGATTTTTAAATTTAAGTATTTAATTCTGTTTGCCTCTTAATACAATGGAAGGTCATTGGAGGGTTTGTAGCAGAAGAGAGGTTTATACCTCTGACCTAAGTTTAAAAAGGCTCACTCTTCCTGTCATGTTGAGGATAGGGGCTACAGTAGTATGCAGATCATTCTTCATTGTCCCTCCAAATCTTTTCTTTGCTCTTCCATGTCCTTAGTCCCTGAGGCTGCCTTGCTCTGCACTTCCAATGAGTGTGTGCAAAAGGAGGTGTGTGTAGGAGATATGTGAGAAGATGAGAGTTTTGAGTATTTATCTCTTCCACATCATGGTTTTGATAGTGTCTACTTGAGCCATAGCTCATGTCATTTAAAATGTTAAGTAACTAAAATAGGTTCATAAAGATTGAATGATGTTTAATTATATCTAGGTCCAATTCCACTTGGTAGTATCTGTAATCAAAATTTTAAAGGCCCCTTTTAAAAGCCATTCCTTAACTTATTTCTTCTTTTATAGAGTTGCATGCCAATGGCCATGTGACAGGTTCTATTTCTGCTGGAGTTTCCTTGGATAGATATCTTGTTGATCACATCCTTGATGGTAGCAGAGGAAAAACAATACTCTGCCCTTGCCATTTTGGGAGGTCTGCACAGCAGTGCACCATGGCACTCTGCCCACATTTTTACCCGTAAGAAAAATATACGCAAATAATAGAAACCAGCTGCTTCTTTTCTACAGTGCCCCACTGCAGTATTTAGCCTATAACTCCTGCTTATGGACCTTATGTCCCACACTAAAACTTGAGAAAAGACTCTGTTGGTGGGTCCAATTGAGTAAGTTCATTTCCCTTTTTACTATAAGAGAAAGAACACTATTTTTCCTGTTTGGCCAAGTTTTTCTGTGGCTTAAATTTACTGGTGGCCTTTAAATAAGACCAGTTCCAGAGTTAACCTTTCTTCTCTCCATCTGGGCTCAGTTATCATTCAGGTTCATTTTTTTTTTTTCAGATTGGTTTTCTCATTCTTGGTCTGCGGCTGACTTCCCTCTGGGAGGGTGGCGATACCGCCCAGTAACTGGAGTGAGTGCCTGATTAAAGATTGTAGCTAATGACGTTTGGGATGGACACAATGTTGTTATGCTTTCATGTCTCTCTCTTTTTCTTCTAATAGTTTCTTATTAGTTAAAGCCTTAAGTAATGCATGTGAGTTTCTCGGAAATGTTAAAACATTTCTTTTTATCTGCTATACTTTATGCCAGATTGTGTGTAGACTAGTGACCTAGAAAAGCCATTTACTGATATATGGTATATAATTTAGCCAAACTGGTTTGATTACATTACTGGGTATGATTTAGGCCCATGAAGAGTCAACCAGCAATTTGATTGAAGCCACACACTGCCTTGTCATCCAAAGATCAGAACAGAAGCCTTAATTAGCCTGGTTGATTAAGCAAAAATCCAGTTTTAATTGGTTACCTGGAAAACTCTATAACAGGAGTCAATATGGACTTGAAAATTATTTTTTTAAGAGAAAAAGAATCACAGAAATATAGCTACATCTCTGATTTTTTTTTTTCAGTTAGCTTTGTAGTAATACAGCATTCATTTTAAATCCAGCAATGGAGACTGCTACTGAATCATTTTTAGAGTCCGAATGTATCTAAATTTATTCAAGTCATGTTCTATTCAGCTCTAACTGGAGGAAACTCATTTTTGAAAAGAATTGGTGCTTGGGGCATTGAAAAAGCATTGAAAGGCAGCTCTCAGGGATTAAGAAGGGGGCTAGAATAAATTAGTTTATTTTAGTGATATCTTTAGTGGAATAATCTTTTTTGCTAATATTTATTCACCAAAGAGTGAAATAATAGTCCAGTTTGTAAAACTGACTCTTACTAAAATAAAATAATTTTAAAAATTCTATTCGTTTTATGATGGAATAGAGAAGTTTTTAAGGCAATTACTCTCCTATATATGACTTCCTTCTTCTGTCTCATTGGTTTGAGTTGTATGTCCTTGGGCTCCTTAGGAATAACCTCTGCCAGCTTGATCCTGACAATTTTTGGATTTACCCATGCAGTTTTTTTACCAGAGATATTGCTGAAGTGTGATCTTTCTGTTAGCTACTTATTAAGGAAATTATCAGCTTATTTATCATATTATATGGAAAAGGAGAAATTGTACTGTTACCGTTTAGTCCTTTATTCAGAAGGCTTAACTAATGAATATCTTAATTTTTGATAAAAGAAGAGTCTTTTGTATTTGCAGGAACTTTGCAAGGTGTTTAGTTGGGCTTTTTGTTTTGTTTGGTTTGTTTTTTTAATTGGAAGAGAGAAGAAAAAGTGGTAAATTTTTATTTTAATAATCGTGTTAACTTTTTTCTGACAATGTTCATATTGGTAGATAAGACCCAGAATACTGTAAAACATAAAATATCTGATTTGCTCCTTCACAGAGAGGTAAAAGGATATGTCAAATGTATTACCAGGGTATGGTCCACAAACATTTCTGGATGTAATATTTAGTGCTATGTTATTATATTAATGGAATGTACTGGGATATAGTATAAATAGCCTTGGTCTTGGAATCAGAACTGTGTTGTAGCCTTAGTTTGCTACTCATAATCTATGCTAAACACTTTGCCTCTGTGAAAATAAAATGACAGCAGAAAAGATGAGTTACTATTCTAAAGCAATCACTAAAATTTACCCTCGTTTACTCAGACTTAATTTGATTGAATTTAGTGCCTCCACTTTATCTAATTAAGGAACCATAACACATAACATCCTATAGAATGAAAGATCTACAAAAAGCTAGTTAGAAAATATTGGAATAAATGGCCACTCTGCTTAGCTTCAACATTTATGATTCCATGTTTTTATAGAGCAGCAAAAGTCAGATAAGATTTCATATTGTTTCAGTTGAGGCATCTTTGCTTACAGAACTTCTCAGATGTAGAAAAGGGATTTCAGAAATGGGCCTTTTACGAGCAAAAATGAAAGAGTTGGTATTCTTTTACACATTTAGCTCTGTTTTCTGAATCCTAAAGATGTTAAATAATGTTATTTCAAATTACAAAGTTACTTTCAAATCAGAAAAGAATCAAAGCTTAACATTATCTAGTTTAATCAACCACTGGTCAGTCTCTTTATGGAAGAAAAAAACAAAGAATTTTACCTTAAAACTCTTTTTGAATGTTATTCTAGAGCATTTTTACATACTTAACTAAACCCAAAACTACTAAAAATTTTTTAGAGATCCCTGGGATTCCTCTCTTAGTGTTTGCTTACTCTGGGAACATGGATACTATAGGATTAAAAAAAAAAACATGTTAAAGCAATTATGTAAAATGGGCCATCATCAAAACTTTTTTTAAAAACAGAAGATGTGACTAGTCTCATAAAGGTGAGTGGGTGGAGGAAGGAGCTAAGTAATACTGACCATAATTCAGTTAGGTTTGTAATCAAGACTAAATAGAGATCAAAAAGGAGGAAATGGGGATTTAGTCTTCACACAAGAAATTATTTCAAAAACAAGGGACAAATGGATGAAATTGAATAGGCTACAGAGAAGAAATAAGGAAACAGTAGGAGTAAAGACATGGAAAAGAGAGGAATTCTAAGAAATAAATTACTGGCTTTCTGTTTGAGGAATATACTTACCGTCTAGTTTTAACTGTACCTTTAGAAAAACTCAAGTATTAATCCCTATGGAAGCACCCAAGAAATTTAATGAGATTAAAACTGTTATATTAAAAAAAAAAGCTGAGAACTTGTGAGTGTTATTTATTTCCTAATTTTTCCCCTTCTGTAGCCACAGTCCCCAGACACTGAGCAATTCTAAGCTCAGTTTAGAAAAATTACCTCACATTCGTTCTAAATGAATACCTGGACCCCTTATTATCCAACCATAGTTTTTTGCATATAATTTTTAGTACTATTAATTCAATTTCGTAGATAAACTAATTATATAAATATGACAATGCTTTATCTTTAGTTTTAAAATTTCTTTTTATTTATTCACTTTTGCCTATGACAAAAATCTCAAACAATCCTTAAGGATGTACAACAAAAATTATTTTTCTCCCACATAGTACTTTAGTCCCCCATTGTGTTTTTCCCAACAGTGACATTAAAGAATTTGATACTGAGAACCTATATATTTACTGGATAGAGTCTGTACCTATAGATACTGTATCTATCTCTCTATCCTTCTCTGTACCTATTCATGAAACTTATTTTGGATGCACTTTAAAGTAAATTGCAGATATATTTCCTCCTAAATATTTTAGCATCCTTAACTGGATTTTGACACTTAACTAGTATCAAACTTATCAGTATCATTCTTTACTAGATTTTACTTTTAATGAACAATTTACATACAATGTAATACCCAATTATTAGTATATATTTGCTGGGTTTTTAAAAATGCACATATGTATATAACCCAGATCAATTTCCAGAAACATAAAATCATCATCAGCCAGAAAGTTTACTTCTGATGCTTTCTAGTCAATCTTTATCCCTATCATCTTAGAGGCAACCACTGACCTTTCTGTCATTAAATTTTGTCATTCTAAATTTCATGTATGTGGAATCGTACAGAATGTTGTCTTTAGCGTATGACTTTCTTATCTTTCAATTAGCATGATATAATTTAGTTTATTCTATGTTTTGTATATCAGTATTTATTTTCGTTTATTGCTCAGAGTGCTGAGTGTATCAGTTTGTTCATTCTCTTATTGGTGAAAACAGCTTTTTCTGGTTTTTGGCCGTTATCAGTAAAACTTCTATATTTTAATATTTTTGATGAACTTATGCTTTCATTTGTCTTAGGTTAATATCTAGAAATGAACTTGCTGGGTTATAGAGTATGTGTACATTTTATTTTATAAGAAACTGTTATACCTTTTCCAAAGTGGTTGTAGTTTTTAAAATGCCACAACAAATACATGAGAATTTCAAGAGCTCCAAATGACAGAATCTATTGTTGTTAGATCCTTTAATTTTAGTTATTCTGCTCAGTGTGCAGTGGTGTCTTACTTTTAATTGACCTTTTCCTAATAACTGATGATGTTCAGCAGTTTTCATGGACTTTTTGGCCATTCTTTTGTCTTATTTTTAGTTGTTTACATTGAATTGGAAGTTATTTATACTGTATATTAGTGCTTTGTCAGATATGTGTTTTGCAAATATTTTCTCCCAATCCATGGTTCATTTATTCATTTCCTTAAGAATATCTTTTGATGGGTAATCATTTTAAACTATGATAAAGTCAAATTTATTGAATTTTTTAATGGTTATTGTTTTCTGTGACCTCTCTGAGAAACTTGTAGACCAAACCCCAGCTCCCAAAGATTCTTTTATTTATTTTTTAAACTTTGTGGTTTTAACTTTTATGTTTGAATTTAGGATTCATCTCGAATTAATTTTTGTGCATGGTGAGGTAGGGCCCCCATTATATTTAACATGTTCATAATGACTTAGGCTCACATTTGATTACTTTAAACTATATTGTGTGGTAAAAATCTCATCTGTTTCTTTCCTCAAGTACATAGTGTTTTCTCCAACAGTTATCATCTTCTTTTAGTTTATATGTTGTAATCTCCTGTGACCTGGGAGATCAGATGGCCATGCTTGGGGTAATCATTTTTTTTTTCGCATTTATTGAGTACCTACTCTGCAATGTATTATGGCAGTGCTATAGATAAGAAAAAAAAAAATAAAGTCTTGTGCTTTCCTCAATACAAAAATGTCCAGTGAGGACACATAAAAATAGGTACTTGTATTTTAGAGATAAAAAAAAATGGTAAAGACATGCTAAGAACTGTGAAGGCACAGATGAAGAATGCCTAATACAGAATTCTAGAAGCAGGTGGTTTCTTGTATAACAGGTGATGTCAGAGTTGTGACAAGAAGATTTATGTGTGCAACAAAGGATTCGAAATATCTGCCCTCAAAAACCTTAGACTTCAGTAAGCAAAAAATAAGACAAATGCATATAACTATAAGAGATAAAACATCTAGTGCTATAAAAGATATAATACTTTGAGATTTGAGATTTTAGAATGAAAAAAAATTATATCTTTCACAATATATGGGTGTGTACATGGGGGACTTCTTGGAAGAGGTAGTATTCGAGCTGGGTCATAGGGTTATCTTTGAAATTAAATAAATCAATAAGTACAGTGCTTAGGAAGTACCTGTCATGTTATAAATATTAATAATGGATATTATTATTATTGAATGATATACGTGACTTGAGCATTTACATAGAGAAAAACATTTTATGCACATGACAAAAAAACTTTTAAGCTGTTAATAGGTATGGGGAATAAACTGAGCATAGAGAATAAAAGTTCATAAAACATTTGGGAATTGGAAAACAGTTCACTTTGACTAGAACTAGGTATGAAAAGAGACTATGTTTCCATATCTTTTGTTGGAAAAGTAAGATGGACACACCAATTGAAAGCTTTGGAAAGCAAGTTAAACATTTGGGTTTTATTTTGGTTGTGATGGTGGACATTACTGCCCTGCTGGCCTTGTAAAATATTTTTTTAATTCAAAGAGAGAAAAGCAAAAGCTGCACACATTCTTATGCAAAATCTAGGTTTATGAAACCAGATAAACAGAGATTTAAGGAGTGATCACATGAACAGAAGAAGAACCAGAATGACTGTTGTCCAGAAATAATTGTTAGTCAACAATCCTTGATGCCACTGAGAGGCTGAGAGGATGAAAACTAAAATAAAAAAATTTAGACATGGCAGTTTGTCTATATGTTATTGACCTACAAAAGAGCAATATCAAGAGTAAAAACAAGTCAGAGTTCAAAAAATTAACAATAATTTAAGAGTAGAAACAAAACACAATATAGTTCATTTGCAAAAATTGGGATGGTAAAAATAAATGTATGGAGAGGGATATGATAATAGCTTAAAAGAGTAGCAGAACTGAGCTTAGAAATTTTAGGCATGACAATATTTGTAGATTGAGTTCGGAGAGAGTGGAGCTAGAGCAAGAGAAAAGACAGGAGAGAGGGGAAAGGAGAATGACTTATGAGATTGTATTGAAAATAGAAGGGAGATTCCTTCCCTACCCGCTTCCTGGGAAAAACATCCGAAGGAGACAGAGAAAAGAGATCAAAGACATAAGTGTAAGAGTTGCCATTGAAGATTTATTTTGTTCTCTGACGGAAAGAAGTAGGAAAAGACAATGAGTGAAGACAAAATAATAAAAATGATTGTAAAAGAGGAGATTTTAAAAAATTCGTATGGACACTTTATCAGAAAGTGGAAGACAAGGCCATCAAGAGGGCAAAAGTGAACAGATAAAGCTAAGCTGAGGAGATGGAAATGTGAAATGAAATCTGTGGTAAATGTGTTAGGGAGGTTTATTAGTTTTCTCTTGCTGTGTAAAAACTACTGCAAGCCAGGAAAAAGGCTCTCAGTAGGAACCCAACTGGACTGCACCTGGATCTCAGACTTCCCAGTCTTTAGAACTGTGAGAAAATAGATTTCTGCTTTTTAAGCCACCCAATTTATGCTATGATAGCCTGAATACATTAGTTTAGATTTCTCAGTATGGTAGAAGGAGTTACACATATAGAAGAGGAAAATAAAACTGAAATTAATCCTTTGGTGTTGGACCCAAATTGAAGGTGCTGAGATACATATAGATAGATAAATAATAGATGATAGATAGATAGATAGATAGATAGATAAAAAGAAAAATAGTTTTAAATGTATATGGGTAGTCTAACATATATTTCTTGTTTATATGCATTGACAGAGCTGATAATAAAATTTCAATAGTAATGGGCACATAAATTTTAGTTTTTAAACACAATTCTCAACTGTAAGGAACTATGAATCTTTGCAGGGAAATGCCTGCTTTAAGGTTGAAGCAAGCAAAGTACAAGATGAATGTGAAGAATCTTCTTATGCCAGAAAACAAGGAAGTGCTCAGAAAATGATGTAGACAGAAGCAGATTAAAGAGGGCCCCATTAGCTAAATATTGACATGCTTTGAACATCAAAATAGTGATAGTAATGGATTATAATCCATTGAATAAAATAAAAAGCCATTTGCCCATATAGATATAAATAAATAAATGCATAAATAAATGGGGAGAAGGGAAAATTTTTTGTTGTAATAGAATTTCAGTTAAGAAATTTAGATGTAATGATGGAATTAAAAATCATCATTTGGTAACCATTATACTAACAATTCAGTCACAAAACATGGATGGATGCTAAAACTAGTAGAGGAAGAGTTGAGAGGAATATAGTACTGACTTAGTCCCAAAGATTTGTTAATTGCAAAAGGAAAAATAACTTTAGAGTGGAGAAACTTGAACACCTTCTTTATCAAGTGATAAAAGTTAATATCAACAATAATAGGACAAATTGAAATTGTGTACAATCTGGCATCAATTTGGTGATATTTCATCCCAAAATGTCTAACCTGAATCTAATTAATAGGAAATATCAAACAAACCTAAATTTTGGGATATTATACAAACTAACTGCTTTTCATTTTGAAAATATCAAGGTCATGAATAATTTCAGATTGGAAAAGAATAAAGACACTGCTAAATACTATTTTGTGGATAATTTTGCTATCAAGGACATTATTGGGAGACTGCTAAAATCTTAATAGAGTTGTGGATTAATCATAGCATTGAATCAATGCTAATTTCCTTATTTTAATGGTTGTGTTGTTTTTATGTAGGCAAATTTTCTGGTTGTAGGAATCACATACTAAAATATTCTGGGGTTATGAGGTAAGATGTTTCCAACTCTCAATCATTCAGAAGAAAAAATTCTTTACTGTAATTGAAAATTTATTGAATTTTCTAATGGTTATTGTTTTCTGTGACCTCTCTGAGAAACTTGTAGACCAAACCCCAGCTCCCTGAAAAAATAGAAAAAAAAAAAACCCAGCCATGTGTTGTTTACAAGATATATGCTTAAAAATAGTAAAAGAATACATATATAGTGGGACAAAAAAACTTCCTGGAAAAAATATTAATCAACAGAAATCTGATATCGCAATAGCTCTGTTGTGTAAAATGGACTTTATGAGAAACCTTATCAGAGAAAAGGCAGACCATAATATAATGGTAAAAGGATAAATTCTGAAGGAAAACATAATAATTTTGAAGGTATTTGTGCCTAAAAACATAACTTAATAGGATATGAGAAATTTATAGTTCCCAGTTATAGTGGAATTTTAAACACACATTTCTCAGTGTTTGATAGATAAAAAGACAAAGAATTAGAATAGATATATAACTGAACTACACAATTAGTCAATTTTAACTAATGGATGATTATAGACTATATGTTTTAAGTAATAGATAATTATGGAACATATAGTTATTGAACATATAACAAAATTAATTGTATAGTTAAACATATATATCTCCGGTAAACACAGTGTAAACAGTTCATCTTTCAATGGATATTTAGAAGTGAACAACATCAAAATTTATAGTATACAAGTAAAAGAGTGCTCACAGAATAATTTATAGCTTCAAAAAGCATATAGTAAGAAGAAAACATTTCAAATTTTAATAGCTGTTTTAGAATTTAAGAAAAAATTAATAGTGTAAATTCAAATATGTCAAAATAAAGACAATTATAAACATATTTTAGTGAAATAAAAAGTATCAAAGTCATAAAAATAAGAGATAGTGCTTTAAGTATGTTGATAAATTATATTCGCTGTAGCAGAATGATAAAAAAGAAAAACAAAATAAGCATTGTTAGTAATGAAAATAAGAAAATTTCAGAGTGACTGAAAAAATAATGAATGAATTTTGCAGAAAACCTTAGTGAAAATCTTACTGAAATGGCCAATTTGCTAGACAAAGAGACGTTAACAGATACAATTTACTTATAAACTCATTAAAGTAACAAAATCAGTAGTTTTAAAAACTATCATCAAAAAGTATCATACCTGGGCAGTTTTAGATATATATAGGCCAGATAGTTCCTAGTCTCTTTTCCAGAGACTGGGAAGCAAGGAAACTACATAGCTCATTTTATGGCTAGACTGGAAGCTTACTCAAAAGATAACCTGTATTTCTCTCTCCCTGTGCCCCCCTCTCTGTTAATTTCCAATTCGTCTCATATGATCATGAATTCCTGTATTAAAAGTACCTGGCAATTTACCTTTAAATTCAGCAATATTTATTGAGTAGTTTACTACATCTTAAATCTTGTGAGTCTTTGGAATAAAAAAGATGTCTACAAAGCAGATTGACAGCTAGCTAGTTGCAGTTAAAGACTCAGTCTTGGGTGAAAAAACCGTTGCAGTTTGCAACCCCTTAAATCATCAACTCATCTGTATATTCCTCCTTCTTGTCTTTTCTCAAATATTTTAGACTTTTTTGGAGACATAGCTCTAAACACAAAACAAATGACAAAGGCCTATGAGATAAACAGTGGCAAAGTGATTGCAGCTGTGTAGCATAAAGCAGCACAATCCAGAGGAAAAGCATCACTGAGAATTTAAATTTAAATGACCAGGTTTATGCACTGGCTTTGCTACTGAGTTACCTGAGGCAAATCATTTGGCTTCTCTGTGCTTTAATGTAAACAGAGCTACAGCTACCTCTCCTCTTGGTATTGCAGTATTGCTGAGAATACATGAAATACTTGAAATAATATCCTTTGAAGAGTATAATGTAAATAACAGTGGGGTTTTCATTATCATCAGCAGCAGTATCATCTTTAATGTATAGTGTATAATGTATTTGGGCACAAGAAATTTCTATTTTAAAATTTGAGACAGATTTTGAAACTAAGATAGGTATAACTTTGCAAGAAAAAATATTTTTTCAGAGGAGTATTATGTCTTTTCCAGTTTGTTTATTTTATAGTATATAATTCACAGTACTATGGCCTTTAAATGTTTAATGGCAATTAACCTATATTGTGACGCAATAAACACACAGGCACACATGTGTATATGTATACACACACACACATATATAATGTATGTATATATTATGTATGTATATATGTATGTATATATTATATGTGCATATATTATATATATTATGTGTATAATATCATACATATATATATATCATATGATGTATATATAAAAGATCTCACAAAACAGTATTTATCTTTTTCATAATAGGTAGAGTCTGCTATTTTATTTTCTATTCTATTACATTTAATTCTATTTTATTTTAAAAAGCTCCACTTATTTCACAGCTTTAGTTTGAAAACCAGTTTTTAAATATGTCAGATCTCATATCCATATTTTTTTTGAAGACCCTTCCAATAAAAACAGCCTATTAATGCTAATGGGATAGGGCCAAGCAAAAGTCAAATGTTTCTTTTGTTGAATTCCAGAACAAGAAGTACTAAAAATTTATGTTCTGCAGTTGAGAAGTTCTGATTGTGCTGCATCTAGACTTTTTAAATTGTAGCACAAATGTTGGTTAAAAAAAAAATCCACCAGACTTTTCAGTTTCCTTCCAATGACCTTTAATAGGAAGAATGACTGAAAGGAATTCTTCAGGATGAGCTCACAAATAAGATGGGAGGAGGTTCTACCCTGTTATATTTTAGAGCGTGAGCTTATTAAATCCAGCTGAAAAATTTTGGACCATAATCTGTCTTTTTAAAAAAGGGAAATTACCAACAAAAAGTTGAATAGGCAATTAAAAGCTGGGATACCTCCACATATTTTCTCAGTTACCTTAAACTTTAGTATATACAAGCAATAAAAATCATATTTTTTTAAAGTGAGAGGATTTCTTTTGCTTAGTCAGAATTAAATGTTTTTCATTTGCATTTTAAATTTTAAAAGTAATTTTAATATATAAAGACAGCTATAATCTGCTTTTAAAAAACCATGACAAATAATGGTATAAATATTCATACTTATTTTCAAAACTTATAAAATGCATTAGTTTAAGAGAAGATTTGCTTTAATCTTTTTTGAAAGATAATAATAATGTACAATTATTATGTTCCTTTTCTGTGTTAAGCACCATGTTTGTTACTTTACATGTCATTTTATCTATCCTTGCAACTATCACATGTGATAGACAATAACAAGTGGGAAAGCTGAGGCTTTGACAATTAACTAGTTAGAGGCAAACTTGTCCTGCCTGTCTCTAAAACCTGAGCCCTTAAATTCAAAGTACATGCAGTTTCCACAAACCCAAATATTAGTATAGCAAATAACCCCTCAATATTACTCTCACGGACATTTTTTTTTCTGAGTTGTAGACCCACAGCAGATGTGCAGGCACCTCTGACTCAATGTCTCACACTAACCATTTCATCTTCTCACACTTGCTAACCCCCACCCTCTTCAAAACCCTTCACAGTCTGACCTTGCGGCAATCTCGCTTTCCCTTTTTTTAATAAATAGCTTCCCTTGGTTATTGAAGCTGGCAATCTGGAGACCTTGACCCTCTTCTCTCCATTATCATTTTCACTCCACTCACACCAGTTGTCCACTGAGTCGTACTGGCTTCCTTGATAGCTCTTGAATCCTTCCACTTTTCTCAAGACCAGCCGTCATCACCTGGTCAAAGAAGTTTATGCTTCTTATCAGTGTGTTCTTGGCTATTGCTATGCTCTTATTTAATTCCAACTCCATTTTCCTTTGCTTCTGTCTATTCTATGCACAACAGCTAGAGTGATCTTTATATCTTTCATATCATGTCTCTGATCACATCTTTCTTGCTCAAAATCCTTCTGTGGCCCCTCATTTTCAGAATAAAGCCTATGATCCTTAGCCTGACAGGCGAAACAAGTCATCTGCAATCTAATCTCTCTCTAGTCCCTCAACTCCCTCTGTATATAACCTTTCTAGATTACTTTCTAAATTACCAATTTTTTTGAGTAGTTATACCTCCAATTCCAAACTTTTTCATCTGCTTTTCACTCAGCCTAAAATGCTCTCCTCCAACTTTGTATTTTAGAAACCTCTTGTAAGTTTTCTCTTAAGGTCCTAGGCATAAATATATAATAGCAATTCTCATATGCATTATAATCATTCATCTTCCTACCTGCATTAGGCCAAGTTTTACATCTCTAGGGCTCAGCATAATGCTGGCACATAAAAGAGGTAAATCAGTATGTTCTGTGAAGGCACTATAATGCAGAATATTTTTTGTGAATGAGCTTCTTCAATACACTAGGAAGTAATGCATGGCTTGAAAAGGTTAAATTCACTTCTAAAGTGTGTCTAATTTACATAGAGAACTTTTGACTCTAGAAAAATTACATTTTTACAAGTGAAACTCATTTTGGCAAAGAAGATTTGATTTAAAATAAGAATCACTACCAGTATTTTCCTTGTGTTGAAAATAGGTGAGAACAGAATAAAGGCCAAGGAAAAATAAGTACATTGGACATTTACTTTAATATCAAGAAAGAATAGAATCTTTATAGAATGAGTCTGCTGGCAAGACTCACCTAGGAAAGTATGAAGTAGTAGAAAAAGGACAAAAGCAGTTCAGAGACATGAATTGCTCTCTGTGCCTCAGGTGCAATTGGATGAACTCTCATCAGTGACTTGGGAATGGCAAAGCTGCCCATCTAGCTTTACAGGCTTGTGATGAAGGCTGGATGAGAAAAACTATATGAGACCATTTTGTAAATTATACAGTGCTATCAAATGTAAGATTTGCGACCATTAGGTTAACAGATAACCTATTTTGTGGAGCCTTCCTGAATACTCATCGGGAGCACAGCTATATTAGGGTTTCTTATTCTGTATTATCTACATCCCTCCCTACAACTGGTATCTTCAGTGCACCGTCTATAATATCTGGGGTACAGAAAGTGCTGCATACATCTTTGCTGAATGATTTATCAAAAAGGTAGTGTTTTAAGGTGTTCCTTACTGTGTGGTGACAATTTGTGACAATTTATCATTATAGAAAGACTCAGGTGTACTTTTGATATTTGGTGTGACTACCCATGTTTTGACTATTTTAATAAACTGACAACATTTCAAAGAACTGTAGGAAGAGTAAGAGAAATAGTTAAGGGTTAATAAAATTTGTGAAAAACCATAAAGTTATTTCAAAAAATTTTCTATTTTTTTCCATCGTCAGACATGATTATTTATTTTAACTTGGACCATAACTTCATTCCTTCTAAAACTGATATATGACATACTTTTTAAAAATAAACTTTTTTATTTGGGAAAAATTTATATTTACAGAAAAGTTGCAAGTACAATAAAGAGTGCTTTTGTATATTCTTCACCCCATATTATGCTGCCCTAATGTTAACATCTTACAGAACCTATTTTTTATTTAAAATAAAGTTGAAAATTTGAGCAACTGTAGGATTGTCTAAAGAATTATATGATACACATTGGAGGTTATAAAAAAGAACATTTTAGTTACAGTGCCAGAATTAGGAATCACTGAGTCAATTATAGATAATTACAGTCAAGTAGAAACAACTGAACTTAGAACTTTGGCTCTGTAGAAAAATAACATAAGTCTGAGAATAACCTCTGTGTCTATATTGCTTCATTTGAAGCTATTTTTTTATACTAATGGACACAAAAGATATTACTCTCTGAAAAATGCTGAAAAAATACCTCAAATAATTTTATTCACTATATATTAGAAGAGGAATAAAATAAGTCTATATACATACAATTAACTAAAAAGAACAAATTATGATTAAAATAGAAAATGTTTGAAAAAAGGAAAATATTGACATACAGGTTTATAAGTTAACATAGTGGTAAATTATGATCATTTTATTTCAGCTGAATATATGTAGATTTGTACTTATCTTATGGCACAGTAAATTTCCTTGAAATATAATTGTTTGGATTATTGTAAATTTAAGTATCATTTAAGCTTCTTTGCAGTGAGTAACATAATAACAATAAATTATCCAAGCAAAAATTCATACTACAGTCTTTCATAGTATGTAAAGGTAGTAAAAATATGTTTCATATGAAATGCATAGGGCTCTGTAAAGAGGTTTTGGCTGTTTTTTTTACCCTTTAATATACTTCATATCTATTTTTTTCCCTTTACTACATTCTTGCTGCATGATCCAAGGTATATAATATTACCTGTGGATCTAATAATCAAATACTTTAGGTTAGGCCGGTTCTGGAGTCAAGATATATAATTTAATAAAGACGACCTAGTGAATATATTCAAATTTCATGGCACCTTTCCCTTCCTTCTGATACACTTAAAAATTTAAAAACATCAAGCAATTCACTCAGTAAACTATAGTTTATGAGTAGTTCATGTAAATATATGTCACAACTCTGAAAATAGTTATCAGTGGAGTTTTGCAGCAAGATATTCATCAGCTACTTCAGGGGGAGTGCTGCTTGCCCTGGATTCACTGTATGATCTTGAGCGAGTCACCTCACATTCTTGAACCTCAGTCAACCCATTTGGAGAATTAGGTGAAAGCTAAGCCTTAGTGAGAAACAGATGCTACATCTGAGATGAGTTTTCTTGTATAAACAAATAATTCCAAAGTTTAATTCCAAAGAAAGTTGCTGCATGGATGGCCATGATACATCTGAAATAGACATTTAATTGGGTTAAGGTTTTGGAATAAATGTTTCTGAATAGAAATTATAGCATAGTATTACTTCTGGGTTTCTTAAAACTATTTTTGTCTAATTTTAATTCCCTTCTACTCTGTTTTAGATATATACTATTGTGACTTTTATATAAATTTAATGCTTTTGAAGCATTTTCATATAGTAAATTATACTTCTAACAGGTCAATTAAGTTGTCAAAGTAGGGAGAAATACAACTCAAAATAGTTCAGTTATTACCTAGTGAAAGTCAATGAAAATTAAGACCTCTTTTTTGGGGGGTAAAAGTTAACAATCAAGAGATTTAAAGGCATGTGGTTTTAGACAACAGTCAAGTTTACATTTTGGTTTAATTCCCAGTAGATTACTTGTCACTCTGGTAAATTCTTACATTCTAAAACACTTCTCAAAAAAAGAGATAGATAATTTAATAAATTGAAAAGAATTTCTCATAGGGAAGAGAAAATCACGAGAAATGCTAGTTTAAGTTGTCTGATTGGTTTCTTTTCTTTACAACTGCTACTTTTGCTGACTGAAATAGCCATGAATATCAAAGTGAGATCTGTGGTTGCAGAAACTCTACAAGCTTGCCGTAGCTCTAAACTTATATTTCCTGTGTTGACTTCATGTATTGGTATCATTGGTGCACATTTCAAAGCTTCAGGTTAAATGGACTGTGGTTTCTCACTGAACAACTTTTTTAAATTTTTTATTATTATTACTTTTATTTTAAAGTGGGAATAAGTAACATGTGAATCAGCAATCTAGTGGATACTGTTGAGAATTCTGTGTTGGCTAGCTTATGATTCTCTGGTTTGTTTTTTGGCAGCTTTGGTGTTCTTGCCTTTGACGCTAGCTAAGGGAGCAGTAGCTTGGCCTTTAAGTGGAAAACAATCTAGGATTTCAGAAGAGAGGAACTAAGTAAGAGGCCTGAAGCTATTATCTTCTGAAGAGAGATAAAAGACAATTTTGTCCCTTTGTTTTTATTGGTTTCCTGATCAGAACTCTTTTGACTTCAATGTGAAAAGAACATATCTGTGGTAGAAGTTGGCCTTCAGTTTCTGTAGTAACTAAGTCCAGTTGAGAGAGATGCAAAATAACTCTTGGCTAGAGTATGATGACCAATGGAAGACCAAGAATGTGATGGGAATAAAACCTAAAATCATTTGAGGGAAAATGGGGAATACCAATATTAAACTTAATATCCAAGGAAAATATCTAGTGGAAATATGCAATTCACTAAACATCTTGTAAAGCAGGCTAAATGAAAATAGCAAAAGATCCATTATTTTGACATTTGAAACTATTTGAATGAGTTCTCATTATGTATAATCTTATACTGGACTCCTTTGGAGAAGTTGGGTTACAAATATTTTCTACTCTAAACTTCTTATGCCAGTGATGTAAGATTTAGATGCCAAAAATTATAATGACCTATTTATCATATTCATATATATATGATATATAATATATATATAATATATATATATAATATATATATAATGTATATACATTCTTCATATGTAATATGTATATATTCATATTTATAGTTCTTCATGTATGTGTATAATACTCTCAAATGCACACAGAATATCTTTCAAGGTTATTGCCATCAAATATTATTTTGAGATGTAGAAAAGAGGAGGAGCTTTTGTTCTATAAAAGGCCATTCCTCTTGGGACTGGAACTCACCTTCTTGTAGCCTGCAGCTAGAAGTGAGATTGAGGGACATGAAGTAGGACACACATGTGGGGGCTCTTATGAATTGGAGCTATGTGGAAATTAGTTATATTTTCATCTGGCACAGGATACAGATTCTATCATTATTTTGTTTTGTTTAAACAATAAGAAAGTTAAAAAAATAAGAAAGGTTGGGGAGGATGAATTGATGCGCTAATTTTGGTCCTAAAATATTATAATAGGTGATTTGATGGTATCAAATATCTGTTATTCAACTTCAGTGAATAAAGTTGCTTTTCTGAGACCACTTTCAGTGAGATAGATTTTTATACTTGGTCAGGGTGAAAACTAAAAAGTCCAAAAGGTTGGTAGAATATTTCATTCACAAAAGGTTGTTTGTGAATGCAATTTTACAGAAAACAAATCTTTAGAAGATGTTTATTCAACTCTTTTTTTTAAAGATAGACAACAACTAGAGCAAAAAATCTAAATTTCTACTGAAATCTTTGGCAGAAGCTTAAGATAGTTTGAAAATTGCTTTCTTAGTTATACTCTATTTTTGAGGAAAACATTTTTCTGCCTACACACTGCTCTGAAATCAACATTTGGTATGCATATTATTGATGCTCTGATGTTTAGAGTGTATACAAAACTGAATCTATAAACTAGAATACATTTTAATTTGATAAAATGCCAATCACAAAAAGGTTGTTGATTTTAAAGAAATCAATGATTCTAATTTGTTAAATGTGACTGAAAAATTCTTTTTCTTTTTGTTGTGGTATACAATAGCCAAACAGCTTTATATTTCCATGTTTTAATATTTTTAACACTGATCTTTCACATTAAGAGACTGTTCTAAAGAATTCAGAGCTCTTTGAATAGCATCTCTTCCAGCAATTTGTAAGGCAAGCAATTTCAAGAGAAACATATGAATGGATAAGCCAAGAGATTTCACCTTTAAGAAAAATGGAATCTCTAAATTAATGCCTAACTCTTACTTTTATTCTTTCCCAATGTTAATAGTAATCAACTCTATAATTTTTTGGAATTAAGAAAGAGTAAGAAAAGTGTTCCATTCCATTAATAAGTGTTCCACCTCAGCACTAAATTGATATGGATTCTTCTACTTCCATTCAATTGTTTGTTGAGTGATTCTTGTGCCTAGAAAGGAGCTAGGAGCATAAAGTGACTGGTGATTTAGCTGGTGTGGATAATTTTATGATATCGTCTGGTTCCCTTCTACTTTTTCCACCTAACTTTCTTCAGAAACATCAAATAATTATGGGAAAGAGGATTAAAGTGTTCCCACATTACTATACCTACTCACCAATTCTGAGCATGCCCAACTCTTTTTTTCCTTATTTGCTTTGCAAAGGACATCAATCATATTTGCTTGTACAATATCTAGCCACTTTTATTTGAATAATAACTCTCTGATTTTTGTTTGAGCAATCATCTTTTTCTCATCCTCATTTCATGAGTTTAGGTGGGATTACCTTCTTTACTAGGAGCCATGGGTAGCTACGTAATTCATATTTACTCATTAGAACATTTCTATATCTCTGACCACAGTGATATCCAAATCAGGTTCTGAGACTTCTGTTGCAAGCATGATTTTTTCAAAAGTTCTTTTCAGCAGCTTGGTAAGCTGTAGGAAGGTGCTCTGCACAAGGGGAGAAAATACCTGCCAATGAGGGCAACCCAGAGGAAAGTAGAGCTATATGTAGAGGGACATTTCTAATAATATTTGAGTACCTGCATCCAACTGTGTCTGACGATAACCAGTGCTGTTCTTTTTAGTTACAAATATTTCCCTTCAGATATTTATTTAGCTTATTTTACTTTGAATTGAGTTTCTCTCATTTAGATCAAAAGAATTCGTCTCTTCCCATAATTTTCCAAAAGCACTAGTGTTTAGCATAATCTAAATAAAATACTAATATGATGCTTATGATGCTTATCTGTGAAATAATTGGAAAAAATTTTAAAATCTAATGTGTAGATAAAAGAGAATGAATTAGTATAGAATCATAAAATTTGCAAGCTTCAGAGAACTTTAAAGGTCATTTCATCCAATCTTTTCATATTATTGCCAAGGAGCATAGTTGCAAATATCTGCTGAACACAGGGCATAAAACATTGTCTGTGTGGGCTTTCTCTATATTCTGCTACTTTTTATTAAAAGGGGAAGTGACATGTACATCTGAATCTATTTATTTGTTATGTTTTTAAAAATGGCAAGATAAACCAAATGTAAAATAATGGTTATCTAAAGGTGTGGGAGAAAAGAATATGGAGGGCAAGAGATGTAAGCTATATTTTCTGGAATACATATTGTTATGCATTAGATCCAGGTAAATATTACATTATCACAAAACAAAATTAAATGAAAATTAATCCTTGAAAATTGAAGACATGATAAAATTAATGAACTTAACTTTGTTTCAGGTTAGTGCATAACCACACAGAGTGGAATTACTTCACATGTCTTAAAAACACATAACTTGACTTCATGTATCTAGTGGAATATGCCCTAGAACAAAAAGAATTGCAAAAAACTCTTAAACTCTTTCCAGTGATCACATTGTGTTATTTGTAGGTGCTATGCCTCACTACAAAATGTTTAGTGACAAACACAAAAGGAAAATAATATTTATTTAGCTCACAATTCTGCAGAGTTTAGTTGACATATTCTGGCCTTGCTAATAAGTATATAATCAGTTTTAGGTTGATTAGATGGCTCTGATGATCTCTGTTGGCACAACTGCGAGTTGGTTGCCTATTGACTAATCTGAAGTGACTTGGCTGAAACAGACAATAGGGTCAATATGGCTCAATTTTATATCTCTCTTGTCTTTTAACCCCTGATAGCTTCAGCAAACTAGCCCAGGCATGTTCTGTGGCAATCATGGAAGTGCAATAGAGAAAACAGAAACATGTAAGATTTTTTTTCCTTGCCTCTTTTAGTTTCATGATTGCTCAGAACCTATTGGCACTGAAAATCATTGGTGGGCCCAGAATAAGACTGAAGAAGCACTACAAGTTTACACAGTAAACTGTGGATATGAGATGATGAAAAATTGGAGCTATTAATGATAGCAATCTACATATAGTGTTGTTCTGAGATTGTTGTGTATGTAATGTAGGATAAACAGGAACATAAAAACAAGGAAGTTTTTATGGTGTTATTTATGGAATCTAGAATTTTTAGCATATGTGAAAGGAGAAATAGATATACTATAAAGGAGATTATGTAAAAAAACTATTCTCTTGAGTGTAAATTAGAAGTATCAGTATAAATTTGTAATAAATTTTAGCTTCAAAACAAATATGAAACCTAGCTCTGTCCCTGAAAAATCTAGGAAGTACAACCAACCCAGTAGCAATAAGCAGAAGTAGCATCCGTACTCTCTTCTTTAACATTTCTCAGTAAAATAAATCAGGATTCTTTGGGGGAAATGGCTGATTCCAGGAAATGTATAAGATAAGCCTAGAATACCTTGTCATATCAAATAACAAGAAAGTTGTTAGAGATTACTGAGCACACATCAGAAAAAGACAATTTAAAGAGGTGTCCTTATCAAAGTTGGAAAGTTCTGAACATAAATAAGAATGATTGCCACAGATTCCAAACATTACGTATACTTATAACCATAAACCTATAGTAATATCACAAAATTCTTAAGCTCTCAACTTAATATCATGCCAGGAAATTAATTTATTATTTATTTAGAAAACTTGTAAATAAAATGAAGATTTTAAACATTTATATGGTCTGTTCTATACAAAATGCCACAATGTGATCAACTAGTTAATGAGGAAAAGTTTCCAGAAAAGTTTTGAGCATTACATGAAGAAATGATTATTGAATTACAATATTACCATTACCATTTTATAATTCTTAATGGAATAATATCTATGAAATGAACATCAGTGGCTGTTCACATTGCAGCAAAGAGTGACAATCAAAAATTATGATAAAAGTATATAACAACACCTATGAAGTTATTCTTGACAAAAAATCAAACTTAATTGTAATCTGGACTCTAGATCTAACTACAGATTTATAGGAAATAAAAGGGAAAGAGAATAATATGAAACAGCACCACAGGAATACAATCAGCAAAATCTGCTCTAGAAGATACTACATGACCAAGAAGCTGGTTTCTGCAACAAAAGCATTGGAAGGAAACCAAAAGCAAGAGGAAGAAAGAAGTTGTAGAATAATGAGATTTAAGAGACATAGCCACTAGCTAAACTATAAAAGATTTTTTTGAGATCTAGATTTAAAAAATCTGTAAAAAATTATGAAAAAAATTAGAGAAAGTTGAAGACATTTGCTAATATGAAGAGATCATTGCTAACTTTTAAAAGTGGGGTAATAGAATAATGGTTATGTTAAAAAAATACCTTATCATAGTGGGACATAAAATTGAAAACAATAAACGAACAAGACAAACAAAAACTCAAGACACAAACAACAGTTTAGTGGTTACCAGAGGGAAAAGGAGATAGATAAAGGTAAAGAGGGTCAAATATATAGTAATGGAAGGAGATTTGACTTTGGGTGGTAAACACACAATGCCATATAAAGATGATGAAATAGAATTGTACACTTGAAACCTGTATAATTTTAACCAATCTCACCCCAATAAATTTAATAAAAAATACAATATTTGGTAAAACATACCTTATCTTTTAGATGTACATAGTGAAACATACATGTATAGAATGACATTTAAGAGTTTCCTTTGAAATAACCTGGGACTGAGGGGATAAAGCAGGATTTGTCTGGGACATGAGTTGACAACTATTGAAGGTGGATGATGGACATATAGGGGCTTATTATCCTATTTTCTCTGTAATATATGTAATGTTTTTTTTTTGATGAAAAGACTTTTAAAAGGCCATTTCATTATGATTTTTCTCAAAAGTGCAGAAAACTTTAATAGTTAAAAATAATCTACTTGTGATGCAGAACTTGGGCTAGCATGACTGTCTAGAGACCTTAACAAGTTCCCTAACCTTTTAATGCCTCAATTTACTTACTTTAAATGAGAGTATTAATAGTATGTACCTCAAAGGGTTAATAATTATAAATTAAAATATGTAAAGTAATTAGCATAGTGTGAGGCAGGCAGTAATTACTCAATATTTTTTTATTTTAACTGATACTACCATAAATGTATGCATGCGAGTACACAGATAAAGAACTGAAGGATTTACTCTTGTAATATCAGTTACCTCCAGGGAAGAAGTAGAGAAGAGAGAGAAGAAAGAGACTTGTATTTTTATTCTATATACCTAGTCACAATAATAAAAATAATGCTTAACTACTTAGGTAATAACTTTTTTTTAGTATCAGACTTTTTTAAATTAATTTTTTTGTGGTAACATTGGTTAATGAAATCCAGTAAGTTTTATCTGTACACTTTAACAGTAAGGCATATATATTTACATTATGTGTTCACCTCCCATAGTTAGGTTTCTTTTATCACCACATATTTGACCCCTTTTACCCCATCTACCTCCCTCCTCCCCCCACTCCCTATGCTCTGGTAACCACTAGTCTATAGTCCATGTCCATGAGTCTCTGTTTGTTTGTCCTATTCATTTGTTGCTTTTAGGTTTATATTTCACATATAACTAATATCTTGTGATTTTCAACTTTTTCTGCCTGGCTCTTTTCGCTTAGCATGATTATCTCGAAGTTGTCACAAATGGCAGTATTTCATCTCTTCTTATGGCTGAGTAATATTCCATTGTAAATATGTACCACAGCTGGTTGCTTCCTTGTCCTGACCACTGTGAATAATGCCACTATGAACGTATGTGTGCAAATATCTTTTCAGGTATGGGTTTTCAAGTCTTTGGGGGTAAAAACCCAGTAGAGGGATTGCTGGATCATATAGTAGATCAATTTTTAATTGTTTATGAAACCACCATACTGTTTTCTATAGTGGCTATTGTTTATAATTTTAAGACAGCTGAATATCCTCATTAAAAAAAGGAATTTCTTAAACAATTACATTTAAAAAAATTAGTTGGGTACCTTGCCTGTCCAAAACTGTTCAAAATTCAGCAATGAGTGAAAAAACATTGTGCGTACTTTTAAGAAGACTAAAATTTAAAAGAAGAATAAGTACAAAAGGTAATTGCATGCAGGTTAGAATATGATGTATATCCTAAAACAGTTTATAAACACAGCAACGCATTTAGAATGTGGTGTGGGCCAAATTCAACTTTTAAAAAATTAGTAAGTCAGTTTATGCCAAAAGCTTATGTGGTAAAACAGTATTGAAGCAGATAAATACCTGGAATATATATATATATATATATATATATATATATATATATATATATATATATATATATTCATGAGAGATGAATATATAAATGATAGAATGGGTTGCCATTATCTTATTATCAATACTCAGATTACCACTATATTTTTAATATTTTTAATATGAATTCAATTGAATAAAAATCAGAGTAATGTCAGCTTGTCTTGGATCTCATAAAGAAAAAATTACTAAACAAGTCCTATTGAAACTCTCTTCTAGAGGGTGCCCTGGTATGAACTCTAAGATAGATATATATATATATATATATATATATATATATATATATATATCCCACCATATTTTATTAATGAGGAGTGAAGTTTTCAGAACCAAATGTAGTTGTTGATCTGACAGTGTCTGAATTAAAAATGACAAGGATTTGTTTCCACCAGTACTTATTTCAGTATGTGGACCTGGGTGTTTGCATAAACTCTTGCCTGTTATATGCCCAGCAGAGTAAGGGCATAACCCCTGAGTTACATTCCTGCTCAATGACTCTGAAGAGGCTCATTAACCCCCCAAAGACTGTTGCAACATCTTAAAAAGTAGTGATAATTACAGTTCCAACCTCATGGGATTGATGTGTAGATTATAGCACATAAGGCATAGGAAAAGTTAAGCCTTGAGGAAAGCACACATAAAGTGTTTAATAATTGTTAGCAATTAGTTTAATTTCTGACTCTGCCTTCCTAGAATAGAGGTTCCTTGAGGACAGGAACATTATCCCATTTACTGTTGGTACCCAGCTCTACAAGGATATTTTGCCATAAGAAATCCACAGCTCTTCAAAGAAAAATTCTACACATAATAACTCTATTTACTGCAGAAAGAACTGGGCCCGGGGAGTTTCGTTCTTTTTTCTTCACACATTAAGGCACTGTAGGATTCAGCCAGAAAAGCATGATTTTCTCCTCACTGGAGACTTTGCTGAAGGGGTTTCTGCTGCATTTATATGAGAGGTTGAAAATAAGGGATCATTTCCCCCGAAGGGTAATAAAGGTAAAGAACCGTGTTAAATACATGCTTGTCTTTCTCATAAAATGCTTGGTCTTTTGTCTGAGGAATATTCTAAAGGAAAAGAACCACTGCAGGCAGGTCGACATGGTCTTTACCCACTTCCTTAGCAACTGTTTTATTTTAGATAAAAGACAGGAGTTTTCTGTAGAAACATAAGATGTCAGGCATTAGCATGGTTTTTATTATTTATTTTTTGAGCTTTGTTATTGTGGATGCTGTCTCATTTTTCCATTATAAACCCTTTCTTCTTAAGGGATCGTAACTCCCCCAGTAAAAAGAATGGTTTCAGGCAAACACTTAAAACATTTGCTCTCAGCTTAGGACTTTTATTTTTTTAGGTCTTGAAAATGAAAATCTATTAAATTCTTTTTAAGTCATCGGAGTATTGAAGTGAAAAAACAAAACAAAACAAAACAGAAATTACTGCTGTCATGTCTCTTTATTACCTGGGCTCAGAATCTTTTTTTAAAAAGCAACATTTCAGGCTTCATCTAATTATATCAATAGCCCCTCTTTTCTTACCTGAGATCATTCAATAATGCCCTTCTGTACCAGGTCCATTGCCTTCTTCAGAGATGCTTGCTAGAGATGGTTTGTCAGGAGTGTGTACTAGCCATTTCTAGTTCCCTGATAGGTGACCCAGTGCCTACCAAAATAAAGCATTTCTTGGCCAACTTCCCACAGTAAAACACAGTGTGCTTTAATAATACGAGCAATGTGCTCATAGTGGACCATGTCACCCTAAAGATGGCAGAGTGCTGAAAACAACTGTAAAATGTCTCTCCACTTTTTTATTATAGACCCCTGTATTGGCGGCGAAAGATAAATTCAGACTGCAGTTGAAGGTCCTAGACATACATTTCAGAGGTTCATTAGAAGCCCGAGTTCTGCCGTGGCATGAGTTGGAGACTCTGGTTATGCGAGAGTGGTTCCAGGTTTCAGGACGTGGCTGGGGATGACTCTTGCAGATGTGCAATACCTCATGGGCCCCAGCATCTCATAATGAATAATAAAAAATTTTTTTGAGTAGTTCAATGCTTCTGGAACAAACAAGCACGCACACTCACACACAGTAATACATTAAATTCCCTATAGCTAATTCTCCTTAAAAAAAGAAAGTATATTCTTTAGCATGTGCTGTAATTTTTGAAAAGATTACTTTTAGAAATAGACTTGAGGCAAAATTATAAAGCAGTGATAATAAGTAGCATTATGAAAATCGGTAGTTCATATAGAAAAAAATAAGTTAGATTCCTATATTGTACTACACAAAGGAAGGTATAGGTAGATTAAAGATTTAAATTTTATAAATAAATTTTAAGAAACTAATGTTTCTTAAAGAAGACACAAGACTTCTAAACCATAATATATTATCAAATTTGACTATATCAAAGTAAACAGATTCTAAGCAACCACAGATCCCACAATCAGCATTATTTTTTGCAATACATATAGCCAGCAAGATATTACCTGGTATATATAATTCTCATGGATCAACATAAAAATGAAGAAACTGAAAAAATACGGAAAGGATATCATAAGCAATTTATAGGAGAGGAACAACCAATAAAATTAAGAACTGATGTGTTACTTCACAAGTAGAGAGTATAAATTAAAATGAAAGATACTGTTCCACAACTAATAGATTGTCAAAATAGAAAATTCTTATGTCACCAAATGCATTAGATATTTATTTAGTTTATTTATTGTAACTGTTGTATAATAGTCCACAGTGTGACTATCACTCAAATAATGTTTCTATTCTTCTAATTAATTTATCTAATAGGGAAGAGACAAGGAGACTAGGATAAGATCACAGGAGTCACCATTGTTACACCATAATTTCTTAAAAATAAAAGATTTGAGAAAATATGGAAATATGCTAGGATTCAATAAAGCTGGATGATGGGAGTGTGGAAGGAGAAACATTTAGAGGGTTTCCTATTCCTAAGATCTTGGTTACCCATTGCCATTTAAAAGAATCTTTTTCTCAGAAGTCCTTTGAGCCCATTTAACTATGACTCTTGTTTAACTTCATATCATTTTGTAACTCTCTACTTGTATTATATTAATTTACAAATATTATGTCAATTTAGACTTGTTGATTGGTACTTTTTAAGTCTTTCAGTCAAAGAGTAATAGAGCTAGAAAGACCTACTCTTTACTGTTGATATAGTGAGGAGATTGATACCTAGACTGTTTTCATGCATCTGTGCATTGGCCACCAAACTAGATAATAACTTTTCAAAATAAGGAAAACTGATGTTCTTTTATTCTTTATATTCTTAGGTTTATTATGCTTTTCACAAAGCGCTGCACACATTAGGCAACAAAATAGTTGATTAGTCATCTTGGAAGAACTAATTTTCAGAGGTATAGGCTTGGGTGGTAGGAGTGCAAAGTACTATAGGAGGAAAACTCCAAGTTAGGCGTGATGTCATAGGATTGGGGAAAGGGTGATATATACAGGAAGAAAGAAGAGTCACAGAATGGAACTGTGGGCTGAGGCTTAAAGTATTTTAGGAAAATCAAAACTGTCAGCTGTGCATTTTTTGCCATTCATTCAGCCCCTGATTAACAAGTAAAATAAGCAGATACAGCAAGGGAAGGGAAGCACTGCAGCTTCCCTTCGCCTCAGCTTCTACACCTTTAATTCTTTTTCTGCTTTTTGCTTTTTTTTAATTGTCATTATCTGTCATTGTTTACTTTCATCTATATTATGAAACATTTGTTTTTGTTACGGTGAATGACTAAAGTTAAAAATTTTGGTTTGCAACTTGTCACATGTCACATTTATTTACATCGAATGGCTTGAGAGTTTTTCTAATATCCGATGAAACATAGCTGCCGAGTTTGCCTAACATTGAACTCAACAGCTGAATTGTGTAAATGATCCTTCAGCTCTCTGTTTTGAGCAGTGGAAGGCTGAGGGAGCGCTGTTGTTGGACTGTGCTGAGAGCATCAGTTGGTCTTAGCCCCCTTTCATTCAACCATTAATTTATTTCATGTGTTTTGAAAATCTACGTGCCAGGCACTGTGTTGATTCTGGAAATTCATGATGAAAAAGACTCAATCCTGTTTCCTTCCAAGTTTGTAATAGCCTGTGGGCCAGGCTGATAAGTAAAGAGGCAATCATAATACAATGTATTAAATACTGCTGTATTCTGTTTAGTCAACACTCTCAGTCATGAATCAGACTATGTGTGGTAGTGATATTGACCCAAATGTTTTCTTTCCACTAGACAGAATTGATGTTACAGCAACTCAGAAAGTAAAACCTTAAAAAAATTATTGAGGAAATAAACAAAACCTACAATAAAAACTAGGCCACAATTATTTACAAACATATGTATTTCAGCTTTTCTGTTTGGAGCAGCAATTTCAAACCATAATTGTCTAATTCCCTTTTCTGACCTATGTATGCATCCTCCTTGCAACCGAAGGTTATCATCTCTGAGTACATGAACCTAAAATTTGGGTTGCGAGTGCCTAAACCACTGTAGAAGTGCTGAAACCACAATACAAGAAGGAATGAGCACAATACCAGTGTGGGTTGTTAGGCATAAACACCAAAGTCAGAATAGAAACTTGAATCAGTAGCTACAACTTTTTTTAGTTATAACTTTACTGGAATTGATAGAAATCCATTAATTCTTAGTTAGTCTTACTAACTAAAAGAACAGTTCAGAATTTCCTATCTTCAAAGTTAGGCCTAGGTTATGGGAGAAAGAGGAGGTATATTTTTGGAGTCCCTGGTAAAGCAACACCTTTATTTAATTTTTTAATATAGACCCTTCATCCAAATACACAAAGTCTTGGGATGTAATAAAAGGTCAGTCTGACACTTAAATCATTCTCAAATATTTTTCATTTATCATGAGTGGTCATAATTAGTGTGATCCTTACAGAATGAGAACAATAGGGCTCAGAGATGTCCTGAGATGCCCAATTTCACACATACAGCTATTTTATGTTAGAATGAAGAATGAGCCTTAAGATTATTTTCAGATATGCCAAAAGAAGACCATGTCACAAAACCTGAGGCTTAAAGGCAGGGCTCTGGGTCATTCACAGCTTAATATAAGTAAGAGACCAGTCATAAAAACAAAACCAATAACAAAAAATTAGATGTAGGAAATGTAATACAGAAAATTAGCTACAGGTTGGAGGAGCTTGAAAGAACAACTCAAGGAAATTGAGCAACACCAGGATAAATAACTACAAGAATCAACCATTACTTATAGAACTCGAGAGAAGATGGTTGGAGGAGCTGAAGCCATGTGATGGAAATGGGAACCTTGTAGGAAGGGACATTTGACAGGGGACTGAAAACAGGACTACTTAAGATGCTTCTAGGAGAAAGAGTCCAGAGAATACCTTGGATTCTCCCTTCAATAGCCTATAAAACAAGCCAAATGGGAAACCAATTTCTAAGAAAGTCTGGGAGATGTAGTGGAACCCTATCCTCCTTGGAAAACAGAGAGCAGAACATAAAGAAGATGGGGAATGAGTCTGCAGAAAATGGCTTGCATGGGATATCTATCTGTTTAATCTCATATATATATTTTGTATCATAGGGATGTTTTATTTGAAAAAGTATTCCATGCTTTAAAAAATTTAAAATTCACTATACTAAACCAACTTTAAAAGAACATTTTGCATCTTTAGTATTTTTACCTAAAAAATACTTTTGGTTTTGTTCTTTCTTAGATTGATACAAACTATTGTTTCTATTGTAAAATGAAGAAATTGAGGCTCAGAGTAATTACTAGCCTACCCCCATAAGGCATAGCTTACTTAAGCTTCAGTAGTAAGGACCAGAAATCTGAGTCTTGGGCTTCAAATTTGGGTGCTAGAGCCACCATTCCCAAATTGTGTGCTAAAACATAGAGACAAAATAAAATATTTTAAATTTATTTAAGGGAAATATGCTAACATTTTTTGGATACTACATGAACTACTAACAATTTCAACATTAAATTGCTATGTCCAATTTATTCATGTTGTATCTTTGTGCAGCTGGGTTTTCAATGATAAAAAGCAAGGACTACGTGTACTGTCTGATTCCAAAGTAAGAGAAATTGTGCTGTGCTCAGCAGGCACTGAAGTGTTAGGATGTAAGTACTTACAAGTTGTTAGGACCTAACTACTTAAATAATAGAACTTTTAGATATTTTCTTAACTTAGGAATACTGTGAAAAAATTACTGTAACATTAAGAACACTGAGAAAGCATCTCAACTTTGAGAATGTTACCCCATTAAGACCCAAAGGCAATAGCATAAAGAAATTGAGATTGTGGGTGAGGGGCCATTGGCAGTGGAGAAAACTCACAATCACTTGGACTGTTCTTCTAGTCCTACAACCGATGGCCACCACCTTGTTTGCTTTTTTTCTGAAGAGTAAACAGGGGCTACAGTATAGTTTAGCAATTTGAAAGTCAAGGTAATCCTTACCAAGAAAAGAAATCTATGTGCATCCTTAAACTACTCTTAAACTGTTCCTCAGATCAATGAGGGGAAAGTCTGGAAGACAACTTGCTGGATTACCAAATTTTCAAAGACCACATGCAAGACCACCATGGTGCATCATTTTTAACGCCTTCTGTCAGTGCTTCCTCTTATCTCAGCTTGTCTTTGTCATGTGCTCACTTGGGAAGCTTTACTGTGGCAGTAAGGTTGCCATCTCTTTGTCATTCGGTTGTTAGTTTTTTCCTTTTTCAAAATGTAATTTTTGAAATGATTTTTATATCTTAAACACTTTCTCCTTATCTCTGTACAGACTTCGAAAATGTGCCTTATAATGAAAATCACACCTAACAATAAATCCTCTAAGAAGTATAGACATCTTAAAAGATCAAAGAAAATAGAGATTAAAATTTGTAAGTGATGTTATTTTAAATAAAAATGAGTGAAACTGACATTTTGTGACATTATAGAGTGCCATGATATTTTGTACTTTGGGAACTAGAGAAATAAAAATCTTAAGATCAAAAAATTAGGGATATAAATCTGAAATAAAGTTTAATATTCTATAAATATGTGAATCAGTTGTCTTGTGAGTTAGGATGGAATTAGAGTCAGTATAACAGCAATAAAAAAAGTCACTTTAAATTTTTTAAATGTGTATTACAAATTCTCAGCCCCAGTTATGAATCAAAATCACTTATGCAACTTTTTTAAAAATGCAGATGTCAGGGACCTGTTCCAGACCTATTGAATCCTCTCTCTGGGCTAGGGTTTTGAATCCATGTTTTTTTTTATTATTGATTTACAGTAAATTAAATGATTTTTGAATTAGATGCAGTCTGGATTAGTGCTACAGACCAGCACCACTGGTGTCAACAGGGAATGTGTTAGAAATGCAGAATCTCAGGCCCCACCCTGACCTACTACATCAGAATCTATAGTTCAACAAGATTCCCAGTGATTTATGTTAGAGTTCCAGAAGCACAAGTCTACGAGAGACAAACAGCAGCCTGAATTCAGGACACTTTTATGCCATGGCTCTGTCACTTACCAGCTTATATAAGTCATTTATCCTCTGTAAGTTTATTTCTCCAACTAAAGGAATAGATATAATTATACCTACCCAATTTATTTCTGGACTGTTGTAAGGATATGAAAGGAAGTATAGAAAAATATGTGGAAGTACTTCAAAAGATTAAAAGTGCACTGTTTATATACACTCAAATGTGGTCAATAAAACCACAGATTTGTAGAGCTACTTGGCTCTTCAATTTATTCTACCTCTATATTTTGAGCCACATCCTTGATTACTATATGGCTACCCCCACTAACATTTGTTTTGCCTCCTACTAAAAATGCCCAAAGGTAGCACTATTTTTTTTTATAATTTTTAAGTTACAAGGAAGTAAGAAAGGATAGCTCAGTATCTAGAGAGTAAAACGCTGTACATAAAAGTGTAATTCTGTATTTAGAATTTGGCAAATTAAGAATCTCAGTTAAGTTATCTTGACGTTATGAGTCCTATAGTCTCTCTCGTCATGGTAATTAATGTTTGATTTATGATTTCTTGATTAATGGGTCGCTTCCTTGTGATAAACTGCTCTGTGATACTAAGTGATTTGGTACCGGAGATCTGTTATTTGTGTTTAGGGAAATAAAACTAGAAGATTATAATCTTTAGAACTTGCCTGGGCCCATTCTCCAACCTCCTGTTCTAAATTTGTGACACCTGTTGTTATTTGGAACTCTGCCTTTTTTGCAACATTTTATCCCCAGCTCTATCCCTACCTGTGCCACCTGTGAACCTTCTCTTACCTCTGACCTCAACACACTCCTATCAGATATCCTTCCAAATGAGGTTTAGCACTCCCTAAATATAAAGCCGGGATTTATCTTTAACTCTATTCCTCACTCTGACTCCTGACTCCAGCTATAAACTCAAGACTATCTTCTGCCTCTTCTATGATGTCTGTGTATGGGTGAGAGTATCTGTCCACATGTAATTGGTGTTCTGTAATATATTTCTCAGTACCTGCTGTGCAGGATGCAAATTCAAGCAAAGCTTTTTTTGCCCTTTCTCCCACCCTCTTGACTCTCTCTCTCTTTCTTTGTTTTTTTTTTTGTTTGTTTTTCTTTTTTTGCATTTTTTCCACCCGAAGTTGTACTGCGCATTCATTGTTCTCTGTGACCGTAGCTTATCCATGCTGTTATTTCTCCCAGCCTTCAGCCCATTCCTTCATTCTGTTGGAGTCAGTTACCATCTTTTGCATTTAAATTCACTGTGTTTCTTTTAAATGTCTGTCTTTAATTTAAGGTGGTGTATTTCCTGGCCACCTGTCACTAAGGTCAGACTTTAGGCTAATAAAGCATTTGACCTCACTGTTCACTTGTTTCTCACTTTCATTTCCTGAATGGTGAGGGACCTTATTTAATTCCATGAAGAAACATTACCATCCTGGAGCTATACAGTGTCCTAGAGGGCAACTAGAAAGTCAGTCCCGAGGAAGCAAAACCAATCCAGCCTCCATGATATTTTCTTTGACGATTTCTTATTAAAAAAGAAACTGCAAAATGGTTTTTGTTGATACCTCCTTATGTATCTTACATATGGCATTTCCAGTAGAGGTTTCATTTTCATATGTACAAACTTAGATTATAATTTACAAATCTTACTTTTTAATTACAGAGCCACAGACTGATAGCACTAGTGGTATCGGCTTACTATTTAAAGGGTAACAATTCATTATTTATATGATTTGAATTTAATTTCTGTTTGCAAAGTTTCATGAGTCCTTCTTATACCTATTATTATGTGTCTTCTTAGTTTTTAGAGGTAGTAGGGAACCCAAGCAGCAATCGTAAGTGTCAATTATTGAAATATTTGAAATAAAATTAAAATAAATAAAAGGCAGGTGGGTGTCCTAGAATCTCGCATAGTTTTAGTTATTTGCATTTGGACTTCATTTTGAAGTGTGGATAGGTTTTGTATTTCCAGAAATATTTTAATACTAAAAATGTGCCAACCAGTCATGTTCCAAAATTCTTACTGTCTATGACTTTGCTGTCCATCCTTCATGTATATAAAGACCTTTTCTGTCATTATGTTTTTTTATTTTCTCCTAGGCTAGATTGCTGTAACTCATCTTAATAATCTGCTTCCTGATAAAACAACCTGCTATAATTCCCTTCCACACTGAATACAGATAACTTGTGTAACCTACAGCATATTGAGAAAATGATGAAATGTGACTTCTGAAGCTAGGTGATAAGAAAAAATGTGGCTTTCTTTTGCTTTCCTTTATTTTTATTAAAATTTTTTTTATTATGGTTACATTGGTTCATGAAATCCAGTAAGTAGCAGGTGTATAGTTCAACAACAAGGCATATACATTTTACTTTCTTTTATTACTTGCATTTGGCAAAGCCAGCTGCTATATCATAAGGGCATTCAAGAAGCTCTATAGAAAGTCCATGTAGTAAGGAAGCTGAAGCTTCCTGCCAACAACCAGTGAGGAACTGAGTCCTCGTGCCAATAGACATGAAAGTGAGCAATCCTAGAAGCAGATCCTCCAGCCCCAGCCAAGCACTCAAATAGCTATGGCCCTAGCTGACATTTGGCCTGTAATCCCATGAGAGAAGCTAAATCAGAACTACTCAGTTAAGTCATCCCTGAATTCCTGACCCACAGAAACTGTAAGAAAAGCCATGTTTTGGAGTGTTTCATTATATAGCAACACATAACTAATGTGTAGATACACTATCATCAATGAGTAGATCTCTGATCTGAATGATACTAAACAAATACAAGTCCCAAATCAACCCATTAAAGAAATTAGAACTACTCATGTCTAATTTATTTATATTTTTATGTGTCTCACATAAAACCACTTTTCCTTCATTTCATATTTGAAGACAATTTAAGTTAAAAATATAAAATGATAATGCTACAGAATTAAATAGGGAAAATTTTAAATTGCAAATAGAGAGACTGTTATATGAAGGTTTGAAATGATAATTGAAATAATTATTTTATCTCTGAATAACTAGAAATTAGTAATCTCTGATTAGTTTGGCAATTTTTGAGATCTGTTTAAAAAACTAGAATAACATAACTAAGTGCCATTTGCCAATATTTTCCAGTTCTGTGTAAAGTTAACTGAACATATAAAACATATTTTCTTCTGCTGTTGAGTTTTTATTGTCCTGGGTCTGTAGTAAATGTAAGACTGCTATGCTTAAGGGTATAATTTTGTGCAGGAAACCACAATAAGGTCTGGGAATAATTGTCACAAAGACTACGATTAAAAGATATTTCTATCAAAGTCTGTTCTGTAGAAGAAAAATTCTAGTTATTTCTTCAGTGGTGAAATCAATATTTCATTCTGTTGTATAGTCAAGCAACTTTTCTACTTATAAGCTGTACTTACTATAGGTAGAGAACATTAAAATAGAGTATTAAATTATTTTGTGCCAAACTACTTATTTTTAAAATAAAGTAGCCATATCTATAAGAGAGAAAAAAAATATGTTCCAGTTTTTTTTAGCTTACCTATCTCTATCATTTTCCCTTTTCGTCCTGGCTCTCCCATGATATCAGTCATCCCGAATATCTTCATCCATTTTTCTTGATGACAGTATGGGAAGTAAAATAAATTTGAGCCTCATAGTGTATTGTCATTATCATGGGAAGATTCTGCTAGTTTCCTGGAGTGACACAGTGGCCCTGAAGGCAGTCTTGGGAAGGTGTTTATAATCTCAGACCTCTCTAAATTGTGGTCCATGGAATCCAGAGACAGCATATAAAGCTCCTACAAGAGTTCCTAGATCTTTTTGCATTTTATTTTGAAATACCTAAATTAGTGTAAGAATTTTTGTAATGTACCTGAAAAGAATCTGTAGTTATCAACTTTAATTCAGTTGTGTTGGAGGTCTTTGAAGAATTATGCTGTGCTCTTTGCTCTATACATACCTTTAGCCCAGTTTTACCCCTAGTCAAAGTGGGGAATGTACCGTTCCCACACTCTTGAAGAGAGCTTGCTCCTCACACCCAACAAGCCCTATTTTGGAACAGTTCACTACCCCACCATCGATACTTCTATCTGCAAGATATATTACAGAGACCCCAGGGTAGCAAGAATCAAAGACAGGTTCCTACGGCTAGTTCTTTGTCAGAAAGCCACCTCTGACTATGGCAAAGCATATTAATGGGAGAGAAATAGGAATCAAGAGAGTCTGATTTCACAATAAAAATAAGCATCATTCTTTATCCCAATATTTATTGGGCATGTAAAGACATGCAGCTCATGCCACATTCAGAGAAGACTTTTTAAGACTCATTATAAGGTGAAGTTTCAATTCCTTGAACTAATACAGACAGAAATGTAAATAAGAATTCAGAATATTAAAACATTTTTTGTTTGTTTTTGCAGAAGAGTCCTCAGTCTTTTTTGCAAAGTTATTACTAGAAAAGTATCATGTTATTGATATGCAAAATCAATGACAAAGCTCCAAAACTATTGGGAGGCTTCAATCCCTGTAGTTTCTATTTTAACAGATGAGTCCATAATTGTTTGAATAGAGCTGCAACTAAATGATGACTTGATCACCCTCTTAAAAATTCACATTTCTTGTTCTGACTTTGTGCAGAACAACATTGGTGTTGAACAGAGAAATACCAAACAGTAACTTCAGCTGGTTGAAATCCAAAGCTCTGTTTTCCACAGACACATAAAATTAGTTGAGAGCAGCCAGTATTCTGGCCTGAACTGCAGTCTGGGTGAGCTCTGTCGGCTTCTGTTACTACATTCTGTCTGCAAACCAGGTGCACAAAACATCGCAAGGAAGTAAAGTCTGGTTGCTAGTTTAATGGAATTATTTGGTGAATAAAAGTCAAAACGGTAGTAATATGTTATGCTGGAGAATGCTAGAAAAGTTTTCCTGAAGCTAGAATGGGACCTTACAAATGAGAGCTTCTAATTTCAGTGAACTAGGACATTCTTATGCTCATTAAAATTCAATGTCTAATTATCAACCCTTGCTTAAGGAAGAGGGGAGGGAAATAAGATTTTTTATGGGGTGGATAAAATGTTCCCTATAAAACAAATAAGGCAAAGCTACTCATTATGATGAACTGTGAAAATAATGGCTCACTAAATATCTTACTGGGCTTAAAGGCTAAATTTAAGGCTATGTCACATCTCCCCTCTCAAAACGTGTGCCCCCTGGATAAGCTCGGCCCAAGATTGATGCCAATCTAGACTTTATGTACTGTATATTTTAAATTATTTTCCCTGGACACAATTATGATTTGAATGATGTTTAATACTGGAGATGTGGGTGCTTACTTAAAAAAAAATGGAAAGGTAAAGTATTGGGAGTCAAACATAATAGATAATCTTATGATTTATGTTGAATAACCATAAATACATCATTTTTCTTTCATAGGAAGGGGAGTATGCTACACACTAGTCAGAATTTGTGGAGGGTTTATATATTTTAACGTAATAACTCTAAGCCTGTTTTATAGTATATGTGTCAAGGAAAATTGAGGGATAATGATCCCATTAATGCCAGAATGTTATCCTATTGGCATCCAAAGTCAAATTGCTAAACAGGAAATAAAAACAAAAGTAAAACAAAACAACAAGAAAAAAATTCTTACCTATTAAAAAAGCTGTCGTTTCTTTTCTATGTATTAAAGTTAAATTTTCAGCTTTGGATAGAAATCATTTAATCAATTAAAAAGCACCTATCAATAACTACTGGATCTTTCATATAGGACCAGACTGAGCTACTATGATTTGTGACAGAATCATCTGGACAGTTTGTAAATACAGATGGTACTAGAGCCCCAGAATTGTGGTACTAACCCAGTTTGAGATTTTGTAGAGTTATCATAATGAAGTGAAATGCCTAAGTCATTTTGTAGATGGGGAAGAAATTACTATATAATTTAGAAGACTAGAACTTTATGTAAAAATAAAAACAGCAAGTAATTGATGACAATTTGTAATTCTCCTCCAACTACAAACAATACTTCTTATTTTTGCATTGGTGAAATAATTAAAATTCATTTGATTAGTAAGAGATGATTTATCTTTTGCCTAGAACAGTGATGCTTGATAATTTCTTGGTGGTAGGACTTTTGAATTTGATAAATAATTGAAATTTGGAGCAGGGTTTACTTTAGTGGAACTCTCATTCCTGCCCAGTCTGCTCTTTGGGTGTGTAGTTTGTGGTACTCTGGTGTGGTCTGATCCTGTCCACTGGGTGTATTGTTTCTGGAACCTCTTGGGAGGGTTCTGGTTCAGGCCAAGGTCAGCCACTACCTGTGGTTTGCCTGGGGCTACATAGCATGAGCTTCAAAGTGATATGCAGATGGTTGCTGCTTGCATTGGGCTTGGAGGTGTCTGGGACAGTCAATGCTGCTAACTGAACTGCCACAAGTGCTAGAGTTGGGGCCGCTTACCAAAAAGTTGCCACTGCTTGTTTGAGGTTTATGAACCTTTGAAAGATTTTAGGAAAGTCTGCAGTATAAGCCAAGACAGACTGTTTGTATGTAAACGCTGCTGAAAGTGGCTTGGGTGGGCCTGCAAGTTTGGAGGAGCAAGGTGTCAGGAAATCACCAGGGTGAAGTGAACATGCTAGCTAGATTGATGGAAACTCAAGCTGGCTCCCACCTGTATCTGCAGGCTGTGTGTGGGAAGGGCTCAGCAAAGGAAAAGTGGTGCCTGCCAGAGTTTCAGTGTGGAAGAAAGCTGTCCCTCCAGCTCTTGCTCTGAAACCAGATAGTCCAGTTCTTCTCTGTATGTCCGTAGCACTTTGTAAGTTGCTGATCCAGTACTGGAGCTCAGAGCAAGTGAGCAGGTCAGCTCTTAAGTTCAGGGATAGGCCCTTTAAGAGGAGAGCCTGGGACTCAAGCACCTTACAATCTCACTCAACCATTTCTCCATTGCTTTTTCCCAGCCAGAAGTTATGGGAACTTCTCTTCCAGGCACTGTTACCCTAAGCTGAGGAACCTGGTGTGGGGCTAGGATCCCTCACTTTTCAAAGAGTAACATCTGGAGCCAAAATATCCCTTCTGTTTCTTATCCACCACATCATGGTTTTGGGGCTGCCTGTTTCACATCTCCAACCCTCCTACCGGTCTCAACATGGCTTCTTTATATTCTTAGTTATAGGACTTTTCTTCAGCTAGTCTTCATATAGCTCTCAATGATGGTTGTTTTATAGTTTAGTTGCAATTATTTTTTTGGGGGGGGAGTTTAGTTGTAATTTTTTATATGGCCTCAAAAATAATATATTTTAAATTATAATAATATTTAATTATAAAAATAAGATAAGCTATGTATCTTCAAATTATGATATATATATATATATATATTATATGCATACAGAAGCACATGTATACAAACACACACATATACATTCATAACCAAAATAGTAAAAATATCTACTTCAAAACATATTTCCTTAGAAAAAGTAGAGGAATAATAATTGAACAAAAAAGAAGAATAGATGAAGAATAGATGAAGAGGGACACTGAAAAACAAAAAACAAAAAATTTAGAGAGAATGGAGGAAGAGAAGCCCATGAAGGAGAATAAGAAGCAGTAGTCAAAGAGAAAGGAGATATGCCAAAAAAGTATTATGACAGAAATTAGGATATATCGTCGGGGATAGAGTCAGCAATAATGCTAAATGTTATTGTGGTCAGTGTGGTTGGCCATTTAAGAGAGATAGATGTAAAGCTCTCAGAACTTGAGGAACACATGGATCTATGAAACTAGAGCTTATGATTTTTTATATAGATTATGAAGTTCTTTGGGATAATAGCAAGGCACAGTATGGTAAAGGTGACTGATCCAAGAGCTCTTTGCCTAATGTGCGTGAGGTTCTGAAAGGTGTTAGATGATGGCATTAACTAAAAGTGGCAGATTAGTTCTGGCATGTAGGCTCAAGACCAGAGGTGCCATGTTCTCATATTTTAGATGACCGTCATAGAAAAATGCTATTAAAAGAATATGCTATGTAATGTCTGTCAGAAAAAAAGTATAAATGTTTAGGGTACTTCACATTATCTGTCATCGGGTATCCTTGAGTAGTGACATAATTTACAAAAAGTTTTAAGCTTTAAAAATCTAAGGAAGTGGCTTCACATTATAATCAATTGGGAGAAATAAAAAAACAAATTACTGACAGTAACCGAGTCCAATTGAATTTTTAAAAGACCCTTAAGACTTCTGGTTTCAGCTCTGACATAAAGAGTTTGGAACTCACATTTTATCTTTCCAGCAAAAAAACATGTAAACAAAGTGACTTTTGTTGAAACTCTCAGAAGGCCAAGTTCATTGAGAAAACCACCCTCCCAAAATGTGGAGTGATAGCTGCATCCAGAGAGTTACAGCCTGGAGCAGGCTTACCAGGAGCAGAACTGCAGGAGCAATTACTGTTAGTAACACTTAAATAGTAATTTTGACAATTTGTTGGAGGCTAAATGAAGACTAACTTAAGAGTGAAATACTTCTAGGGGGTCACAGTCTCAGGAGACCTCCACATTTTTGTGGGTTTAATCTCCAGGAACCTAACCAAGATCCCCTGGAGAAGAGTCAATAAAAAACCCTCAAGGCTCTGGCAGGGGAAAGGGAAAAGTAGCCAGAGCACTTATAGTAACAAAGGTCTACTCTCCATGGGAGAAGAAAACTATCTAGGGAAAGGAAACTTCCAGACTCTAGTTTCCCTCTAGGCTTCCTATTTCATCTAAGTGAAAAGGGAGCTAAGAAACACAGTCCAGACACACATCTCCTAAAAGACTGAGCTTTCGTTATAAAATTATATAATTTCTTTCCTTCACACCAAGAATCCCACAGATGGAGCTCTTAGGAAAAGCAGAAAGACAATAGAAAAAACAAAAACAAAGATAATTGAAGAATTTGAAGCCCCTGGCACCTATTCCTACAGCAAACATGAAACACAGCCTAAGTCTTAGCCAGATTAACATACATTATAACACTAAAGGCCCACCTACCTCAGTTCCAATAATCTGACACAATATGCCCAACTTTCAGCAACAACAACAACAAAAATTATAAGACATTATAAGAACAAGGAGCGACACAGTCTGAAAAGACAAAGAAAGCTTTGGAATTAGACTCAGATATGACACAGATTTTTAAATTATCAGAAATAGAATTTAAAATAACTATGATTAATATGTTAAGGGCTCTAATGAAAAGTAACAACCCATAAGTACAGATGGGTAATGTAAAGAGAGAGATGGAAACTCTAAGTAAAAATAGAAAGAAAAAAAGAAAACTATAACAGAAATGAGGAATGCCTTTGATGAGTCAGTCAGGAGACTGGACAAGGGAAGACTCAGCAAGCTTGAGTATAAGTAAATAACAACTTCCCAAACTAAAAAGCAAAGAGAAAAAGAAATGAACAAAACAAATTAGACACCCAAGAACTGTGGAACAATTTCAAAAGGTATGACATATATGTAATGGGAATACCAAAAGGAGAAGATAGAATGGAGTAAAAAAAATATTTAAAATAATAATGTTTTGGAGTTTTCAGAAATTAATGACAGACACCAAACCAAAGATTGAGGATCAGGGAACACTAAGGAAAATGAATAACAAAACAATACACAGTTAGGCATAAACTATTCAAACTGCAAAAAATAAAAAACAAACAAACAAAAAAGACAAAGAGAAATTTTCACAGAAGCCAGAGGGAATAAAACATTTACAGGGAACAGGATAAGAATTATATCAGACTTCTCATCAGAAACCATGCAAGCAAAAAATATGTGGAATAAAATATTTGAAGTGTTGAAAGAAAAAATCACCAACCTAGAATTATATATCTAGCAAAATTATCCTTCAGAAGTGAACTGAAAGCTCCTTAAGTGCTTCAAAATCAGAGCCAAATTAAGGTAAAGATGGCTTAGTTTGCAAGGGTATATGTGGGATAATTCTCTTAAATAGCTTTAGTCAATTTTAGTCTTCAACTTAAATTTATTTATAGCCTTTTCTAACACTGATTACTAAAGAGAGTTGACTTTGCAAATTCAGTTTTTTTCCCTTCCCCTTCTAGGAGTATCTTACCTAACAAAGAGAAAGAAAGAGGAGGTAGAAAATGGGGCTGATTAAGACTAAAAATTTTTCTTATTTATTTATTTCTATTACATTTTTTCTTTTTTATTAAGAGAGAAATTTGAATGAAAGTAGTAGCAGTATAGGAGATATAAAGTTGTATATCACTGTAATCTTAATTTGAATTTATCTGATTACAACTAAGTCTGTGCATTTTTTCTTATATTTATTCTCATTTTCGTTCTCTCGTGTGCAATATCTGTTCTTATTTTTGCTGATTTTTCTACTGGCAATCTCTAACTCATTAACTTGTTGTTATTATAGATATTCTAATCCTTTGTTAGATTTGAGCTGCAAATAACCTGTCTCAGTTTTAGTCTGTATTTTTACTTAACGTCTTTTGATTAACAGAAATTCTTAATTTTAATGTAATCTTATTAATCAACCTGTTTTGCCAGCATTTCTTTCCTTGTATCTAATTTCATGCATTATTTACTATACCAAAGTTATGGAAATTCTATGGTTTCTTATATTTTAAAGTTTTCCTTTCACATTTGGCTTTAATGTATTAAAAATTAATTTTTATAAATAGCATAGGAATTAAATTTTATTTTCCCCATATGTTCCTATCACCAGTGGTCTCAGAACATTTTTTAAGGGCTCAACCTTTCCTCAGGGAGTTAAAACCTATTTTTGCCATTAGTTTTATATTCTCATATATATGAGTTTGTTTCTGGTTTCTCAGTCTAATTACATTAGTCAATTTGTCTATCTTATGCCTGTACTATAAACTATTACATTATAGTAAACATTGATAATTTGTGGGGTATATCATACAGTATTCTTATTCTTCTTTTCCAAACTTTGATTATTCTTTGTTCTTCTACACAAACTTAGAATCAACTTGTCAATTTCTTTGTAAAATCCTATTTCAATTTAGATTAAAAATTGTTGACTTTAAAGTATGTTTAGTGATGTGAAACTGATTTAGCTGTTTTTTAAAAAAACTATACCAAACATTCAAGGAAGAAATAATATCAATTCTACAAAAACTCTTCCAGAACAGAAGAGAGGAGTGAACATTTATTGGTTCATTTTATGAAGTCAGAATTACCCTTTTAATAAAACCAAAGACATTACAAGAAAAGAAAACTTTATGCTAATACTTCTCATAAACATACATGCAAAATTCATCAACAAAAATTAAAATCAGCAATTAAAAAATTTATAACACCAGAATTGAGTAAAATTTATCCTAAGAAAGTAAAGCTATTTCAGGATTCAAAATCAATGTAATCAGTGTCTTAGTAAACTAAAGAAGAAAATCCATATGATCATATTTATATAGAAGAAGCATTTAACAAAATTCAGCATCTGTTCATGATAAAACTCTTGACAAACTAGGGGAAAAAAGTTACTTTCTCAACCCAATAAGGGGATATATAAAAAATAAAATGTCTCATACTTAATTGTAATTGACTGAATCCTTCTTCCTTAAGATTTTTAGAGAAGAGTATGCACACTCTTACCATCACTGCTATTCAACACCATAATGGCAGTCCTGACCAGTACAAGAAGACAAGTAAGTGAGGAAAAGTAGGTGAGTAAAGAAAGTAAGTAGGATAAAAATAAGGAAATAAAAGTAAATAAGTAGTTAAAAGTAAATAAGTAAATAAATGCCATACAGATTAGAGAGAAAGGAATAAAACTTTTTATTGACAAATGATATAATTGTTTATGAAAAAATGTAGAAAGAATCTAAAAAGGGTATTAGAACTAAAAACTGAGTTTAGCAAGGTCATAGGATAGGAGATCAAAATACAAAGATCAATTTTATTGGTCTTTATTGAATAATTTGAAATTCAACTTAAAATCTCGAAAGGATTTCAATGACTAGCCACTCATCAATTTAATAAACTTTATTTTTCCTCATACATTATGTCAAGATGCTTGGTTAGAATTTGACTTGGATATTTGGAGACCTTCAAAGAAAATAATTTATTCATTAGGTTGGACATCTCATAGTTCTATGTACTCTTAGTGTTATTTCACATCTCTGATAATGAAATAAAAACTCAGCAGTTATATGCAACACAACTAAAAATAATTATTATTTTTAGCAACAGATCTGCATCATGGCATCTCATCACTCAAAAACATATGCTTTAAAAAAACATATGCTTAATAAATTATAAGGAAGAGACAGAAAGTGAAAAATTTTTTGAACAGGATTGTTAAAGGTGTCAGTTGAAAAGAACTTTGGATCTTTTGGAACCCAACATATCACTATGCATTTCATAAAAAATGTCATTCTGAATTACTTACATGGTGAACCTATTAATAGATAATAACTTACAAGCAAAGCATAGATGTGGTTTGGATATGGTTCAGCTTTACTTTTAACGTAAATGTTAAATTTTCTTCAAACCACTGAATTTAAACATAGTGTGTTTCTGTCTCTTTAATATATATTTTTCAGCCTATGTTTTACAAGGTGTATTATACAATATGGCATTGCCATGTTCATAAGCTGCCAAGGTGTTTATCCCAAACTGCCTTGATGATAGATGTATCATTATATGTGTCGCTACTAGAGCTACAAGACATTGAAATTTTTTCTTGGCCACATGTCCTCAAGGCCCTCAAAAGAGGAAATAATTATTTTCAGGCCACCACAATGACCTAAGTAAAAACATCTGGTATTTCTACATCCACTATTCTAATAGAAAGTTAGTCATACTAAAAGCTACCCATTTGCTGGTTATATAGTTATTTTAGAAGGCCTTTGTACATTCCATAATGATATAATTTTTTTCACCAGATATTTTCCTGTATCTATATTATTTTATTCAGTTGGTCATTCATTCTTCAAAAACATAAGAACTTAGTGTGTGTCAGACACTGAACTAAGATACATAATTATGTATGATGCAAAGTGAAACAAGATTATATGGAATTATTTCTAAGGACTAGTCAATCTAGAAGAAATAAAATCTTCAAATCCAAAGGCAGTGAAATACTCAGATTAGTTTCCTATATTTACAAGTAAAGTTACATTTCCTAATCTCCTGTCTGTCTAGGAGAGAATCTATATGAAAGAGAGTCATCACATGGCTGAAAATTAGCTCTCTCTGTTCTATGATTTTGAGTTCCATGGCCAGTTTCATTTCCTACTTTGAGAGTAGAATTACAAATCAAATATATTAAACATTTAAAATATAAAATGTTGCCAGAAAGATAAAAAGATATGTAGCCTCCTGCTGCTCTGTCAAAATAACTTAAAAATGTACTGGAGCTGGAAGAAAGTGAGACTGACCCTAAAGGTTTGTATCAGATTGTTTTACCTGGAAGGTAGCATCAGCTCAGAAACAAGGAAAGGATGAATTCAGTCAGTGAAGTCTAAGAACTTTATGTCAGCAATGGTTAGTATTCATACCCTTGAATTCTGTTTATCCAAAGGAAAAACAAAATCAAAAAGCCCAGAAACATTTTGTGGGAAGCTTGTATAGTTCAAAACCAGTTTATTTGCTTTGGTGGCTACTTCTTTGTAAGCAAATTCTCATGTTTTTCCAGCCACAGTAGCCACACCATTGTTCTGAGGAGTATACTTTCTATATTATAATATTAATAATGAGGAGTGAATAGTTACCACAAATGTGGAAAAGAAAAAAAACTTAAAACAAACATATTTCTTTTATATGAATGATGCCATTGGAAAAAGAAGTTTATGAAATCAGAGACAAGACTTAGTGCACATAAATAGCATCCATTAGTTTTTACAAGGTTGTTTTGAACTCACAGTTTAAGTTTGGGGGTGTAGTTAGCAGAGTACATTATTAAAAATCTACAAACTGATGACATTGATTCAGGTAAAACCAATAGAAATAATGTAAATCCTTATAGGATTTTACAGATTAAGTATCTGAACCACCTAGCAGATTTAAGAGGAGAATATCACTTTTATATTATTTCTTTGGTGAAGGTTTTTGTGTGGTCAAAGGGGATGTATTTAGACTCCCAGAAGTCTTGTAATAGCCATGGGAACATATTCCTGTTGAGTTAATTGCATCTTCAGGAAAACACTATTTGAATCAGCTTGAATTCTGCCTTAGATCTCCCTTAACACAATAGCAATTCTGCATTTTTTCTTTAATTTTTATTTTTCAATTAGAGTTGATAGTCAATATTATTTTATATGTTTCAGGTGTACAGCAGAGAAGTTAGACATTTAAATAATTTATGAAGTGATCCCCCTAATAAGTCTAATACCCACCTGACACTATACATAGTTATTATAATATTATTGACTATGTTTCCTATGTTGTACTTTATATCCTGATGACTATTTTGTAACCAATTTGTACTTCTTCATCCTTTCACCTTTTTCATCCAGATCCCCAAACCTCTTCCCATCTGGCAGTCACCAGTTTGTTCTCAGTATCTATTAGTCTGTTTCTGTTTTGTTCATTATTTTCATATATGATTTCACTTATATGTTATATTCAACATATAAGTAAAATCATACGGTATTTATTTTTCTGTCTGACTTGTTTTATTTAGAATAATACTCTCTAGTTCCATCCATGTTGTTGCAAAAGGAAATATTTCATTTGTTTTCGTTTGTCTTGCAAGCATTGTATATATGTATCACAACTTCTTTATCTAATCATCTATCAGTGGGGACTTATGTTGTTTCCATATCTTAGCTATTATAAATAATGCTGTAATGAACATAGAGATGCATATATATTTTCAAATCAGTGTTTTAGTTTTCTTCAAGTAAATACCCAGTAGTGAAATTGCTGGTTATAAAGGTAGTTCTATTTTTAATTTCTTGAGAAACCTCCGAACTGTTTTCCATAGAGGCTGTACCAATTTACAATCCACCAACAGTGCATAAGGGTTCCCTTTTTTCTACATCCTCATGAACACTTGTTTTTTGATTTATTGATGATGGCCATTCTGGCAGGTGTGAGGTAATATCTCATTGTGGTTTTAATTTACATTTCTCTTATAATTAGTGATGTTGAGCACCTTTTCATATGTCTATTGGCCATCTCTATGTTCATTTTAGAGAAATGCCTATTTATCAGTTCCAATAGTTTTTTGGTGAAATCTTTAGGGCTCTTTTATATAGTATCTTGTCATCTGCAAATAATGACAGTTTTACTTTTAAATTGGATGACTTTTATTTCTTTTTCTTGTCTAATTGCTGTGGTTAGGACTTCCAATACAGTGTTGAATAAGTGGTGAAAGTGGACATCCTTGTTTGGTTCCCAGTCTTGAGGAAAACACTCGTAGCTTTTCCTCATTGAGTAAAATGTTAGCTGTGAGTTTGTCCTAAATGGCTTTTATTATATTGAGATATGTTCTTTCTATTCCCGTTCTGTTGAGAGTTTTTATCATAAATAACTGCTAGATTTTGTCAAACAATTTTTCTGCCTCAATTAATACGATTGTAAAATTTTTATCTTTTAATTTGCTAATGTGGTGTACCACATTAATTAATTTATAGTTATTGAACCAGACTTGCATCTAGAAATAAATGTCACTTGATTATGGGATGTGGTCTTTTTACTGTATTGCTAAATTCAGTTTGCTAATATTTTAAGGATATTTGCATCTATGTTTGTCAGGATTATTGGCCTATAATTTTCTTTCTTTGTGATGTTTTTGTCTAATTTGGGAACCAGAGTAATGATGGCCTCATAAAATGATGTTGGAAGCCTTTCCTCCTCTTGAACTTTTTGGAATAGTTTTAGAATAGATGTTAATAATTTTTTGAATGTTTGGTAAAAATCACCTGCAAAGCCATCTGCTCCAGGACTTTTGTTTGTTGAGAGTTTTTTGATTACTGGTTTAATTTCATTAGTAGTAATCTGTCTGTTCAGATTTTCTGTTTTTTCTTGACTCAGTCTTGGGAGATGGTATGTTTCTAGAAATGTATGCATTTCTTCCAGATTGTCTAATTTGTTGACATATAATTGCAAATAGTATTTTTTTTGTAATCCTTGGTGTTTGTGGAGTCAGTTAACACTTCGCCCCTTTCATTTCTGATTTTATTTTTTGGGGTGTTATCTCTCTTTTTTATTGATGAATCTGGTTAAAAGTTTATTGATATTGTTTATGTTTTTAAAAAACAAGCTCTTGGTTTCATTGATCTTTTGTATTGTTTTTCTAAATTCTGTATCATTTATTTCCAATCTGACTTTTATTATTTCCTTTCTTCTACTCACTTTGGGTTTTGTTGGCTGTTTTTTTCTAGTTCCTTTAAGTATAAGATTAGATTGGCTATTTGATATTTTTCTCATTTCTTGAGGTAGGCCCGTATTGCTATAAATTTCCCTCTTGGGATTGCTTTTGCTGTGCAATTTGGGTCATTATGTTTTTATTTTCATTTGTCTCAAGGTATCTTTGATTTTTTTCTTGATCTCCTTGTTAATCTATTCATTGTTTAGTAGCATATTAGTTAGCTTCCATGTGTTTGTGTATTTTTCAGGTTTTTTTTGTAATGGATTTCTAGTTTTACATCACTGTGGTCAAAGTTATGATTTCAATCTTTTAAAATTTACTATGATTTGTTTTATGTACTAATATGTGGTCTATATTAGAAAATATTCTATCTGTAGTTGAGAAGAATGTATATTTTGCTGCTTTGGGGTGAAATACTCTAAAAATATCAATTAAATCCATCTGGTCTAATGTGTCACTTAAGGCCACTGTTTCCTTGTTTATTTTCTGTCTGGAAGATCTATCCATTGATGTCAATGGAGTATTAAAGACCCTTACTATGACTGTATTACTGTCAGCCCCTCCCTTTATGTCAATATTTGTTTGATATATTCAGGTGCTCCTGTGTTGGGGGCATAAATGTTTAGTAGGGTTATGTCCTCTTGTTGGATTGATCCCTGTATCATCATGTAGTTTCTTTCTTTGTCTTTTATTATATTTTATGTTTTAAAGTTCATTTTATCTTATATAAGTATTGCTACCCTATTTTATTTTTCACTTTCATTTGCATAAAATATTTGTTTCCATCCCTTTCAGTCTGTGCTTGTTTTTCAATTTGAAGTGGATCTCTGATAGCATACATATGGGTCTTGCATTGTGTGTTCACCACACATAGTTAGATTTCTTTCTATCACCACATATTTGACCCCTTTTACCCTAACTTCCTCCCACCTCCCTCCTCCCCTGCTGCACTCTGGTAACCACTGGTCTATTGTCCATTTCCATGAGTCTCTGCTTGTTTGTCCTGTTCGTTTTTTGCTTTTAGGTTTATATCTCACATATAAGTGATATAAAGTGGATTTCAGCTTTTTCTGTCTGGCTTATTTCACTTAGCATGATTATCTCAAGGTCCATCTATGTTGTCACAAATGGCAGTATTTCATCTCTTCTTATAGCTGAGTAATATTCCATTGTATATATATACCACAACTTCTTTAGCCAATCATCTATCATAGGACACTTTGGTTGCTTCAATGTCCTGGCTATCATGAAAAATGCTGCTGTAAACATCAGTGTACAAATATGTTTTTGGATATTGGTTTTTATGTAGTAGAGGGATTGCTGGATCATGTGGTAGATCAATTCTTAGTTTTTTGAGGAACCTCCATATAGTTTTCCATAATGGCTGTACTAATTTACAGTCCCACTAGCAGTGTATGAGGGTTACTTTTTCTGCACATCCTCTCCAACATTTGTTATTGCTTGTCCTGCTGATTGCAGCTATTCTAACAGGTGTGAGATATATTTCATTGTGGTTTGATTTGCATTATTCTAATAGCTAGTGATGTTGAGCATCTTTTCATATAGTTGTTGGCTATTTGTATGTCCTTCAGGGAGAAGTGTCTGCTATTGTTCCCTGCCCAAGTTTCGATTGGATTATTTGATTTTTGTTGTTATTGAGTCATATGAGTTCTTTGTATATTTTGGATATTAGGCCCTTACAGGAGGTGTTGCTGGCAAATATATTTTCCTATTCAGATGGTTGTCTCTTCACCTTGTTGACAGTTTCTTTTGCTGAGCAAAGGCTTTTTATTTTGATGTAGTCCCATTCATTTATTTTTGCTTTTACATTTCTTGCCTTTGAGGTCAAATTTATAAAATCCTCTTTAAGTCCAAGGTCCTTGAGTTTAGTCCCTATGTTTTCTTCTACGCATTTTATTGTTTTAGGTCTTATATTCAGATTCTTAATCCATTTTGAGTTAAAGTGGTGTGTGGTGATAGACAATAGTCTAGTTTCATTCTTTTGCAGGTGGCTTTCCAGTTTTGCCAGCACCATTTATTGAAGAGGCTTTCCTTTCTCAACTGTAGGTTTTTGGCTTTTTTGTTAAAAATTAATCTGCCCATATAAATATGGGGTTACTTCTAGACTCTTGATTCTGTTCCACTGGTCCATGTGTCTGTTTTGCTGCCAATACCATGCTATTTTGATCACTGTTGCTGTGTAGTATAATTTGAAGTCGGGTAGAGTGATGCCTCCAGCCTCATTCTTTTTCCTCAGGTTGTCTTTGGCAATTCGGGGTATTTTGTGCTTCTATACAAATCTGATGATTTTGTATTCTATTTCTTTAAAAAATGCCAATGGGACTTTGATGGGCATTGCATTAAATCCGTATAAAGTTTTATGTAATGTGGTCATTTTAACTATGTAGATTCTTCTGATCCAACAACATGGAATATCTTTTCATTTCTTTGTATCTTCTTTGATTTCTTTCAATAGAGTCTTGTAGTTTTCATTATATAGGTCCTTTGCATGTTTTGTTAAGTTTATTCCTAGGCATTTTATTCTTTTTGTTGCAATTACAAAAGAAATTATTTCTTTTTCTGATACTTCATTATTAGAGTATAGGAATGCTATGGATTTTTGAACATTGCTTTTGTATCCAGAAACTTTATTGTATTTGCTTATTTCTAATAGTTTTCTTGTGGAGTCTTCAGGGTTTTCTATATATAGAATCATGTCATCCGCAAATAGTGACAGTTTTACTTCTTCATTTTCTATATGGATGCCTTTTCTACCTTTCTCTTGCTTGATTGCAGAGGCTAGGACCTCCAATGTTATATTGAATAACAGGGGTGATAGTGGACAGCCTTGCCTTGTTCCTAATCTTAGAAGGAAAGTTTATAGTTTTTCAACATTAAGTATAATGTTGGCTGAAGGTTTGTCATATATGACCTTTATTGTGTTCAGGTACTTTCCTTCTATACCTATTTTGTTAAGTGTTTTGATCATAAATGAATGCTGTGTCTTGTCGAAGGCTTTTTCTACATCTATTGATATCTTCATATGATTCTTATTTTTTAATTTGTTTATGCAGGGTATCACATTAATTGATTTGCATATGTTGAGCCATCCCTGTGCCTCTGGAATGAAGCCCACTTCATATGATATATAATATTTTTAATATGTTGCCGTATTCAATTTGCTAGTATCTTATTTAGGATTTTTACATCTATGTTCATGAGAGATATTAGTCTGTAGTTTTCTTGTTTTGTGTTATCTTTACCAAGTTTTGGTATCAGGGTAATATTGGCCTCAAAATGTGTTGGGTCTAACAAGTATACTGACATAAGTAATATAAAAAGTGCTAAGAATATTGTTTCTTCTTTAATATCTATACTCATATTATCAAATATAAAGAAAATAAATCACTAATTTTATATCTAGCTTTAATTGATTGTATTCAATAATTTGAGGTGAAATATAAAGCATTAAAAAATTTTTTAAACTTGAGTTCTATTATAGGATACTGGAATCAGAATAAAAAGATTCAGTAGATTAAACATAAGGAAGATATCAAATGGGTTAGTATTTTGAAAAGAGGACATGAGAGTGGTCAACTTTAAGAAATCATCAATGTTGCACATCGGCACCTCATATTAGGTACTTAGGACAAAGGAGAGCTTTATGTCTCACCTCTGTTTCTTTTTTAATGCTCCTTTACTCATGGAATAATACATTGTGTTTTAGAAATACCTAAGTTATACCTCATGGAAGAAACTCTTGCGGGTGAGGGTGAACTTTGGTATTCCTGGAACAGAATTAAAACCCGAGTTGCAAATCCTTATATAGAATGGCTAGTGTCTTAGGACAATAGCAGTAGTTACTGAAGTAACGGAAAATATGCTCTCCAAGAGTAGACAGGCGACGAAGAAGTACCAAGAGGTTTTATAGCCTTGCGTATACTCTAGAGGAAGAATTTGAATGTTAGGAGTAGAAGGATGGAATTGAAACACATTTCTGCCTCCAGTGTGCAGAACTGATATTTCTTTTATGACTAGAAAAATGCTTAGAGGATAAAGTTGAAAATAGTATATACATACAAGCACTTTTAAAATGACATATTTATAATATTAACCTCTAGATGCATGGTAATGTCTAAAACATGGAAAATAACATACTATTTCAAGGGAAAGCAAATGAAAACCAAACCAATATATGAAGATCTAAGAAACACTTTTATATTCTCCAATGACTTTTTGGACTCAGTGGATATTATTAAAATATAAAGATTATTTGAAAATATATATATTCAAAATAACAGCTTTCTACATGATTTTTATCTGTTTAAAAAATAATGAGAAAAGGGGATATAAAGTAGAATATGATAGTGTGAAAATGTTAAGGAGGAAGTAATTGCAAGAATTTACCAAGTAATTTACTGTCAGAATTAAAAAATAATTTTTTCGTTAAGTAAAGTCTAAGGAAATCATAAACCCAGAATGGGAAAGATGGGTTGGGGTGGATGAATTAATAACAAAAAGAACTCTATATTTAAAAACCTGAAGACAACAAAGGTCATGGCACATTCAGAAACCTGAAATAAGTTCACTATGTCTGGAAACTCTTCAATTTAACAAAACATTAGGGCATTTCTCTAGTGGGTATAGAGCAGGTAATTACAACTGATCTCTAGTCATGACTAACAGATCTGTAACTACAGATTTGATAAATAAAGATTAGTAAATCTAATCTTAAATTGCCCATCAAATAGTTTAAGAAACATAAGGGCAAGGTAATGATATCTGATCATTACTCTAATTTGATGCAAATATTTTTATAGATATAGTGTGAATAAGAAAAATGAGTTAAATAAGAAATATACCATCATACTTTGTTTCTGCTGAATCAATTATAACTCTGAAAGATATTATATAGCAACATTTTCCAAATAGCATTAGTTTGCTTTTCAAAGTGCTTGGTACCCTAAAAAATAGTAAGATCTTGCTGTAACACATCATAATTTAATATAATTCACATAATACTGTTTAATTATTTATGTACTTATTAATTTAAGAAATAGTTACTGAGGACAAACCTTAAGTCATAACCTGTAAACAAATGAAACACTTGTCTCTATGAATAATCATGAAACTATAAGTTAAAGTGACAGTTACCAGTCACACCACCAGGTTTCTAAAATACATATTTTTTAAGTTCTGAAAATACAAAGTGTTGGTGAGGATGTGTTGTAATGGGAACACCATGGGAGTGTAACTATTACCATCACTGAAAAAACATTTTACATGACCTTGTAAATTAGTATATGTGCATAATCCAAAAATTCTACTCCTCAGTGTATAGTTATACGAGATGTGTTTTTAGCAGCAAAAAAAAGCAGAGTAAAAATAATCAAACAAACAAAAGCTAGATCCTTTAATACTAAAATAAATGAAAAATTAGTGATATTTTTATAAAATTATGTGACAATGAATATGAATTAACTGCAGCCAATTTATCAGATTGATGTGTCCCAAACTCAAATTTGTGAAAAAAGTAAGAGAAAGTATATAGAGTTTGATTTTATTCATGTAAAGTTCAAAAGTAAGCTAGACTAAATAAGTTGCTTAGAAATACATATGTAATAAAACCATTGTGAATGATGAGGCATTAATTACTGTTAAATCTTATCTTGGTTTTAACAGCCAATTTAACATGCCCTTTGTCCATGAGCCTCTTCTATAATATGGCTTTCCATATTAGTTGTGCAAAATTATTTATCTACTTGTCTGTGATTCCTTTTATGTTGCTACCATCTCAAAGACATAGATCATCATGTCTTTAATTTTTACAACTAATTTTTAAGTAACAAATGTATATAATTTTCAACATAAAATTATGTAACATTAGAAATATTTCCAAACTTCTATTTTCAAATTACTTTCACCAAGTAGCGAATATATATATATTTTAAAAGCTTTACTTTTAGGCTCATTGATGAAACTTTATTTTGAAGAAATGGAGTGTTTATTAAAAAAATTAAAAAAAGAACTACATGTGAGCTTACCATAGCAGATCAGATTGCACGGTTACCGTTTTGAACCTTATATTGTAGCTAAAAGTTTTTTCTAGTTCTACTCCTAGTTGTTACCTAGTTGTTAGGTTATACTATTACTAATGTTATCTTTGTTCTGAATGTTTATAGAAAATTTTTAAAGGCATTTCTTCATCTTGTTAGAATTAGTTTAATTAAAACTAGATAATATAACCTGTAAATTAACTTAGCTGGCCACATGTAAATTCTACTGTATATATAAAAGCAAACAACTCTTGAGGATCTCACTGACACCTTACTCTTCCCTCAGAGCACCTCACCTACAAGAGCACTCATGAGCATTGGACAAAAGAACTACAAGAGGTCAACATTCTCTTTGTTTATTAGATATTAGAAATGCTTAGTTTCTGTTTTACTTTTTTAGCTTAAAATATGTAACAACATTTTTCATGCAGAACACAGATAATTTTGTAGCTTGCACACCCTACTTTTGATCTATGAGTTAATCTAGTGATTGCCAGTAAAAGACAGGGAGATAAAAAATCACCAGAGAAACTTATTCACAATCACATACATCAGTTCTGGGTTGGGGACCATGGTATTGGATCCCAGAGGTCTTTTACTGTGATAAAATAGAAAAGAAAATTCTAACTGAGGGAGCATCAATGTGAAAATCATGTGAATGTAACTATTACCATCACTGAAAAACCATTTCACATCACCTTGTAAAGTAGTAAATGTGCACAATCCAGAAATTCTGGCTGTCCAGAACTGAAAACTATAAACAACCACAATTTCCCAAACAAGGCATTTCTTTTCCGCTTGTTTAACTTCATTTTTCTTTCCCTCACTTCTTAAATCATAGACTTAAAAATAAAACTGTAACATTAGGCTATAATTTCAACACATGAGAAGAAACGTCCATAAGAAAACAGATGGAATATATAACAAAAACAATGAAAGAGATATATTATGGAATTATGAATTTCATTTTTATGAATTTTTTTATTACTTTGAAGCCAGGCTGCCTGAGGTCTTGTCCCCTCTATTGCTTAATTTTTCAAGGCTTCTGTTTTATCACCTCTAAAATGAGTGGGTTGTCCTAGTCGATCTCAATATTTTTTTACAATATTAATAATATATAAGGTGTTTGTGTCTGAAAAATTTAGGGGGCAAATCAAATTTTCACTTAAAAAATTAATAAGAAATCTTTTAGGTTTCTTTCTCAAAGTTCAATTGGCTTTGCATTTATTAAGCTTTTTCAATAAGTCAAAAGCTTTGCTAATAGCCTTATGTATTTATTTTGTTCAAATATGTATAACAACCTTCAAGGAAAGAATTATAATTTCTATTTTATGATAAGTAAATATATTTTTTTCCAGCTAATAAATAACTGAGCCAGGATTTGAATGTAGGTATATCATATCTCAACGTCTACATTCTCTCCAAAATATGAGATTATTGAGGGTAGTTCTTGAATAGTCTTGTGAAATAGAGTACAGAAAAAAAAATGTATTGTGTTACTTTACCTTGAGTTTAGAGGGGGTAAATAATGAGAAGAGGCAAGAAAGGATAATGATTTTTGTTATTGTACAATATGCTTTTATATTGCTGGAAGAAGTAAAAGATAGTTCTTTCTTAAACTTGGCTGGTAAATTTGGTTTTAGGCTCACCTGTGTAATAAGTAATGTAAAATATTTCCTACAGGTGTAAATTTTATTCCTGAATCTTTAAAAAACTATTGTGTATGTGTGTGTACAGCATCATATGTATTTATTTTTGAATCTGTAATTCTACATAGGTGGCAACAAATCTGTTATATATTTCATGCTCAATTAAAAGGAAATCTTATAAGATTTCCATGTATTATGGGAAGGTCGATATCTATCTCTTATTTAATTAGATTCACCCGATTATGTTAAATGTATTCTGGCTCCTGTTAATTTTTTTTCTAAATCTACATGAAGAGGAACCTTATTAAAAATGAATTGTAAGCAAGAAACTGGAGAAATTTAAACAAAGAAACTGCAAGAATAGGTCAGCAGAGAAATATCTCAAACCTGAATGCTAGACTGAATAACATAATAACCCTTTCCCTTCATTTCTCATGACCAGTGCACACCAAAATACAAATGCAACTTGAAACCAATCTTCTTGTAGGCTTCAGGAGTTTTGTTAATTTTTCCTTCCTGTTACTCTTTACTTTGGAGCACCTTTCAGTTTCTGGGATCTGACTAGAGCCAGGAGGGGAAATGCTAAAATACTATGGGGAAGGCATATTCTTGGAGCAATTTAGACATGATTTGAGGAAGCCAACTCTTGCTATAAATTATATGTTAAAAAAGCTCTGTCTGTAAAATTTCCAGTGGGTTGAACAGATTAAAGATTTCCAGATAATAAAACAAAATTTAGATACTAATGCAAAAGTAAGGAATTGTCAGAGGCTTCATGGGGGTGAGAGAGAGAGTTTAGACTTTCTGAACCTTGCATTCTCTCCTTTGTTTTGCCATTAATTCTTTGACTATTTTCAAGATTTTCCTCTGAATTTCTCTGCCTTAAAAAATATGCAGCAGTTAGATCTCCCCATGCCTAATCAGTACAGATATACAAGCATTAAAAGGCATGCAATTTTTTAAATTCATTTATTCATTCACTCAACAAATATTTGCTTGCCAACTACATGTCAGGAACTAATCTAAGTTCTGGGAATATAACAGTGAGAAAAAAAAACTATTCTTATGTACCTTAAATTCCAGTGGAGATTAATTGTCAGGTAGAAGAGTTAGGAAAGGCCTTTCTGAAAAGTAATTTTTTAGCAGAACTGATGGGGAAGAGTCTCACAAAGTAGGACTAAAAAGTACAAAAGTACTTAATGCTTGTGGGTTTAAGAAGCAGTGAGAACAGAGTGCTGGATGGGATAGAACATAGTAGAGATAATAAGAGATGTATTCGGAGTATTACCAAAAACAAAAATACAACACACACACACACACACACACACACACACACACACACACACACACACACTCAGTTACTGAATCTATATTACATGCTTATGTATAAAAGAAATAGTAACCAGCATATTCATTGAAATAATTGCTGTTGTATCATGATTTAGAAGTACAGATCAAAGGGTTCTGCCATTTGAGTTTAGAGTTTCAGAGTTCTTTCATTTAATCTATCAGGACAATTGGCGGGGGTGTAAATAAAAAGGAAAAAACCTAAATATACAAGAAGAGGCCAAAAGCTTGTTTAAATAAGAGAAGGAGACAATTGAAAAAAAAAATGATTTTCCCTTAATTAAGCTATGCATTTTGAACAATTCAATCAAAATCCCAAAGTGATGCTTCTAAGTCCTCTTGCCTTCTTTTCATTCCCCTCCTCTCACTTCTCTTTGCTTCCCCTTTCCTCCCTATTCAAAAGGCTGTATGCATTATGATTTCATTATATAACATTCTCAAAATTACAAAATGATAAAAACAGAGAATATATTCTCTGGTGGTAACCTAGTGTAAGAAGGGTGTGAGGATGGGAAAGAAGTGGATGTGGCTAAAAAAGGGCAATATGAGAAATGTTTATGGCAATGACAGTGTTCTGTATGTTGACCTTTAATCCCAATACCCTGGTTGTTATGTTATACTATATTATTACAAGAGGTTTCATTAGGGAAATTAGGTTAAGGATATACAGGATACTATGTTTTACAACTGCATGTGAATCTAAAAGAATCTCAAAATAAAGTTTAATTTAAAAAAATTTTTAAAATAATGACCATTGTAATCTAGAGGATATTTTGAGGCAGTTGGACTCCCTCACTCATAACACACTTCCCCTACCATCTTTCTTTTAAGGCTACTTGGCAACAAATGTTCTATGGCATGCTATTCTTTAGTGTTGTAAAGTACATTTATCCCTTTGTGCAGTTAGCAACATTATCAATAATTTAAATTAATTGGTACTATCAATAATTTAAATTCATTGGCAAGCAAGCTGTGATGTAACCAGTTGAGAGCAGAAAAACCACCCAAATGAACACAATCTGTTTCAAGAGGAACAAGATGAAGTGATCTGAAAACTCACATAGAATAGAAAAAAGCATTTTGGAACATTTTTGGTGAAGGAGTTGAGTAGATTGTTCTGTTTTTACTCTCTGTCTGCAAAGAGACCAGTAGTAAATGAGATTTTTTTCCATTTCAACAAATCTTCTCCAACACTTAGTGTTATCAGAATTTCCATTTTAAAAAATTTTTATAGGTGTGAAGTCTTTTATTGTATCTATTATTTCTTGGAAATTTGTAGGCATTCTTGATGTACTTTGCATACTAATCTTTCTTAGTATCATTGATACCACAAATATCATTTCTCAATTTGAAATTTATATGATATAGTTTCTATACTATCAGATTTTGTCTTTCTGAAAATTTTGTTAAAACTTACCCTAAACTATCTGACATTCAACTTCAAAAACTATACAGTAATCTAATATATATGACAGAGTGGATCTAGAAGTAAATACAATACCATTGGCTATCCATATTGAAGAGAATAAAATTTTATCTATATTCTATAACAAATAAATTCCACATGAATTGAAAATATAAATACAAAAGAAATCTTCAAAACTTTAAGAAATAATTATAAAAAAGAGCTTTATATTAAGATGGGGAAGAATTTCTTTAAAATGACATGAAAACATAAACATTAGAATTTTCTTTTGGAGATTCTTTGGAGAACTTCTTGACAATAATGGGAAAATTAAAACATGCTCATCTCTAGTTACAGAGTGAAGAAGTCTTTTGACGTTGTACACAAAATGACTTATACAAGATACATTGCATCAGTGGTTATAAAAATTTAGAAACAACCTATATGTGCATCAATTTGAGGATAGATAAATTACACTATTTTCATAAAAGGAAATGCTATATAGCAATAAAAACAAATGTCTGACTACATGAATCATGAAAAGGTATGAGTTGCTCTTAAAGAAATGGGTGGGCCCCAGCACTTGATTGCCCCAATTTGTGGCCTGTAATGGGTAGGCCCCAGCACTTGATTACCCCAATTTGTGAAAGCCACTGTCAGGACAAAATATGCAGAGACAGAATGGTTTTCTTTAGGCACAAGTGTCAGACAGGGGTGCATTTTATCTCATTATTTGTTTACTCTGTATCAGAACATGCCATATAAAAAAACTGGGCTAGACTCAGAGGATAGAGAAGAGAAAATGGTGGAAGAAATATAACAACTTATGATATGCAGTTGACACCATCTTACTGGAAGAAAGTAGCAATGATTTGAAATAACTTCTGATGAGACTGAAAGAAGAAAGTGCCCAAGCAGGACTGCATTTGAATATCAAGAAGATAAAAATTATGACCACAAAAGAAATAAACAACTTTAACATAGGCTGGGAAGACATTGAACTTGTTAAAGATTTTGCTTACTTTGGTTCAGTCATCAATTCAAATGGAGACAGCAGCCAAGAAATCGAGAGGAGACTGAGATATGGAAGGACAGCAATGGAAGAATTAGGGAAGATCACTGGGAGCAAAGACATGTCATTAGAGACCAAGGCTAAGATCATCAACACTCTTGTATTACCAATTACTATTGTATAGATGCAAAAGTTGGACAGTGAAGAAGACTGTAGGAAAAAAATAGATTCATTTGAAATATGGTATTGGAGGAAAGCTTTGAGGATATCTCAGACCACCAGAAAGATGAATAAGTAGGTCCTGGAGGAGATTAATCCTAAAACATCACTAGAGAAGAAAACTGAGAAAACTGAAGCTGTCTTATTTTGGGCATATCTTGAAAAAGCAGCAGGGTTCTATGGAAAAACCTTTAATGCTCAGAAAAAATAGAAGGCAGAAGGAAAAGAGGAAGATCAACTATGAGGTGGATTGACTTTGTAGAAGAAGCTAAAGGCATGAGTCTATAAGAGCTGAGCAGAGCTGTTGAGAACAGGACATTGTGGACATCACTCATTTATAGGGTTACCAGGATGCAGAGCTGACTCAATAGCATATAATACATACCAAATAAAAATTTGCACAAAATTATAGAAAGGCATATCTTAGCCTTTTTCTCTCGATATCTACTCAATTACCTGTTTTCTGCATTCTGCATACCGAGATTGTTAAAGATAAATTTACATTTCATCAAAATTATTTTTGTGAAAGTGGAAAAAGAGGGACAATATAAACTTTTATATTTTAAGATGTATTAGCAAACTCAGAATTTAAAAAAAACTGTAATATATTGTATTTTAGCTGCCTAATAATATCTTAGATATAATTAAGAGTGAAGTCTTCAAAAATTTTTAATAATATACTTTAAAACTTAAAACACTTCCAAAATTGTTATCCTATCCTATGTGAAATTCACATTTATTAATATGAAACTATACTATTTCATATAATATTTTAGAGCCTCCTGAAAAGAAACATACATATAATGTGAATTAAGTATGTATTATTTTAAGTTTTCTTGGGAGAAACTGTTGGTTATTCCTTGTGACTTCACCTAAGGCTTCTTTTATTCTAAGTTTATTTTTACATCTGAAGATTTTACAATACTTATATCTATTTCTGATTTTTGGTTGTTGAAATATTTTCTCTGATCCATTAAACCAATATTTACCCTTGTCACATGGAGGTTTGGGCATCTCCACAGGGCTTAAAGAATATTTCTCTTTTTTATCTTTGCTTTACTACTGGCCACTGTAAATTTACCACATCTTGGATATCAAGATGTTAAAGGGACATTTTTACTGAAACAAATCATTTGATCCCTTAAATTTGATGTTGATATTGAACCAATCCAAAGACAAAGATTCAGGGACCTGGTCATAAATAGTATCAAAGGGGAAAGGAGTGATGCTCTTGTTCTTTAGTTGAGACTAATTTTGCCTTTTTATTTCTGAGCTCAATATCCATCTCACAAGCCCTGTTTCTGTGCTTTTCGCCTCTTCTTGCATCACAAACTGGCAAGGTCCTTAATGGGAAGGAAGGTGTTATGGAAGTGATGGTGCCCTGGTTGCTTGAGACCAATTAAGGACCTATTTCCTTTCAGTTCATATGTTAATAGAGACTGGATTATATTGTTATTATGTGTGGTCCCTTTGAGACCTATTTGAATAATTTATTTAAAAATATCTTTCATAGAAATAATCGTCCTTTGCATTTTATTCTGTATTTCTTCAGAGGCACCAGGGTGTGCTCATCAGAATAAAACTGGCAAGTACCTACATGCTGAATAACAATGTCGATGCCCTTTGACTTGTGAGAACTGCTCTACCTCATTTCTTTGACTGGCTTTTGCTATGTGGTAATTGTTAGGGAAACATCTGGTTACTGTCACATATTTTAGTATCTCATCTCATTGCATGACATTTTGTTCTGTGACATTTAGTTCCCACTTAAGACTTGGAATTGGAAACCTAAAATTAAGTTCTTTTTTCATCATCATAATAGAGAATTGTCCTGGATAATGATGTTTAAGGTCCCCAGGAATTTCAATATAGCACATTGAAAAAAAATAATAGCAAACTGCTATCAGTGAGTTTATATATATATATATATATATATATATATATATATATATATATATATATATATATAATACAAATACTTAGGTCTCAGAAACTGTTTTGAGAGACTGTTCGGTCGCCTGCAGACACCATTAAGTCGCTAACAATGAGGTGGCTTAAAACCTAAGATGGCCAATGGCTGATGCAATCGAGACCTCACATTGCACCAGGGACCTTCTGGCCGTGGAAAGACCCTAACCACGGGAACAGAACAATGGAACACCACGCCCAGCACATCCGAGACCAAAAGAGCCTTTAAAAACAACTCCCTCACCCTCTGCACGCGCGACTTCTCTGGTCCCTAACCCCGGGACCAGTGAACCTCGCCCGCAGATCCCCAATAATGCCTGTCCAGTACTTCGCTTTGGTACTCTTGTGCTTTTTATTCGATTCCAGCTGATCAGAGACTACTTTGAAACTTTTTTTTCAGTTTTGAGAATATTTTCCTTTGTATTTTGGACTCATGGTAAATTGAAATGAACTCTCTTGCAGTGAAGTTTGTATATCTACATGCTCTCATTTACCCTATATACTGACTTTTTCCTATAAGGAAACATTTAGGAATATTCCTTTTGAAATATCTTATTATACTTTTCTAATCTTTAGGTTTTCCACAACAGAATGTGTCTGTCTAGGTTTTTTCATAAAATAAAGAGAAAGATTTTAGATAATTACCATTTTACCTCTGCCTAATTTGGGCACTTAGCTTAATCCCATTGTTTTAAGTTTACAACCTGGAGCTAGATTGGTGAACCCATTCTTATTTTCCTATGCTTTTGGTAGTCACTAATCTAGTACGAAAAATTGCTGTTTCCTTCATTTTTTTTCTTGGAAGTATTGTATATCCTCAGGTTTCTCTAGTGGACTTACTAAACTCATGGGCTATTTAAGATAAAACTGAGGCAACCATCATCAGAAAAAGGGGTAACTTGTTTGCTACAGTTTTGTCTAATTGTCCCCACCCAAAAAACCAACCACACATTCATGATGTATTAGATCTAGTTCCAGAGGAAATGGACTCCATGATAAAGATTTGCATGTAGGGAGTTATTGAAGAGTGCTCTTGGGATACATGGGAGGGATGAAGGAAGCAGGGTTAGGTAGGAGGAAAAAAGTTAGTCTGAGGTGAAGTCATAACAAATGTCCCAAATGATCCTATAGGAGATGATCTCATTGAGTTATTCACAACTGAGCAAGGGGCAAGGCTTTTATACATGATATTGAGGGGTCACTGAATGTGGATGCCACAGTGGGGCATGCAACATGCCTTCAGCAACTGAGGAATGAGTACTTAGGTCTTGAAAAGGTGATCTGGGCAATGTGCAACCCATTTACCTTGAAGGATTTTAAAAGTTGAATTACTTTCTTAGAAACAAAGATATAGGCATATTTTTTTCTATTTCTCAATATATTTACAAAAGTATTAATAATTTAACAGAAGGTATGTGGCTACACAGTGCAGAATATGCAAGACAGCTTTGTCCATTTCTTGTGCCCTTTCTTCCCTGTGCATACAACAGTTACCATTTTCACATTTTATGAAAGTGATGCTTTGTATGAGTTGGTTAAAAAAATAAATTATTTCCAAACTTTTCATTTTAAGGGACTATTTTAAACATCAGTCCATGTTGGTCCTTAAACGAAACATTCCACAATGTCACCTCCATATTTGAGGTAAGAAAGCTGTGTCTGTACTTAGGTTCTTTCTACAATACCTCTGCCTCCTTCACTCTCATGCTTCAGAAACTCATCTTTCCAGGGGGAAAAATTGTGGATTACAATCAAACTACCTCTTTATGAGCTGAACCAGAGCCCAGTAATCTACAGTGCTGCAAAGAAGCATGATTTTAATATACAATGATGGTCTAGTTAGTGGTCAAACAAAAGTTTTTTTTTTTTTGGTGAAAAAGAAATGAATATAAATGAAACCTGAGTCTATGGCCATGCCACCCTGAATAAGCCTGATTTCATCTGATCTTGGAAGCTAAGCAGGATCAGGCATGGTTAGTACTTGGATGGTAGACTACCTAGGAAGACCAGGTGCTGTAGGTATAAAATATAAAAAATAAAAATTGTAAGCTGACAAGGTCCTTGCAATCTGTGAGGTCAACCAAGGGTTGCCTCACCTAAATAAATAAATAAATAAATACATACATACATACATACATACATACATACATACATACATACATACATAAACCTGAAACCTGTGTAATAAAATAATCATGAGAGAATGTGGAGATTTTGATGGTGACCCAATCATTGTCACATTGGGGCACTTTAAAATAAATGTTCACAATTGTTCAGAAAAAAAAGGCATATTGAGAACTTATTACTTGCTAGTTATGATACAAAACAATTAATAACACGATAATATTAATATTTAATTCTAACTACTGTCCCAAGTGTTAGGCATGTTATCCAAGCTTTTTGTTCAGTCTTTTTATTTTAAGTGATATAACTTTTTAAAGTTTAGGCTGTTAGAAAGTGGTAGAGTCAGAATTAAAAATGATCTTTCTGATTGAAAAATACAGGCTATTCTTTGGGGAAAATATCCATAAAGAGAAGTATGTCATTAAAATGAAATACCTTCATTATTCTTAGAATTACATTTCTGAAAAATTAGGCTATAAATAATGTGTTTCTATTTTTTGTTTGTTTGTTTTTGGTAGAGTGCCCATATAATGGGGAGAAGAATGATTTTTGGAGTCAGGACACCTGTATTCACTACTTAGCGTTGAGCTCTGGGAAAAAAAATGAACCCTAATTTTTTCATTTATAAAATTAGGATATTAAAATAGAATGATAGAAACCAGTCAGAAAATTTGATTTGCTGCATTTGATATAAGAGACAGATCTTGAACATGTTTTCCGGTGACAGAACTATGTGTGTCCCAGAACCAATCTGTAATATTTTGAATGTTGAGTGTTCTTGCACAGCTTATATTTAGTATGGGGTTTTCACAGATTAATTTTATTTCTTTAGCAGAGGTCTATTTCATTGAGGGTCTGCTGGATCCTTGCTTATTTAACTACTAATTATACAAAAGAAGATGGAAGTTGAGATGGTAAAAAATAGAGGTTAAAATACTGAGCACCAAAGGAATCCTGGATATTATTGGCTTTGCCAGTAAATAATCAGAGGAAAAAATAAATAAATTAGAAGATGAGTTTGGCAAATATGTGTATATTTACAAAAGATTCTTACAGGGTTTTTTTTTTTTTTTTTGTAATGGATTTACTAAAGTTTTGGGAGAAGGGAACCCTTATTATCCACCCATCTGTGGTTTCACACAGTAGGATCATGAGAGTCAATTTAGTAATGTATTTGGATTAAAAAATTGGTTCTGCAATTTTATTGGGAAAATTAAGACCAAAAAGATGGAAGCTTGGATTGTAAATTGGTGTGAATCTTGTGTAAATAGCCATGAATGTCAGGGGATTTAAACCCATAACAAACCCTATGTTTAAATTTTATTTCATTTTTTTCCCCACCAGTAGGAATACATAAATGATTAGAAATCATAAATTTTATCACTGTGGAATATTTATATACATGGAGAGAAACGTTAAAAAAACATTGAAAGAAGACTAACAATAACTCCTGATACTCAATATTAAGTCAATAATCTCTACTAATATTATTGTGGTGTTTTTACTCATTTGAACTAGCTCAAGTAAATATTGGTTGAAATGAGGTTTGTTTATCTTTTCCTTATGAGTACAATAAGGAAATAGCTTTAACATAGCTGTTTAATATCACCTGAAGTTAGAAATAAGGAGAAAGAGGAACTGTTGTACTTGAAATATGCTAATTTGACTGTTTCTTAGGAGATGTTGGAGGATGGTGTGTAGAACTCTCTTCGGTAAGATAATGAGGAATAATTGCTGATAGTCACTTAAAATTACTATTTAAAAAATGTTATTTAGTTTTTTTTTCCTTTATGAAAGTAGGGTTGCATTGTAAAATGTACTTACATCCTGTATTCAATTTATCAGGAAAATAAATCAGATATTGTCTTTATCTTTACTTATATGCAATGTCATATTCAGTGTTTCTCTTTTGTTTTTCTCAGTAGGAAAGCTCCCCCCAAACAGATATATTCTTATATCACCTTTACAGATATTGCCTTAAATACCATTGGTGTCTGTACACATTAATTATGTCATTGAAAAAATAAAGGCTATTGAAAAGTCTAGTGTTTAAATACTAGATGTGAAAATATTTTTAATGTTGAATTGAATTGATAAGTGACCCCTAACCTGAATGCTTCTTTTAACCATAAAATGCATCCTTTTTAAATTTATTATACCTCATGAAACACCAATTTTAATTTAGTCCTCTTGAAAGACCTGAGAATATTTGCATTGTCAGCGGCTTAAATTGACCACAGAAATGACAAATAAATAATTTAGAAAACTGTAAGATTATTTAGGCACTTAAGATGTATATAAAGTAATTAAAACCAAACTTTAGGAGGGCCATGGCCTTACTTTACTTGGTTATTCTGCAGCTGAAGTCACTGCCTAAATTGTACAAGGGCATATGTTCAATTTTCAGTTGTAATGAGGAACATGGGATGTTTTGATTCTTAATTTGCTGCACTCGTCTCTAGAAGATGCAATTGCCTATGTTAAAAAATGGACATCTCTTGTGGAAAATAATAAAAATATGTAAGATAACACATGCCACATGAATATATGGTTGGCATGTGGCTTTTCTCTTTGAGTGTGGAATTATCCTTAGCTGCTATCATGGAGCAGCCACATGGAAATGTTCATTATTAGCCACTTAGGAATGAGATCAGTTCCTTTGATCTCATTAGTTTCATCATGATTATTTCATTTTAACTAATATATGATGTTTATAAAGGTATTTTTAGTAAATTGTTCACTTATAAGGGCATTTTGGATTTTATTATTTTCTAATCAGGAAAAGAGAAATGCATGTTATAAAGTTTTCTTTTGTTTGATATTGAATGTACACAAACATAATAAAAGATATAAAGCAGGTTTTTTCTTTTTATTTCTTTTTTTATTTTACAAATTTTTTAAAAACATGGCATTTGAATTTTATATTTTATTCTACATGTTGTTATACTTGAAAATACTAGTACATATTCTTGGGATAAACTTAAATACTTGTAATCTCATGTTGTGATATAGATTGATATTGAGTAGAAGGACCACCTTTTTATTTAGTTAAAACTTGCATTTATCTCAATTATCATTCTATAAAGTTTACAGAATTACAGTGAGCCTGGCTATATTCAGGGTCCTACCCTTAGTTTTAAAACAAAACAAAACAAATACAATATTTCCCACTTAAAAACTGTATTAAAGAGAAAGATCTTGAGACCTCTCCAATTTGAATAAATAGTTGAAGGCTAATTAGAATTAGTAAAAAATGCAAAAGTAAAAGATACATGTTTAAGTCAGTAGTCTCATTTAAAGAGATGTAGCTAAGAACCATTTTCTTTTTGCACTGCCCGGCACTGCCCTTTGTTTGTTACATTTTTTTTTTTCATTAGTTTCAAATATACAGGCTGCCAAAATCCATACCTTGTTACTCTGGTCACATGGATGAAGTTTGGTAAGTCAAAACGCTCATATCCTTTGTCATACCGATTGCTCTGAAGGTTGGAACATTATTCAAACTTGGCCAATAGAAATTGTACCTAGGATGCTTCCATTTTAGGATCTTGAGAATAAGAGTTTTGGGTTTTGGAGTTGGAAAGAAGTACATTGGACATAAGCAGTAGCCAAGCAGATAAAGCCAATCAGAGATAAGAGGAAATGAGTGCCTGAGAGGAAGCAGATCTTTCATGTTTCAGTTCTATTGGAACTCAAAGTTGCCCTTCTCTTTGCAGTATCCATCCAAAATATCTTCTTTTTTAAGTTACAAAAGTCTTTTCTAGCAAAATAGATAAGAATTCTTAATAAAGTATTTGTTTGCATCTAAATGTGCTAATTCAAATGCACTAGCTATGTTCTCTTAAAATAGTTCATGGCTTCCTACAGATATCTTTATTTTAAACAAGTTTGGACTTCACTGATAAGGAAAAGGTAAATTTTACTTTTGTGAATAATCATAAACCCTGAATTAACAACATCAAAAATGTTAGATACATGTAGCATGAATGTTTATCTATGTAAATAGTGTCTATAACCTTTCTTGGGCCCTGGACCCAACTTTTTTTTTCTTCTTCTTGCTCTCCTTTTCAAATAAAATTCATTGGTCTACTTTATCCCCTTGAAATCAGATTTTGCAGCCTCCTGGCTTTCTTCCAAAAGTCTCATTGTTTCACAAGCCATCCTTGTTTTCAATTCATCCTTCTTTATCCACTGTATAAACTAGGTGGACCTGAATACTTAGGAAAGATCGAAAGCATTTGGTTGTTATTAGAGTAAGGATAGCTGACTCACACATGTAAAACATTAAATAAACCTTACGAATGTTTGAGTGATTTTTTTTACTGTTGTTGTTGTTTGGAGCTCTGGGGCATTTAACCACATCCTGCCATGCACACAATTGAGCTTCTCTCTTTATTAACAGGTATAGTTTTAAGCTAATAAAACAAACAAGGACAATACTTTTATTTTCTTTTCCCAACATTTTTTATTAATTTATTTAAATGTAACATGCTATACACTGTCCAGCCTTTGCAAAGGTAGGAGGAAGGAGGGATTCTACATCTTTATGAGGAGTCTCCTCAGAACAAGCACAGATGCACACATTTGTGGCTGATGTACCTTGACATTGGGGTGGGGGGCCACAATTCCCACAGAGGCAGTGATCCCCAAATCGTGATGATTTTTTTAAAAATATACAATATTCAGGGCTGGCACTGCTTTTCCTTCAGTAGCATAATCCAGCTGCCAAGGAGATGAGAATTTGTTCTCAATATCAAGCAAAGATGCCATTTTTAAATGCAAGAGAATCCCATTGCTCCTTATCAAATTGTTTCTGTATCTCTCGATGTGTGTACTTGTGTGTGTAGGGGGTGAGGGAAATGTTTTCTATTTTTGGCTTCTTCAAGCTAAGATACATTTTGCTAGAAGCTGTTTTAGTGTTTTGAGTACTGTAATGATGACTGTTTACACTTAGTCTCACTGGTAATCTAAATGGCTAAGTGAAATATGAATCCAGTTTGTGCCCTATTTGCTGTTACCATGGTCATCTAATACTATATTTGTCTCATCAAACATTTAATTTTGGTTGTGGGTGGTCCATGTTTATGTGTCAGGAGCAATTATTGTTTTAAAATTAAGGGACAAAGATAATCTAGTTCTGATAGGAATGCATTGCACCATAGCTCCCAGACTCACTTACCAATTAAATTTTAACATACAGATTCCAACCACAAAAATTAAACATTTTTAGTATCTCATTTGTCAAAAAGCAAGTTGGAAGCCAAGTACTAGGAAATGCAACTTCAGCCATAAGTCAAAACACTGCCTCAAATGCATTTCTTTTGAAACCCCAACTTTTTAAAGGAATGATAAAAATATGACCTTTTATGGGATTACTTTATGGAAAAATTTTGTAATAAAGCTAATTCTTAAATAACACATAAACCAAAAGTGCTGGTTAAGCACTAACACAATTAAGTCATAAGGGAAGATCACAAAACACCAGCCTTTCTAGAGGTTAAACTTTAGTAAAAAGACACATTTAGTGAGTCTTTTCCTTGTACCAAAATACTGTGTCCATACAATAAAATAGCCAGACCTTTTTAAAACAAGAACTATGAAAATAAAACTGCAGCATCAACATATTCTTATAGTTATCACTGGAAATATTTAAAACAAATAATATTTTCTACACTTTTAAAATCCACTACAGACACTGCAAATTAGGCTTATGTATTTATTTAGTAGAATGCAATGGGATGGTGACTGACTGGCACACTCTTATGTACTGTTACCTATTACCTGTTCTAACAAAAGGAATTTCTATGTGGTTACATTGTGAAACCTTCCAAAGCTTTTTAAATTTACAGAAGTTTTATTTGGTTTTGTAATAATGAGATTATACAGCTTGAACAGATTTCAGTATATCATTACACAGAATATATTTGCTCAGATTAAGCCCTTGGGAGAGTTACACTTTGTTCCAAATTCCTTAATAGTTCCTTTGGGGGAGATGTGCTATGTGGTACTTATAAAGGATTCGTATATATGCAGACAGCTTCTTCATCACTTACCACTATGACGTATGGCAAAATAACGTTAGTAAATAATAAAGCAAAGATAGTAAAATGCATTTAACAATTAATTTTCCCTTTTTTAGTATATTCTTGAAGACTCAATGATGTATTTGAAGAAAAAAAATTAGCCTCTGGTCTATTTTTTAGGAAAGGAAGCCTTAGTGGTGATACATGTTTTTAAATGATGGCAGACATCTCTAACTCGAGCCATGAGACAGCACTGTTGTATTTATTGTTGATGATTCTTATACAGAAGTGCAAATTAAGTCAACTGATTGCCCATGGGGCACTCACGCTGCTTCCCTATTCTCATCTATTTTTGAAGTGTTTGCCAGGGTTTAAAAACACTTTGTCATGAACATGCATGTGGTGTGCTGAAGAAAAAGAAAAGGTAAATCAGAGGATACTGAGGATACTCTTTAAAATCCCAAAAGATATTTAACATCCTATTAAATAAATAACTTAGAAAGAAATAGAAAGGGATGAAGGCAGAATGCACAAGCGTACCATACTATTTGTTTTGTTAGAACAGTTTTACACTAACATGTTTACATTTTTAAATGCTATACAATGCTTCCATGATGCCACGCCCAAAGCTCCTTTGGTTGTGCACATAACATGACCCAAGTGCTTTCCCGTAAATACTTGCATGTCTTACTGCTCATGGAATCATTAGGCTTGAATGAGCAATAAAAATCTTTGATATGAGTTTGAATTCCATAAATAACTTTTCCAAATATCATTCAACAGATTGTTCTGTGTTCTTTAAGTTCTATTTCAGAAGATAAAAAACAAAAACTTCAAACCTTAACCAAAATTCCAGCCACAATGTTGTTTGCTTAGGAATAACTTCCATCCCATTTGATCTGCCTATATCTCGATTACAAGGCATAACACAGAACTAATTAAAAGAACATCATATCTCAGCAGTGAGTACAAAAACCTTCAAAAATGTCCTTTCTTTCAAGCAAGCCAACATCTGCAATGTGTCCTTGCCTTCTGAGCTACTGTCTTCATGAAGAATACCCACCATTCCTGGCAAAAGAGCCTTTGGTTTTACTGCACTCACAAACACTGCTGTCCTCTATGAGTGTACAACCATTGGGAGAAAATGAGCTGAGGTGTTTTTCCTTCGTGTTTTCTGTCCTCTTCTGGGAGCTCCTTTTCCATTCAATGCCACATACATTTGTCTCCCATTGTGCTGCCAGTTAAAGGATGCATAGGTATTGTATCCATTTTCCTCTATCCTTTCTTTCAGCTTACAGTCATTGTTAAATTCTTTCTGCAAAGGAAAAACAAACTCTTTTATGATAATGATACTTGATTCCATTTGATACAAACCATTTATACAACTCCAGTTCAAGAGTTTCTTTGCTGTTGACAGTTGCACATAAGTTGTGCACTTAATATACAAAGTCAGTAGAAAAGTAAAACTCATAACCACAAAAACAGTTTCTAAGTTTAAAGGCATTTGATTCATTTTAGTTGGCCATTATAACCACATATTGGGGCCCTTTTAAAAACCTGGTATGTCTTGAATATTACATGGTTTAAGTGCTTAGAATGATTTTCAAGAAGCAAACATTCCACTAATATTTGTGATGAGTCAATAATAAAAAATTGTGTTATAATCGTTTTGTCAGAGTAATGACTAGGATGTCTCATGGGAAAATAGAGTTACAGGAAAACAGAGAGCTTGTCAAGTTTGCACACTTCATAAATCCACATAAATACACCCACATTGATGAGAAAGCAGATCTTATAGCAAACAATAACACTTCTAGATAGTCATGAGGCCAACGTGAGGGAGTATCTTCATCTCTTCCAAATACCACATTTCTTAATTTTGTAAATTCTTTACAATTTTTATAAATTGGAATTTTGATAGATTTTACTCTGAGATCTAGAAATGACTGAAAACTAGGACATGGAATATCACTTGCTTTGCAAATTACCATATCAAAGAAATTATAACTATGGTAACTAACACTGCCTATGTGCTTTGATCTTGGGAAATTCCACTCTATATCCATAGTGCTTTGGCTTTCTTTCAAGTGACCATGTGTTTTTAAAGGGATCTTTTGGAACAAGGATTGATGTTTCATTCATTCCATAAATCCAGAATCCTACTCTGGAGTTAATAATGAAGAGAGGTATCTCACCAATCTCTAGACTCTGGCTTCAGAAATGTCTCTCTTTCCTTAAATCCAAACTAAAGCAGTTAAGAATCTAAAGAATTGGTGCTTTTGCTCTTCTGCCTCTACTTTCTCCATCGAAACCAAGGGCATTATAGGCATCTTTCACTTGAGATTTCTACTGGGCATTTCAAACAGTTTCTCTCACCTCAGAACTTTCAAAATTTCTCCTTAATTCCCAATTCCCAAATGTGCATATATTTAAACATTCAGGTTTCTCTGGGCTAGATGGTAATTTTGAACATTATTAGCACCATCATAAACAGGTATGTTTTATGTTTATGTGGCTAGTTTAAGCTTGTTCCTTGGAATTAATTTATTCTATATGCTTCTCTTCTATGAAGTAATACTTAAAAGTTATTCAAATAATGACTTATTTGGCTAAAAGTAAGAAGAAATGGTAAATTAAGGTAAGCTTTCTAACATAAAAAAATTCTGCTTTAGAAAAAAATCCAAATAGTATGTTTTTTTCCTATTCATCTTAGTGTGTCTAAAACTATATGGTTTTCAAAAAAGAGATGATTTTTACTATGAATAATTGCACTCATTTCAATAAAAAGAGCACAGCTTAAAGACTGTGGAAGGGTTGAGATTATTTCAGATGATTTTATATTTGAAACAGAGCTGTGTATAGAAAAGTAGCATGGATGCTTAATTATTTCCCCCCCAAAAATAAATTTATAGGGCAATGTTTCTTAAAGTGAGGTACACCTAGAGCAGACTCCTCATCTCAGATATTTTTAATAGTTAGACTGTAAATAAATGTTGTATCAGAATCTCTGTATGAGGAGCCTTGGAAGCTATGTTGTTTATATCATTTAAGTGAATAAATATTAAAGTTTAAAAAATATATAGGCTAGAGCAAGATCTCAAAAGTAGAAATTTTGGCAGTTTAGAAAAAGGTTTTGAATTTCTTCAGGATACCAGGTAAATTTACTTGGTCCTTACATCATGCCCTATGAGGGCCTGTTCTATTTAAATTCACTTTTATAATTTATTTTTTAATTATATTAATAAAAAACCCCTCATATACAGTAGATGCATTGTTCAGAGAATAATTAATGAAAATATAAGAGAGATGTACATTTCTCAAAAGGAAATGAGAAAAATACTTGAGAAAATACAATATGGAGCTGGTTTAATCAGCATTCTTGGTGCCTAATGATATTTTCAAGAAGCCTTATGAAATCCATGGAAATTACTTAAAAAATGAAAATAGGAATTATGAGTTGTCATCTGCTATACAGAATAATGTTAGATGTATACTCATACATTTTGATGGTCTAACCTTTGGATGCAAAGTCCCTAGTCCTCTTCCATCCTGAGTAAGACATTCAGTTTGAGTAAATTTTTCACTTAATTTGAAGAAGTTATAATTTTTCACTTTTCCTTATAGTATTGCAAAATCACAAAACAGTGCACTATAGTTAGAGAATGAGTTTCTTTCTGAGACAGTCTGGAAGTGGAGAGCATAGGCTGTGATGAGCTGAGCCAACTGGAGAGGTAGTTAGGTTTACACTTTGCATAACTTTGTAGATTTTATGGTTCTAGTGCTGGGAAATACTAAGGACTAGGCAGACCCTCTCCTCTTGAAGTTCACAATCTACTGGGAGAAGACAGTCAATAATAAACATATTAATGAGAGAAATATCTGATAAGTGCCATTGCAGATCATTAAAATGGGGTGATGTGATAGAAAGCAACTAGGCATCTACTTTAAATGTAGTAGAATAAAATAATTCATAGACCTTAGACCTCAAGTAGTATAGGCAGAGTACAATAGCTATATTGGGATAGAAAAAATATGAGGAAATGAAAGGAAAAGGATTAAATATTTTTATGACAGTTAATTTGAGGTATCCATTTATTCTTGATATCTTCTTAAAGAAGTATACTTTACCAATTAAAAATTATTTTTTACCAATTAAAAATTAAAATTTTTACATTTTCTTTCACAATCTGAATTCATATTAGATGGCTTTACTTTAAAGCATTGGTTTTGACTATGTATGTGTATCAGTATCTAAGAATATACACTACGTCTTCTACCCAGTAATTCTGATGTAGTAGAATAAGGAGGGACCTAAGCATGTTCATTAAAAAGGAAAAAAAATATGCCTCAAAAGTAATTATGCCATGAACCCCTAAATGGAACCACTTTAAAAAACAGTCTGTTACTCTTCTTGGCTCATTAGTAGAGCAACATGTAATAGAAAAACTTAACTAAAATTCCTCTCATCCACCACCGCCACCCAAAACACATTTACCCTAGCCAAAGGGACCAATTCAAAGTATGTCCAACTCTCCAATTATAAGTGGACCTGATATGAATAAAATGCAAGTCTATTCTGTATCCAGACAAATGATAGAATAAAGTTCCAATGATTCTCAGATTGTGGTTATCAAACCAGTAGCAACAGGAACACCTGGAACCTTGTTAAAAGTGCACATTCTTAGACCCTACCACACACTTACTGAATCAGAAAAGCTGGGAGTATGTTTTAATAAATTCAGTGATTCTGAGACATACTCAAGTTGATAATGGCTGTAATCATCCTTATGTTAATCAACAAAATAAGTTTATTTACAAATTTTAAAGTGACATTTCTTGATACTTGCTATGAAATATAGGGATGATCTACTCAAAGCACTGGCTGAATTAATCATTTTTGTCTAGGTAAATAAAATTCTGGAGTTGATTGAATGGTACACAAAATAACAAATTTCTTGATATGTCTCCCTATTTCAGATTTTAACAGAATACAAAACACCCAAGTCCCTGTTTTATCTCTAGCTGTAACACACAGTATATGGTTTTCTACTTAATTTGTGATCTTTGTTTTCAATGATCCTTCTCCAAATTGTCTGCAGAGCCCATGCCAATTTGACCAGATGCTTCCGTGAGAGTCTGACTGGTTAGCAGTTCAGAACATTGACTGACAAATGCCAGCAACAGCCTGTGTGGTAGACTAGTGGGTGAGCAACAGAGGAGATTATAAAATTGGAAAGGCTGCCTTGCTAGCCTTTGAAACTCTGGTAACCAGCCCACTGTGGCTCTATTTACTAGCAATGGAACAATAACAAGCTATTCAATGGCCGGGGGAAACATTCCAAAACTGTGGTAGTGATTTACTTCAGTGAACTTTGAAAATGAAAGCAGAATACTTACGGAGCCATAGAGTTTACCCTTCTTGTTCATGGCTAAGTAGTAGTTGCTGTTAATGGCTTTGACGGCAACAACTCCGATTTCCACTGAAGTTATCTCCAGGATACCTAAAACAGACAATTACAACAGGCTACACTTAAGAGTCACATAAAGGTGTTTTAAAAAGTCCTAAGAAACTACTGAGTTTATTTTTTAATTGTTCTGAGATAAAAAAAAAATTTAAAAACTGGAAAAAAAAAATAGCCCCAACTTCTTCCAATGAGCCTAAAAAGCCAGAAAGCTAGAAACAAGTAGTAAGTCTTTAAAAGAATTCCCCTGCATTTTACTCTGACCATATAGGGGAAAATATTGTTTTAATTAAAATGCTTCCTTTGCTAACTCTGCATTTTCAACCCCATAAATATTGAAACAACTCTACTCATCTTAGCCTAGATTTCACAAAAACTTATCAGAGCTCACATCTGTACTATGGTATTAAATTAAATCTATAGCATATGTCAATAATATGTAAGATTTACTTCAATCTGTAAAAACAGTGGTAAACTATTTCTTCTTTGTCAGACACTTAGATAAACTAAATCTTTTGACTACATTTAACTGATAAATTTATTTTTGGCAAATGAACTGACATTTCGAGATACAGGGAGACTGACCCTACATCTACATTGTCTTTAAAACAGCAGAATGACTATTCTGGGTTGAGAGAAAATCTATCAGCATTTTTTAAAGTTTTTTTTTCTTCTAGAAAGAATGGAAAACTGAAGGAATTAGTAATTGATTGGCAGATCTTTTCCCTTAATACACAAGTTTCAGTTGGTGCATCTAGAAATAATTTTCTCTAAAAAGTTTGGAGGTAAGTACAGGAAAGGCATTTGATAATTCTATTTAAAATGTCCACCCATTTTAGGTTAAAAAGACCTCAGGTACTAACTACTTCTTATAATGATTGAGAAAGTTTTCTCAGGGTAGAGAAGCAGTGCTGTGATCATCTAAGGCCTCTGGATTTAGACTGTTTGGGTTTGACTCCTGGCTTTGCATTTCCTGGTAAATGACCACAGCAAAAGTTGCTGAACTGCTTATGTCTCAATTTCATTTGTAAAATGGGCAACAGACTAGTACCTCCCTCATAGTCTTGTGAGGATTAAGTCAGATATACATATTAAATAATTAGAACTCACCTAGAATATAGTGACTCTAATTATCAGAGGAAAGTTTTCCTCCAAAGGTTCTAGATTTTGGAATTTCTTCACCAAGCTGTGTAATCCTGAACAGGACAAATTCCCATTAGGTTAGCCCATAAAATCTGGAAGTTGATCACATGTTACCATTTAGCATTTAATACCTATCAAAGGAAACACCATCCTAAATGTGGTTGATAAATTGTGTATTTATACTCTTCCCATTGGCAAAGAGTGGTTTGTTCTTAAGACATGAACTCTTCTCTTTCCTTCACAGGTTAATGAGCCATGTGGAGGTCAATAGAAATGCTTGAGTTTCGTCATTGCAAAGTTGACATAACCAGAGAGACTTGTGCCAGACTACATGCCATGAACCATTCTGCCTATGTATCCTATAGGAAGCCTCTGACCTAACATAGGATATACTCTCATTAATTGAATAAGATAGATTTCAGTTGGAAAGTTCAAAACAAGAAAAGATTGTGAAGGGTGAAGGAGACAGTCTCTGTAATTTTAACATGTTTTCTTGATGCTGGTATTTGTCCTTAAGGCATGAACCTGTACAAACACATTTATTTGCACACTGTAAAAAGTACTTTTTTTGTAGTATATTTCTTTAATTCTTACAACAGTTCTTGAAGGAGATATTACTATTCTCAATTACAAATGAAAAAATGAAGAATACTGAGGTTGTTTAACTCATACACAAGGTGATAAAGTGACATAAGTCAGCAATGATGGATTCAACATTTAAGGCTTTGACTTTCAGAATATCTTGCTCTAAATCTATAGTTTGCTTCTGCATCATCACTCCCCACTCTTTCCTATTCTCACAAGGGAATTCTATTGGAAATTTTTTTCAAGTTGCAAAAGAAGTAGTGAGATTAAGCTGCAGTAACAGACTAAGTTGGGAAAAGGAAAAATATGATATAAATGTTACCAAACCTTTGACTGATTGTTTCTGAGACTGTATTACACATGGTAAATCATATTTAGCTGGGAAATCCCTGAGTTTTTTTCAGCTTGGCACAAAATAGAAACTAAATATTCAGAAAATCTGTCAATCAATTAGCCATATGTCCCAGTCTGCAATCTGCAAGTAGTTAAAGCTAGCTTGAAAATGTTCATTGTGCTTCAAAATAGAAGGGAAGACATAGGTGATATAAGTCATTGCAAATTCTGAAAATAATTTTTGGGTACATCATGTATCAGTAAATCATAATTTGATAATCTTATGAGTAACAGACAATGACTGCCTTTATTATAAATATCTGTGAATGTGAGAGTGACTTTCTGAAAAACTAGAAAGTCTAGAAAACTTCTCTATTTTCTCCAGTGTTTTCTGCTCTTTAGTGAGGATGATAAAGTTTGCCTTTACAAGTATTTTTTGGAAAAGATCACCAAAATTTTAATTGACAATTGTTAGATTAATAATATATAGTTCTATATGTGCATACTTCATGCAAAACTAAATGCCAGTCGAAGACAGCCTTTAGCAGACAGTAAGTGAAAGGCATACAGGGTCTCTTTGTATTTCTCACAACTTATGCTAATATACAATTACCTCAAAATTAAAGTTATAAGAAAGCACTATTTTGTTACTTAAGCTAGCACTTGAAAATTGAATCATCAATAAAAGAAAACATAAATTATATTTCCCATTCATATAAATTAGACATTTCTGTAAATTTAAAGACATATTCTTATAATAAAATGCTCTTATTTATATTAAGTTGTAACCACATCAGTTCTGATGTTTCTGTGAAGATTAATATGACAGGTGATATTGTAAATCTATTTAAGGGCTTTAGGACAGTTTAATTGAAACACGTAGGAAGACCTATGATGAGAAGGGCATTCTTTTAGGATATGGGAATGTAAAGCCAAGTTATGGATCTCCTCTTGCAAAGTCTATGTTTTTTGGGGAATATAAGAAAAATACAGAGAGAATTTCAATAAAACATACTAAGTGATAGTAAGTGCTAAGATGGAAGACAAGAGAGGCAAGTGTAAAGGTAGTTCATATTGGCTGAGGTTCTAAAGCAGACTAACTGTTGGAAATGAGACCTGTAGGTTGAGTGAGAAGCATCCAGGAGGAAGGTGGCAAGACATGAGCAAAAATATTAAGGAGAAATATTATAATTCTGGTTTATATAGTAAAACACAGAGTAAAAGGAACAAGGCAGAAAGTTATAAGAAATGAGATTGGGGAGTTAAGTCAGACTCAAGTTATCAACCATCTTGTATGGATTGTAAGGATTTAGGTAAATAGAAAGTATTTTATCTAAAAATATATAACTTTTAAAAGAACATATTAAAAACAATATTTAGCAATTTCTTTAATTAAATAACAATCGGTAAAGTTCATTTTGAATTATATTTGAAATCCTAAATAATAAAGTTTGATGATCAACATTATAAAAGTGAGTGTGACATTAATCAGCTTCTATTAATGGATAAATTCTAGCTAATGGTGCATTGTCACCATAGTAATAGAGAGGATTTTGCAAACTGATGAACTACAAGTGAAAATAACCTGGAAGTCACATTTTTCATGTAAATCACCTTTTAACTTGCAGCGCGTGAGTTATATTTTATAAAATCACTGAGTAGTTAATCTAAGGAGGTGGCCATTCACATGTATCTTTCTCAGTTTATGCCTCTCATACTTCTCCAGAAGAGAAGCATCTGACCCATTTTCTCCCCAGCAATCATGTTGGACCAAGACTACTTCTCTTTTGGGGATATTAATATAAACAAGTTCATTGGCTTGGATGGTAAACTTCTCCTTAAATATTTTTTCATAGACACAAGAGGAGAAAGTAAAAGGCAAATAAAACTTAAATAGAATAAATATAGATGGGGGAAAGCTAGGTTTAAAAGCTAAATGCAAAAATTCTATTATTCTCTTCTAGATAAACTAAATATGAATATATAAAGGAATCTTAGAGATTATTTGAGTAATTTGGCTAATGTGTATTAAGCACAAATGTGCAGGGTGTGTGTTAGCTCTCACTATGGAGGATGCAAAGACAAGAGAGCCTTTACTTTCAAGGAGTTTTAAAACTGGGTAGTAGAATAATGACACAAATAATTAATTACAATACAAGAAAATATGTTTAGTGCTATATAAGAGAGGAAATGTATTGTCATGGCTTTAAGTTGTAAATAAGTTATCTTGAAAAAGAAGGTGTTTGAGGTGAGCCTTTCAGGGGTAGGATTTTAATAGGTGGAAATGTGGAAAGTTGAGAGCACTATTCTGGGCAAAGAAATGTAAATGCATAAAGAAAGGCATGGAAGAAGGAAGTGAGCTCATGTATGCTTGAGCCACAGTTGCATGGAAGAGAAAAATGAGCTCATGTATGCTTGAGCCACAGGTGACTCCACTTACCAATTGCACTCTGTGGGGCCACTCTTGGTAAAAGTAAGGGTTCTACTTTATTGAATAGCAGTGATGCTTTCCTGGATAAGGAATATACTTAAAAAAAATAGTTGTGAAACTTGGAAGCAGCTCAATAAATGTCAGAGCCTCAAGGATTCAGTCAGTCATGTCAGTTGTTTGTCTCTAAACATTTTAACTCAAAATAGATTATAATGCTATATAATTTGATAGTTTTAGTCAATGTGCTGAATTATAACATTATTAGTATAATGTAATATACAAATCCTAATCCCTCTAAATTATGTCTCTCTTTCTTATTAGTTATTGTCAGTGTCCCAAATAGATCTATTATATTCTAACACAGAAAAATCTGTTGAGCTCCTTGAGCTTGTTGTCACATTTATACTATATACCACAGAGATTATGTGGCCATATCCAAGAGTGTGGGGTCAAATGGCTCCAAATGTGCAGTCGTCATTTCAGAATCACTGTGGGTTTATCTCTTTAATTGTGTATCTTTCTCAAAGAACCACAACAATTGCAGTGGTCTTTATTTATTTTTATTAAAATAATGCATAGTTAATAATATGTGCTCAACATTATTTATTGAATAAATAAATGAATCAGTGAGTGATCAGTCCAATGACTGGCTGAGTAAAAGAAAATGGGTATTCATTAAATACAGAAGTTTTTTCTTTTGACAATAGAGTCATATTTATAAAAACTTGAGATGAATTAATAATTCCACATCCAATAAAAATGAAACAAAGTAAAAGTCTAAATGCTATATGCTTCAAAGGGAAAATCAGTGAATTACAAAATATAAATATATTTTTATTATTTATAGATAAATTATAAATCTGAAATTCTTTTAAATTTTCTAAATAGAATATGTATGGCTCTGCAACTGTTATTAAAATTGTGATAAAAAGGGTCTCAAGCATGAATCAGACAGGCCACCTAGGATGTGAGATCCCTAGTCAAGGCAACATTCTTGGTTAAGAAAGACACCATTTGGAGTAAATTGAATTTAAAATTAATGACAGTAGTAGCCCAGAAATCAAAAACTGGTACAGAGTGACTCTCATGTGTAATATACTTTCATGCCTCATTTAATATTTATAAAATATACCAGATAAATATTATGTTCTTTAAATGTTGAGACTGAGCCTTGGAGGAATTAAGTAAATTCGTGAACACATACTCACTATAGTATAGCATATTTGGTATTTGGATCCAAAGCCCATTCCCTTTCCAATAAATCAGGCTTTGTAAAATACACTTGAAAATAGCAAAATAAAAAAGCAATGATAGTTTTACCTATTTTAATTTTTTTCTTCATATTCTAGTAAACACTTGATTTTCAGATTTCAAAAGTATTTTGGAGAAGCATATCATGTAGTCAACACAAAGGGATTAAATTCCATAGATAGTAATCCACAGGTAGTATTCTAGGTAACTAAATTAATTTTAATTTTCTAAGTAACTAAAGTTTTCCAGAACTAATATTTTATTTAAAAAATTGGAACCTAAATCTTCAAGTTCACTCATTTCTTGTTTATATATTTATTGATCACTCAGCATTACCAACATTAGCTCTGTCTCTGCTGTGAAAGTAGAATGCTCTCAGGAGTTCTTGAGTACCCACATTAAAACCAACTGATAAATTAATATGCAATCTTGCTATAATTGAGTAAAAACTATAGGTAAATTTTGGCAATATTCTTTTCTGAGTACAGGACATTAGGTTTTGTGTAGAAACTCTAGTATCTCTTTTTTATAGGTTCTCAGTTATACTCTAGAGAGTGAACATTTGCACAAATGTGATGTTAAAATTTTGGAGGAAACAAAAATATCTAGCTTTATATTTAGCACAAACTACATTAGTTTTATCTTTCATATCTATAATAAAACAAATGTAGTAATTTTTCCTGTATTGTGAAAATTATGATACATAATTTGCGAATGTTCTCACGGAGTCAAATTTTGCTTTATAAACACTGGTGTTGAAAAAAAATTCTACAGCAATTATTTTTTCAGCTGGTACTTAGTTTATGTCCATACTTGAATTTGTTGAAAACATTATTCCACTTATGGTTCTTGACAGTAAAATGCTACTTTTACAACTGGGAATTCCAGTAGATTCATATGATCTTGCCTAGAAAACATACGTATTAGTTTTCAATATCTAAACAATTTCCATTATAACAATTAGAATTATTTTAAATAACAATGTTTATACCTCTCTTTAATGTGAAACAGAGCTAAATTAAGTGAAGTCTCAAAAACTTACATGTGCTGTTGAACTCCTACACAGCACAAAGGACCTTCCTAAACACTTTGCAAGAGACTTGACCAAACTTTAGCCTGGCTTCCATCTGCAGTAAACTGTGTCCTTAAAGCTGACTTCAGCCCCTGTGCTGCATCTTAAGAAAATTCAATGCTGCCAAACCGTAAATTATACATTGTCCCAACCCACCTTGCCAAACCATATTCAGTAATTCTCCATTTACTCACTTCTGTAATTTTTCATTTGCACGTAGCCTCTAGTCTCTTTTCTGTCCCACCTTTTCACTTTCCCATAATCCAGTTTTGCTCTCTATTTGTTCTCCCTTAAAAACCTCAGTCACTTTTGTCTTAGATGAGATTGAGCTTTGTTATTACTGCAGTCCCTCTCCCTTACTACAGTAGTCTGAATAAAATCTGCCTGTCATCTTTAACAAGCATCTGATGCTGAGTTTGGTTTGTTTATTTGCTTGTCTGACAATTATTGGAGCTCAAAAAATATCATGGAGATTATAGAGTAGAAAACTGTCACTAAATTTATGGGTAGCATGTGCCCAGAAAAATATCCTACAAATGGTAAATATAAAAAGAAAGAAGAAAGTGGGTTTTTTGAAGACTGGGAAAAGAAAGCAGCTAGCTGGGGGATAGGGGTCCCCACATGCTTTACACCTGTCTGGGATTACATATTTGCTTGACTCAACAATATCAAAAAGTGCACTTACATATTAGCTTAACTATTTTGAAAGAATGTCATAATATACCTAAGCAATTTTTGTATTACCTACTTATTTTCTCATTTTATTTCTCTTTACCCTTCTGCCCTAGTCTGTGTGTGTGTGTGTGTGTGTGTGTGCATGTGCGTGTGTCCGTCCATCTGTCCATCTGTTTGCTTCTCTCTCTCTCTCTCTCTCTCTCTCTCTCTCTCTCTCTCTCTCACACACACACACACACACACACACAATGAGGGTGGTAATAACCTCACACAAATGTTTAAAGGAAACAACAAAGTCACATTTTATGTGATAAAATTAATGGAGGAGCTTGCTTATAAATGTGAGGGAAATAAGTGATAGCAGAAGAACTTGTCTCAACATATCAGCTCTGTTACTTAACTAGCTGTGTGACCTTGGATAAGTCAGTTATACTCCCTGAATCTTGGTTTCCTTGGAGCTAACTGCCTATAGCTCAAAGGATTGCATACAGTGGGTATTTAATATGTATTTATTATCTGCTTAATCAGAATAGGTGGCAACTTAACCGGTCTTCTATATCAGTGGTTCTTAAACTTGAACATGCCTTAGAATCATCTAGAAGGCACCAGAGAATTTTAATTTTTTTCAGTTTCCCAGACAACAAGGACCACATTGTTCTTTACACTATTATTCAGAGATAGAGCAGGTCTTTGATATAAAAAAGCATTGATAGAAACACTTGCAGAGAAGCAGAACCACAAACAGAATAGACAATAATAATGGTAGCAGCTTAATACCAAAAAAAAATTTTTTAAAGAATAGGAAAAGAAGTACTGGGTTTTTCTTTTGCTTATTTTTGATAGGCTTGGGATTTTTTTTTAATATCTGCAAAACTGTGATATGTGAATTTGGAATTTATGAATGTACTACATTATTGTCTACAGTCCATTTTTGAAACTTGCAATAACATTACTGTCAGAATTTTTATTTTCTTCTCCTCAATAACTGCAGAAATATTGGTGGAAACATAATTGCATTCAACTATTCCTTTAGGTATTTTATAGGTATTCTCATAGGAGTGATTCTGTTGGCACTCTAGGAATCAAAGGACTATATAGTCCCTTAAAGTTATTCTAATGGCCAAGAAATTGCTATAAATCAGAAGAGATTCATTTAATCCCCTACCCTCCACCCAGAGTAAAGGCAAATACTTGCTTTAGCATGATCTCACCATTTAAAAGAAAGATACTGGAGTGGTTATTCATTTTGATCTACCTTGTACTTATTATAGACTCTGACTGCCTGTTCAGCATAATGCAACAGAGATATTTAGTTTCTCTGTTAGCCACAGTTATTTCAGATACCCTTGACATTCATTTAGAATTGTAGACAGAAATAGGACCTGCATTTGCAGAATATCCTTATCATCTTTATACAAGAATATCTATCTTCTTCAATATGATAAAGGCCAAAATGACCTTTTACATTCTTACCTGGTACTTCAAATCATAGGAAAAATGCAGCAATTAGCTTAGCTTTATTCACATACACAGTGGCAAATCCTAAAACTTTTCTCAATTTAAAGCTATATTTAATTGACTGGTATTGTAATTTAACCATTGTCATTGACTAAATATTAAAAAGTATCAGAAACTAACAATGCAATCTGTTGACAGTATTATCCAATTGTAAACTAATTGTTAAAGTGTGTTAAAGGTTAATATCCTACTGGATTTTTATTAAAAAATGAAATATGACTCTGGGTTTTTTTCATGTTGATTATTAGTCAACATATGCTTGCATATAGTCATCTAATATGTCTCTTCATGACACTGTGTCATTACAAATTATTTTGAGAAATATTCCATATTCAATCAAGACTTCTGATCAGTCTAATTTAAAGTACAGATATCAAAGCCTCAAAATCAACTAATCTCATTTATTTAGTGAGTAAGATTCAGATCACTTAAGGCTTAAGATAAAAGCTAGGTTTTAGCAAATTGTAGAATCAGAGATGAACTTGATGAAATCTAGAGATTATCTGGTTCATTTCTGATCCTCTTTTGTAATAGATGACACCTGGAGACCCAAGGACATGAAGGGACTTATCCAAGCACCTCTAGAAGATTACTTAAAGCCTGAAATATATAGTTAATGCATGTTCTTTCTAGTACACCATGAGACTCCTATAAACATTTATAAACTGTTGGCAGCTAGGCAAAGATTTTATATCTACTTAATGTTAAATGGGTTAATTTATCTTGTTCATTACACAGAAACAATTCATTCTATTTGAGCTCAACCACTGCATTTTATTTTTTTAAGGAAGAAAAGTTTAAAAGCCAACATAAAGGGTTAGAGGAATTACTTCATGGCATATTTCACTAAATGATCACCATGTAAAGAGAGATACCCCAAAGATGTTCCTATAAAATGTCTACTACATTCACTCAAATTTTTATAGACTTATTTAGTGTAACCAAATATAATATAGAATATCTTTTCTCCTCAATTTAATAGAAATAATAAAATGGATCAGTAGAGTACATTTTGATGTTGGGTTTCTGACAAGAAAAGAACTCTCTTGATTAATTGAAGTGTTCACAAATTAGCTAAGCCTAAATAGACCTAAGTAGTTTAAAATACTTAATGTGGAACAAGTTTTCAGGTGCAAACTCAAGGCTCACTTCAACATGTATATTGCAAATTTGCCAAGTTTTCAACATGGTATGGAATAATATATAATTAGCTTCTTAACTCTTTCAAAGATTCTTTTCATAGTTACTTACAGGGTGGGTAATTATAATACTCATTAGGAAATATAAATATTGCTATCAATATGTATATTTTTATGCAAAAAACAAGTTATCCTGTAGACCTGCCAAAGCAAAACATTAATTAATTTGCCATACATTAAACTATATGTTTGTGTAACTCATGATATTAAAATAAGAAATCCTGCCTCCCACTGAAAAGGGGAAAGTTTAATCAAGATGCTGATGAAGATCATGGTCCTCTGGACTGAAGACTGCCCCTTTTTGGCCAAGTGGAAGTGAGTCTTTATCCCTCAAGTCCATGAAAATGTCCTGTCATTGCCACAACACACAGCTGGCAAAGAAAATATATCTCTTAGATTGGAAATAGAAGATAGCATCACATATTCATTTCTAATCACTTTCCAGTAGTAGAAGCACACACCTACTATTTGGCAGAGTACATTGGAGGGAATACTTTCATAAAAATTAATAAAAAGGGTTTTTCTGGTACATAAAAATGGTATTTTGAGACAGTATAAAAAGAAAGATTAAAAATCAATGTAAGAGCCAGACATTCTAGCACAGACAACACGAGAAAAGCAACACTGGGCTAGGAAGAGATGTTCTTAAATATTATTACCTTAACCACACGAGGGTGAAAGGATGGTAGTACTCCTTCTTTAGTGAGAAGGAACAAAGGATTGATATTAGACCTAACATACATCCTTTCTTGTCCTTTGTAATTATACATGGGAAATTAAATATTATATATGGTTTAACTTTCAATGAATATTTTCATTGTTTCATTAATTCTTTTTTTAAATTTAAATTAATTTCAAGCAGACAGTACCTTGGTTAGACATTTATAATGTTCATAAAATGATTCCCCTACTTGCTTCCTCCCTTCCCTGGCCCTCCACTTAGCCATCATATTAATGATAACTGCATTCCATCTGCCATGCTCCCCATCCCTGTGCCCAACTATCAACTACTATTTTGTACTTCTTTAGCTCTTCACTACATTCTCCCAGCCTCCTAACCACACCCCCCTTATTAATTCTTGAGTCGACAAGCTATATTTAAAGGAATTAATTATTAGACAAGATGAATTCTTCCTGACACATTATATCTGTTTTCTCATGGTAGATAAAGAGCAGGAATTATCTCAATATTACATTTTATTTAAAAATAAATTGTTTTAAAAGAGTAAGCTCTTAAGAAAGTGCAAAAACCCTTTAAGAGAAAATGTGATCTATCTGATCCAAGTTTGAAAGTGAAAAATGATGGATAAGGGAACATTATATGTAGGTGGTGATCTCAAACAATCACTTGGTGTTAGTGACAGGAGAGCTTTAAAAAATGCTGAGAGGCAAATGAGAGGATATATATGTACACATATATATGTGTTTAAGTGTGTGTGTGTATTTCAGACAAATGTTATTTCGTATGTGTGTGTGTGTATTTCAGACAAATGTTATATGTGTGTGTGTGTGTGTGTGTGTGTATTTCAGACAAATGTTATTTCATACTATTCTTCATGCAAGTCTTAGTAAACTGTTCTGAATTAAGCATGCTGAAAGTTCAGCATTTAAAAGCAGAAGATAGGTTACAGCTACTATAATTCTCATGCATATAAGATATTTCTGGGATCCAGACTACAAGAAAAAGAGATAAAGAAAAAACCAAAAACTAAAAGTTAACAGGAAAGAAACACCAAGAGAGATAAAATTAATGGAATGATTCAATTTTGTATATCTTGTATTAAAACACATATTTGAATCATGCTCATTTCAAATGTTTCATTTTACTCAATTCAAATCTTATCGAAAATTGTTCAAACCTTTAAAAATTTGGAAAAATAGAACAATATTCAAAGAAAAGTTATCTTAAACTTCTTTATACTTCAGTTCAGCTGGCTAAAACTGCACTTTGACTACTATTGGTAAAAAATCTGAAAACATTTCCCCCAAAGAAAAGCTCCTTTAATATTATTTAATTCATATAACCAAATGTAAGAAGGAACTTGAATGGACTTGCTCAGTTCTGACTAGCTTATATTGTCAAATAATTAAGTTAACCTGAAATAACATAATAGATTTATTACAATTTAAGGTTATTAAATTTTTCTTGCATAGATATGAGATAGGGAAAAATAGAACCTAGAAAAAATCATAAAAATTTGAAAATTTGTCAAACTGTCATAAAAATGTCAAAAACAGTTCTAGGTAAAATGATTAGTTTCTTAGCACATCAAGTTAATGTACTAATGAAAACTTCTATAAAGAATGAGCAACATTCAACAGTTTCATACTATTTAATTTCTATTTCAAATATTTGTCCTCTACCAGTAATTCAAAAAGACCAGAAAAAAAACTGTGACTATAATATGATTTAAGTTAGTACAAATATTGAAACATTTCAGTGTAGATTATTCTTGGGTGAGATTAAAAGTAAACTCTGTTTGTTTTCATATAAGGATCTTTATAAATGATGTCCAAATAGATGTCAAATAGTATCATAATATAATTTTAAATGGGTATATATTTGAAGTTTATATATTTTACCAGAACAGATTCAGAAACAGGACCTATAATACAGCATAAATTTCATAGTCATTGTTATTCAATAGATAGATGAATAGAAACATGCACATTTGTCTTATACAAAGAAACTAGTTGGAAAACAGTATCAAAAATTAAACTCCAATCAAACAAAAATAAATTAAAATAGACATGTTTAAAAAGCTTAAGAAGTTTGATTAAACTATGGCAGACCATGGAAATGAGACTCAGGAATAGAACTTTATTAAGCAATTTTTACTTATGGATAGATTACAGGTACTGTGTAGCTGAACTTATTTCTTTATGCATTTGTAGAAGAACTAATTATATTTTCATGTCAAGAAGAAATGTTCATTATGAAGATTTCAGATTATATTAAAAGTCTGATCTTTGATCACTTGGTAGAAATGAGAACTATGCCAAAGGACAAGAAGAGTGAATTTAGTTCTAGGTAGGAAGAGAGTCAATTTGCTCCTAGTTTATTGAAAACATGACTTCTATTTCTCCTTATGGTTACATCTATACCACTAGTACCTAGTCTGTAGCAAGTCCCCAATATAAAATCATGGAACAAAAATAATTAGTTTATCTGAAGAACATAATATGCAAAGTACCTTTTTCAACTTTGGCAAACATTTTCCTCTGGAAAGAGGAAAACAAAACTAATCTCCATGGGCAGCTTTTCTCTCTACATCTGTCTGAGTATGCCAGCTCTCAGAGTATACAATGGGGCAAAATCATAGCCGAGGAATGTAGAGGAGCAATCTCCCCTCCACCCCCTCACCCCCACAGTGCTCCAATTTGTCTTCCAACCTCAGCATGATCTCTAGCCTGGAGACTGATTCCTCACATTATTTTGTTTATATATATTCAACTCAAAGTAATGAACAGGACTTGAGAACTAGTTATCAAATGTAACCCTATAAAAAATCACATTACATGAAAGTCATGAACTGAGCATAAAAAGAGCCGGTATGACTTGCACATTATAAATAAAGGATAGAATGGAGTCCCAAGCCTAAATCCAGGATTATTCTGTTCAGTCTTTTTCTACTAAATTCCACTTGCTTCAACCACAACAGAAATCAAGGACCACTTTGTTCCCTTTCCTTATATAGGTATGCAATCATTAAGAACCTGTTTTAAAAAAAAGTTTTTAAAAAATCCC